>CM054062.1:53663511-54293929 GCA_028641055.1 Alopecurus myosuroides | reverse complement strand
TACGGCTGCATCACACCCTCCTCTTGGGGTTTCCAACGCACCATCCATAGCAGCAGGAATTTCTGGTACCGTTGTCGGGGAGTTAATCGTTATCAAGAAGCAACCACTCCCTCGTCAACTCTACCAGCAATCAAGGAATTTCTGGCGCCGTTGTCGGGGAACAAACAAACATATATAAGAAGACTTCCTCCCGCAACGGTTGCCATCCACAGTAGCACTCCCCCAAAGGGAGAGACTAATGCTTTGCAGGAATCTATGGAAGAAGAAACTGCTGAATCTGGAAGCTCATTGGATGAAAAAGAGGAGGAGAGTGATGATCAACAGGAGCAAGAATGGAGCTACCCATGTCTACCTCCCAATGATAGTAACTCTTTAACTCATACATTATTTGATGAAATTGATAATTGCTATACGTGTGATATTTATACTACTATGAATGAAACTTGTGAGAATGATATTGCTACTGTTATTTATGATAATCCATGCTACTTGGATAAATCCTATGATAATGATCTTGATGATGGTCCTATGCTACTTGATGTTATAAATTATAATGCTACTGAAAATAAAATTGCTATAATGTGTCCTATACCTTTTATGAGTGATCAATCATCTTGTTTTGCTATTGCTAAAAGTGGGAAGAAAGAGGAGCTGATTTTAAATTTTGATCCCACTGTTTTGGAGCTTGATATGAATTGTGTGCTTTTAGACCATGAAAAACATGCTTTATATGATAATTATGTTGTTGAGTTTGTTCATGATGCTACTAAAAATTATTATGAGAGAGGAAAATATGGTTGTAGGAATTTTCATGTTACTAAAAAACCTCTCTTTTTGTTGAAAGTTTTGAACTTGCTCTTGTTCTACCTTTCCATGATTTCTAGTTTGAGCTTATTTAATTTATTTCTTTACAAGATTCCTATGCATAGGAAGTGGGTTAGAATTAAATTTGTTTTATACTTTCTTCTTGATGCTCTCTTTTTCTTAATTCATATTTCTTATGTGAGCATCTTCTCCACTTGAAAACACTTGATTCCCCTTTTCTGGGCCTAGCCAAAAGGCGTTAAAGAAAAGCACTTCTTGGGAGATAACCCATGGTTTTATGTTTGTTTTGTTTTTCTCTGTTTTATTTGAGTAAAGGGGTTGTATAATTCTGTAGCAACTCCTTTGTATCTTTATTTTAATGTTTTAGTAGTGTCAAGTAAGGTTTCTAACGAGAGTTGGAGTTGGTTTTCGGATTTCTGCGCAGGAAACAGATTTCTGCTGTCCACCGTAAAAAATCGTATAAAATCCTGGAAGATCAGAATGATCTGAAATTTTTTGTTCTTATTCAAAAAATAATTCCGCAACTTTTTTGCTCTTTAAGTTTTTCAATCTGAAAAACTTAAGTGCCTCTAAAAAATTCGTCTTTACAGATAATTCTGATTTTGACAGATTCTGCCATTTTTTTTGCATTTGCTCTTTTGCGATGTCAAGTGGATTTCTTTGCTTCACGAAACATCAGTGGCTGTAGCTAATGTTTAAAATTATCAATAGCACTTGTGCCATACATAACCAATGAATTTTTAATTGTTGCACTAGCCCTCTAATTCGAATCACTGTTTGAGTGCGGTGTGAAGGAAGTTTTCAAGGGTCAAGAGAAGAGGTGCTAGAAGAGTGCAAGGTCAAAGCTTGGGGATGCCCATGTGGTTCATACAAGCATATTTTTAGAAGACTCAAGAATCTAATCTTGGGGATGCTCAAGGCATACCCTTCTTCATCAACTATCTATTGGGTCACTTCTCGTGAAACTATATTTTTATTCGGTCACATCATATGAAGTTTACTTGGAGCGTCTGTTTGTTTTTCTTTGTTTTTCTTTTGTTTTCCTTTGTTTTCTTTTATTTTCCTTTTTGCAATAATATAGTTGGATCCTAGCATTCTTTATTTGGGAGAGCGACACGCTCCGCTTTTTCGTTTGAATACTTGTTATGCTAGTATTCTTAATTTTTCTTCTAGTTCCTGCAAAAATTCCTGTTTAGCTCTCGTTTTCATTGCATCTCTTATTCAGAGCTGTTATTTTTAGTATATTTATGTGATTCCTCTCATGTTTTCTTTCTGTAGCATTTAGAGAGTTTTTGTTAAAGCATGTTTTGTATGGTGCTTGTTGGGAAAAGAAACTGCTGCTTGAGGTAGAATTTTTAACAGTGCAAGTAGAAGCTTGTATAGACTGTGGCTAGAACTTTTTCATATCATGCTAGATGTTATTTTCGTTTTAAATCCTTGTGGTTATTGAGTAGCATGATTATCCTCAAATAACTGAGATTGTTTAATGTGCCATTGAAAGAATCATGAGTTGTTCTTGTCATATTGAAGCATAAATTTGTGGTCTTCTCCTTTGAATGTTTTATTTGGTTGACTTGGCGCATGCTCATACCATGTTTATGACTATGAACCAGTAACGAGTAGCCTCCATGATCATTTAGTTTTTGAACTTATGGTACCACTTATGCTTTGATTAATGATGTTTATGTCGCTATGCATGATTATGGTTCTTATGCTCTCTTGATTTGTCGCTCCCAGCCTTTTGCTAGCCTCCACCTGTACTAAGTATGAGCTCTACTCGTGCATCCAACTCCCAAAAGTCAAACTTTTCCCATTGTGTCCACCGTACCTACCTAAATGTGGTATTTAACCGCCACTCCAAAGTAAATTGCTCATGTGTTACCTTTAAACCTTTCAAAATTACTCATGTTTTGTGCTCATATTTTAGCTCATGAGGCCGAAAATAGAGAATCTTTATCTCACTTGTTGATTGAACTTTCACACCTTGGACTAGTGGCTTCATCCTCTTATCCAATGATAGAAGAGCTGGCAGCGGGGTGCCCAGCCCCAAATTAATAACACAAATTCTCTTCACTATTTTTGCCCCTGATTTATCAGTCAAAGCATAATTGTGTAAACAAAAAAGAAAGAGGGATGAACTTCTACCCAGATGCGTTCTTCTATGGGAGCCGCTCTTGTGAAGTCTAGTTGGCTTGTGACGTACTGTATTTTCTGTTTACCATTCGTTGACATAAGCATACACCTCTCTTAAAATATAGACACTCCTCCACGGTATGTGATTGTTAGTAGGCACCGGAGGATTTGGTTAGCCATGATTTGTGAAAGATGGTTGGGAGGAGTGTCAAGTTTTTAATACCTCTGTTTAATAATAAAATAAAAGCTCTAGCACATGAGTGATCCATGCTTACCTCTGCGGAGGGCCTTTCTTTTACTTTTATGTTGAGTCTCCATCTTCTAACTTTATGCACAGTTCAGAGAACATTTTTTGCCATTCTGAGTTTTATGTGCATTTGTCCCAGAAACATTATTAATTGATTCATGATGTGTTATTGCTTGTTCTCTAATTATTTGTTCTAGTCTTCCTCATGAACTTTGAAGGTGTCCTGGCATTTATGTTTTTCCCTACTCTTAAGGACTAGCGAAATATCACTTTGACATGTTCTCTCTATACTTGAAATAAACATATATCTTTCTTTGCATTGTTATTCATGATCTTTTATTTGAGTTACTTCTCATGATGCAAAGTGATTGCTATGCTTTATTATTAAAGTTCTATTTATCATGCTTGTGTTAAAGTTCTATGATCTCAGCTTACTTATGCTTTTACACTATTGATGATCAATTTTATGTTGGTAGCATGTCACCTCAGAAATTATGTGTTTTTATCGTTTACCTACTCGAGGACGAGTAGGAACTAAACTTGGGGATGTTGATATGTCATAAACGTATCCTTAATTTTGGATGTTCCATGTTGTTTTATTATTGTTTCCCACATGTTTGCTATACACTTTATGTCATTTTTATCGATTTTCCGGACTAACCTATTGACAACATGCCACAGAGTCAGTTCCCTGTTTTCCGATATTTTTAGTTTCAGAAAAGTTGTCCTGGAAATATTCTCAGAATTGGAAAATTCGAAGCCCGAAAGTCTTAGAATCCCCGAAGGTTCCACGGAGTCCCGAAGAGACCCATAGGGGGCCCTCAGGGGGCCCACACCATAGGGCGGCACCCCCCTTGGCCGCGCCGGGGGTGGTGTGGGGACCTCAGGCCTCCATCGCCTTTTCCCTTTCGCCTATTTAGTCCCCCCGAAACATAAACCCTAGAGATATCCCACTTTTACCCGAAAAACACCCGAGGCCGCCGTCACTGTCATCCCGAGATCGGGAGGGTTCTGGAGCTCTCCCCAGCACCCTGCCGGAGTGGGAAATCATCACCGGAGGGGTCTACACCACCATGCCATCCTCCGAAGTGATGTGTGAGTAGTTCATCCCTGGACTACGGGTCCATATCAGTAGCTAGATGGTTGTTCTCTCCACTTTGTACCTCATGTTTAGATCTTGTGAGGTGCCTAACATGATCAAGATCATCTTTATGTAATGCTACATGTTGTGTTTGCTGTGATATGATGAATGTTGAATGTTATGTCTTCTGATTATCAATCTATCATGTTATCTTCATTCTTATGTTATTTATGATCTTGCATGATCTCCGTTATTAGTAGATTCTAGTAACTCCAAGAGGGAGTATTTATGCTCGACAGTGGGTTCATGATTACTTTTCATCTCTGCTCGAGTGACAGAAACGTGACATATGGAGGATGTGTTGTTGCCATTAGGGAGAAAACAACAATGCTTTATCAAAGGATGATGTTATTGTTTACACTATACATTTTGCTTACTGCGATTATCTGTTGCTTGCAACTTAATACCCAACGTTTGTTCGGATGATATTCGGAGGGTGGATTTTTAGTCATAGATGCAGTTGGATAACGGTCTATGTATTTTGTTGTAATGCCCGCATGAATCACATAGTAATCTTTATGTTGCATATGCACTACGGTGCAACCTTCATTTCTGTCAATTGCTCAGCTGTAATTTGTTCACCACACATGTTATTTATCTTTCACGGAGAGGCACCACTAGTGAACTGTGGACCCCGGTCCATTTTTCCTCATACTGCTCTCATACCGTTCCTACAGTTTTCCACACCATATGTTTAACCTCTTTGTGTTCAGCAAAACCAGTGAGATTGACAACATCGCTGCTTCGTTGGGACAGAGTGATTTGATTGTGTTGTGTAGGTTCCACGTTGCTGCTGAACCGGTAGTGCGTCCTACCACCTCAGCTGCATCAACCTTCAGAAATTTCTTGTCCTCCTACTGGTCTATTCAACCTTGGTTTCTTTTCTGAGGGAAAACTTGCTGCTACACTCTTCACAACTTTCTCTTGGGTTTTACCAACGAGGGCATTAACGCCATCAATACGTTTTGGACGTATCACTGCTCCACAAGGCGAACTTCCACGCGCCGCCTGACATGAGCGCGCCGAGGACATGGCAGCTCAGCGCAGGCGGCGTCCCTTTGCCTCCGCCGCCCACCGGCTTCTAGCGTGTCACCGAAATCGAGCAGATCAGGGAGCGCCCGCCGGAGGAGGAGCGGCGTTAGCCGCAATGGCATCCAACCAACCACGCCTCCTAGACGACGTACTTCCAGGAGCGCTTCGAGGCGGAGTTGGCCGAGATCCCCACCGGCGGCGCTATCGGGGTGCAACAACGCCGGGGGGCGCCGCCTCTGGTGGAGCAAACCCTCTGTCGGGTGCTCGCCCACATCGAGCGACAGATGAGAAGGGGTAGGAAACGCCGCTCGCCGGCGGCTGCTCCCATTCCTCTTGTCGTCGTCAAGGCGGAGCCAAAGGAAGCGTCGCCAGACTCGGAGCCACACCCTCGTCATCAATGAACGACAAGCTCCTCAGGCCGTCGGCCATGTCATCGTCCTCTCCGACAGCGACGACGGCGATGACGTCTACCCTTCCCGTCGATGTTTGTCCGCGACCCAGGGCAGAGCACTAGTAGCTCCCCGAAGGCCGAGCCGCCGATCGACTCGGATGACGACGACGATGGCGACTACACTAAGATGTACAAGGCCTTCGGCATGAGTTAGCTTTTTTTTTTAAATCACGTCTACTATGTAAAAATCGTTTAGAATTTCACCAAATGTTCGCCGTTTCCGTAGTTTTTGTAAAATTTTCGTGTTTAAGTTTTTTTTGTTCGGGAGTACCACTATGGCACACACACGTCAAATTCGCGGACACAGATGGGGCGCACACACCCTTAAGGGTGACAGACACACATTAAATGGGTGCCCATAGAGATGTTCTAACGCGTTAACGGGCTATGGTTTTCGCCCACAGATCGGACTCTTGGTCGACATAATGTCTTGTGATCAATAATCCCTATACCAAAACAGTATGCAGTGCAGTCAAGTCAACCACGTCCTTATCTCCGGCCAGCTTCCCTTTCAAGCTGACCAGCAATTAATCAATTGGTCCTGCAACCACAGCTAGCTTCTATAGTACTGTAGCTAGTAGTACCATTTTCCACTACAGTGCAGAGTAGTGCATGCACCGCGTTCTTTGCCAGTTCATCAGTCATCAGTGATCGGTCAAGCACGCGGAATGTGTGGTCGTCTCCCGGCGACAAATGGGTATCCACTTGAATTTTAGGATCTTGTTTCATTTTTTCAACATCTCCATTGCTCGTGCCGCACTGCCGTTTTTCTTTTTGTCGCGTAGAGAAAAACTTGGCTGGATTGTTCTCTTCTCTGCTTTGTTTGCGGCTTGCTATGCATATGCCGGATGGATGTAAACTAGTATTTTGTTTGTATCATTTTGTTGCAACTTTCGAGTTACTACTCTCTTCGTTCGTTTTTATAAGACATTTTAATTTTTGGTAGATACATTCTAAAATGAGTGAATCTAGACTCATTTTACACATAGATTCACTCATTTTACTATACTAGCATCGGCGGAGGACGAATATTTTCTGAGGTCGGGCGAACTCTAAAGCAACAAAAAGTATTGACTAAAAAAAATATCAAATTTTGAGCTCGTATATATAAAATTTTGGATGCTTATTGCCCGACTTGTTGATCATGGTTATAGCCTGTTTTGATTTATTTTAATTGTTTCAAGAAAATTCCGATAAAATAAATGGGTGTAGCAAACTATGCACACTACTAGCATGCAAATTTTCAACATGAAATACCTCGTATTGGGGCTTAGCAAAAAAGAAAAGGCGAACTTTTGAAAGATTCAAATTTTTCATTGTTCATGCTCTATATCTAAAGTTGTGTCATTTTTTGTGAGGTTACAGTACACTGTATTTCGTTTAAAGATTTTACGGTTTAGGTGCAACAAAGTATTAACTACATCACTGTATATTTTTATTTGCATTTTTCTGAGACGTGAGATTTGAATTTTCCAGACATTTCAATAATAAAGGGCTATACCACCACACTCGCATATAGCCTGCATTTACACGAAAGACAAACTTTGGAGCTTATAATGAAAGAAAGAATGATGCATTAGTCAGACTGTCACGTCAATAGGGGAGGGCATCGGCTACATACAGGTCGGTAATTCCGTTTCGTGGTCGGCTGGTCGTGCTCGTGCCTCTCCTCTGCGCGCGGTCTGACATGGCAGCAGGCCCAGTTCAGGCGAACCTCTACAAGTGCGGCCCATTAGCTCCTTTTGCTATCATTTTTCTTCAGAAAAGCATAATTTGCAGAAAATTGTATATAGTATGAGAAATACCCATATATACGCGATTTTTTGCCAAAAATCAAGGTAGGGCGGCTGCCCTACCTTGCCCTAAGGGGAGCTCCGCCCCTGTATACTAGAACAATGCCCCGCGCGTTGCAGCGGGTATCTTTTTCATGATTCTAATAAAAAATTTGAAACATGAATTGTCTATAGAAATATGCAAGATTTAGTTTATCATTTCATTCGAGATGCTAAATTAAAATGACATAAAAATGTGTATATGTGTATTTTACAGTTTAAAGTCCATTATGTTTCAAGGGCGTACATTGATATAGATAAGTTGAAATTAACTGGTTGAATAAATGGATGATGTGAATAGTTTACATAAAGATTTTCGCATAATTGTTTAGAAAATTTTCAGCAGATGGTAACATAAGAAGGTCACATAATCTCAAATAACATTTGTATGATTTTTATTATTGAAAATAATTCGAAAAAATTCACTTGGTTGACGAAACTAATTCCGGTGTTGTACATATGATTTAACTGCGTAATTACGTAGCGGGATGGTGTGATCTTATCAGTAGAACACATAAAAAATGGCATGGGAAATTTAATGGCTAGAATAAAATATGACGTGTATACTTGCATGTAGAGATAAACAATTTAATATTAGTGGGATGATGTGGATAATTGATTGGCTAAAAAAGCAAGTGATGTGGATAGTTTGCATGTTGAGATAGATAAATATTTATTACACTTAGTGGGGTTTTGCTTTATAAGAAGTATAGATAGATATGTGGGCAAAACTGAAATGATATGTGTAGCTTATAAAAGTGAACGGAGGGAGCAAGAAAATTCACTTTTATCTAAAAAAAAAGAAGTACCACCCACAAACAAACACAAACGTACTAGTAGCATATTACATGTCTATTCATATATTCAGTTAACAAGTTAATAATGTGCTAGCTGTTGGTTGTCACGGTTTCAGATGCAACACATGAATAATCTGTTTACATCACAATCAGGTCCCTGATCTGATCACAGTGGACAACGCCACATGGTGCAAAAATAATTCATTGAAGATGATCATGAAAAGCATATGTGCCTACCAGATGCTTTACAAGTCTCGGAATCCAATACAATAAGCCATGAACTGATAAATACTACTTTTACAACATGTCATTGCCGACAAATTTACAAGCTCTATCAAGAACATAGCGTGCCGCTACTACTAATGCTAACACGAGTGACAGCATCCTATGCAACCATGCCATCAGATATCTATCTCAGGACAGTCCTCATGTTACAGGGTTACGGCGGCATCGGCATCCTAGACAACCACGCTGTCAGCAGCGAGATCTCTCGTCAGTCCTCGTCCAACATATCAAGAGCAGGTATTCGTCTGAAGCGTCCACCGTGTCTTAGATCTCCTGATATTGGTGATCTTGACTCGATTCTTCTCTTCTTAGGTGTAGAATGTTCGACAGTTATTGAATCGAAGAGTTCCCCCATACTTGCCATGTTGGGCCTCTTCTTATCAGGTTCCTCTTTCAGGAAACTGGACCAATGCATCCACAGAAAATGCTAGCATGTTACAAGTCTACATTCAGATACTATGCACTGTTTCACCTAGGAAACACATCCACCCAGGAAAAAAAGGCTGCTTCAAGGAAAGCAACAAAGAGTGTACCTCTCTCGGATGATTTTAAATGCTGCCATCGTTGCATAAGGCAATCCTGTCTTTGGATCACGATATCTACAATAAGTAAAACCTCAAATAAGATTATCATGGAGACATAACAGTCTCAGCTCAATGCATCAGGTCAGGTTCACTTATTTCGGTCCGTATCTAGTCCACACCCAAATATCTAAAATATCTTACAATTTGGAACAGAGGGAGTACTACTGTAGGAGTGTGATCATTCGAATCACTGAATCAAGCAAATTTGCTTTTTCATGACAACAGAGTGCACTGAAAAGAAAAAATAGCTCAAACGAGGATGTGCACAAACATGATTCAAACAATGGAGTTTATAAGGGATTGTCAGATATTACATAATCCAGTAGTCTCTAAGCAGCCAACAGAGTATATGCTAGTAAAACAAACCACTATGAACCAACACTGCAAGACTTGACTGTAAAAACATGCAGCTATAAACCGAAGGACCATGTGTGTATAATTTTAATCAAGTGAAAAATGTACTTGTATAAACATGGGAAGAAATTCCAACTTCATATAAAAGAAAACTAAGCATGGACTAAGGAAAAAACCAGTGTAGAGAAAGCATACTTGGCAGGAAGGCCTGTTACAGCACAAACATGTTTCTCTGGATCTGCAATAACAAAGGTCAATACAAGAGTACTTTGAATTCAAACTGACATACACCTAAGCGTGCATATTATAGTAATTGCCAGAGGAAGATAAAAAGTAAACCACCAACAAGATGCCATCACTTACAAGGAGTTGAAGTCGTACAAAGTTCAGACCCAAATGATGCCCCATTACTAAATTCCAGATGTGATTGCCCTAATTCAGCATGACCATTATTAGTAATCAGAACATGTAGGATATACTGATATAGATAGCTACAATGGTAACAGAAAGCACAAAAAGGAGCAGCTGCCAAGTTCACTAATAACATGTAAGCAGATACGTGTAGAGGAGTTACCATCTCTTGAGTAAAACCGAACTGTAGGACCCTCATAAACGGCTTTCTGAACAACAGCCTTTTTCTTTACCTCCTCCTCTCTTGCCAGTACACGTTCAAGATTTCTCATGTTCATGATCTCTATAAGTACAGAAATATGTAATAACTAAAATGCTCTGATCATCACTCGTAGTTTCCAGCTATATCTTTGGGAAAAAGGTAGAAAGAGAAAACAGGGCAGACCTGTTTCAGCTGCTTCTAAAAGCATCTCTTCTTGTGTCATACGTTTTTCTTCTCCCTCTTTTCTCTTCTTAATTGGCTGGAACAGTATAAATAGGGCAGACAGTCAATTAACCTCAAAATGCCTTCTCCTAGGTACAACTTCAACGGTCCATGCATACTAACAGTAACAGCATACAATGCAATTGCAAGAAGTGGAGGGTTGGTGAATGGATACAAACCCTAGCAGTCGCTTGCTTTTCAGCACGTATTGCTTCTCTTTCAGCTTGTCTCACGACGACAGATGTTCTAGTCGACTTCCTGATGGTCTTCTCAGACTCCCAGTCATCAGGAAAGTCTGATTGTTTGGATGTAGTAGTCTTGTCAGCAGTCTCCTCAATTACATCTTCATCTTCTAGTTTGATGACCTTCTTCACCTTCTTCTTCTTCTTGGCTTTCATCTTTTTCATGGTCTTCCCAGGAAAAAATAATCGCTTCTTAATAGGTAGTCTGGTGCATAGTTGGGGCATGAGTGGCATACATAGGTGACTAAGTACACAGTGGACGACTGCATTCTGCTATGCTTATATGAACTAGCATCTGTACCTCTCACGCACTTCCTTCTCTGGGTCGCCATCAGGTTCAGCTTCCTGGAAAGGGGTTGATTAGCACAAGCACTGAGATCACCAGTATCTTAGCAAATTTAGCAGATTGGAAGGATCAGAAGGAGGGATCTCACAGGTTCACTGAAATCACTGTCGGCCTCATCACTAGAAACCTGCTCTTCCTGATAATTATCATCCTCGTCTTCCTGCAAGAAAGAGGAAACGGGGTCGTTCAAGAACACCGAACGATGAATCCAGAAGAAGAGGATGAAATAATTTTGGTTTACAACCGACGGACCTCCTTGAGGGCTTCCTGGCCCCAGAAAGCCTCGTCATGCTCTACCTCCTCCTCGACTAGCTTGGTTATCCTGCGAAATCGGGAGGGGCGGACAGCGTAAGAAGTAGAGAAGGGTGGGGGGAGGGGGAGCCAGGAGGGAAGGGAAGCCACCTCTTGCCTCGAGTGGCGCGCGCCGCACGGTCGAGCAGGACGGGGGGCTCTTCCTCGTCGGCGGGGTCGGCCATGGCGATGCTACCGGCGGCGAGATGGGGAAAGGAAGAGAAGCGACAACCTTTTTTTCGAGTAGTAAATGAGAAGCGACAGCCAGGATACCGAGGAGTGGCGGCCCAAATACTAAGCCCCCCGTCCCGGCCCAAAGATAAACGAAGTTTCGGCCTACCTAATCAGAAATGGGGGTGGCCTCGTTCTCAGCAGGTCCCGCGCTCATAGCGAGCTGTATCCTCGCTCGCCCGCGCGCTTCCTGGCACGATTTGCTCCCTCCACATCTGGGCCGACCATCTGTTTTTTTTCAATTTCTACTGTTAGAAAAAATCATATAACTTATAATTAATATTTTTAAATGGTGAACAAAATTTAAGTTTGAACGATTCTAAAACATGAACAAAAATTATGTATGAACAATTCTTAAATTTGAACAAATTTTAATCTAAATGTTTTTTCATTTGAACAATTTTAAAATTTTAACAATTTTCAGTTTAAACCAAAAAATATAATTCTGAAAAAAAAACTCGGTGAACAGAAAAAAACGAATATTTTCAAAAAAAAAATGAAAACAAAACTAAAAATAGAAAAATAAAACAGAAAAGAAACGGAAAAAGAAAGAATAAAACGAAAAAAACAGAAACAGAAAAGAAAAAGGGAAAAATGAAAACAAAAAAAAGATACAATAAATTGGTTCGAAATGGTAGTAGTACAACTCGCATGGTAGGCCGGTGGTTGTGCGCGCATTTCCCTTACCGTGGTTTTCAACCGACCAAGCTCTATGGTAGGTGAACGCCAGCACTATGTGTCGCTTAATGCGAGTCCTATTAGGACTCAGCCCACGCGAGTCCCCCTCATGGGCCGGCCCATCTCAGGTACCTTTCCTTGTTCGTTTTTCTGTCTTCGTTTTTTTTTTCATAGTTTCTTTTTTCCAAGCCTAAACAAGCATTTTATTAAATCTGAATAATTTCAAAAATTGTCCATTTCGAAAATTGTTCGCCATTATTCAAAAATTGTTTATTTTCAAAAACATCACCTTTTCAAAAAAATCATTTTAAAAAACTACTCACTTTAAAATTTTGTTCACAGTTTTTTAAAAAAAAAATAATTTCAAAAATTGTTTATTTTCAAAATTATTCAGCATTCTCAAAAAATATTTATTATTAAAAATTAATTAATTTCAACAAATATTTTATTTTAAAAACTTGTTTATTTCAATATTCGTTCATTTAAAATTTTGTCCGTTTTCAAAATTGTTCATCATTTAAAAAAATATATTTTTTATAAAAAATTGTTCAATTTTGCAAATTATTCAATTTAAAAACTTGTTCATTTTCAAAATTCATTCATTTAAAAATTGTTTCATTTTTCAGAAAACTGGACTAAAAAGCGCTACTTGGCCTAGCCCACCGGCTCCCGCGGGAGACCCCGCTAGTGCTCGCAACGAGCGTTGCATAGGGGGCCCGCGGGTGAATCCGGTAAAAATTTGGCGCGTCGCCTGAAGTGGGTGTTTAGTGGGTCGTCCCATCTTAGGAGCCTTTTTTCCTTTTCTTTATTTCTGTCTTTTTTTCAATTTTTTTGTTTAAATTTATTTTTGTTTCGAATTTTTTTTTGTTGAAAAAGGGGGGAAACGAATTAAATGGACCAGCCTAGTAGCGTCATCCAGCAAGTGGCGGGAGCAAAGTGTCGCCTGCGGGTGACAAATAGGAGCCCCCGGTGAATCCTATTCTACGCTCAACGCGCGCGTTACTAAATGGGTCGGTCCAGTCGTTTCTCGGGTTTTGGGTTTTCAGAAGCTCCCGACCAGGTTTTGTTTCTCACTGGTTTTTTTTCTAGAAGATTTCAAACGATTGTTTTTTTTAATGTTCAAATTCGAAATTTGTTCAGATTATAAAAATTTCAAATTCGAAATTTGTTCAGATTTTAAAAAATGCTCGAATTAGAATTTTTTTGTTCAAGTTAAAAAGTTGTTCAAATTTGGAATTTGTTTAAAATTTGGATTTTTTTTAGATTTAAAAGGTGCTCAAATTAGAATTGTGTTCAGGTTCAAAAAGTTATTTAAAATTTGAATTTTTAATCTTATGCATGGAGCTCCTATTCTACACTTCTTGCGAGTGAGAACACCAACACAACGACACTTTGAGTGTTTGGAAACCTTTCCAAAATATCTCAACTAAAAAAATTGCACCCATAAGAACATCTCTGTCGACACCCATCTATCTATCTATACTTCTTATAAGACAAAACCCCACTAAGATGCATTTATGATATTTCAATCTCAACATGCAAGATATCCACATCATCCATTCTTCTAGTCAATCAATTGTTCATATCATCTCCACTTATATTTATTAATCACTACATGCAAACTACACACTATACATTTATTAAACCATCAAATTATTCAAATTAATAATATAAAATATATATGATTAACAGGAATTAGTATATTATCATAGAAAATGTAATGTATCATATCTCTTATAAATTTTGTTTACAATATAGTGCAGATTTTAAAGCGATCCCCGTAGCAATGCGCGGGGTATCCTTCTAGTTTATTATATGTCCGACACCCACCAAGAGAGCCCTCTTTGAGGCGCCGGACTTGTGTACGCAAATTTGATGGGTGTCGCCCACAATGGCGACCCCCAAACGTCTACCCCCAACCGACATATTTTATTTTATCCACTTTTTATCTGAAAACTTTCGGCAAACTTGATACAATAATTTTACAATGCTCCGAATAGTTAAGTAGTAATTACAAGATTTCAAATAGTTTAAATTTGTCAAATCCGTATAGTCAAATCATCGTGATTAAACTACTATTAGCTTTGATAGCCCACAAGTGCGTTGCTCGTGAGTTCCCTCGTCACAAATTTTCTGATAAACACTGAGAAAATCATCAAACACGGCAAACGCGCGCGGCTGTGGATCTGTAAGAGGGTACTAAAAGTTGAAAGGCTCATCGAACACCATTCCCATGTCTCTCTCACTCTCGACGATCATGTTTTGCATGATAATAAAATTGTTAGCGACCATGATATATAAGTGCAAGTGATCACATCAAACCGTGCCTGGAGTACACCAAATGCCCGCTCCACATTTTTCCGGACAACTTCTTACTTTTTTGCAAAAATTTTGTTCGCCTCACCGATAGGGTCACGAATTGTCTTTACAAATTTCGACCAGTTGCGATATATGTCATTCGGTATGTAGTACCCTTTGTCATACTCATGGTCATTGATCCAATACTTGCACTCCGAAGCGTGGCCTTTAGCTAGTCTCTGAAACACCAGACAACATTGCAGCACATTGATGTCATTGTGAGAACTGGCCATACCGAAAACTTAATGCCAAATCCAAAGGTCGTAATCAGCCATACCTCAAGCACAATAGTGCACTTTTCATGATGATCACCTTTGTACATCACTTGCCAAGTGAACGAACAATTTTTCCAAGTCGCATGCAATCGATGCTTCCAAGCATTCCAGAAAATCATCTTACTTCACCTTGTGTCAATAGACAAGCTGTGTCTGTTGTATTTGGTGTTCTCTGATACTCAGGACCAAACGATGCAACTACTGCTTTGCAAAATAGAAGTGTAGCTTCAACGGCGGTTGTCTCACATATACGAAGATAGTCATCCAATGAATCTGCGGGAGCTCCATATGCAAGAGATATGGTTGTCGTGCATTTCTGAAGGGATGAAAATCCAAGAAGCCCTATGCATTTCTGAAGGGGTGAAAATCTAAGAGCAAGGTAGAGGCAGGTTCGGCTGAATGACCTATGGCATCTCACAAAACCAACGGGAAACAGCGGTGAGCAGCGGCAAATCAGACTACGCCGTACATGCTCAACTCCTGCGGGGAGATGGCGATGATAAGGGTGGAGGCGATGGTGCTAATTTCCGGCGCAAGGAAACAACATAAAGGTCAGGGGCAAATGACTAGCGGTGTACGCCGGCTTCTCTCTATGAAGAGACACTCCTGTCATGTGGAGTGCCACAGGAAGGCCCCCAAATTTGACGGGTGGGATAGGAGTGTGATGGGTCGATGTCTTTTTTTTGTCTAGACCCCAATGGGCGAGCTTTGGGGTGTTGAAAGTAATGTATGGGCACCTAGAGGGGGGTGAATAGGTGCTACGACCAATTTTAATGTTTCTACAAGAACAAGCGCAAACACAATACAAATACAAGTAAAGAGGGAAGGGAACGAGGTAACTAATATGAACCGCGCGGAGACACGATGTAATCCCGAGTTTCTCCTTGTTAAGGGAGTACGTCTCGTTGGAGGGGTGTGAGCTCGCCACGAAGGCCTACTCAACGCCACAAAGGTCTCACACTGTTCTCCGATGAACCCCGCCACAAAGGCCTAGTCCACCTTCCACTATTGATCCCCTTTGAGGCGAGAATCGAATCCTTTACAATCAAGCTTGGGGCACACACCCACAACCAAATTGGGGGCTCCCAACTCCAAGAATCACCAAGTGTAGCAATATGTCTAGGTTCTCCACAAATGGAAACCCTAGACTCAAATCCCTCAAGTGAATTAGGGGGGAAAGAAGAACGTCTCGGTGAAGATGTAGATCGGGGCCTTCTCCTGCAATCCTCCAAAGATCTACTAGTTTGGTGAGAGGGATTCGGAGTAATTGAGGATTTGGTGAGCTCAATAAATGTTATTGAATGAAATGGACGAACTAGAGCTCAAGGAGGAAGAGGAGGGCTATTTATACCCCTGATGTCTATTACCGCTTCTATTATTGTAGACAGTGTTGGGCCTCCAAGTGCAGAGGTTTGCAGAACAACAACAAGTTTCCCTTAAGTGGATTACCCAAGGTTTATCGAACTCAGAGAGGTAGAGGTCAAAGATATCCCTCTCAAGCAACCCTGCAATTAAGATACAAGAAGCCTCTTGTGTCCCCAACACACTCAATATACTTGTCAGGTATATAGGTGCACTAGTTCGGCGAAGAGAGAGTAAAATGCAACTAATATGGATGATAATAAGTGATAATAGCAATCTGAAATAAAAATGGCAGCAAGCAAACATGTAGCAGAACAGGCAGAAAACGGTGTTTCAATGGTTGGAAATAAGGCCTAGGGGTCCTACTTTCACTAGTGGACACTCTCAATAATGATCACATAATTGAATAACTAGATGTCTTCTCTTCACTATGTTACTCTTAACCACTCTCCGGTCGAATAACAACACCAATCCATGCGTAGGGATTTAACAACACTCCTTAGAGTAAGCACTTTCCCAACCAAGTAACCCCCATACTATCACCATGGGACCCAGATGGTTCCACGCAAACACCACAATTTCATAGGGTTATCCAACACAAAATATAAATATAATGCTAAACCACACGGTGCACACACTGTCACCTTTACACCGTGATCAAAGCGTTTACGGAGATCTCATAACAAATAATGAACACTAATCATTGCGTAGGGCTGCAAAAGGCATTTCTTAAAGTAAGCATTCTCATGTCTAGTTAACCCCACGTTGTCACTATGAGCGCCCTAGATGGTACTAGACAAACACCACAATTCATAGAGGAGACACACACGATGTGCACACTGTCATCTTCACATCGCGGGACAAGGTGACTCCAAAGTTCATATTAATAAAGCACTTGAGTAGCAAAAGATGAAGAGTAACATCTACGAATTCAAATAGATTACAAAGCTCATGATCACATATAGATCACACCATGGGAGGGAGAGATGAACCACATAGCTACCGGTAGAGCCCTCAGCCTCGGGGGAGAACTACTGCCTCCTCATCATAGGAGACAACAATGGCGATGGAGACGGCGGTGGAGTCGATGGAGATGGTTCCGGGGGCACTTCCCCGTCCCGGTAGGGTGCCAGAACAGAGATCTGTCCCCCGAAACTTGTCGGTGGTGGCGGCGGAGCTACGGATGTATTTTGTGGAAAAGGTCGATGTATTTAGGGTTTTCCCTTGGGGAAGTATAAATAGGCGAAAGGGCGATGCCAGGGGGTGGCCAGGGGGTCCACACCACCAGGTGGCGCGGACAGGGGGACCCACGTCACCCCATGGTGTGGCCAACCTGTGGCCCTCCTCCGGGTCTCTTCGGGACTTCTGGATGCTTCTGGGACAAAACTTCTGTCTTTCGAATCGTCCAATTCCAAGAATATTTCCATAACATTTTTTCTGAAACTAAAAACTGCAGAAAACAGGAACTGGCTCTATGGCATCTTGTCAATAGGTTAGTCCCGGGAAATCGATAAAAATGACATAAAGTGTAAGGAAAACAAGTGGGAAACAACATGAAAACAACATGGAACATCAGAAATTAAGGATATGTTTATGACGTATCAAGCATCCCCAAGCTTAGTTCCTACTCGTCCTCGAGTAGGTAAACGATAAAACAAAATAATTTTCGAGGTGACATGCTACCACACAATCGTGATCATAATAATGTAAAAGCATATGCACGCTGAGATCATAGAACTTCAAACACAAACATGATAAATAGAACTTTTAATAATAATGCATAGCAATCGCTTTGCATCACGAAGAGTATCTTAAATAAAGGATCATGAATAATAATGCAAAGAAAGATAAACGTTTGTTTCAGGTATAGAGAAAGCATGGCAAAGTGGTATTTCGCTAGTTCTTAAGAGTGGGACAAAACATAAATGCCAGGACACCTTCAAAGTTCATGAGGAAGACTAGAGCAAATAATTTGAGAACAAACAATATCACATCATTAATCAATTATTGATGTTTATGGGACAAATGCACATAGAACTCATAATGGCAAAAATTCTCTCTCAACTGTGCATAAAGTTAGAAGATGGAGACTCAACATAAAAGTAAAAGAAAGGCCCTTCACGGAGGGAAGCAGGGATTAACTCATGTGCTAGAGCTTTTTTTTAAAACAGAGGTATTAAAAGTTTGACACTCCTCCCATCCATCTTTCACAAACCATGGCTAACCGAATCCTCGGGTGCCTGCCAACAATCACATACCATGGAGGAGTGTCTATATTTTAGGAGAGGTGTATGCTTATGTAAACGAATGGTAAACATAAAATACATTCCGTCACAAGCCAACTGGATTCACAAGAGCGGCTCCCATATGAAGGATGCATCTGGGTAGAAGGTCATCCCTCTTTCTCTTTTGTTTACACAATTATGCTTTGACTGATAAATTAGGGGCAAAATTAGTGAAGAGAATTTGGTTGCATTAATTTGGGGTTGGGCACCCCGCTACTAGCTCTTCTATCATTTGGATAAGCGGATGAAGCCACTAGTGCAGGGTGTGAAATCCAATCAACGAGTGAGATAAAGATTCTCTATTGTCGTCCTCATGAGCTAAAACAATGGCACAAAATAGGAGTAATTTTTAGAAGGTTTTAAAGGTAGCACATGAGCAATTTACTTGGAGTGGCGGTTAAATACCACATGGGAATTTATAGTGGACTCTATGGAATAACTTGGTTTTTAGGAAGTTGGATGCACGAGTAGAGCTCATGCTCAGTACAGGTGGAGGTTAGCAATAGACCGGGATGCGACAATCAAGAGAGCAACAACTATCATAATCATGTTTGCGACAAAGTAAAATTAACTGAGCCATAAAATTGATACTAGAACTTTGTGGCAAAATAAATCATCGAGGCTTATTGACTTTCTGTTTTCAGGCCAAGTCGATTCAAATGAAACAGTCAGAGGAGGCTACCACGGTGTCATACCCTTCTATGAATAGAACAATGCGAACAAATATTTATGCGACAGGTCATTTACTATTAATAAATTGGAACAAAACATGAGAGAGAACGAACTATTAAGCAGCCATTAATTCACACATATCTTATACGAACAAACTACGCATGCTCACATAGATGGATATATGTACAAAAATAAAAGCAAATAAAGTTCATACCAGCCTCTCACGACAACTTGAATCGTTATTATTGCTCTTCACTTGTGGCTCGAATAATATATAATGAAAACCAAGCCTCAATGGAATCACGGACGACTGTTGAACTCTGCAGCAAACTTTACAAAACCAAAAGAAGAACAACAAATATTTTTTGGTTTTTGAAATGAAACAAGAATAAAAGAAAGCAAGCAACAAACAAAACAAAATATTTTTGGGTTTTTGAATATTAAACTGCAACTAAAGGATAAAGCAAATCAACTAAAGAAACAAATAGAGAGAAACAGCAGAAATATGTTGGGTCTTTTTGTGTTTTGGAAAGAGAAAACAAAACAATAAAAACAAAAGAAGTGAAAGAAACAAAAACAAATGAAAGAAACAAAAAGAAGCGAAAGAAAAGAAAAAAATGGATATACAAAGAACCGACAGAACATAATATATAGATGAGCGTGATGTCGGTGTACCTCCCCCCAAGCTTAGGCTTTTGGCCTAAGTGGAGATCAATTACCAAGGGGCCCATGAAGTGGCGCCCCCGTAGTATGCCTCCTGATATGTGCTCGAGGATGCGCCGGTGTAGTGCGTGTTGTGGTCCTCGGGAGGCGCGTCTCGCCTATCCTGCTGCCGGTAAAACTCCGTGGTGCACAGATGCTCGTCTACCCGCTCCTTGGAGAGCGACCATGGTGACATGTGAATCTTAAACAAAACAGGCTGTGGCAAAGTAAATTTCCGCTCCTCTCCATCCATATATAAAACTCTATATACTAAATGTTCAGTAGTAGAGTTAGCAGTGACAAACTGATGGGACTTCATGGCAGAGAGATCAAGCCAATATGGAGGAATTATTTCATCATTAGGATTAATGAAAACATCTAAAGCAGATGCTACACGCGTAGTAATAATGCCCCCAAAAATAGGCCCAGAAGCAGCAAGGCGGCGTGCAACAAGTGCACCAAGGTTATACTTCGTGCTATGGTTTAGTGCAGCATCAATGAAAGCAAGATGGTAACTACAAATGTTGCTAGTGTTCTCCCTACCAAGGATACTAGTAGCAAGATAGTAAGTAAAGTATCTAAGAGCAGGAAGTTGAATGTTCCTTATCTTCCCACGCTGGGATGAGCGACCGTCATCATTGGTGATTTCTCGGTAGATCCCCTGGAGGTCTGCTGGTTTATCTTGAATCCTGACCGATGTCCCGGTGGCGTTGATACCTATAATAGCACAAAATTCTACCAAGGACAAAGAAACAGAGCTACTATATAACTTGAAAGCAACAGTTGGACCATAATGTGAGTTCTGAAATTTGAAGCTCTTAACAAAAGTTTTTGTGAGAATGTCATACTGAGGGCTTTCAACCTCTGCAAAGTTGGTTAGGCCAACTCTCTCAACAAGCATACGGAAGTCATCTAATAAACATGCACTTCTTAGAAATGCACTGCAAGGAAAGCTAGATGGGTTAACAATATCATCACCTCCCGCATCGTCAATAGTCGATGCAATAACGTCTTCATTGTACGATGGCCTCGCTGAAGTAGATTTGCGTGAGGGCATTGTCCTTCTAGGAGCATCACTCCTAAATATCTCTCCAAAATTATAACTATCCATCTCTGAAATTTTTCAACAATCATCACAAAAATTAATTTCAAGCAACTATAAGGTGGAGACTACCATAGGGACCTATATGAGAGCTAAACATACATCAAAAATACATATTTCTACTCAAATCAAGCATGCAAACTCACATAAGTTGTTACCTACTTTACCAAAATACTCAAGAAATACTTCACTAAACAAAATTCTACTTGGATCATTGGAGGAGTCACATACCGGAGATCAAACACACCAAATCTCAGCACAAATGATGGGCTGAAGAAGGAGATCAAAAATCCAGAGGAAGAACAGCAAGAACACTGGTTCCAGGAATTTTTTTTGGTTTGGGAGGTGAGAGAGAAGACGTTGGCAGGGGAGAGAGTTAGTGGGGGGCCAGGGGGCCCCACACCATGTGTTGGCGCCACTAGGGGCTGGCCGCGCCACCCTATGGTGTGCCTGACTGGTGGGTCTCCCAGGTGGCTTTCTGCCTCATTTTTGACGAAAAAAATATTATAATTTTTCTGGAATTTTTCGAGAAACTTTATTTTTGAGGTATTTCCAGAATTTTAATAATTAATAAAAACCAGGAAAACGAAAGTGAAAAGGTGGAAAACAAAACCAGCACTACAGATGTTCTATGACACTCTAATGGAAGAATATCCAAAGAAAACAAAGGGGGTAGTGGTGAAAACAAAAGTATGGATGGTGAAAACATGCATAACCTTAGAAATCATAGTGAAAACATCAGGAAAACATGCATAAGGATGGTGGAAAACATGATTGTACTCAAGTAGCAATTAATAACAGAAGTAAACATGGTGAAAACATAATGGGGAAGGTGAAAACATAGCGAAAACATTGTTTCCTTCATTCAAAATCATTTTTTTAACAAGGGTGATCAAGTCTTGCTACCAAAATAATTTTATATGAAACAAAACTTTGTTTCTCACTAAATACTCATGTTACCTCAACCTTGATAGACATAGTCCTAATCATAATAATTTCATATTCAAGTGCTGGAATGGGACAATAAAATTCTCCAATCTTGATGGTCTCAATATTTTCAATTGAATTTAGACCATATTTCTTATCAATCTTCTTGGGAAAATAAACAGTGTGCTCTTTATCATTAACATTAAAAGTAACTTTTCCTTGATTGCAATCAATAACAGCCCCTGCAGTATTAATAAAAGGTCTTCCAAGAATAATAGACATATTATCATCTTCAAGCATTTCCAGCACAACAAAGTCAGTTAATATCAGACAATTATTAAAAACTTGAAGAGGAACATCCTCACATATACCCACAGGAATAGCGGCAGACTTATCAGCCATTCGCAAAGATATCTCAGTTGGTATCAACTTTTCTAAGAGGAGTCTTTTATCGAGAGTAAAAGGCATGACACTAACTCCAGCTCCCAAATCACACAAAGCAGTTCTAACATAATTATTTTTAATAGAATAGGGAATAGTTGGTATACCAGGGTCTCCAAGTTTCTTAGGAACCTTGCCATTAAAAGTGTAATTAGCAAGCACAGTGTAAATTTCCTCATTAGGAATCTTCCTTTTGTTAGAAACAATATCTTTCATATATTTTGCATAAGGAGGCAATTTGATAGCATCAATTAAAGGAATTTGCAAGAACAAAGGTTTCATCCATTCACAAAACTTGTTATAGTGTTCTTCTTCTTTTGATTTGTGTTTCTTATTAGGATAAGGCATTGGTTTTTGTACCCAAGGTCCTCTCTCATTACCATGTTTATTAGCAATAAAATCTTCCTTAGTGTACTTTGTATTTTTAGTTTGCCTTTCAGGTTCCTTTTCAATTTCTTCTTTATCAGAAGCATCATTCTTTTCATTACCACTTTCAGTTTCAGCATCAGAGATAGATATACTATTAGGATCTTCAGCAAGTTCAGAGGATTCTACAACACTTTTATGTGTCTTCTTCTTTTTCTTCTTAGTATGAATAACATCATTATTAGTTTGCTGAGAATCTTGTTCAATTCTTTTAGGATGTCCCTCGAGATATAAAGGATCTTGTGTAGCAATACCACTTCTAGTTCTTATTTCATAGGCATGTTTTTCTTTAGAAGAATTAACTAGCAAATCTTTTTGCACTTTAGCAAGTTGAACAATTTGAGTTTGAACCATTTGAAAATGTTTAACAAGCATTTTAACATCATTAGAGGTTCTTTCTATAATACCATGCAAATTATCAATAGCTCTAGAATTTTCCATTAAATGATTTTGCACTCTCATATTAAAATTATCTTGCTTAATAACATAATTATCAAATTCATCTAAACATTGATCGGGAGGTTTATTACAGGGAATATCTCTACTATCAAAGTGTTGGAGAGAGTGTACCTCAATGGTGGATGAGTGAGGGATTGGCTTACATAATTCTTCTATAGGTGGAAGATTCTTCACATCTTCAGATTTAATACCCCTCTCTTTAAGAGATTTTTTGGCTTCTCTCTTTACTTAATCATTTAATTCAACCATTCCCCTCTTCTTGGATGTTGGTGTTGGAGTAGGTACAGGAGTAGGGGTCGGCTCAGGCTCAACCATAGTCCAATCATCATGATTTCGGCTTATTTTAGCCATTAATTCCTCAGCTTCTTCTGGAGTTCTTTGCCTGAAACACAACCAACACAACTATCCAGGTATGTCCTAGATTCAACAGTTAATCCATTATATAATATATCAAGAAGTTTATTATTTTCAAGCTTATGCCCAGGTGTATCCCTAACGAAAGAACAGAACCTTGCCCAAGATACAGGCAATTTCTCTCCTTCCAATTGCTTGAAATTAAATATATTTTGTAAAGCAACATGTTGAGCACTAGCAGGAAAATATTTCTGAAAGAAAGCATTAACCAAACCAATAGGACTATCAATAGATCCTGAAGACAAATTATTAAACCAAGTTTTAGCTCCATCTTTTAATGAGAAAGGGAATATTTTAGCAACAAAGTAGGTACGTTTCTTAAGATCGTCAGAGAATAAACTACTCAAAGAGGAGAGCTCATTCATATGTTTCACAACACTTTCATTTTCAGTACCACAAAAAGGTTCTTTCTCAACAATAGATATATAAGATAAATCAAGAGAGATATAATAATCCTTATCCCTAATATTAATGGGAGAAGTGGCAAACTTAGCATCAGGAGATAATTTATATTCAACAGGACGACTTTCAATAAGACTTATAACAGCATCTTTATCCTTCATAGCATGTATTTCATCAATAAGATCATCATTAAGTTCAATATAGGAATCATCAAAATCATCACTAGGATTTTCTCTAAACTTTGGCGAAACAGCAGGAGTAACAAGATTTTTATCAGGAGTTTTAGTGTTTGCAATATTTTTAGCTTTAGCAATAGTAGCATCTAAGAAAGGACCGAGAGAACCACTCTCATCAAGCACAGTAGAAGCATCATCAAAAGTATCAGAAGTATTTTCAGATTCAGCAGAAGTAGCATGTGTAGCATGTGGTGGTGTAAGCAGCTTACTCATAACAGACGGTGAATCAAGAGCAACAGAGGTGTTCAGAGTTGTACCTCTTCTTGTAGTGGATGGTAATACAGGAAACTTCCCATCACGAGTCTTACCCATGATGAATGATTGGCAGTAGATAATAGTACTCTCCGGTGAGCTCGCAAGTAAAGCTATGCTCCCCGGCAATGGCACCGGAAAATAGTCTTGATGACCCACAAGTATAGGGGATCACAACAGTCTTCGAGGGAAGTAAAACCAAAATTTATTGATTCGGCACAAGGGGAGCCAAAGAATATTTGTGATCCTTAACAAGTGAGTTGTCAATTCACTTGCACCTGAAAGTGAACTTCTTCGCAGTGGTTTATTAGCAGTAACAATTTTATAGTAGCAGAAGTAGTGAAATAATAGCAGTAGTGGTATGAAAACAGCAGCAGTAGTGTTTGTAGTAAACAACGGGATTAAATACTGTAGGCATAGGGATAGATGAACGGGCGTTGCATGGATAAGATAGTTCATATAATAATCAAGACATGGGCATTGCAGATAAATAAGATAAAGCATCCAAGCACTAAGTAACCATAGGCATCTGTTCCGTAAATAGTCATACGTGCTCGCAATAAGAACTTGCACAACATCTTCTGTCCTACCAGCCCGTTTTCAGCGGAGCCTCAAGGGAAATACTGGTAATTAAGGTGTTCCTTTTAATAGAACACCGGATCAAAGCATTAACACTCCGTGAACACATGTGATCCTCACATCACATCCACCCCCTCCGGTTGTCCCAATTTCTATCACTTCGGGGCCTCGGGTTCCAGAGAACAATATGTGTAAACAACTTGCAGGTATGATCAAGAAACAATAATTATCATCATGATTCAATAACATGTTCAGATATGAGATCATGGCACTCGGGCTCAAAGTGACAAGCATTAAGCATAACAAGTTGCAACAATGTCAATAGCACTAATAGAAGATACTAGGCACTATGCCCTAACAATCACGACATTATTACATGAACGATCTCATCCAATCCCTACCATCCCCTTCAGCCTACAGCGGGGGAATTACTCACACATGGATGGAAGAAACATGGATGGTCGATGGAGAGGCGTTGATGATGATGATGGCGATTATCTCCTCCAATTCCCCGTCCCGGCAGGGTGCCAGAACGGAGTTTCTGATCCCCAAATCGAGGTTCGGGATAGCGGCGGCGCTCTGTTGTGTTTCTGTGGAATATGACAAACCCCCTCGTGTTTTAGGGTTGAAGGCTATTTGTAGTCGAAAGGGGAGACCGAGGGGGGCTCTGGGTGGCCCACACCCTGTGCTGGCGCGGCCTAGGGGGCGCCAGGGGGTGGTGTGGCCCCTGTGGCTCTTCTCCTGGCCCCCTTCTGGCTCTTCGGGGTCTTCCGGTGTTTTAAGACCAATGGGGTCTTTTCTGGGCAATTTCCCGAAAGTTGATTTTTCTGCACAAAAACAAGACACCAAGGTAATTTTGCTGAAAACAACATTAGTCCATGTTAGTTGTATTCAAAACACACAAGTTTAGAGGAAAACGATAAGAAAAGTGTTCGGAAAACGAGTTACCTTTTCGACGTATCAACGGTCTCCATAAACCCACTGAGAATAAGAATCAGGAATCAAGGGAGCAGGGAGATCACCAGAAGCACCACTCACATGGTGAAGGATCTGACGCTGAGAGTTGGACATAGCAGTGTCCCTGCGGTAAGCCTGATACTGCTCCTTGTGGATATCCACCTTCACGCAGAGCACATTGCGCTGAAACCAGGAAAGCTTCCTGACATTTCACACAGTAGTGGAGTTGTCAACTCGGATAGCACTAGAAGGAACCTCCCACATAGTGGAACCACCCACAGGAGGAGGAACAGGAGGAGCAGCAACAACTTTCTTCCTCTTGATGTACAGCTTCTTGAAGGAGCAGCTCGCATTGAGAAGGGCGAACCCATGGACACCAAGGCAGAGATCGAAGACAGCATCACGGTCATGCAGGGGCAGCTTCATCGCTTGAGTGGTGTGGGCACCGATCTGGTGCGCACTGCCTTCAAGCTCCATGGGGTGTTCTGGCCTAAAGACTCCGCGCCAAAAACTATCCGCGGACTTGTCGCGAAGCTGAACGGCGTGAAGGCCGAGCTGAAGAAGTGGAGGGCGTCTGGAGCTCGGGCAGGCGCTGATATGATGCTGCTGTTCATCACCAGCTGGTATGAGAACCTCAACTTGCAGGTTGTCCGCGAGATGCGTGAGGACTCCAAGTGGGAGACGGATTCCGACTGCGTGGCTCTCCGCCAGGCCGTCGCGTACGAGGTCGCCCAGTACGCAAGCACCGCGCGCTTCATCGACGGTCTCACCGAGCCTGACACCGAGGTGGACGAAGGCGACGATGATGAAGACGAGGACTCCACCGAGTCTGACCTGGGCAGCTTCGAGAGTGATCGCTACAAGGCCGGGAAGGGGAAGGCCGCGGTCGTCGCGGACAACGAGGAGGATGCCGAGAGCGTGGATATGGTGATTGACACCGCGGCCCTCGAGTTCGGCACCTCCTCAGGTGCGGCTCTCGACGACACGGCGCGACTCCTCGCTCAGACTGCGGCCTCCACCTCGGTGGCCACTGCCACTTCCGAGCAGGCTGCTACTGAGCCGGATGCTGATGCCGCGAAGACTGACGCCGCCATCTCGGAGGCTGATGCTGCCAAGAGCAGCGCTGAAGCTGAAGCCGCCAAGGCCAACACTGACACTGAAGCCACCAAGGCCAGCGCCGAGAACACTGCTGCTTCTACCTGACCACTTCCTGCAACTTATTCTCTAAACTTTTATCAGATCCCCGGGATGCCGGGTGCAGATGTATCGAAACAATTATCCTTGTCGTTTGCTACTCAGTTTTACTCACGTTTGATATTTAACTTAGTCAATTTGAGCAACTTTGGCTCGAATGCCGGGTTGCGTTATCATGCGAGTCCCCGAGTTGCATTTCTTATTCGCTCTTCCTTTTTATCTCAGCTCTTACCCGCAACTTGTTGCTTTTTTGGTATTCGAGTCACAAGAATTCAAAGTTGGAGTTGCAAATACTTAGCCACTTAGAAATACTCATAGTAACGCAGCCCACCACTTAGCCGAGAGGGAGTTAACAAGAAACAACAGTAAAAGACATCCTACTCGGTTCCTGCACTTTTTTCTTTCCTTAGTAATTTTTCTTGTGCTCATTGACCTTTTGCTTGTTCTCTTGCTTGCCATGAAGCCGGGTTTCGGACAACAACATAGTCGAAGAGTTGGCATGTAGGTTTAAACACAGTACTAGATGTACTCGTGAAATTTTTAAGCAGAGCAACCGAGTGGACAAAAGTAAAGCCGGATAGAAACACACAGAGCAAGTTTAGGCGAGGGCAGTCCCCGAGCTGAATTTCAGATTGCGGGGTAGAATTTTAACTCGGATAAGAGAGTACATACACATCTTTGCTCACGAACGAAAGCGACGAAGTAGGGCTACATTCCAAGGGCGCTTGGTTTCCTCTCCAGCTTTATCTGCCCTGTTCTCCCATGATGGACGCATGTCCACGAGATAATAGGCATCATTGTGCAGCGCTTTGCTCACAATGAAGGGCCCTTCCCATGGAGGAGACAATTTGTGCATCCCGGTTGTGCGTTGCACAAGCCTGAGGACCATGTCTCCTTCTCGGAAAACCCTTGGGTTCACCTTTCGGCTATGATAACGCCGCAGGTTTTGCTAGTAGATAGCCGAACGTGACAGAGTAAGCTCTCTTGCTTCTTCGAGCAGGTCAACGTCGTCTTCTCGAGCTTCTCTCGCCTCTACCTCAGTGTAGAGGGTTACTCGAGGGGAGTCATGCTCTAAGTCTATTGGCAACACGGCCTCAGCCCCGTATACCAAGAAGAATGGCGTGTAGCCGGTTGACCGGTTAGGGGTAGTCCTTAGACTCCACAACACCGCTGGCAACTCGTCTAGCCAACACCCAGGTGTTTTCAGCAGCGGCTCAATCAGCCTTGGCTTTATGCCTGCCAGCACCATGCCGTTTGATCTTTCCACTTGCCCATTGGAGGCGGGATGCGCAACAGATGCAACATCTAGTCGGATGTTCTTATCTCTACAGAACCGCACCATTGCCCCCTCTGCGAAATTTGTGCCGTTGTCGGTGATGATGCTGTGCGGGTAGCCGTATCTCAGGATCACATCCTTTAAGAATCACACGGTTGTAGCTCCATCGCACTTCCGAATAGGCTTCACTTCAATCCACTTGGTGAACTTGTCCACCATGACCAAGATGTGTGTCATGTTGCCTTTAGCCGGCTTGAAGGGGCCAACCATATCCAGGCACCATACGACAAACGGCCATGTGATAGGAATTGTCTTCAACTCGGAAGCAGGCATGTGAATCTTACTCGCGAACATCTGGCAGCCATTGCACTTCCTCACGATGTCTTCAGCTTGCTGTAGAGCTGTGAGCCAGTAGAAGCCATGCCGAAAAGCTTTCTTGACCAATGCCCGAGAAGAGGCGTGGTGCCCGCATTCTCCTTGGTGTATTTCCAACATAATTTCTCCTCCTTCTTCTGAGTCCACACAGCGTTGCAGCACGCCGGTGGCACTTCTTTTGTGTAGCACGTCTCTGAATATAGTGTAGCCCTTGGATCTTCTCTGAATCTGCCTTGCGGCCACCTCATCTTCTGGCAGAGTACCATCCTTTAGAAAGGATAATATGGGCATGGCCCAACTCGGCGTCTCCCGTGTGGGAAACACTGGTTCGTCCACTTCCATTGGGACAGGCATCTCTGGCTGCTCTTTAGGGTTGGGAGCACTTCTCTGGAGCCCTGAACGATTGGCAAGGACCTCCTCAATGAATGCGACAGTCCCCGGGTTAAGGACATCAGTCCCCGAGTAGGGAGTGGCAGTCCCCGAGTAGGGAGTGGCAGTCCCCGAGTATGGAGTGGCAGTCCCCGAGTAAGGAGCAGCAGTCCCCGAGTAGGGAGTGGCAGTCCCCGAGTATGGAGTGGTAGTCCCCGAGTAAGGAGCAGCAGTCCCCGAGTAGGGAGCGGCAGTCCCCAGGTTCTCTGTTGCATTCTCCCAGTCAATCTCCATTGGAACGGATTCTTCACTTGGCAGAGAAGGAACAAATATGGATTCTGAGTTGGGAGATGGCTTGATGGATGGCTTCCTCAAGTGCTCCAAGGAAACCCCCACCGGAATGGATTGCCGAGAAGATCCCAATTTGGACAGCCCGTCTGCCGCCTCGTTCTCTGCTCGGTGAATGTGCTGGAACTCGCAGCCTTCGAAGAATCCAGTCATAGACTGTACCAGGAAGCGATATGATGCCATGTTGGCATCTAGAGCATCCCAAGTGCCAGAGACTTGCTGCACCACCAGATCTGAATCGCCATAGCATATAATGCGCTGTACGCCAACCTCCTTGGCTACTCGCAAGCCGTGCACCACTGCCTCATACTCTGCTACGTTGTTGGACGCCTTGAAATGAATCTGCAGCACGTACTTGAGTTGATCTCGCTTGGATGACGTAAGCACTACGCCAGCACCAAGGCCTTCCTTCACCTTCGAGCCATCAAAGTGCATCTTCCAGTAATTGGAAACTGGAGCAGGAGGTTCGTACTGCACCTCAGCCCAATCCACCAGAAACTCCGCCAGAATCCGAGACTTGATAGCTTCTCTTCTCGCATACGCGGGGGCGTACGCGGCCAGCTCGATTGCCCATTTGGCTACTCGACCACTCGCCTCCTTGTTGCCCATGATGTCCGAGATGGGAGCAGAGCTCACAACCGTGATAGGATGCTCTTGGAAGTAATGCTTTAGCTTCTTAGCGCCCAGGTACACGCCACAGGTCATCTTCTGGTAATGCGGGTAGTTCTGCTTGGAGCTGGATAGCACTTCGTTGAGGTAGTACACTGGACGCTGCACACTCTTGCCTTCTTCCTCTCGCTCCACCACAATCACCACACTGACTACTCGGTTAGTGGCAGCAATGTACAACAGCATTGGCTCCTTGGGTAGCGGACTAGCCAAGATGGGAGCGCTAGCCAGCATTGCCTTCGGCTCATTGAATGCCACATCCGCTTGCGGAGTCCAGACAAACCTGTCACTTTTCTTCATCAGCTGGTACAGAGGCAGGGCCTTCTCGCCCATTCGGCCCAGGAAACGGCTCAGAGATGCCAAGCAACCAGTGAAATTTTGCACATCCTTCAGGGATCTCGGCAAAGACATGCTCTCAATAGCTTTTATCTTTGAAGGATTGGCTTCAATGCCCCGACTAGATACCAGGAAGCCGAGTAGCTTGCCAGCCGGGACACCAAAGGTGCATTTACTCGGGTTCAGCTTCATTTTATACTTGCGCAAGTTGGCAAAGGTTTCCTCCAGGTCGGCAAGCAGAGTATGTGTTTTATTCGTTTTGATGACAATGTCATCTACGTACACCTGCACATTCTTGCCGAGCTAATCGTGCAAGCATTTCTGCATGCACCGCTGATAAGTAGCACCCGCATTCCGCAACCCGAAACACATGACACGATAGCAATAAGCCCCGTACGGGGTAATGAAGGCAGTCTTTATTTGATCAGCAGGATTGAGAGCTATCTGGTGGAAACCAGAGTAGGCATCTATGAAAGACAGCAGTTCACAACCAGCGGTGGAATCGATCACCTGATCGATGCGAGGTAGCGGGAAGGGATCCTTGGGGCATGCCTTGTTCAAGTCGGTGTAGTCGACACACATGCGCCATGCAGTAGCAGCCTTGGGATCCTCCTTCTTCTTCTCGACCATGACCGGGTTGGCTAGCCAATCCGGATGCAGCACCTCCATGATGAAATTGCTTATCAGCAACTTGGTGATCTGGTCACCAATAGCCTTCCTTCTCTCATCTCCGAAGCGGCGCATAGCCTGCTTCACTGGCTTGGCGTCAGGACGCACATGTAACGAGTGCTCAACCAACTCCCTCGGGACTCCTGGTAAATCTTCATTGGACCAGGCGAATACGTCCCGATTCTCACGGAGGAAGTGGATGAGCTCGCTTTCCTATTTCTCCGCCAACCCGGAGCCAATGATGGCTACGCGGTCGGGGAACTCGGGGTCGACCCGGACCTTCTTGGTCTCTTGGGATGCCTGGAACGCGGTCCCGTGTTGCGTACTCGGCACGCCCTGCGCACCAGCTTGCGCGGATTGCGCCATAGCCACCACCTCGTACATCTTTTTCTTCTCGGCAGCAATCACCATGGACTCCGCCAACTGAGAACCAGCAGAGGCACACTCCATGGACTTCTTGTAATCACCAGAGATGGTAATCACGCCATTGGGACCAGGGATCTTCATCTTCAGATATGCCGTGTGAGTAGAGGCCATGAACTTGCTCAGAGCAGGCCTGCCGAGTAGAGCGTGATAGGGGCTCTGATGATTAACCACCTCGAACTACAGGCGCTCTGTGCGGCAGTTCTCCCTTGTGCCGAATAGCACATCTATCCACACTCGACCAATCGGGTTGCACGAGACTCCCGGCACAATGCCATGGAAGGTGGTCTTGCTGGGTAGCAGCATGTTCTCGGCCAGCCCAAGCTTCTCGAGTGTGTCCTTGTACACAATGTTGATGCTGCTGCCGTTGTCGATCAGTACCTTGCTGAACCTCACATTCTTCTCGGGACCCAAGAAGGTGGGATCCACCACCAAGGCGTAGCTACCCGGGTTGGGCATCACCTTGGGATGATCTACTCGGGACCACTTGATCTCTTGGTTGCACCAATGCATATAGTGAGGAACTGCAGGGATCACAGCATTGACCTCCATGGCACGCCTATGCTATGACTGCTTGTCGACAGGCTCTGAAGTGAAGATCATGTAGCTCTCATGGTGTTCTTGGTACTGGTTGCGGCCTCCATCCTCATTGTTGCCGTTGTTGTTGCTCTGGTAGTTGTTGTTGCCTCTCTTGTTGTTGCGGTTGTAGTTGTTGTTGTTGTTGCGGTAGCCCTCATTGTTGAAGTGACGGTTGGCTCCTAAAGCCAGTTGATTCACGTTTTCTCTTCTCGGGAACACTGGCGGCCGAGCTGCGGGTGCGCGAGCAGGCTGCACATTGGCATTTGCAGCTGGCAGAGGAGGAGGAGGAGGCAAGCCTTCATTCTTGATCAGATCCCACCACTCGCACTGTCGGGTAGTGTGGTTAGCGGGCCTTGAGGGGTGCTGAGTGTGGAAGTTGCATGGCCCATCCTTCATGTCGTCAAAGACGAACTTCCTCGGCTGCTCCGAGTTGCCGCTACCCGACTGAGGAGCACGGAATGGTTTCTTGTTGCCCTGGCCCTGATTCTGGTTCTGCCCGTAGGCTCGAGCAGGTTTCTGCCTTTGGCCACCCCCAGCTCCAACAGCCACTGCATTCACCTCCTCAGGGTCGTACCGAACATCTATTCGGTCACCCCTGCGCTTGTTGCGGAACTCGTTGTGCTTGTTGCTGTTGAAGTTTCTTCTCGGCTCGATGGAATCCATCAGAGGCTGAGTAGGATCACCGAGTGCATACTGATCTGCAATCTTGATGGTCTCCGCCAGAGTGTTTGGCATCTCCCTCTGCAACCTTTGCCACAGCATACTGCCATGTCTGCAGCCCTGCGCAAACCAAGTGATGGCCTGGGCTTCGTTCACACCTTCACAGGTGTTCCTCAATGTGCTCCACCGAGTAAGGTACTCGCGGTCCGTCTCGTCTTCTCGCTGCCTGCAAGCGGACAGCTGCTGTGGCCTATTCGGCCTCTTGTAGGTGCTGGTGAAGTTGCTGACGAAGGCGTCCGAGAAGTCCAGCCAGCAATTTATGTTGTGCTTGGGCAAGTTGTTGAGCCAAGTGCGAGCTGGACCCTCTAGCATCTGCGGGACGTACCGCACTGCCCATCTCCTGTTGCCGCCCGCGATGTGGACTGCGGTGACATAGTCGTTGAGCTAATCTTCCGGCTTGGTGCTGCCGTTGTAGCTCTTGGTGCCCCTTGCGAGCTGGAAGTTCTTCACGGACGGCTCGTTCATGATGCGCGGGCCAAAGCACTCGGGGCCAGGAGGACCCGTGTTCTCCAGCCGCGCTGACAAGCTGATCCGGTCCAGCTGGTGCCTTGCGTCTCCAGGCGCCAATACGCGCTCGCCCACACGATCCAGAATGTCATAGCCTGCCATCTCCATGGCCGAGTAGCCGTCATCATACCGGTCCACCTGCACAGCTGCAGGCCGCTCCACCGGGTTGGCGACTGGCGCCACTGCACGCGGCTGCTGCCTCTGCCGAGTAGGCTGAGCGGCGGGATGCTGAGAAGGACCTGGGCACTCTCCATCTCGGGCCTGACTTTGAGCTTTATGGGCTTGAAAGCCTGCTCCTGCAGCGTTGTGTTTCTGACCGGACTGTCGCGGCACAGCGAGCTGTTTCGCGGCGACAGCCGGGTCGTATACCTGCATTTGCCTGTCCTTGCCGGAATGCCCACTCCGGCTTTTCTCACGGCTAGGATGCGGAGATGAAGCCTGATCGTTAGATCTGGCCACGTGCGAGTGCACCACCTGAGAAGCTCCAGCACCCGGGTTGGCTTTCCGGAACTCCTCGTTCTGCCTAGCCGCCTCTAGCACCAACTCGTTCAGCCTCTCCTGCTGCCTAACGCGCGCGTCGCCAACTAGGTGTGGCAACTCGGCAGCTACGGCCTCTGCAGCTCTAAGTGTTTTGGCGGGTGTGCTGTATCTGGGTCGGGTGGAGGTGTTTGCGGTGGCGGACTGACTGGGAGCCTCTACAACCGTCGCCATCTCGGCACCTAGGTTGCGACGCGTAGCACCTACTTTGCTAGCTCTCCTAACAACCAGTGTGAAACCGTGAGCCTTGTTGTACTCAAGCTGATCTAAGCTAAGCTCTAGCCTGATCTTCTCCAACTCCGCCTGCTCGGCGAGCAGCTCCTGGCGCTGCCGGTCGAGCTGCGCCTTCATGGTCAGGAGCTCGAGGTCGGTGGGAGGCGGCATACCCGTCCGCGCAGCAGACGCAGGGATCGTCGGAGTAGTGGAGAGCGGAAGGTTGCACTCCTTCTCATAAGGCTTGTGCGTCTTCCCGCCAGCACTAGAGCCAGCAAGATCCTCGACGACAGCCTCAGCGGTAGCAGTCGCGCCCTTCCCGGCGTCTGCAGCTAGGCCAGCTACCATCACCTCCGCAACGTCCGCGGAGCGGCCCAGCGGCCTTCCGCGTGCAGCGATAACGGCAGGTGGATCCTCCGCGTCATGCACCAGCTCGGGGTAGTCGCGGTCGATGACGGTGGCGACGTAGACGAGGTGCGCGCCGAAAGAGAGCACCGTGCCGCCCTCCGGCATAGCTCTGCCGCCGAAATCGCCGGTGTTGTCGGTGACGAAGTCGAAGGAGCCGAATCTGTGGACAAGGCCACAGACCACGCGCTCTCCGGTAGCAGAAATCGATCCCGTCCGAACGGAAACTCCAGCCAGCGCCGCAGGTTGCCCCACGGTGGGCGCCAACTGTCGTGGTGGTGTCACGGCAGATGCCATAGGATGGCTAAAGATGTGGGGACGAAGGACGCTGGAGGCGCTCGGGGAGGGATCACGCGACGAGTAGACGCGTGAAGGATGAAACTAGCACTGCAAACAACACGATCTACCCAGGTTCAGGGCCCTCGTGAGGAGGTAAAACCCCTACTCCTGCCTTTCTCTATGTATTCTGATGTCTCACCGAGTAGCCACAGTACAATGGTTCTTGCTACCGAGTAGCCACTCTTCTCTCTCCAGGTAGAACTAGGTCAAGAATCTCTACGTAGAGATTGCTCTAGGTCAGCATCCACCTGATCCCTCGCGCAGGAGGCGGCGGGGCACCTTATATACTCGGTGCCCAGCCGGATACAGCCAAATACAAACAAGTGTCGACATTGTGTGCACACCGTGCTTCTTCCGAGTTCCCGCTGACAACTTTGGCTTCTAAGCTTGTCCTGATGCGAAAAGTCGTTGGGCAAAACCAAGTAACCAGTCTGTTATCACTGTGCGAACACAGAGTAGGTCCCCCTATCCTGCGACGCCCTGCTGACACACTGTCGCTGTCAGGCACGCCGTCCCCAGATGAACAATGCTGTGAACAGTGCCAAGTACGGACCCGGGATACGCGGGATTCGGTGTCAGAACGGCTCCTTTGACTTCTGGCCCGAGTAGGTTCCCGCCATTTCTACTCGGTCCAGCTCTTCTGTTCGGAGGAGCACAACTCTCTTGATTCATTCTTCTGGCTGTCTAGGTGTGAGACCGGGTAGCAGTCGACCGGGTAGCGAGTACCAGGTAGCCGGCTACTCGGCCAATCATCCCTTCTGATCTTGCCTTTAGCACTTGCCTTTACCCTACTCGGGGGTAACCCCCCGACACATAGGAAGCTCATGGAAATCCTTCTTCAACGTATCCTTGATCAACATCATAATGAAAGGTCCATATGGGATAGTGTTCCCACCAATCATCGCATTGCGGAGCTCGTGGAAGATAATGTCCATGGCATCCATGGTGTATGAAGCAGTAGGGTCCTCATCCTCCATGCATTGCTTTACCAGAATCAGGAGGTTGCAAAGCGGACTGGTGAAGGCATCATTGTTGCCACCACTAGGAACCAGAAAGGACCGAAATAAGAGAACAAGCTAATCATAGAACGGGAGGAGCCCTTCCAACTTACCAACTGTGAATCCAGGAGCGTACATATCAGCCATATACTTCTCTCGCTGGAGTCTGTCCACATCATGCATACTGTGACCAAGTGGAGGATGAGAGCGATAACTATACCCAAGTAACTTGGCCAGCTTGAAGAACCAAGCCTCACATGGAGTGGTCTGAGTCATCCACTTCAAACTGCACGGGACACCAGAGTCAAAAGACAGAGTGGACATGAACTGGACCACGAGATTAGTGTTGTAGGGGCAGAGAATCTCCATGAGCTTCACAAGACCAAACCTCTCAATAATACTTGCGGCATCAGCAAACTCCTCCTTGTCCTTGATGAACTGGAACCTGGTGGGATTCATATGACGGATTGGAAACTTGTAGTCGGAGTAGATATCAGCAAAGATGTAGGACAGCTCCGCACACCAAAAGAGAGCATCATCAAACTCCAGATCTCTAGGGGTGTTGTACCAATCTTTCTGACGAATCTGAGCAAATTCCTGAGTGGTGACATCCAGCTTGTATTTCTTCCTTACTTCCTTGCCTTTCTTCTTCCTAGATGGCTTCAAAGCGAGAGACTTGGCTTTCCCTTTGGCAATAGCTTTCCTCGGAGGGCGAGAGTCACCATGATCCTCATCACTAGTGTCCTTGTAGGAAGGACGCTTGCGAGCACTCAGCTTGTCTCCCTGAGAACCACCTGTGAACGAAATACATAGACGGGAGCAATGGGGGTAAGTGTACATATGTCTTCAATGAAAGGAACATACTGACAAAACAATAGGGAAGCAACCACATACAAATCAAGTAATAATCCTAGGAGTGATAAAAAAACAGTGCTGGAAAATTTTGGGACAAAAACCAACCGGATATTCCAGTCCAGTATTGAAACGGATATTCCGGGTCCACAAAAACAGCACCAATCTCATCTTCCCTTAGGTTCAAAACTAGATCGGTGATACGGGGTGCTAACCTATTGTTTCTAGCATGCATTAGATACCTTAGGGAACATCCACTACCAAGCATTGACAAGAAAAACAAGAATCCATGGAGGAGTAGGGTTATGGCACCAATATTCAAAGAGATTGACCATTCCCCGCTTCCATGGATGAAGATGATTGGATGGAGAAGATCCCAAGGAGATGGGGAACAAGATCAGGCCAAAATCACACAAATCTCGTGGAGGAAGTGGCCCGGGAGGCCAAGAATCGAAGGGGCGGCGATGTGGTGGAGAAGAGGAGTTGGGGGAGAAAGGCACGAACTGCCTCTCCACCTCATCCCCCTTCAGATATGTGGAGATTCGCCGAACCGGATATTCTGGTTCAAGTTTGAACCGGATATTCCGGGTCCACCCGGATATTCCGGTACAGAACTGTACCGGATATTCCGGCTTCCTTCTGATTCGAAACTTCCTAGTTTCAAAGGAGCGACAAATGTGCTAGATAGAGTTTGGTTTTTAGGGAAGATAAGCTTAGGATAGAAACACCAAACTAAAAATAGTACTTATCCCACTTAACAACAATAAACAAACAAAATAACCAAATGCATGAGATTTTCCTACAAAGACACTTAGAAAGGGAAAACGAGAGAAATGCAATGAAATTCATTTAGCCCCAACTAAGATCCAACTCTTCACTAAGAAGAGGTTGGTGGCCTAAGACATCATGTAAGAGATCATGGTATGCAACCGCGAAGATATATCTTGGGTGCATTGCCAATTCTCAACATTAAAACTCACAATTCAACATTAGAAAAAGAGAGATAACAATGAATTTTTGCTTTGGGCATAATGGGGGGGGGGGACGGAGAACCCAATATGTTAGTATAACACTCCCCCTATGTCCATGCCTACACCTAAACCAAACATGTATCAACTATAGGGGCGTGTGCAAGATCCTCAAGTCAAATTCCTAGAATCTATGATATTTAGCTCAATTCTCAAGAACATGAATCTTGCATCGTCGAGTGGCTTCGTGAAGATGTCCGTGAGATTGTCCTTGGTGGGAACATATGCTAGTGCAATATCACCTCTTGCCACATGGTCCCGGATGAAATGATGACGAATCTCAATATGCTTTGTCCTTGTGTGTTGCGCGGGGTTCTAGGCGATCTTGATGGCACTTTCATTGTCACACATGAGAGGCACCTTATCCAAATGAACATCGTACTCTTTGAGGGTTTGCCTCATCCATAGCAATTGGGTGCAAGCACTTGCGGCCGCCACGTACTCGGCTTTGGCGGTGGAAAGAGATATGCAATTTTGCTTCTTGGAAGACCAACTTACCAAGTACCTACCAAGAAATTGGCAAGCCCCAGAAGTAGACTTCATATCATCTTGATCACCGGACCAATCGGAATCCGTGTAGCCCTTGAGAGAGAATTGTGCCCCCTTTGGGTACCACAAACCAAACCTTGAGATATGAACCAAATACCGAAAAATCCTATGGACCGCCACTAAGTGGCTTTCCTTAGGAGCCGCTTGATACCTTGCACACACACCTACACTAAAAACGACGTAGGGCCTAGATGCACAAAGATAAAGCAAAGAACCAATCATAGAATAATACAACTTTTGGTCCACATCTTTACCATCCGGATTGCACTTGAGGTGGCACTTGACTTGCATATGAGATGGCTTCTCTTTTGCACCTTGGAAATTAAACCTCATGAGCATGTATTGGGTATACTTGGATTGAGAAATGAAAGTCCCAAAAGCCAATTGCTTGATCTCAAAGCCAAGGAAGAATTTAATCTCTCCCATCATGGACATCTCAAACCTGTCAGTCATAAGCTTTGAGAACTCATTATTGAAAGCTTGGTTAGTTGATCCAAAGATAATATCGTCCACATAGAGTTGGCATATGAAAATCTCCCCTTTTACCCTCTTTGTGAAGAGAGTGGGGTCGATCTTACCAACTTCAAACCCACGGTCATCCAATAACTCTCTAAGGTGCACATACCACACACGTGGTGCTTGTTTAAGTCCATAGAGCGCATTATCGAGCTTGTAGACATGGTTAGGGAAGTTGGGGTTCTCGAACCCCGGAGTTTTCTTATCATATACCTCCTCTTTGAGTGGACCATTCAAGAAAGCACTTTTGACATCCATTTGTTGCAATTTGAAATTATGCAAAGATGCATATGCAAGAAGGATATGGATGGACTCAAGGCGAGCCACGGGAGCATAGGTTTCATCAAAGTCAATGCCTTGCACTTGAGTGTTACCTTGAGCTACCAATCTTGCCTTGTTCCTAATAAGAATGTCATGCTCATCTTGCTTGTTCTTGAATATCCACTTAGTGCCAATAACATTGTGGCAATCTTTGGGCTTCTCAACTAATTTCCAAACCTTGTTGCGCTCAAAGTTATTGAGCTCATCATGCATAGCTTCAACCCAATCGGAGTCCTCAAGAGCTTCAAACACTTCCTTTGGTTCCACCATAGATATGTGAACTTGATGCTCACTAAAGTTAGCCAATTGCTTTCTTGTGGATCTTCTAGCTTGGATATCCTCCAACACTTTTTTGTCGGAGGCATCAATATGCTTCAAAGCTCTTCTAATCCTTCTAGCACGGAGGGCTTCAATCTCCTCATTATTGCAAGGAGGAATCACTTGACCATCTTGATCATTTGGGTCCCCGTCTTGACCAACTTGATGGCCTTGATCATCATCATTATCATGATCAACAACATCTTCAACACTAGATTCAACTTGAGGAGAAGAGGATGAGGAAGGTTGATCTTTGCCTTGACCTTGACTAGCATGAATGATAGGAGTGGTTGCATCTTGCGTAGTAACTTGGTCAACGAGAGGAGAGTCTTCAACATGTTCTTGGTTAGGTGCATAACTTGGCTCCTTGGCTTGTTCTTCTATTGTAGAGGAGGGCTCCACTTGAGTAGAGCATAGTCCTTCTCGGGTCGCCATAAGGTGTCCCTCAATGGGGCAGAAAAATCTCACACCCGTCCTTCCTATGGCTTCTTGAGGCATTTCAACATCTACATTAGAAACATGAAATTACACCACCTGGGAGCCGTCATTTTCCTCAAAAAACACACTACAAGATTCTATGATAATTTGTGAGACTTTGTCAAAGACTCTATAAGTGTGGGATTCGGCACCGTAACCAACAACTATACCCTCAATATTTTTGGATTGAAATTTAGACAACCTAACACCCTTGATCAAGTAGAAGCACTTACAAACGAATACACGGAAGTAGGAGACGTTGGGTTTGTTGCCAGTGAGGATCTCATATGGAGTCTTGTCAAAGCCCTTGCGGATGTAGAGGCGGTTGGAGGAGTGACATGCGGTGGAAATGGCCTCGACCCATAGATATTGGGGAGAAGAATACTTCACCAACATTATCGTTGCCATGTACAATAGAGTTCTATTCTTCCGCTCGGCTACACCATTTTGTTGAGGGGTGTAGGTGGCGGAATATTGATGATGAATACCCTCATTACTAGGGAATTCATTCAAAGTGTAGTTCTTGAACTTGGAGCCATTATCACTCCTAATGGCCATGATTTGGACACTATGTTGACGTTGCACTTGGTTGGTGAAGTCGATGATAATTTTTTGGGTCTTTCTCTTGCACTTGAAGAAATAGACCCAAGTGTATCTTGAGTAGTCATCGACAATCAACAAGCAATACTTCTTGCAACCAAGACTTGCCTCGGGAACGGCACCAAAGAGATCAACATGGAGAAGCTCCAAGATCCTCTTTGATGAGATAATAGTCTTGGCCTTGTGCGGAATATCATGCATCTTTCCTTCAACACACGACCTACAAACGTGATCTTTGGAAAAGGAAACATTTTCTTTTAGTCTGAGGATAAGGCCACCTTTGTGAAGACTTTGCAAAGTTCTCATGTTGACATGGGATAAGCGGCGATGCCACAACCACCAAACGTCCACCTTTCCGAAAAGACACATTGATTGAGAGTTGGTAGACTTCGAAAAGTCCACCACAAACAACTCGTTTTCAACATGTCTCACGTATGCGACGTCAAGAGTCTTGCTCCTCAAAAGGACCACAATTTCAGGATCAAAGAAGATAGAGAAACCCATCTTCCCTAATGAACGAACTGAAAGTAAATTGTAACCAAGGTATTCAACAAGCATGACGTCCATGATAGTGATATCAGGAGCAATCACAACCTTGACAAACCCCGATACCTTAGACTTGGACTTGTCTCCATAAGTGACGGTTGCATCAATATCATTTGGGCGCAACTCCGTCACAAGTTCTTTGCTTCCGGTCATATGACTAGTACATCCACTATCAATTATCCATTTAGACCCACCTGAAGCATAGTCCTGCAAGAGATCATTGACTAGAGTTAGGACCCGGGAAGGGTCCCTTTATGTTAGCAACAAGGGTCTTTGGAAGCCAAATGGTATAGTCAATGTAACCCTCAATATGACCAACATATTTAGATTGCACTACACCATAATAATCAACATATAAGAAATGGTGTGGATTGTTAGTTCCCGCGGAAATACTACGAGTAGTGTTGTCCCTCATGACACCACCACTCGAAGCAACATTGTTGAGTTGTGTGGGAGTGCTACGAGTAGTATTGTCCCTAATGACAATACCACCCGAAGCACCATTGTTGGCCTTCTTATTGTTATTCTTATTGGCAACATAGCCAAGACCTTTATTGCCCACTTGTGGCCTATTAGCACTCAATTGTGGTCTAGCAACAACCATTTGTGGGCTTGAGGCCACAACCTTCTCAACTTGAGGGCTCTTGCCCTTGAGCCTTGCTAGCTCATCCTTCAACCTAGCATTTTTCTCAATAATATTTGCATGATCACAAGAAGAAGTAGAGGTGATAGGGGTGTTGAATTGATTAAGTTGAGTTTGAAGTTGTTCATGTAACTCTTTGAGGGCAGAGTATTCACTCTCCAAGGCCTTGTGAGCCTTGGTGAGTTTTCCAAACTCCTCGGTAAGTTTCTCATGACCAACCCCAAACTCTACCTTATCCTTTTTAGCCTTTTTATATTTAGAAATTGCAAGGTCACGTTCCTTAGTGATATTAGAAACAAGTTCATTATGTGACTCTTCAATAGATTCAAGTTCCTCTTCAAGAGAAACTCTACCGTCATGCTCTTCCTCAAGAGTCATAAAGAGAGATGCTATCTCATCCGCATCCCTTCTTTCAATCTCACCTTTCTTCTCAAGAGCTTCATGGGCCTCTCCCAATTGTCTCATGAGATGATCAAAGTACTTCTTGGTATCCCCTTGCACGTTAGACATAAAACATTCCAAAGAGAGGATTTCATCTTCTACTCTAAGACTAGCATGGTTTTCCGATTCATTTGGGGTCTTAGAGTTGGGAGAAGGTGATACATCCGAGGCCTTAGCCATGAAGCACTTAGCATTTGGGTGAGGATGATTCTCATTGCGGGATTCAAAGAAAGATGAAGATTATGGAGTTGTAGCAATGGCAAGACCGGCCACTTCACTTGTGGTTCCTTCTTCTTCTTCACTTTCGGAATCATACTCCTCTTGGGTCACTAGCACAAACTTGGTGGGGGACTTCTTGTTGAAAGGTTTCTTCTTGAAGTGAGGTTTTTTCTACGCAACCTTGAACTTGTCCTTGCGAATGAGCTTGCCACCATGATGTTCTCTATTTTCATAGGGACACTCCGCAATGAAATGGTGCTTATCTTGACAATTGAAGCAAGACCTTAGCCTTTGAGTCCCTTTATTTCCATAGCGAGACTTGGTCTTCTCCTCAACATATGCCTTGGCCTTGGATGGATTCTTCCAAAACTTATGTACTGTAAGAGCAATGATATCTTTGAGCACGGGGTCATACTCTTGATCCTTCAATGGGGCCAAATCCTCAATGCACTCTTCCTCATACTCAACCTATCTTGACACAACCTTGGCCTTCAAAGCAACCGATGCTCCTTTGTGCATTCCTAGGGCCCTAGCACGGTTGTCAAGAGCATTTTAGGTTTGCACTTGATAGGAGCACACTTCTTGCATCAGTTGGGTTGAGGTCAAAGAATCAAAGTCATGTCTTCCTGAATGCTCTTCAAGTCCGTGGGCTCGAAAGGCATGAGAGCAATCATGTACTTCATCTTGATCCAAGCATCATCAATGTACTTGGCACTAACATTGTTGAATGCGGTGGCAAGTGTCTTGAGTCTTCGGTACATGTCTTCATGGCTCTCACCATCATGCATATAGAACCCTTCGGCCTCATTGCTCAAGGCATCATACCTATTCCTTTGCATACTTTCATTGCCCACAAACATGACGACAAGAGCATCCCATGTTTCCTTGGCAGTGGAATATTTTTGAAGATGAGGCATGTGGTTTGGACTCACGACTTGTTGAATGATGGACAAGGCGGTGTATTTGAGTTGACAATCTACGGCTTCTCTTCTTGTCAAGTTCTTGGGGTCATGTGGATTGTATCCATCTCAAGTGACCTTCCAAAGTTCAATACAAGAAGAGTTCAAGTGACTTTCCATGTAATATTGTCATTCACAAAAAGAATGTGCATCAATTTTAGGAGGTTCTCCTCTAAGAATTATATGAGGATGTGGGACGGGAGGATCGGGAGAATAGTGTCCTTCGACGGAGTGGTATTCTCCTTTTCCTTCCGTACTCTTATCGGTGGAGTTCTTAGCGGAAGCATTTTTAGATGGATCACCATTATCCCCTTTCTCGGCGCCCTCCGAAACTTCGTCCGGGGGAGTGGAGATCTCCGGTTCCTTGGGTTTCATGAATTGCAACATAAGTTGTCGCAATTCAACAATTTTGTTCTCCATGGATGAGGTCAATGAATTTTTCAACTCATTGAGATCATCCATAGAGACATGCACCACGGAACCGGCGGTCTCCGTATCATAGACCATACTTAACTCTTAGGTGGTTAAGACCTATAAAAGAGCTGAGGCTCTGATACCAATTGAATGTAATGTATGGGCACCTAGAGGGGCGTGAATAGGTGCTACGACCAATTTTAATTTTTCTACAAGATTAGGCTTGACACAAAGGTAAATTCTCTAGATAATGCAACTACGGTGAATTTACCTATATGACAAGAACAAGCACAAACACAATACAAATACAAGTAAAGAGGGAATGGAACAAGGTAACCGATATGAAGCATGCGGAGACACGATATAATCCCGAGTTCCTCCTTGTTAAGGGAGTACGTCTCATTCGAGGGGTGTGAGCTCGCCACGAAGGCCTACTCAACGCCACAAAGGCCTCACCCTATTCTCCGATGATCCCCGCCACAAAGACCTAGTCCACCTTTCACTATTGATCCCCTTTGAGGCGGGAATCGAATCCTTTACAAACAAGGTTGGGGCACACACCCACAACCAAATTGGGGCTCCCAACTCCAAGAATCACCAAGTGTAGCAAGATGTCTAGATTCTCCATAAATGGAAACCTTAGACTCAAATCCCTCAAGTGAATGAGGGGGGAAATAAGAACGGCTCGGTGAAGATGTAGATCGGGGCCTTCTCCTCCAATCCTCCAAAGATCTAATAGTTTGGTGGGAGGAATTGGGAGTAATTGAGGATTTGGTGAGCTCAATAAATGTTATTGAATGCAATGGACGAACTAGAGCTCAAGGAGGAAGAGGAGGGGTATTTATACCCCCTCCTCAAATCTAGCCGTTTGAGCAGGAAAACGTATACCGGAATATCCGGTTTAGACTTGGACCGGAATTTCCGGGTGGCTCTTTTCCTCAGATCCAGGTTGACTGCGTTCACTCCAACCGAAATATCCGATTGGGGAAGAATAATCCGGTACCAACTATCCGGTTCGCTTCTGTCCCCTTCTGGCTCACCAACCGGATTATCCGGTTGCCTCGGAATAATCATGTACAAATAATTCGGTTCACTTCTGCGACTCGAGTCTTCAGTCCTTAGCCGATTTTGAGCCAAAACTGTAGCAACCGGAATATCCGGTTTCACTAGAATAATCCGGTTGCAATAATCCGGCTGGTCTCTGTCCTGAACTAGGCTGAGGCTATTCTAACCGGAATATCTGGTTGTCCAGAATAATCTGGTTAGAATAATCCGGCTCTTCTCTGTCTGAAACTGGGCTGGGATTATCTTAACCGAAATATCCGGTTTCCCTGAAATAATCCGGTTAGAATAATCTGGTTTCTTACTGTCCTAAATCTCTTAGCCAAATCTTTACCGATCTTTTGGTGATCGATGCCGATGTTAAAGATAACACCTGCGCACTCAACATCTCGATAAATAATATACTTAATATTGTTAACTAACACAAAACAACGGGAAAACGAAATACACTCTTAGGTGTGAGATGCTCTAAGTACTTCTCTCCGTATCAAAATATAAAATATAAGATGTTTTAGCGATTTCTAAACGAACTAGAACATGTCATTGTTTAGAAAATGCTCCATACGGAGGGTGTAGTATTAACCACGTGGTTCTACTCGTCCATAACTTGTATAATAGAACTAGAAGGATACCCCGCGCGTTGCAGCGGGAACCATTTAGAAACTATAATAAATTTAATATGCATCATTTCAATGCAGAGGCGGGGTCTCAACGTACCTTTCTAAAAGAACATGTATAGCATATTATTTTGTCTAAAGATACATGTAAAAATCAGTTGATCTCGAGATAATAAGTTTTAATAGACATGTGATGAGTATGTATTATGAATTTTAATAAATAGATGATGTGTATCTTCTATGTAATGATTAATAAATATTAGTGAAGATGGCATAGAATATTGATTGGCTAATAGGATGGATGATGTGGATAGCCTGCATGTTGAGATAGAAAAATAATTAATGCATGTTAGTGGGGTTTTGCTTTATAAGAAGTATAGATTAGTGGCGGGAAGAAAGAGATGGAAAGGATAAGCAATCAATCCATGGCCACTGGAGTCTGAAACCACCATCACATCAGCCATGCAACAACCACAGGTGCAGCTCCGCCCCAGCGCCCGCGGATTCCTCCAGGCCGCCGTCACGTTCAAGCCTAGGAACCCATTATTCTTGAACCGGACGGCCGCGTCCGCCGGTGGAGCCGTCGCCGGAGTCCAGCTCACGGTGTCGGACTCCGAGCTAGCATCCCGCGGCTTCGACGTGCGGCGCACCGCGGAGGGCCTGGACGTCGCGGCTCTGAACCAGGTGTTTGCGCGCGTGGGGTTCCCGCAGCGGCAGGAGGAGCGGCTCCGGCGCGCCCTGGAGCACAGCGAGGTGGCCTGGCTGGCGTCGGCGGCGACGGGACGGCCCGTGGCGTTCGCGCGCGCGGCCGGGGACGGGGTGTTCAACGCGGTGGTGTGGGACGTGGTGGTGGAGCCGTCGTGCCAGGGCCTCGGGCTCGGCCGCGCCGTGATGGAGCGGCTCGTTGCGGAGCTCCGGCGCAAGGGCGTCGGCAACATCGTGCTCTACGCCGAGCCCAGGGTGGTGGGGTTCTACCGCCCGCTCGGGTTCGCCATGGACCCCGACGGCATCCGGGGCATGGCGTACTACCGCAGCAAGCAGAACCAGAAAACTGCATAGTGATCATCCTCATCCGTGCATCCATCTTTGGTGTGCATTTCCCCCCGCCCCTTTTTTTTTGTTCAGCCTGTTAGCTGATTAAATGGAGATTGATCGAAAATATCGCCACATTAATTGGTATACTTACATTACAGAGTGATCATCTGATGGACGAACACTTTACACCACAGAACACATACATATATGAGATCGAAACTGATCATCTGCGTTTGCTCCGCACTGGAAAATGTTCAAATCGATTAATAATACGATTACATTACAGAGTCACGGGCGAACAACTGATTGACGAACACCTTACACCGGCGAACATGAGTACACGAGATGGCACGATTTCATGCATAACCAATCAAAGTAAAACAGAGAAAGCTCGAGAAAGCACAACGACGAGCAGAATCCGGAAGCCCTGAGCGCAGCGGGGTCGATCGATGGGTTGTAGCCTAGCACTGTCGGCGGCGGCGGATGGCGCACGCGGAGAGGAGGACGAGGAGGATGAAGACGAGGACGGCGAGGAAGGAGGCGACGACGGCGCCGCTGGTGCGCTCGCAGAAGCCGTGGAAGTTCATGCAGATGGGCACCCAGTTGGCGCGCCGGTTGCCCTCGTGCGCCACGTACACGATCGCCGCCGCGGCCGACGCGGCCGCCGTCACGAGCACCACCATCACCGTGTCGGCGATGAGCAGCAGCAGCCTGACGCCGGTCGCCTTGGGCCGGACGATGCCCACGACGGAGAAGGGGAGCGAGAGCACCAGGTACCCCGCCGCGACCGCGTTAGCGGCCACGAAGAAGGTGAATGTTGGGAAGTCGTCGAACCTGGCCCGGAACTGGAAGTGCTCGGTGAAGACGGAGAGCGTCTCGTCGGAGGTGCCCGTGGAGATGGCGGCCGCGAGCAACGGCCCGAAGGCGACGATCCTCAGAAGCAGGTCCACGAGGGCCATGCAGCGACGGAAGCCCTCGGCGCCGCTGCGCAGGATGAACGGCACACCGCCACGGGGCTTGCTCTGCTGCTGCTGCTGCGCAGGCGCGGTCGGGGCTGCTGCTGGTGGCGGCGCAGCTGTGACCGGGGCCTTGCCCGTGGTGTCGTCCACGTGGATGACGGTGGCCTCGTTGGTGCTGCTCATGATGGCTAAGGCAAAACTAGCTGCTCCTGCTCTGCTCAGGCAAGTTGCTGCTTACTTGGGATAGGAGATGAAGATGAAGATTGCCTGCTGCATAGAGATCAGAATGCAGTGCAATATATATACATATGCAGCTCGAATGTGGAGGTAATGGAATTGTTGGGTGGATGATTGAAAGAGCCGAGAGGCAGTAGTAGTGTGGTTGGGTTTGCAGGAGTGGTTGCTTAATTTGCTGGAAATTTGCTTTTCTAACTGCTCTGCATTTCACAGATGCTGGAACAGGACACAACCAAGAGCAGTTCAGCTAGAAAGACAATGTCCCCGCGCACATCATCTGTAGCAGAACCGATCGTCGAAGAAGCTGACTTCCTACAGTTTCCAGCAACTCAATTTCCTCAGAAACCAACCAGAACTTCATTCTGATTTCTCGGACCAATGAAAATCGCATCGCTCTTCATATATTCCAAAACTTCATTCAGATAAGCTCTTCATGTATCCCAAAACTCCATTCAGATAAGTGCAGAACATCCTTTCGCATCACAAGATAATGGACCGGCATGCTTTTTCAAAGGATACCAGCTCTTGTTCGATATCGCTCTAGAATGTGCGCAATCAACATTTCAAAATTACAACACCATTATTAAGGTCTGGCATGCACAAACGTTACTGCTAGACTAGATATGTTGGTTCCAAAACTCCATCTCATTATATTTCAGTGTTTCCTTATAAACATGTTTATATATTTTCCAGAAAGAGTACTATACTATACAGCATTAAGCTTCTATGAACCAGTGCATTGAGCATTCAGAACCAGTGCCACAAGATACCCCCAAATCATCCACAAGCACAATTGCAGCAAATGATAGGTAAAGGAAGATATAGTACAATTCATCTACAGGACAACCACATCAAAGAGATAACTACAACATTGTGTGAACCCGCACCTTTGTTATCAGGTCCTGATCGACACAACAAACGACATACTGTACATGCAGATTCCGTTTTGTACAAACATTTCATATGGACTTGTATGGAGAAAAGAAAAACACTATGGAAAACACTCCATTGCTCCATACATCAGGTTTTAGCTTTGGAAGTCGATCAGGAGCTCCAACTGAGGTAGATCCATAGTGTTCTATGATCTGCATGATGAAAGGGATAGGCCTCCGCAGAAAGCAGCAATGAGCAAGTAAAGTAGCAGCACAATGACAACAGTCAACACCGCTCTGCAACAACCACAGTACAAGAAACATCTCAGAAGCTGTCAAACAAGTTAAATCAACATGTAGAAACCACAAACAAAAAATCTAATGGTATAGACAGCCATTAGTCAGCTGCACCTGCAAATAGTCACTAATGGCTTGATTTCCCAGTCAGAGCAGGGGTTTTGCCATTTTCAGTCATGACACCAACTTGAGCCATTTAAAATGAGTTAGGGGTATTTGGATGAGGGGTGTTTCTAGGGAGTTTTGGTATAGATAGTTCAAATTACCAAAGCTCATCGATAATTATACCCTCTGTCCGACCAACCCTTTTATTGGGTTTTAATTTACTCTTACCTATGTCGTATCCCCATATTTTCTTTAACCAAAGCACACAAATCACCATCTCGCATTTTCATACAAAAAAATTGTTCAGAATGACAAGTTCCCTACTAGATCGAATCTGGGAACATGGAAAGTTATAACTAGCAGGAAACAAGCGTAAATAGTTTTGCAGATACCAGATCTGGAAGTGTTTTGAGGTAGCAAAATGGACCTGCTTACTGTATAGTGAACTATTGTAGAAAAACTTAAAAGTCAATAAGCACACTATTGATACATAATCGATGGCTCGTGTCCTAAAAAAAATAACAAGGAAAAGATAGTAAATCATGGAAGATGGAGATGTGCAGCACTCACAGAAGCTTGGCATTCTTCATCCAAAGAGCTCTCCTAAGCCTCTTGGATTGCTTGCGGAAGTGAAAAGTGCCGTCCTGCATGGTGGAGGTCTTGTCCACGAGAAGTGAGATGCGGTCGCCTCTGTCCAGAATCTTGTCTATGTTGTCAACCATGACAGTGTGTATCTGCAGACGTTCGAAAGCACAAGCAGGGCAAGCTCAGCACCCTAACTGTCATAAAATGGAACTGTCCTAGATGCAAACATTCAGTGCTACTCGCCTCGCTGACTTCGCCGCGGAGGCGGTTAAGCGTGTCAGCGCTGGGGTTGCTAGAGAAGAACTCCATCTGCTGATGGAGCACCCTGGCGAACTCATCGTTCATGGCATAGGCCAGCGCAGAGTGGGCGACCCTGCCGTAGTTCTTCATGAATCTCATCTGGATATCCTCGAGATATATGAAGGGGATTCTCCCTGCATCATGAACAAATGGCATATGGTAAAGAGTTAACAGTGGGGGGTATTTCTAGTATCTATGCTGCGGTATAAAACATTGATAGCACTACAATCTGTAATGAACAGGCAAACAGAGTATGCAATTCTAACCCAACATCTGAGATAATGTCATGTTTGGGGAGGCACATCCCTCCAGCCGAGAGAAGAGGGATAATAATCTAGATAGGGCTCGGCTGAGTAATAAGCAGAAGAGACTGGAGGGAGGAGCGAGGGGAAAACTGACGTCCGAATGTGTCGCTGGCCATGCAGAGGAAGGTGAGCCCGTCGGCGGGGGAGCGGAGGACGTGGAAGATGTAGCGGTCCTGCGCGAAGCAGAGGCGCGCCTCGGCCTCGGCGGGGAGCTTCTCGAGGATGCGGCGGGCGACCGCGCCGGCGTTGCCGGAGACGGCGGCGAACTCGGCCAGCACCACGGTGCCCCGCGCCACGAGGGCGTAGACGATCGCCATGGTTAGGCCAAAGCCCCAAGGTGTGATCTGATCGAAATTGGAATTTGGAAGCGGAGGCGGCCTGATCTGATCTGGCCTTGGGTCGAGGGAGGGAGGCGTATGATTGGGAAGAGTGGTGGGGTTTGGGGATTTGGAGCGGCGCCGTGCCGTACTGCCGTCGACTACTGCTTTTCTATTCACGATTTTCTCGACTTCTCACGCTGTAGTGCCATGTTGCCGTACTGAGTTTTCTTTAATAGTACGATCTTATATTTTATAGATCGGGAGGGACATGGGTGCAACAGTAATCGAACTCACTAATGCTAAAACGACCTTAGTCCATGTTACTCACTCCGTCCACTACTTTTATAATTCACCTAGCATTTCAATTTTAACCATAGTAAAATAAGTGAATCTATATATAAAATGAGCCTAGATTTATTTATTTTAAAATATATGTGGCTAAAATAGAAATGACTTTTAAAAATGAACGAACGGGGTACTATCTTTATCTTTATAGTGCAAAATAAGTTAAATGTAGTAATATAGATGATCTTAGAGCATCTCCAACTATCGCTCCAAATTAGCGTCACGCCGAAAAAACTGCCTTTAGCGCGCGCAGAGCCAAAAACAACGCTCAAGCCATCGCCCAAAAATAGCGCCGCGCCGAAAAAATATCTAGCTCGCGGCCTATTTCGCTATCTGGTGCTCAAAATTTGGCGCGTGAGCAATGGCGCTGCAGTATTGCGTCTAGAAATTTTAGCACGCGGAGTTTTAAGGCATCTGAAAAACTGATATCGTGTGCGGCGCTCTACAACTGTTAAAGTGGGGTTGTAAAACAAATTTACCGCGCCACGGTTTTGGGCGTCCGTTGGAGATGCTCTTATTTATTAGTTTATAGACTCATTCTCTCTTGGGAACCGTGATGTGATGGTAACTACTCCCTCGGTCCCTGCATCTCGGTTTATTAGTCCCAGTTAGCAAATCTCTGCAACCTAGATGGCAATTTGCTGGGCGAAAAATAAGCGCAAACATTGGTTGTTTCCTTCTAATAGAGAGATATTAAATAGAGAGTGGGGCTGGTGCAGTTTCCTCTATGCTAATTGAGCATTAATTGTCTAGATTGTGTCTAACTCCTAAAAAATCTGACATTGGTATTGTGACTAATAATCCGAAATGGAAAGAGTAGCTAAATTACTCTAGTTGCCTCTCATCTCATTAGTTAGTTGTCACATCATCTTTTATACTTAGGTGACATCTATGTTACTGCTCAAGTTACTCACACAGTGACCAGACGTACACAAAGTAGATACTCCAATAAAAGAAAAATGTAGGTACTCCAATGAGGTGCAAGGACCATAGGTCTTAAAATTCTTGCCAAAACTACAATAAAACTAGTCGCCTTTGCACCACCGCAGCTCTTGTTGGCGGTGAACAGCATAGGAAAAAAAAATCAACATTTAATGATCACAAATATATGTATAGGATTATACATCGTTGAATCATCACATAGAAAAAAAATACCGGTGCATATGATGATGATTTGACAATCGCGCACACATATGGGGTGGGGCCGTCAACCTGTTCTAGGCAGGCAGCCACACCAATATCGCTATGCCAGGTCAACCATCATGTTGGCAACGGCTCGAAGGAAGCGGTTGTTGAAGAAGACGATAATGGCGTTGATGATGCCAATGGAGGCATGTCGATGGACAACACAAAGAACCAATCTATCCTCCATAAATAACAGTAGGGATGACGCTCCTAGCTTCTCAGCAACGATGGACAAAAAGTGACACCTCTGAGGGATTGCAGTTAGAGGACTTCTATTCGAGGACACACCGTCATCATTGTACCTACATCATTTCGACATCCAAAGTTAAACAAGGAATTCTTACACATGAGACCCTCCCCACCCCCCTCCCCCCACCCCACCCCAATGGCGTTGAAGTGGTGACCAAGCAATTGATCTAGAGGATGCCAGTCATGTTTTCTTTCTACTAATTTCTTTTCTTTGTCGTACAAAGTTTTTTGCTTTTACACGAGATGAAATCTCAAATTTAAAGACATCATGTTTTAGTGCATTTGTTGTTGCCTTCGCTGATTTCTTATGAAAAATAGTCAAAGTTACTCACATTGTTGGAACACAAAGTTGAGGCAGATGCACCTCAAAGTGAAGCAAAACAGACCTTAGGAAAGTGGTTAGGGCTGTGAGACGGAGTTGCCGCGGACACAACAGCAATGATGTCAACAAAGGTAAGGAAAAAGAACTAACCAGGGTGGTTACATACTTAGGGTCATGGGGGCGAATCCAACCGAGGGTATAGATTATGTTGCCAAGCATGCCAATTCTCGAGGAGAGCAAAAAATGTAGAGCCAATGGTGGTAGCACGGCGTGGAATATTGAAACCATTAGAAATAAGCTAAATTGTTATAGGCTGTTACATATTTTAAGATTTAAGTTTGAGAAAAAGAAAACATGATCAAAGGGGGAATGATCCCTCCCTTAATTCTACGTTGTTAGATAGATGAGACACCCGGTTTATTCGAGTATTCCTCAGCTGGGACAGAACCAATAAAATGTCCTAATATATATTGAGGTAGCATATTTAATCTTAAAAACCACGATGATTACAAGAAGCAGAGTGACTAATTTTGTCAACTAGAAAAGACCATGCAACTTACAAACTGCAAGTGCAAAATTAATGATTGTCGATTTGTATACCTTTAAATATCATGGAATGAGGAGCCATTATGTTATTAGTACATTTCTTTGGGCTTAATTTTGACAACATAATTGCATGTACATTTTGGATGCATTCATTTGTTTTATTACTAGCACAGGAGAAAAATAAAAAAGATCCCTTAACAGATCACAACAGACCAGAAAACGTACTGTTTGCTACCTGCCATTTCACGGCTTATGGGACCAATACAACAACACATGGGCTGTTCCGCATAGAACTCTCTCACATACATACAAAGCTCACACTGTACACAAAACTGAATCATTACATGAGAATTCAGCAAATCTTCTCAACTACACTAATAATATATGACTCTCAAATCACTGTGCCCAGCTGAGCTGAGAACCAGGACAAGAGTAAAAATACCAAACACCACTTGCTCTACAAACCCTACCATCTACGACCATCATAATATGACCTGATCATGGATTCATGATGGTTGACAGATCAGATGCATCGCAGCTCCTTTACTGCATCTCTGTCTCCTCTTTTATGCGGCAGTTACCTGGATGAACATGCTCTCCTCATTTCCCCTAGTTAACTCTGTAGGATACATTTATTCACCACTGGTATCTCATATACCCTCCTCTCGCTGCAGTCTATTCTAATTATGTGTGTTTTTACATATATACATCACAAAAAAAAAATTGAAGGGTCATCACAAATTATATATATACTAGTAAAGGTGCACGTGCCACGCACGTCTAATATTATGTAGTACATTAGTATTTGTTATTTGTCCTTCTCCGTCTTGGTCTTTCTAATTTTTCTATTGTCCAGTTATTATGAGTGATTAATGTAAACACAACAAATATGCTTTCTTAAATAATAGTACTTTGTCACAAAGTATAAGACGCTTTGGTAGGCCAAAATAGCCTACCAAATCGTTTTATATTTAAGTACGAAAGGAGTAATTTAAATAACAGGGTAATGCAATGGTATTGTCAACTTTAGATCATGAAAAGAGTGGCGCGTACTCAGCTATTGGTCACCCTACAGATGCATAAAATGAGAATTTAGAATATACTAAGATGATCTTGAAAATCATAGAGATACACCATATGCATAACAAGAAACATAATATGCTTGCTAGATAGAATCTTCGCGATAGAAGCTTGAATCAGATGCAACAGGGGCATGATATCGTGCATAAAATCTCTGTACAGAATCATCATACATTCATTGAGGCGGTATAAACTCCCATACTTAAATACTGCCTAGGTGTAGTTAAAAAGACGTTCTACATACCTGCAATATGGTACCATATTAGCAAGTAGCAGCATCAAGACATGTCATATCATCTCCAAAACCACCCCAAAAAATGCATCCGGACCAAAGTATGAGTCTGACAACTAACTTGATCCATGCTTTTTTCCCCACCTACCTTTTAGTAAACCACCGAGTCATTTCATCGAACCAAAGTATGGGTATGTCAGTAATCACCTTTCTTGGTTAATCATGGTAACTCTTTATTACTATGTCCTGAAATGGAGTGGAATTGGATGACATGTTAACTCTTTATTACTATGTCCGAGAAAATTATCCTGTATTAGAAGATCTCTCTGCAATGAAAAAGGCTTCATCAACAATCAAATAGAATATCATAGACAAACTGAATGTACTGTATAGGGTTTGATTAAATAGCCTGCAACTTATATGATACACAAGAGATAGTTTACTGAGAGTAACAATAGCGAAGTTGAATCGTAAATTATTTCCGTAACAAAGCCTCTAACAAGAAAAACATGCATAAATAATTAATGTGTACATGCTGACAGGGGGATTTTGCAAAAATGTGCAGGCCATCTTGTTTAGCCAATATACTTTGAATTCTGCCACCGGCGGAAATTTCCCACCACCGTTTGCAAGGGAACCCAGAATCTACTTGTTGATATTAGTAGTGCACTGATATCACACGTAGGGCAGGCACAACCATTTGTTATTTGGTCTAGCATTGTGCGAAATGCATTTGAGAGAGTAGCAACATCATGACATGCATATGTTGTAGAAAGTAGTCAAGATTTTCAGTGGAAGGAGACTCAACAGGATTTAGGGAAAGTTACCAAAGAAATCATTAAATTAAACCATATTCAAATATGGTGCCAATGTGATTGCACAAGAGTCAATAAATCAACACATAGCTAACATTGTTTTTGACAGCCAATCTCACTGAAACAGAGGATTTATAGATGATGGTGACATTCTTGAATTAAATTGAACTTCATTTGCAGTAGCAGTTGTGCAAAAGTTGCACGGATTTTTTCTATTACACAAAATTTACCGAAGGCCGTGCTCTAGGTTATCTAGATTAGGCATTTGAGAAACATGCAGTATGCTGAAGACTAAATCAGTCCTCTTTTTTCCGCGAAGTATCATTTAAAAAAAATCCTAACGAATTCCGAGACATGGAATTTCAGCAAAATAATCAGAGTACCATAACTATTATCATTTAGACTCGATTCAATCAAATTACTTAGGCCAGCATACCCTAGCAGAGGCAAAAATGCCTAATGAATGCTCACTGACCAGCATGAACAAAATGGCCAACATACATCGAGCCCAATTACGGTGGGTAAACCAAGTGAATTCAGTTTCTCAAATAGAGTCACAAGAACAATATATTCAGAGTAACAACAGCTATGTTGATTCGTATATTAGTGGAGATAGTTCATGCAGACAAAAGAGAAGTATCCATGCCATCAGCCCCTCTTACAATGGATGGAGTCTTGCATGACGTTGAATGCATTATGAACGGTACGGGTTAGGCCAAACAATGAAGGAATTGAACCGTAATGACCACCTGCTAATGGATGGAAGCGCCGTGGACAGCATGGTGTTTGTGCTTGGCATCCTAAGGCAGGGCGACGGGTGCTGCCGTCCGGCTGGTCGGTCTGGCGGCGCGGGCTGCCTGGCCGTCCGCGGGTGCAGCACGGCGGACACACGGGCAGGGCGCCAGAGCGGTTGCTTCGGCGGCCGGTCTGGCTGGCGGGCGGACACAGCGCCGGAGCGCTCGCCGTGGCGTGCAGGACGGCGGAAAGATGGGCAGGCCGCCGGGCGTGCAGGATGGCGGACACACGGGCAGGAGGCCCGAGCGGTTGCGGCGGCCGATCTGGCTGGCGGGCGGACACAGCGCCAGAGCGCGCGCCGGCGCGTGCAGGACATCGGACACACGGGCAGGTCGCCGGAGCGGTTGTGTTGGTGGCCGGTCTGGCTGGCGGACGGAGACGGCGCCGGAGCGGTTGCGTCGGCCGCCGGTCTGGCTGGCGGACGGAGACGACACCGGAGCGGTTGCTTCGGCAGGCGAACGGACGCGGAGGCGGCGGCGATGGCCTGTTGGGCGCACGGGAACGGCGTAGGCGGAGTGTCTAGGCGCCGGTTTCCTTCTTGGGCGGCGCACTGCGGGTCGTGTTGTACTGGTTAGGATTGGATTTTCTTGTTCGCGTAGTGAACGGAGCGGTTAACTACTCGTGGTCCGTCAGCGTGTTTTAGCGCTAATCTGAACCCTTAGATGTGTTGGTTCGAGGGTGAGGATCGTTTGGATCACATGCTCTCGGTCTTTTAATATTAGTGGAGATATATATATCTCACAAGGCAAACTGACAGTCTTCTGCTCCTAAGCCAAATTACCACCTGCTGCTCCTCTCCAACAAATTCTGTCTAGTGAAGAGCACCTGAACAATAACGTGTAAGATTGTCACTATAATGATGGGAAAACTCAACATCCGAGAGATTCTAAGCTTTTCAAAATTCCTTCTTCCAAAACTCAAGCACTGATCACAAAGGCTGTTCGTCTCTGTTTCAATCGCAAACAGCATCAATTTGTAATGGTGTTACATTTGCAATTATTGATTTTATATGCCGGGGACATCAAGCTCAAACTGTAGTTCACACAAAATGGTACCAAAATCAGACGTAACGCCAATGTGTGTAAGTTCACTAATTAACTAACTGTGGCTCTTTTCATAATCTACCAGCTTGGGGGAGGGGGGAGGGTACCTGATGTTCAGCTAGCTATCCATCTTTATTAGCCCCTACTCCTTATCTCTACAGCTGAACCATCCGTGAGGGCTTCTAGAGCTTCCTTTTCCTTTCCCAATGAAAATAGGGCTGCAGCCTGAAGATAAAATGCAGTGGGCCATGTAGGAAATATTGCCAGAGCTTGCACTGCATCATTCAGAGCTTGTTGTGGCTTCTCATTCATGAGATATGACAAGCACCGCCTGGCATAGATTGTTGGCGAAATCATGGTGCCAACATCAATGAACTGCACAGAAATTAAAATAATAATCAAAATTGACCTCCAGGAAGAGAAATTTGTTATCCAATAGAAACAGTTTAGAGCTACAGTTTCCCAAAAAAAGATATATGGTAAAGCAACATAGTTATGGTTGTTGCAGAAGATGGAGAACACCAAATTAAATATGTTTCATACATGGTCTCGTACTTATGACCCAATGAAAACAAAAGGGAAACAGAATAGGCAGATGAAGGGAAACCTGAGAGTAGCAATCAATTGCCATGCTATAATCTTTTTGCCGAAATGCATAATCTCCTTTCTTCTTTGAGTCTATTGTAGCTTGCATTTGATTAGTCCACATCTGAAATGAGAGCTGCCCCCGAGAAGAAACAAGTTAAGCAAATCACTTTAACAGAAGATAAAAAAAACCACTAAACACTAATATGTTGCTATTTATTTAACACCCAAACAAATTTCGCTAGTAGCAACATATAGCATACAACTGGAGGTTCAGCTTAAGTACAGATCAAGTACCTCATTGGCTGTTCCCTCGTCATCTTTATAGCCAGTTGACTCAAGAATTTCATGTATTGCAGTAAGGTCCTTTCTAGAGCAAGCTTCGGCAAGAGGAGAAAGATGGATCGACTGAAGGGTAAATGCATCACCACGGGGCTTATCCATAAGATCGTAAGATGGAGACTGCAAAACATATCAGTATTATCAGAAAATAAAAAAATTCTGAAGATGAACCATCTTGACTACAAAACATAAGGACACAACAAAAGGAACAGGAACATGCTTCAAATACTGGAGATGTATGATAAAACATATATTCACCTCGACATCCTTCTGAAGAGAAACCAGTGCAAGAACCAAAGATCTTACATTAGGCCGCTCTCGTGGCTCATAATGCAGGCACCTTGAAGCTAAACGTAGCAGTTCTGTTCCTTCCTCGTTAGAAACTTGGCCCTCTAAACAGGAGTCTATGAGCATACTGAAGTTTCGATCACGAATCAGATCAAGGGCCTGGACATATTTGCAGTAGGTCAGTTTAAATAATCGTAACAACAAATATCAGATTCTGTTTTTCTTTAGTTTTACCAAATTAATAAGTATTTCCTACTCCATCCGATTGTTGCTTTTCTATATCATACAACCTGATGCATATACAGATACATTAAGGTTTGAACTAAAATGTTACATTGTTCATTTATCCCACATAGATCCATCACTACAGCACTCTTCGACATGCTCCCAACTAATTCAAAGATGTTGATATCAATTGCAAGTCCCCTCTACTTGTGAAGAGTCTGAACACAGTGGCAACTGTGCAAACATAAAACATTTAATGTTTCTCATTGCTTAATGAAGCAAATAGACAACAGCAAGCAAAGTCACTCTATATGTAACCGGATTTAGATATAACTCTTACTATTGCATTGATGTACAGCCAAAAAAATACATGATCATGAGTTTATGACAGACTATGACGCACAGATATACTGATAAAGAAAATAAACCAAGAAAAATTACATGGCTAGGAGGAATATGCTTCCCACTAAGAACATCCAACAACAATGTGCCAAAGCTGTATATGACACTTTCTGGAGTTATTCTTCCTGCAGGTAAAACAGAAGTGTAAGGCAAAATATAACTTAACATGTGCACTGGGCCAAGCCAATACAAGTTAGAAAATGAAAACTCCATTCACTGCAGTCTCTTGTTTATATTGTACTAGTAATATAATTTAATTCATAATAAGAGAAAAATGGTATTGTATAGTTGAAAGCATGCATCAATCCCAGTGATTAAAAAGAAAGGCCATAACCAGATTAGAGTTTGCGCCTCCTGTCTATGTGTAAACATCACATACTGGTGTAAGATAGTTTCATACAATTATTAGATGTGCGAGTCACCTTCAGTGGAATAGACAAATTTAGGTGCAAAGACACGAAGTTTCTGATAATCCTGACAAGATCTTAAATGTAATCTGTTCCCTTATAAGACAAAACCGCACTAAAATACATTTATAATTTTTCTATCTCAGCATACAAGCTATGCACATCATCCATTATCATAGCCAATCAATTATTTATGTCATCTCCACTAATATTTATTAATCTCTACATGCAAGCTCCACAACAGTGGTGAAGCTAGAGCACAATACTATTGGGTTCAGCTTTATTGCTTATGCTATAATCTTTCACTGAAAGTCAATGGCATGACTAATTTAATGAAGGGTTTGGCAAAAACCATTGGGTTCATTTGAACCCAATTGTTGTACACCTGCTACGCCACTGCTCCGCATCATCCATCCTTTCAATCATTTAATTGTCCCCGCTAATGATTTTTAATACACACTTATTTCCTGTAGAATAAATTTAGTATTTCGACTATGGCAAATTAAATTTTGCATATTTCTTCAGACAACTTGATTTATCATGCTTCTTATACCCTTTTATTTATGAGGTATAGTTTCTAAAGGGGTTCTCGATGGAAAGCGCAGGCTATCCTTCTAGTTCTACTAAAAAGGTAGCACATAATTAGTGCCTATCTCCGTAGAAACAAAGCCTAGTCACAAGACTTTACCGAGACTTTAAAACATCACATGACAGGTATCACTTAGCTATTTTTAGCACATTCTGGAAATTAAGGACTAACCAGTCCTCATATATTCAGGAGGAGTAAATGCCAAATTAGTGCTGTAACTTTTGCCATCCCGACTGTTCTTCATTAGACCAAAACATGAAAGCCTAGGGTTGCAGTCCTGCAGGGTGTCAAATGTTAACAATCTACAAAATTACATATCATATCGAGAGTGGCAGGTGATATCAACATTTCAATAACAATATACTACATGACTCACATCATCAAACAAAACTCTATAGGCATTAAGGTCATGATAGAGATCCCGGCCCTTGCTTATGCAGTAGTCTAAAGCGTCGACGAGATACAGAACAACCCGTAATCTCATGGGCCATACCATTGCCTGCGATTCCCCTGTAAAATGGAAAATGTGATGTGAAAAACAAATCATATATTTATAATCACAAAAGGAATAACTGAGGAATAAGTAGTACTGTATAATAGTAACTATACTGTCGATTATGAATGGGTTGCTCGGGATATCTGGCTCAGCTTTGCAGCTCACAGAGAGAATGAAAGTCGTGTGGGTAAATACAGTGTCATGCCAAAGTTATGTAATCCTTTTTATGGGCATATTATTACAATGATGTTTTAGAAATACACAAACAAACAATAAGCATAATCACTTCTACATACTGCAATAAAGCTTCCATTGTTATGCACAGTTAAAGTACATTTTCATCACAAGACTATGTGCAAACTGCAAAGTTTACTCGTGACACAATCTGCAAATCATAATTGCTGCCTCATACAGAAACATTCTCAACCACGGCTTTTGTGGAGACAAAGGGAAAATAGATGAAATTAAAATTTTCTTGACGAAAATATAGTTACAGCATCCAGAGATCAACTCACAGTGGAACAGATGCTTTGCCAATGTGTCATTAGGCATGTACTCAGCAACAAGCAATCTTTCATCACCTTCGCAGCAATAACCAAGCAAATTTACCAATCTTTTGTTCCGGAGCTGGCCAACAGACTTAGCTTCTTCCTGGAAGCACAAAAACATTTTCCCGGGTATTAACCCATCGGTTATGAATATTTTACCAGGCCAGTTGCAAAATTTGAAGGAACGTTCTACTTTAGGCAAAAAGACACAATTTAATACTATTCTGAACTCCCTTTGGGTTGAGTTCACCAATGTAGTGTAAGAGAATCCGAGGCAAACGTGGCAGCTGATGCATGTGTAGAGAACTACAGATATAGCAGGGAGTAACGATCCATCTTAACAACACAAAAAAGGACAAGGCACATTTTGGTTACGCTGAAAACCACCATTTTTGGAAGTTATTTGGCAAATAAATATAGCAGAGCATACATTGCTAAGTCCTAGAATTGTTTAATAGACAGGGTGGGTCACAGGCAAACAAAAACTCAAACAATTTGGCAGCAGAAGTACAGGCTATCTGGCTATCGAAGCCTCTATTTCATCTACAGGCTGTCTTAATCGTGATATACATTAAAAAAAAAACAGCAGCACATGCCATTCCCAAACTATCCAAGAGTTAAAAATGGAGTCTTCTGAATATACTCAAGAGCAGGGCAGGGCGGGGTGTGGAGTGAGGATACCCACCACGAATTGGCGCGGGTCGGGCCAGGCGTTGCGGTGAAAGCGCTTGACGGCGATCCGGCGCTGGGCGTCGATCTTGCCCTTGTAGACGACGTTGGGCGCCTTGTCACCGCCTTCAGATACGATGTTCTCGGCGGCGAAGCCCGCGGTGGCGAGGCGCAGCTGCTGGAAGGTGAACTCCTGGAATGGCGGGAGGGCGTACCAGTCCCCCGCCGCATCCTCCCCATCTGCGAAAAAAAAAATCCTCAATCAGCACAAGCGCATTCAACCGACGGAGAGGGGATTCAAGAGCAAAATCGAATGGGGACGCACCGACAGCGTCGGGTTTGAGCTTGACGTCATCCACCACAGTACGATCGGAGTCGCGGCAGCAGCAGCAGCAGCAGAGCAGCCTCCACGGCCGCGCCCCCATTAATTATCGGACGAAGCGGAGCAGAGGTGTGGTAAAATGGTTTCTGCGGATCTGAGGCTCTGACGAGGAGGCAATCGCGCGAGGAAATCCGAACTGCAAGGCAGGGGGGAAAAGGTAGGTTGACGAGGAAGTCGTGCGCGCGGTTAGTGGGGTGGGGTTGGCGGCAGGCGCGGCGCGGACTCCTTCGTCTTCGACTCCTTCAAACTCCTTTTCGGCTGAAGCTTCTTCGCTTTCAGGCACGCCTAACGAGACTTTGAGGTGCCCCGGTAGCCGTATGAACTCCTCCTTTTGCTCGTGGGATCCACACGGAGAGGAAGCGGCTCCGTGAGTCAATACCTCAACCCCAAAAGCAGTTTTTGGGACGAATGGGGTAGAGGAAATTTGAGCATGCTCCTAAAAACGTTTTGTGCTCGCATGCATTTCAAATAAATATGATTCTGCAATATATCAACACAAAGACGATTAACATAAGTAATGGAGTATCGATAGAAAAACCAGAGCAATGCATCATAGTTCATACAAACACAAATAAGACAGATAAAAATTTTCAAGCAAGCAAAAATAAAAAGATCAAGCCACCGAGTTGTTATTATCGCCTTCTCGATCGGGCCCCGTGGAACTTGTGTCGGCTCCAACCCTCACCACCACTATCATCACCAACCTACCACCGCAGCCACCCATGAAGCCGCTCATAGATCACGCCATGGTCTTCGATATGAAGACTTAATCACACATGTACACGAAGTATGTCTTTCCCTTGTCATCAAGACCGGTTGGATTTACTAACACGAGATTTTGCTCTTGCTTTTCTCGCTTGTTTGTCAACATGCTCCCGTCTCAATGTCAATCTCGTGCTCCTCCATCATGACTCGTCGCTCGGGCTCGTAGCCCTACGCTCCTCAAAGGAAACACCGTGATCCTCCGTTTCCTTCAGCCCCATCCACTTCATATCCTTGTTTTTTTTTCTCAGAGACAAGTTGTGGTGACCCCAGCACACCACTGCATGTGTAGTGCGCAAGTCGTTGATATAATACTCACAGAAGGACTTATATGTGAATATTACATCCCTCAGAGTGGTACAAGAGAAACATAGCAGGTCCAAGCAAAACTATAGGATACAAACTTCATTACAAAATCTCGAGAATCTCTTTGATGAATCAAAGAAGATCTCATGCAAATGTAACATCAGTAGAAGCAATTTGAAGCTCCAAGCTGGAGAAGAACTCTAACTCGGGACTAAATCCTCTAAGGCCGATGTTAGCCCTAATGTATGGCTTGTAACATCTAAGTCCAAGAATGGTCTTCGCCTACATCTTGATAGCTTCTCCTCCACCAGCGTTGTTGATGACGATGCTTTACTGGCTAAGTAAGAGATGACTCCACCTAGCTTCATGAGGTAGCGATGGCTTCACGATGACGACTTCCATAAGACTTCAACTCTAAGCAGGGGGTCAAACGGGAAAGAATGAGTAACGAGTGTTACTTAGAAAGAGTGGGTAGTTGGATGCACTAACTACAGCTTTAGACTCGAAAGAGTCATAAGCTAATGCAAGTGTCGATTACTCATATCAACAAGTCCCTCGGATGACCCGGTAGGTTTTTCGATTAAGAGAACGAGTAGGCGCTGGCGACAATCGTCGGCTAACAGGGGGCACGGTTTTACCTAGGTTCGGGGCCTCGTAGAGGTAAATCCTTACTCCTGCTCTTGAGATCTGTATTATCAGTAGATCAATTACAAGGTGGGTGCGCAATCCGAGAGACTGATCTCGAGCTTATGGCTATGGTGGTGAAAAGTAGATTGGATCCCCCCTTGGTGGTTCTCCTAGCCTTTTATAGATGGCTATGTCTCAAATCGTGTCCGGGGGGTTACAAACCCTAGTTTTAGGTTGGTAGGAGTTTTTCTTCTTGACCCGCAAGTCTTGCGGGTGAGCCTGTGTTGGGCCTTCTAGAACGTCGGGACAGTGCCTCGCCTTGGGCCTTGGTCTTGGGCCTTGGACTGGGTAGGCTCACCCGACAGGTCCAGGAGTCATCCCCATGTCAGTAGCCCCCGAGTGTTTATTAGACTGAGAATAGTCGGGTAAGCACTCAAAATTCGTTCTTGGATTCTTGCGACTGGTCATTCAATCGCCCATTTTTAAGGGTGTATACCATGCATGCGAGGTGCTCGCGTACTCGAGCATCGAGTGGTAAATGCGCCTTGTGTTGGCTATTTTCGCTGAAGGAAACGGCCCAGTCGCTTGGATCTCTCAAAAGATCAGGGCCAATTAATTGCATCTAGAGCAAAAAGGTTCTGGCCTACGCGAATTCGAGACCTCCGGCTCGAACTCGGTGAGGTGATCGTTGCGACTGAGCCGTGGAGGTCTTACCGAGTCGAACTTAACCTTAAAGGGGTACCCGGCGTGTCCGCTAGGATTTTTCTTCGTGTTGTTGACACGAAAAGTTTACCGGAGGACGCAGCTTCAGTGCGATTCCAGGCCCACGGGAGAGATCCTTGGGTCTTACCTTCATACTCGAAAGAATACGACATCCAGATGTGCCTAGTCGGCCGAACGATCCAGGATTGAAATGATGTGTGATTACATCGTGAGGTAGAGTTGCGGGGGCCGCATACTCGTGATTTTACCTTAGTCGCATTTCTGCAATCCTTCGAGTGAGGCAATCTTCTTTTTCTTGATCTCGTGCGAAAGATATTTCACGTCATGAAGCTTATACGAAAGAAGTTTCGTGTCAATGTATTTATACGAAAGAGATTTCGTGTTGAAATTCCCATACGAAAGAGATTTCGTGTTAGGGTGTCCATGCGAAAGAAATTTCGTGTTAGGGTGTCCATGCGAAAGAAATTTCGTGTTAGGGTGTCCATGCGAAAGAAATTTCGCGTCTTGATACTTATACCGTGACGAAGTGGGGCAGAGCGAGCGGGCCCATCTTGTCAGCTTTTTTGACCGGAAACGAGCGGTCGTGTCACGGTTTTTCCGCTGGCCGCGCGCTGTAAATACGCACGATCTTTTTGTAAAGATCGTGCGGGGGTAACTGCCCCCACCTCCTTGTTTCCTCTTCACACGTGGCGGTTGCGATGGACACCGCGTTCGCAGATCAACGACCCAGATCAGCTTGGTGCGGGTATAAGTACTGTGCCTTAGGGAAAAGGTAAATTTCCCTGCTCTCTTTCGTCTTCCTCCTCCCTCACGCACACCTTCTTCTCCGTGATCACAGAGCTGTTGCGTCGTCTTCCAAGGACGTGGCGAGCGCTTCCGTGGCGGCCCCCGCGAAGAAAATGGGCGACTGGCTCCCAGCAACCACCACGAGGAAAAGCATCACCGAGATGCAGAGGGAGGGGTTGCTGCCTTTGGAGAGCTCCCGGCGCGTGCGCATGTCCCCGAAGAATGAAGAGACGCCCAACCCCCTCTCCACCGAGCGCGTTGCCTTCTCGGAGCATATCGCCCGAGGTTTGTCTTTCCCCCTTCATCCCTTCCTCATCGGGCTGGTGTATGTCTATGGCATACAGCCGCACGATCTTCCCCCTAACGCGATACACCACATATCGTGCTTTCTCGTGCTCTGCGAGTGCTTTCTTGGCATTCGCCCGCACTGGGGACTTTGGAAGGCGATCTTCAAGGCCCGAATCTTTCGGGAGAAGCCCCAGCCAGGCGAGAAAGTCGGGGAGCCGCTGAGGACGGGAGGCTTCGGGATCCAGGCGAACAAGGATGTTCCCTACCTAGAGATGAACTTCGTCTACTCGGCCCAGGGGTGGCGCCGAAAATGGTTCTATGTGGTGGATGACAGCGCGGGTGGCATCCCCGAGTTCCAGCCGTTCGCCGTTCTGAAGCGGCGGAAATCCTGGGCACACTTGTCACCCGTTTACTTGCGAAGGTGGCTCGCTTCCGTGACAAGGAGCTGGGGACGCCGCTGAATGGGATTCACCTGACGAGCGTGTTTCTACGCCGGAGGGTCCAGACTCTTCAAGCGAGGCCAACCACCCTATGGGTGTACTCGGGTGCTGACGACTAGAGCCGTACGTGGGTTGATATTCTCTCGAATGCCGAATTCGACAAGAAGCTCGCAGCTGTCACCAAATTGAAGAAAGGGGAGAGCTACTCGACGTGCCCTCTTACCCCGTTCGACGCGGAAAACCCCCCGACTGAGGTGAGTCCTCGAATCTTCTTCTTTACTTCGTGCTTCTCCTTGTTTTGGGATTTCTTTGAGTGAATTTTTTTTCCTTTCTTTTCGCCTTTGAAGGACCGGGACGTGGCAACGATTTACCCGCCAGATGCTGCAGACGAAGGTGTCTCGGACCGTCTGGCGAGTAACATTGAAGCCCCTCCCGAGGTCAGCGTCGCGGAAGCCGAGTCAAGCTCGAGCCGAGGAGGTGGAGGAGGAAGAAGAGTCAGACAATGAGCGTCTCCATCGCCGCAAGCGCCGCAAGCCAGAGGAGACTGAAATCACTTCCAAGGATAACTCCTTGAGTGATGATCCAGTCACAGAGGTTGAGCCTCTCCGAGTAACTCCACTCAACGTGCTTCCTCCTCCCCCTCGTCAGACGAAGATCTCCACCGCCTGGAATCCTGATATCCTCGATGATGACGACAAAGATGAGTAAGCTTCTTATGTTCTTTCCTTTGTCGAATTTGCCTTCTTTCTTTTCTGATTCTAACTTTTGCAGTAGTATCGCGACTATCAGTGCAGATCAGTTTGCTTCTTTGACTCCGTCCGTGAAGAGAAGGAGGTCGTTGCGGATCCTGTTCCAGCTGCCGATACCGCTCGAAGGCCTTCGAGTCTAGCAAAAGCAGTCGACATCCCCGAGTACGGGATGCCTAGCTTCACGGGTGGACGGCTTGGAGACGTCGGGGCGTCGGCGAGCAGAGAGATCTCGGGTAGCTCCGCTGATCCCATGTCCACCGCTCAGGGAAAGGTAAAGTGTTTTTTCTTGCGTCTTGTCTTGCTCTTCTTCTTTCATCGGGTGCACGACAGTGGCTCCCGATGGGAGTAGCCCCCGAGTCTGTAGTCAATTGCTTGCAGTTGGCTATGGACTCAAGTCTAGACTCTCTTTTCTGGTCTGTTTCTTGATTTTGGTTTTCATCGGGTGCACGGTAGTGCTCCCGATGGGAGTAGCCCCCGAGGCTATACTCGACTGTGTACAGTCATGTATAGGCTCAAATGATATCCTTCTAACTCTGCTCGGAATTTTTGCAGGCCGTCCTTGATTCCCTTGCTGCTTTTGGGCGCTGGCTTCTTTCGGCTGAGGAGATTGTGCTTCTCTTCGGGGAGAACGCGACCAGCTCATCCAGGACGGCATCACCCTTCAAAGTAAGTTGGCACACGTTTTTTTGGCTTAGTTTTGTTTCTTCCTGATCGCGATTGTTATTTTGATTGCACCCTTTATACTGCAGATGAGGTCAATCGCTTGAAATCCGAGAAGGCCGAGGCTTCCTCTCGGATAAAAGACCTTGAGAAGGAGCTGGAGTCTACTCATAAGGAGTTGGAGTCCACGCGCAAGCAGTCATCCGACAGTCTTGCGGGGGCGCAGGACGCCTTGAAGCAACTGGAGGAGGCGAGTGTGAAGCACGACAGTGATCTGGTCAGCGTCCTCCGTCCCTTGGCCCAGACTTTGGCTGGTGAGTCACGCTTGAATCTCCTTCGACTAAGCTCATTCCTTTCGCCTTTTGATATTTTACCTGCTCCGTCTCTGTTTAGGTGCTATGGGAGTTGGGCTGGAGCTGCCTAGATCGGTTCGGCTCGACGCTCTGACAGATGCGTGCACCCAGCTGCAGGAGCATGGGAACAAAGCTTGCTTCCTCCTCCACTATGATGTCCGGGTGCTGACGCAGCTGCACGAATGCCTTCTCATGGACGTGTCAGTTCCTCCGACCCTCGGTGCCCTCCTTCAAGTTTTCCTGGGCGAGGATGATCCCCTTCAGGAGTACTCCCTTGTGCAGACCTAGTGCGGAGCCAAGACAGCTATCCAGTTCGCCCTGGCGCACGGCGTCTCGGGTGACCTGGAGAAGGTGTACTCAGAGCTTCCTCGAGACGCGCTGGGCAAAAAGGTAGCGCTTCGTCCTTTGGCGACCATGAGGGGAGCTTGCGAAGTCGCTCTCTGAGGTAGTTTCCCGCGGCCATAGTGGAAAGCCTGCTGCGAGTGGAACTACCTCCGTAGTTCCTTAGGTTGACCGATGTCTCTGTATGCTTTTGTGTGTAATGAACCTTGGGATGTATTCCCGTACTTTGTTTTATCAATCGAGATGCTTTGAGAATGTCGGTGTTTTGTTATCACGCCTTACTCTGTATTCTCCCGATGGGAGTAGCCCCTGAGCACTCGAAGATCTTGTGTGGTACATCGTCGAGTGGGGTATGATATTGTCTCTGAAGCTTTGTTGTTGTTTCCAGGTTGTGGGCTTCAGCGGAGGTTCGTCGACTGGAACTGCTCCTTCAACTGAGCCGGTGGTTGCGGCTACCAGTATATTCGCTTCACTCTGTGACCGTGTCGCGGATGGCGAGCGTAAGATCAAGGCTCTACGAGGCGTGGCGGATGTTTCTAAGTCGAAGCAGAAACTTGTTGTAGATCGCGAGCAATTTGTGATGGAGGAGATGGCGGGCGTTGCAAAGGGCATGCTCTGTAAGTCCCACGAGCCCCCGAGTGCTTTTTTTGCATATTGTTGCTTGTGTTTTGACACTTTTGCTATCCATGCAGTTGTTGAGCCTGATGGGACATGTGAGGGTCACTGGGTGGACAATCGTGTTGTTCAATAGTCAAGCAGTTCCAACCCTCACGCGAGCAATTTCTGGTCTGACCGCAGCCGAGGTTTTGTTTTGGCCACTCTGCAGTACCGGGCGAGTCAGGCACAGCTTTTGGTGGAATCCTGCCGGGAGGCCCTCGCTTCCGTCCATCGGGCGTTGTTCTGGATAGCTGAGTGGCTTGCTGAGGCTATTCCGTCGGGTGGGGGATGTTCGCGAGTGTGTGCATCAGCAACTCATCTGTGGTGCTCAGGTGGCGCTCGCTTTCGTGCGATTGTGGCATCCTGAGGTTAACTTCAATTCTGTGGCGTGACTCCCTGACACCCAAGGACCACGTGTAGATTTTGTCCCTCATTATGAGGTTGTGCGTCCTGCTGCGGAGCAGATTATTCGACTGACTGCGGCGGAGACCGAGCAATTGCTTCAAGAGGCGGCTGCTCGGCAACAACTGTAGATCTTTAAGGTGTATGTACCTTGTATGTTGTAGTTTTTAAGGTGCGTTAAGGTGTGTACCTTGTGACCTTGTATGTTTAATCGGTTAAGGTGTTCATAAGGTGTGTACCTTGTTACCTTGTAAACAAATTCATCGAGTGTGAGTATTTGAAAAAATTTGCTGATGCCAGTTTGGTATAGCCCCCGTGTGTTGGGGTGTGATCTTTAGCATGTAAAAGAAAAAATAGAAAAATGAAAAGTGCGACTGTATAGTCTTTGCAGCTATGGTTGAGGAACCATGTTTTTATTGCGATGGCTAAAAAGTCATGTATTTGCTCGGGGTACAATGTGGCTGGTACAACCTTATTTCTTGCGAGTAGGAGATGAAATCCTAAGGGTAGAACTTGCAGAGATGCACCACATTGCACGGGTTGGAGTAGATGCCGCCTGTCTTTGGATTCTTCAAGCGATAGGCGCCTCCTGGGATAACTTCATGTATGATGAAGGGCCCTTCCCATGGTGTCTCTAGCTTATGTCCTTATTTCTGCTTGAGTCGCAGCACCAGGTCGCCTACCACGAAAGATCTTTGGCGTATGCGGCGACTGTGGTGATTGTGCAGCGATTGCTGATAAACTGCTGATCTGGCGAGTGCGATGTCCTTGATCTCATCCAGCGCGTCCACGTCTTCTGCAAGTGCCTTGTTGGAGGTTTCTTCGCTGTACGCGAAGACTCGTGGAGCGCTGAACTTAACGTCTTCGGGTAGCACGGCTTCAGCTCCGTATGCCATGAAAAATGGCGTGTAGTTTGTCGATCGATTTGGTGTTGTTCGCAGGCTCCATAACACCGATGGTAATTCTTCGGCCCAATGCCCTGCTGCTAGGTGTAGCCAGGTGAGTAGCCGCTTCTTTAGGCCAGCCAAAACTAATCCGTTGGATCGCTCGACCTGGCAGTTAGTTTGCGGGTGAGCTACCGAGGCGAAGCTGAGAGTTATCCCCTTCTCCTTGCAGAAGTCCTGGGTTTCTTTGGCTGTGAAGTTGGTCCCATTATCTATGATGATGTTGTGTGGGATGCCGAACCTGCACACGATGAGTTGAGGAATCTCATGGCACATTCGGCGTGCTGCGACGTGACTGGCATGGCCTCTATCCATTTGGTGAATTTGTCGACTGCGACCAACAAGTGGGTGTATCCTCCGGGTGTTGATTTTCGCAGCGGTCCTACCATGTCGAGCACCCATTGAGCAAAGGGCCAAGAGATGGGGATCATGTGGAGCTCTGTGGCCGGTGCATGTGGCTTGGGCGTGAATCTTTGGCAGGCGTCGCACTTCTCGACGAGATCTTTGGCGTCGCTGGCCGCGGTGAGCCAGTAAAATCCTGCTCGAAAAGCTTTTCCCAAGATTGCCCTCCAGCTTGCGTGATGCCCGCAGTCGCCTTGGTGTATGTCGCGGAGCAGTTCTTTGCCATCCTCAGGTGCGATGCACCTCTGGAGTACTCCTGATATGCTTTGCTTGTATAGTTCTCCTTTGACCACCCGAAAGGATTTGCTGCGTCGTACTATCTGTCTGGCTTCGCAAACGTGTGCTGGGAGCTGTCTGTTTGTTAGGTAGTCGACGTATTTCTGCGTCCAGGTTGGCTCAACCAAAAATACTTGCCTTGAGATATTATGGGTGAGCTCTATGAGGGCGGTTAGCTGGTTGGCCACCGTTTCTGTTGCTGCGGGTGTCACTGCTTGCTTTCTTACCTTGACTGGTCGTTTGCTAATTCTCTTGAAGTAGTTTCATGGTGGAACAAGGGCGTTTGTTGACCCTATGTTTGCTAGTTTGTCCGCTTCCTCGTTGCTTGATCGCGCGATGTGCTTCAGCTCGCACCCTTTGAAACTTTCTTCGAGTAGGTTGCACATGTCGCGATAGGCGACCATGTTATCTGCAACAGCGTCGCTCTCCTTCATCGTCTGCTGGACGATAAGATTTGAGTCCCGTATATCATCAATCGAGTGGATCCACAGGCAATAGCCATCTTCATGCCGTGTAAGAGGGCCTCGTATTCCGCATCGTTGTTGGAAGCTGGATCGTCAGGGGGGAAATCAAGTCGCATGACGTACTATAGCTTGTTGCCCCTTGGTGATATGAGGATTACTCCGGCTCCGGCTCCCTCGTTTCTTTTTTACCCGTCGAAGTACATGATCCAGTTGCTCGTGTATTCTGGGGGTCCTAGGGTTTGCAACTCCGTCCACTCGCTCAGGAACTCGACGATAACCTGGGATTTTACAGCGTTACGTCCTATGTATATTATATCCCAGGCGCCTAGCTCGATGCTCCATTTTGCAATTCTTCCGAATGCCATGGGATTGTTCATGATACTACCGAGTGATGCGTCGTTTAGCACCATGACGGTATGCTCCTGAAAGTAATGTTTGGGTTTGCGGGCTGTAGGGACCACTCCATACGCGAGTTTCTGGTAGTGGGGGTATCTATGTTTGCACGGCAAAAGCATCTCGCTGATGTAGTATATTTTTCCCTTTCCTGCGGCGTTGCCAGTATGCGTCTTCTCTGCATCACTCTTTTCAGGTCGATGAACGCCTTTTTTTGCTTCTGGCGTCCACTCGAACTTATCTATTTTCTTCAGCAACTTATAGAAAGGGAGCGCTTGCTCGCCTAGTATTGCGATGAATCTGCTTAGGGCGGCCAGTCGCCCCGCGAGCTGCTACACGCCGTGAAGATTCGTCGGTTCTTTCATCGTCAAGATTGCCGGTATTTTCTCCTGGTTGGCCTCAATTCCTCGGGCGGAGACCAGATAGCCGAGGAGTTGTCCCGCGGGGACTCCGAAGACGCACTTTGTCGGGTTGAGTTTGATTCTGTACGCGTTGAGGGCGTCGAATGTCTGCCTGATATCCTCGAGGAGTGTGTCCTCCACTCGAGTCTTGATGACAATGTCGTCAACGTAAACTTGTACATTCTTGCCAATGAGCTTGGCGAGGCATTTTTTTCATGCAACGCTGATATGTTGCGCCTGCGTTTTTTTAGCCCGAAGAGCATTGTCATGTAGCAGTATACGCCATGTGGTGTGATGAATGTTGTGTTCTCCTTGTCCTCTTGCTTCATCTTGATTTGATTGTAGCCCGAGTAGGCGTCCAGGAAGGAGAGGCGCTGACAACCTGCTGTAGAGTCCACGATCTAGTCGATTCGTGGTAATGGGAAGTTATCCTTGGGGAAGTGTTTGTTCAACAAGGTGAAGTCGATGCACACATGAAGGATGTCAGTATTTTTCTTCGGGACTAACACCGGGTTTGCTAACCAGGTGGAGATCTTAATTTCTCTGCTGAACTTGGCGGCTAACAATCTGTTCACTTCTTCTCCGAGTGCTCTCTATTTAGGCTCGGAAAAACGTCGGGTGGTCTGCTTGACTGGACTTGCGCCTTTAAACACTTCAAGTGAGTGCTCGGCGAACTCCCTGGTTATTCCTGGTTTATCTGAGGGCTGCCAGGAAAAAATCTCCTAGTACTCACGGAGGAGTTCGACGAGCGCGCTTTCCTATGCGAGTGATAGGATGGTGGACACCATCGCCGTCTTCGCGGATTCTGTCAGGTGCACTTGATGTTTTCGAGTGTTGCTGTTTGGGTTGAACTCGAGTTCAGGTGCGTTCTTTTTGGTGAGCGGCATCACGGAGTGTTCCGTGGTTTTTGCCAGCTCCTCTTGCATCCCGAAAGATTTCGCGATTTCGTTGAACTCACTGTCGCATTTGTCTGACTTCTGGAAGTTGCCTCTTATGGTGATCGTGTCGTATTCTCCTGGAAGTTTGAGCTTCAGGTAGGCATAGTGGGGTACTGCCATGAATCTCGCGAACGTTGTTCGACCGAGAATGGCGTGGTACTGCGATGGCCATTAGACCACCTCAAAGTCTAGAAATCATCTCCTGTAATTCTTCGGGTCTCCCAGTATCACTTCCAGGTTGATTGTTCCGAGTGTCCGAACGGCTTTCCCTGGTACTATCCCGTGGAATGAAGTTTCTGATTCTGCGAGTCCGTCCAGGTTCTTGTTCATCTTGCGGAGTGTGTCCGCGTATATGATGTTGATTCCGCTACCACCATCCATGAACACCCGAACAAGGTCGTAGTTGCCTATTTGCGCCTGAATGACGAGCACGGTGTGCCCTAGTCGATACACTCGTGGAGGGTGGTCCTCTCGAGAGAAAGTTATCGGCTGCTCTCACATCTTCAGGTACTCAGTCTTGGACGGTGGGGCCTGAACTGCCATGTTGACTTGGCGTGTGTTCGTCTTCTGGACTCTGCGGGATGGGCAAACCTTCTGTATCATTCCGAGGAGCCCTTGTGGATTCGGGTATCCGTTAACTCCTTGGTTTGCGGCAGGTGGCGCTGCTAGCGTGGCCAGAGCTGCGTTCTGGTGTACTGCGGGTGGAGGTAGGGGTGGTGGCTGGTATCCTCCTGGCAATTGCGGGTATCCCTGGCTAACGGTGGCCCTGTGCTTCTTTGTGTATGCCTCGTGGATGTCCTGGAACTTTCGGCAGTCCTTGAGGAGGTGAGTGGCATTGGTTTTGCCCGTGCGCTTATCTGTGAATAGATGTAGCGAGAAGTACCCATCAAGGTCTTGCTCGGGAGTTTTGTCGTCTGGCTTTGGCTTCCAGTCGCGATTCCCGCGGGATCCGCTATCGCGATTTCTCGTGAACTCCGCCGCCACCAGCTCCGATTGGTCATCCTGGTCGTAGTGTTTTCTCTTCCTTCTCCGACGATCGCCGTTGCGGTCCACTTCAGGCGCGGGTGAGGAAGTTTTTTCGTTGCGCAAGGACTCCTCATTGTTAGCCCATTTGTCCGCAATCACCATTAATTCTCCGATCATCTTGGGCGCAGATCGTCCCAGTTCTTCTCGGAAGGCGGCGCGCCGAACGCCTTTGGTGAAAGCCTCGACCGCGACTTCTTTCGACATGTTTCCCGCGGTGTTCTTGAGTGTGGTCCATCTCTGGATATACTCGCGGGTGGACTCGCCGCTTTTCTGCCTGCATGCTCGTAGCTCTTCGATAGTTGTTGGCCGTTTGTACGTCGCCTGGAAGTTCTTCTCAAAGTCGCGGGTGAGATCGTCCCAGGATCTGTAGCACGCGCGCGGTCTTCCTTCGAGCCAACTACAGACAGCGCCCACGAGTTGCAGGTTTAGGTACTGCATGGCTGTTGTCTTGTTCCCGCGTTGGCACTTCACCGCGATAAGATAATCTGAGAGCCATGACTTGGGTTCTATCGAGCCGTCGTACTTTGGGACCTCCGTTGAGAGCTTGAATCTTTTGGGCATTGGCGCCTTGCGGATGCTGCAACTGAAGCATATCGCGCCACAGGCTTCCTCGTCAGAGGAGGTAGATAGCGATCGTGTGTGGTTCCTGCAAGATCGAGCCATGTCGACCTTGTTACGCGTGATGTGTCCGCGTGCGTCATATTGAGTCCGATCGCGATCATCCTCTGGCCGTGGCTCCCTGCTGCGATGTCGCGAGGGGTTCCGCGGACTGTTGTCGCGGTTTCGCGGACTGTCGTCATCGCTGTGTGGGATGTCGCCACGGCGCCTGGCTTCTTTTCCTCTGTAGCGGCGAGGTGACCCCTTGTCTCCTCTTTTTAGCAACGTACTCTCGCGTCTGCGAGGTGTTTTTTCCACCCGAGGGGTTTTGTCAGTTTCTGGAGTTGTCGCATGCCTGCGGTTCTGGGTGGCGATCCTTGCGGCTGCCATGCCTAGCCCTCTCTGAACTTGTTGATGTTGTTCCGCGCGGGGGTTGTTTTCGGGCGGCTTGTTCGCCTGTAAGTATGTGGCGGCTGCCAGGAGAGCCGCGGCGGGGGTTGTCGGGTGTACATTGCCCTCCTCATCGACGTGCATGAGGGACGTCTCGAGGGACTTGCTGATACCTCTTAGGGACTCATGGTCCAGGCGAGCAGTATTCGAGACATATTTCTTCTTCGGGGGTCGGCTACCCGTCGATTGGGTCATTGAGAGCGCTGCACGGCGCGCACTCGAAGCTTCCGCCGCTTCCTTTCGTATGTCCAGATCCTTGTGGGCATCTGCAATCAGTCAACCTGTTCGCACCAGGTGGTAGTGATACACGGTCAGATCATCTCGAGAAGCTCCATCTTCTATCGGTTGGCCAGACTGTACTGCCACTTTTGCTTTGAGCCGAGCGACTCGCGAGACTTTGATGCGTTCTCGCTCCTTTCGACTTTTCTTCGTTTCTTCGGGTTGTTCAGTTGATCCTGTCATGCAGACTTGGGCCAGATATGGCTCGTGAGTCCTAGGCGTGGGTTGATGGCTTTCACCGAATCTGGAGGGGTCCTCGGTCGCGATGGTGTGGAAATCGTGCGTGTTACGGCAGATGGAGCCGCTGCTGGGTGCTAAGCCGCGACCAGCGTCATCAGATGGCGACTCGAGGGTCGCCGGGCTGTAGACGGATTCGGAGTCCGACTCGTCGATCCCGATCTAGTCGTGGAAGTGCAGGATTCCCGCCTTGCTGGCGCGGAAGTGGAAGCCGCCGAACGTCAAGCTGACGCTCTTCTCGAGTTCGTTGAACACCGGACGTGATTCCGGCGAGTGGGGCGCGTAGATGAGCGAACCAAAGCGGATCGACTCTGTTGGAGTCGATGATCCAGGGCTCCAGCTGAAGTTTGGCGAAGATGAGGCCGAAGACGCCATGGATCCAGCGCCCGCCGTTCCCACAGACAACGCCAATTGTTGATTACTCATATCAACAAGTCCCTCGTATGATCCGGTAGGGTTTTCGATTAAGAGAACGAGTTGGCGCTGGCGACAATCGTCGGCTAACAGGGGGCACGATTTTACCCAGGTTTGGGGCCCTCGTAGAGGTAAGACCCTTACTCCTGCTCTTAAGATCTGTATTATCAGTAGATCAATTACAAAGGTGGGTGGGCATGCCGAGAGATTGATCTCGAGCTTATGGCTATGGTGGTGAAAAGTTGATTGGATCCCCCTCGGTGGTTCTCCTAGCCTTTTATAGATGGCTAGGTCTCAAACCGTGTCCGAGGGGTTACAAACCCTAGTTTTAGGTCGGTAGGAGTTTTCCTTCTTGACCCGCAAGTCTTGCGGGTGGGCCTATGTTGGGCCTTCTAGAACATCGGGACAACGCCTCGCCTTGGGCCTTGGTCTTGGACCTTGGACTGGGTAGGCTCACCCGAAAGGTCCATGAGTCATCCCCACGTCAGCAAGGTTTTGTAAAACTTTCTTCAAGAGGTTGCTTTTAATTCTGGAAAACTATGCCCGCCAGACCATCACACGACTAGAACTTCATGTAGTTGCCTTTCCTGTAGCGTTCGCAGTTCCTTCCGGAATAGGAGGTAACATGCCACATCCTTTTACACTCTGCAGAGGTGCGTTACTTTACCCATGGGCGTTCAAGACCATGTTGCACAACCAGGCTCGAGATCATGTCCACGCCCACTTAGGTGTGGGGCTCGGTTGTTGATCCAATCCAAACCATGCTTGTCCGCACAACGCGTGCCCACCCATTTCCACCAGCATGTTGAACCCCTGATTCCACCCCTCACGATGGAGATCTAGGTGCCCCTGGCAGACACTCATAGACCCTAGAGTCCGTGGGACATAAGGGCTCCCACCCATGTGCATGTAGTCCCGCAAGACCTACAGCGTACGTCTCTGGCAGTCCGTTGACATGTGAATGAGAGAAGATCACAGCTGACTTACTCGCCCCATACAAGACACATGGTTAACGCGGTATTTACGACGCACCAAGTTCTGACGGCATCTGTGATTAATTCCTAGGTAATACTTTCCCATGCAGATGGAACCTTCCTTTGACATATTCATCTTACCATGGTCTCATCCGCCCACCAAACAGAACACTACCACTTGGGTAGTCATTCAAGTAGTCATATTATTATAAAAATAGGATCATGCATTCTTTTGAGAATAAGTGGTAATACGATAGGGTTTTTGCAAATAGTTCTTTAGTAAGTACTGCAAAGGATATGAGAAAGTTATGAACTTTCCTGAGATAGAAATAATGAAAATAATAATCCATGTCTTCGGGTTCGAAGGTCGCATAGAGAAATCCCGAGATCTGAAAGATAGCAAAATAGTCCTGGTAAGGATTACAGAGAACACTGGCAAGATGCTTTAATACACAGTAATGAGATGTATCGCAAAATACCCTGGAAAACACCCCAGCTTGCAAGTGTAAGCTATGTTTGATACGACTAACTCAATCACACATGTTTTAGGCGACTTAGAGTTGTTTCACTACGTGTGGTGATGTGGTTATTACTTCTTTTAGACTTACATGTGTTTCACTTTTACTTAACAACCAATTGTTATCATGTTTGGATAAAAGTGTTTATTTCTTGGTTAGGTAATAAGACAACAACACATGCGAAACAACTATTGAAAAGATAACATGCACATTTTATTTTATGTTTAAAGGTGTAGAGCTAATGACAAAGAGTTTAATTGAAAACGATGAACTAATACAACTACTCTATCATCACATAACTTGCTAGTGACTAGTGATGATATTTTTAGTAGGTGTGAAAACATGAGTTTTTATTAATAGGGAAAATAATATTGTGGTAGTTATTTCTAGTTATAATGGAATATTATAGAATTTCATTATACCTTTATAAACAAGTTTATAAGTTAAATAAAATGGTTTATGTTTGACATATTTGAATGGGAAATGTTTTTCTCTTTGATTTGATATAACATTTTATGCTTTCTAAAAATATATGAATAAGTTATTAATTTATAAATTTTAAATGAATTAAATGACTAGGCAAAATATTGCACACATGAAAACTTGGTCAAATGACTATGAAAACATCATAGATGAGTTTCATATGTCATTAGGAGCATTTTGGTATATAACTTGTATTTTTCTGATTTTATGAATTATTTATTATTTTTCTCGATTTTAAATGATTTAATTTAAATTCAAAAAATATTTATTTTTAAATTCTATCAAACATTTTTGAAAAGTTGATAAACATTTCGATTATATTTTTCTAAATATTTCTATATTTTTTTCATATGTTTCTGATAATTAATTTAGAAGATATTGATTTAGGAATTTTATTCATTTTTCTGCCTTTTTAAATTGACATGTGGGTCCCACCTGTCATATTTGATTTTTAAATAAAAAATAAAAATAAAAGAAAAATAAAACTGATCATGACGTCATGAACGCGTCATAGCAGAGCAAATCCTTCTCGGATGGTTCGAATTCGATGATTGAGTATGAATTGATGCAGCTAATCGTTTCTATTCGAGAGAGGAGTTCACGTGGAACCAACAGGTGGCGGCGCCGTTGTCTGGTGGTCACCGGAGTGACCACAGTGAGCAATGGCGCGGCGTCGAGGTACGGTCTCCGGCGACTTGACGAATCCCGTGATGAAAACCATAACGAAAAACGTCCATAGATTCCCCAACTCACCCTAAAGCTCGTAGAAGAGGCGGGGAAGCAAGGCGAGGTCTAATTCACCGGTGAGCTTCCATGGCGGCCGGCGGCAGCAAGAAAAGGGATCGCCCAAATTCCCGGCCTTCCCAGCTAACGAGATTTGCTAGAGAGGTAGAGAAGATCATGGCGTATCCAGTGGTTGCCTCCGTTCTTCAAGAGGTGGCCGGAAACGACAACGGCGAGTGGCGGCCGTACGGGCTAGGGTTAGGGTTTTCACACGGGAGAGGAACCGAGAGAGAGGGAGACTGCGAGAGAGAGAGTGAGCATGATGCAGACGTCTTCTTCTTCTTATCCTCGGCGAGGAGGTACCCAAGCAGGAGGTGGCAACGCGAGGTCGACGCGGCGGGTTTCTCCTCTGCCTTCTGGCCGGAGGAGAAGAAGAAAATGAAATGGCACTTTTCAATAACCCCCTGGAATTTCAGAAATTTACAACTAAGTCCTTCTGTCTAAAGGAAAATCTGTTTTCGGGGCCTTATTGTGATCAGAAAAATTATTAAACATTATATTTATAATCCTCATCAAAAATGCAATCTCACCATCTATTTTTTTTGGTGAAATTGGACAATGTTGGGATTTTTTATTTAGGGTGCTAAATTAAGCGGTTTTGTGATTTTCTCCTAATTTAATTTATTAAATGGCTATTAAATTATTTTAGGCATGATTATTATGATCACACACAACAACCATGTGGTTAGCAAGGTGGTGTATCATAATTTGACAATTTTAGCTACAAGTTCTTTTTAAGAAACCATTTGTAATATGCCTAGTAGTGTTGTTTATGCATTATAAATAAAATCACCCAATAGAGAAGTTTATTCCATGATTCACCAAATTCTTTTGATTAGGTAATGGACTTATTTTCTTTTATGTAACTTTGTTATTCTCATAATTGGAACTCTTAATAATTCTGGTTGACAACTTTACTTGGGTATGTAAATCATGTTTGTTGTTTTAGGTACTTGATCAAGTGGAAAACAGGAGTGTCTTGGGCTCACATTGATTTCTAATATCAAGATACTATATGTTTGTTTTCCAACATTGTTTACAAGTATGGATATTATTCAGTGGTGTTTTCAGAACATGTAATCATTTACATGTTGGTGTATGGATGTATTCTTGTTATCATCTGTTAGTCTGATCTATGAAAAGGATATGGAAAACAAGGTGTTAAGTTTGTTACCATTAACCTCCACATATCACAAGACATGTGGATGCAATGGCTGGTATTATTTCATACTTGATAATTGTTTCCATTAATGATATTATTATGAGTTTCTCACCTCTGATGAGCTTGACAGAGGTTATTGGTTTTCTAATATATCCTAATGATTCACTGGATAATTTCTTATGCTCCCTTACTGAGGCAGTGTTGCTTCTTGTGGTCTTCTGTTGCCTGCAATATCCTTGTCTCTAGTTGCTACTAGTCTTCATGTACTTCCTTTGTCACTTGCAAGTAAGATCCGCTCTTGGATTCCATCTTCAACTATCTCACTCTTGTGGTGAAAACAACCAGTTATTCCAAGCAAAGATTTTAGTTAGATGATTATAAAAGCATGTAAGTTTGTTTTATGACATCAAGTTGCCATACGCATATAAGAAGAATTTGTTAACAAGTGGATCAGACTTGCCTCCAAATTACTAATCATTTACAATAGGCAAAGATGTACTAGGTTATTCAACCTTCTGTTTGTTTGTGTATGACACTACACAAAAGTGATATGTTAACAAGGTCTAGAAACTTGTTACCAAACTACTTCTATATCACACTAACATTGGAGTATCACACTATTTCAAGAGAGTTAATAAGATTAGATCAAGATATAAGAGTTTCCAAATACTCTTATAGGAGATTGGAGTATCACTTATAGAACACTCTAAATAATCTTCTTGAAGATCTTCCTGTGGTAGTTTCTTCTTTCTTGTGGGTTGCTTCTCTTGCATAATGACTTAGAGAAGATTGGAAAACAAGATATAATGGTCTAGCCAGAATAACAAGATCTGGATTAAGAGTTAGTTCATGCTTTTATTATCCTTCCATATACTTCTTATTTTATTTCCCATAAGATATTTACTTATTTCATATATGATTGTTTTACTTAGTTATCAACTCAATTCCTCTAATAGAGGTTATAACTTGTTGTTATTCATCACTTGTATCCAGAGATACTTTAGTTGCGGAATGTTGATTTGGATAGAAATGTGGAATGTTGGTGGAATGGGAACTTAAGATAGTAAGTTGATCAATGGTTCATTGATGTGTTGAGAGCTCATATGCTCACTTGTATAAGATGAATAAGACACTGAGCATGAGAAGATTATTGGGGTTTAACGACTTATGTCATAGTTGTTAGTTGTTTTTCTCAGGTGTCATTTTGTTACTTTATATTCTTCTCTTTATTACCTTTGTCATTACCTTTGTCATTTTGTTACTTTATATTCTTCTCTTTACTACCTTTGTCATTCACAAATGATACGAATATTTATTTCTTCTTTTGGGTACTTATTTTATGGTTGATGAGATATGTACATATTCGATAAATATGTTAATACAATTATTATGTCATTTCCCAATTGTGGGTTTTGAGTTAAGACTTGTTTGTATCATTTGTGTTCTATTAAACCTTTGTTTTTTACTTGTGAAGGTTCACTTAGTAGTTACTAAATAATTTGGAAATATGTTGTGTGAATGGTTGATAACTTAAAGAGTTCATGATTAGAGGACACAAATCTCTACTGATGAGATGATTCAATTGTACATTACTCAATTGTGAAAGTATGATCGTCAGCTATGTGATTTGGATACTCACCCCTCTTTGAGTTCTAGATACCTAGTGAATTATCCCAAGTGACTTATGGATTTGTGGTTAAGGTTGTTGAGAGTTTGTGTTGGTCATCACCAATTCTGGTTTGTCTTATCACGTGATTTGATTTCTTAAGATACTTGTTATAAATATCACTCCAAATGTACTCTTGACTAGATGAACTAGACCTATTTCATCATATCAAGTGAAACAGTGGTCACTTTGATTCGATTAAACTTTCGCGCCAAAATTTCCCGTACCTTTAGATGCATGCTTTGCAAATGCACATATTATATTTAGATCCTTATAACCTCCCAAACTCTGGGACGTTACAGTATCTCCCCCTTAACAAGAACTTCGTCCTGAAGTTCAACCTCTCTCACGTAAAGATAGGTAGAGAGAACTTCTGTAGACCTTTGATTCTTCACAACTTTTTTCTTGTGTTGACCTTGGCATGTGTAGCCTCTTGTCTTGATTGTTCACCTTCCACTGTCTTACAAGATGATCTATTATTCTGCATGTTACTATGGCAATCCGGATTTGTTATTATGCCTTCCTACTAGTCTCATGAAGAACGTCTGGTATTTCCACCATATAGTGGATACCAAGCTTCATTCTCTAATGAATAGGTATGGTTTCCTACCTCTCACAACTTTCCGAAGAACATTTGGTATATCCACCGGGTGATGAATAACCAATAATATTCTTCCGGTACACTGGATATTGTCTATGGTTAGGATTCCATTTGGTTTGATCTACTGGTCTCAAGAGAAAGATTTCTCAAAGAAACTTGTACACCATATTGTACATTGATTTAGACTCATCTATTTAGTGAAAAGATCTTCGAGTTTCCTCGAGTTTTAACTTGTTTCGTACATATGACTATAACCTATTCCACTGTTACTTCCTATGGTCCTTCTGCATCTTTGGGTTTTGACTCCTACGGGATGACTCTATAAGTTTATTTATCGAACTTCTACATGTTTCCTTCTAGGATATAACTACTCATGTGATTTTCTTGGCATCACTTGTGGTAGATCTCCATATATTGATGAAGTATGTAACCAACTCCAAACAATATGTGGAATGTGGTCCATTCCCATCAGTGGCTTCATTGTCTACTGCCTTCTTGACTTTTTGGTCTTCCAGAGCTTTGGTGGTTACTTCCATCAGCTGATATTTCAGACCGCTCTCATACTAATCCTATACCCTCTAGACTAGTAACATCAAGAAAGAACTCAGTGTTTGCACATGAATTTGCACATCAAGTTCAATCTTCATGTACAGATCTAGTCAATCAAAGATCCAAATAAGATCCAATAAATCCCAAATGCATTTATCACTCATGCATCAAAAGCATGTGAAATAGAAGTTCTTAGAGTAAAACATCTCAAGTACCAAGGCTCTTAAATGCTATACACTACAAGTAGGTATATAGTACCTTGTAACCTTAGTCTATACAACCACTCTTTGCCTCGGTAATTACTTCAGTTGCATGCCTTACTGCAATGGAATAAACCAAGACAAAATGATCTATAGTAGTTGTGGTCTAACTTGGTTCCATATAGGGCTAAGTACCATGTAGATTGAAGTACTTCATCTTGATTAGGATAAACTTCTCATGGCATGTGTTGATCCTTCATGGTGTTGATCACATCGTAGGAGTAGTAATGTATCTTCCATCAATGCATATGCCTTCTCCTACTACTATACTATTCTATAGTAGTTCAACTCTAGACTTGATAACTAAGGATATAGTATATACCCCATAATTACCTAAACTGAATTACTCTTAATGATTTTCATACATCCCTTCCGGATGCCTACTACACTCACTCTATACCAGGTTCTATTCCATCCTATTCATTCATAAATGGGGTAATCATGTCTGTGACTTGATCATCTCTGACTATGTCATAACTCTTTTTCTTAATGAACTAATACTTACTAAACTTCTCACTATTCATACCTAGGTATAAAGAAAATAGATAAGTAGATTTACTCTAGTTGAGTAAGAAATTCTATACAAGTATGACTGTATCATTCTCAAGTGAATGATCATCATAGTTGTAGGAAATGTGGTTTAGATAAGATGGCTTCCTATAGTCTTTACCAACCTACAGATCTCCTAAAAGGTTTTAAACCTAAGGTTGCTTCGCTCTGATACCATCTGTGCTGACCCCAGCACACCAATGCATGTGTAGTGCGCAAGTCGTTGACATAATACTCACAGAAGGACTTATCTATGAATATTACATCCCTCAGAGTGTTACAACAGAAACATAGCAGGTACAAGTAAAGCTATAGGATACAAACTTCATTACAAAATCTCGAGAATCTCTTTGATGAATCAAAGAAGATCTCATGCAAATGAAACATCAGTAGAAACAATCGAAGCTCCAAGCTGGAGAAGAACTCTAGCGCAGAACTAAATCCTCTACGGCTGATGTCAGCCCTAATCTATGGCTTGTAACAGCTAAGTCCAAGAATGGTCTTCACCTACATCTTGCTAGCTTCTCCTCCACCAGTGTTGTTGATGATGATGCTTTACTGGCTAAGTAAGAGATTACTCCACCTAGCTTCATGAGGCAGCGATGGCTTCACAATGACGACTTCCATAAGGCTTCAACTCTAAGTAGGGGGTTAAACGGGAACGAATGAGTAACGAGCGTTACTCAGCAAGTTCATGATATATAGTGGGTAGTTGGATTCACTAACTTCAACTTTAGACTTGAAATAGTCATAAGCTAATGCAAGGTTTTGTAAAACTTTCTTCAAGAGGTTGCTTTTAATTCTGAAAACTATGCCCGGCAGACCATCACAGGACTAGAACTTCATGGAGTTGCCTTTCCTGTAGCTTTCGTAGTTCCTTCCCGGAACAGGGGGTAACATGCCACATCCTTTTACACTCTGCAGAGGTGCGTTACTTTACCCTTGGGCGATCAAGACCATGTTGCACAACCAGGCTCAAGATCTTGTCCACGCCCACTTAGGTGTGGGGCCCGGTTGTTGATCCAAGCCAAACCATGCTTCTCCGCATAACGCATTCCCACCCATTTCCACTAGTAGGTTGAACCCCTGATTCCACCCCTCACGATGGAGATCTAGGCTCCCCTGGCAGACACTCATAGACCCCAGAGTCCGTGGGACGTAAGGGCTCCCACCCATGTGCATGTAGTCCCGCAAGACCTACAACGTACGTCTCTGGCAGTCCGTTGACATGCGAACGAGAGAAGATCACAGCTGACTTACTCGCCCCATACAAGACCCATGGTTAACGCGGTATTTACGGCACATCGAGTTCTGACGACGTTTGTGATTAATTCCTAGGTAATTCTTTCCCATGCAGATGGAACCTTCCTTTGACTTATTCATCTTACCATGGTCCCATCCGCCCACCAAACAGAACACTACCACTCGGGTAGTCATTCAAGTAGTCATATTATTATAAAAATAGGATCATGCATTATTTTGAGAATAGGTGGTAATACGATAGGGTTTTTTCAAATAGTTCTTTAGGAAGTACTGCAAAGGATATGAGCAAGTGATGAACTTGCCTGAGATAGAAATAATGACAATAATAATCCATGTCTTCGGGTTCGAAGGTCGCGTAGAGAAATCCTGAGATATGAAAGATAGCAAAGTAGTCCCGGTAAGGACTATAGAAAACACTAGCAAGATGCTTTAATGCATAGTAATGAGATCTATCGCAAAATACCCTGGAAAACACCCCATCTTACAAGTGTAAGCTACGTTTGATACGATAACTCAATCGCACATGTTTTAGGCGACTTGGAGTTTTTTATACGTGTGGTGATGTGGTTATTACTTCTTTTGGACTTACATGTGTTTCACTTTTACTTTACAAACAATTGTTATCATGTTTGGATAAAATTGTTTATTTCTTGGTTAGGTAATAAGACAACAACACATGGGAAACAACTATTGAAAAGATAACATGCACATTATATTTTATGCTCAAAGGTGTAGAGCTAATGACAATAGGTTTAATTGAAAACGATGAACTAATACAACTACTCTATCATCACATAACTTGCTAGTGACTAGCGATGATAGTTTTAGTAGGTGCGAAAACATGAGGTTTTTATTAATAGGGAAAATAATATTGTGGTAGTTATTTCTAGTTATAATGGAATATTATAGAATTCCATTATACCTTTAGAAACAAGTTTATAAGTTAAAAAATGTTTTATTTTTGACATATTTGAATTGGAAATGCTTTTCTCTTTAATTTGATATAACATTTTATGCTTTCTGAAAATATTTGAATAAGTTATCAATTTATTAATTTAAAATGAATTAAATGACTAGGCAAAATATTGCACACATGAAAACTTGTTCAAGTGATTATGAAAAAATCATAGATGATTTTTCATATGTCACTAGGAGCATTTTGGTATATAACTTGTATTTTTCTGATTTTATGAATTATTTATTATTTTTCTCAATTTTAAATGATTTAATTTAAATTCAAAAAATATTTATTTTTAGATTCTACCAAATATTTTTGAAAAGTTAATAAACATTTAGATTATATTTTTCTAAATATTTCCATATTTTTTCATAATTAATTTAGAAGATATTGATTTATGAATTTTATTCATTTTTTTTGCCTTTTTAAGTTGACATGTGGGTCCCACCTATAATATTTGATTTTTAAATCAAAAATAAAAAGGAAATAAAAATAAAACTGATCATGACATCATGATGACGTCATGAACGCGTCATAGCAGAGCAAATCCTTCTCGGATGGTTCGAATTCGATGATTGAGTGTGAATTGATGCAGCTAATCGATTCTATTCGAGAGAGGAGTTCACATGGAACCAACAGGTGGTGGCGCTGCTGTCTGGTGGTCACCGGAGTTACCATGGCGATCAATGGCGCGGAGGCGAGGTACGGTCTCCGGCGACTTGACGAATCCCGTGATGAAAACCATAACGAAAAACATCCACAGATTCCCCAGCTCACCCTGAAGCTCGTATTAGAGGCGGGTGTAACATCCCACTGTTTGGGAAGTTATAAGGATCTAAATTTAATATGTGCATTTGCAAAGCATGCATCTAAAATTACGGGAAATTTTGGCGCGAAAGTTTAAACAAAGCAAAGTGACCAAAGTTTCACTTGACATGATGAAATAGGTCTAGTTCATCTAGTCAGGAGTACATTTGGAGTGATCTTAATAATATAGCATCTCTAGAAAAATCAAATCATCTGATTACACAAACCATAATTGGTTATGATAAAACACAAATCCTCAACACCTTTAACCACAAGTCTATAAGGGACTTGGGATAACTCACTAGGTATCTACAACTCAAATAGGAGTGAGTATCCAAACCACATAAGTGGTAATCATACTTCCACTAATGAGTAATACATAATTGAACCATCTCAAGTAAATAACCAAATTTTAATTGAATACAAATCATACAGACAGGTGTTAACTCAAAACCCACAAGTGGAAAATGACATAATAATTGTATTAACATATTTACCGAATATGTACATATCTCATCAATCATAAAAGAAGTATCTACAAGAAGAAATAAATCTTCTTCAACTATTGATAAACTTTGATCACTACATATGATATTCCCAAATCTCTATATCTGCATTATGAACAATAAAGTTAATAAAGAGAAGAATATAAAGTAAAATCATGACACCATAGAAAACAAATAACAATTATGACATAAGTCATTAAACCCAATAACTTTCACATGCTCGTTGTTCTACCATGTCAAACAAGTGAGCATATAAAAGCTCAACACATTAATGAACCATTTGATTAACTTATTATCTTAAGTTTCCATTTCACAAACACTCCACATTCCTATCCACATCAATATTCAACAACTAAAGTATCTCTAGATACAACCCATGGATAACAACAAGTTATAATCTCTGTTAGAGAAATTGAATTGATATCTAAGTAAAACCAATCAAGTATGAAATAAGTATCTATATTTTTGGAAATAAAATAGAAGTATGTGTAAGGATAATAAAAGCATGAACTAACTTTTAATCTAGATCTTGTTATTTTATCTAGATCATTTCATCTTGTTATTTTCCAATCTTCTCTAAGTCATGTTGCAAGAGAAGAAACCACAAGAACAGAGGAACTACCCCAAGAAGATCTTAAGAAGGATTCTTTGGAGGAATCTAGAAGTGCTACTTCACTTTAGTATAAGGGTATTTGGAAACTCTTATATCTTGATCGGATCTTATTAACACTCTTGAAACAATGTGATACTCCAATGTTAGTGTTATATAGAAGTAGTTTGATAACAAGACTAGCTACCTTATTAACATATCACTTTTGTATACTCAAACACTTGAGTGTCATACACAAATAAACAAAAGGTTGAATAACATGGTACATCTCAGCCTATTGTATATGAGTGGTAATTTGGAGGCAATTCTGGCCCACTTGTTAACAAATTCTTCTTATATGCATATGGAAACTTAATGTCATAAATTACATCCACATTTATTTTGCAATCAAAAGAAAGAATAGAGCTAAGGAAACAACAAACCACATTATGATCATCTAAGTAAAATCTTTGCTTGGAGTAATTGGTTGATTTCATCACCAGGGTGAGACAGTGAAGGTGGAATCCAAGAGCTGAATTCACTTGTTATTGAACAAGGAAATATCTGAAAACAAGTGGCAACTAGAGAGAAGAACATCAAGCAACAAAAGACCACAGGTTGCAACACTGCCTCAGTAAGGGAGCATAAGGATTTATCCAGTGTATCATTAGGATATAATAGAGAATCATTAACCTCTGTCAAGCTCATCAGAGATGAGGAGATCATAATAATATCTTTAATGGAAACAACTACCAAGTATGGGGTAATAACAAGCAATTACATCCACATGTCTTGATATGTGAAGGTAGATGAAAACAAGCTTAAAACCTTGTTTTCCAAATCCTTTTCACATGTAAGACTTACAGATGATAACAAAACTCATCTATTTACAACCATGTAAATGATTACATGTTTTAAAACAACATTAGATATTGTCCACAATTAGAACCTATGTGGAAAACAAGTAAATAAGATTCCAAAACCACACATGTTTTCCATTTCATCAAGTACTGAAAACAGCAAACATAGAATACACATATCTCAGTAAAATGTCAACCAAACTTGCTAGGAGTTTCAATTAGGAAATAACAAAGCCTCATAAGAGAAAACAATTTAATTACATAATAAAAATAATTTAGTATGTCATGGGATACAATTCTCTATTAAGTGATTCTCATTTCAATACACAGAAACCATACCAAGTAATGTTACCAAATTATTTTCTAAAAAGAATTTGTATCCAAAATGACCCATTTATAACATACCACTTGGTGAACCATATGTGTGTTGTGTAAATATGATATTCATACTTAAAAATAAATTTTAAAGCCATTGTATAAATTAAATGGAGAGAAATAACAAAAATCACTTAAACTAGCACCTTAAATAAAAAATACAAATATTCTTCTAACTCACCAAAACAAAACATGGTGAGATGTGAAATTTGATAAGGAATTCAAATATGATTTTTAATAAGTTTTAAGTTCACAAAAAAGCCTAGAAAACAAGCTTTCCTTTTCAGTTTTTAGTAACAGAAGGACCTAGTGGAAAATAATAGAAACTTCTAGGGGGTTTTCTTTGAAATGTTTAAAAACATTCTTTCTTCAACCTCTGGCCAGAAGGCCAGAGGCGTGCGACCGCCTTCGATGTCGTTGCCACCTCCTCCTCGCCGCCGTTCAGTGGGTATATAGGCCAGGGAGCCATCTACATCGTACTCTCTCTTCTCACTCTCGCACTCTCTCTTCTCACTCTCGCACTCTCTCTGTATTTCTACTGGGAGAAAACCCGAAACCCTAACCGTAGTCCCCTCGGGCCACCGGCCATTCCATCGATTCCGGCCACGTCGAGACCAACCGAGGCCATGAGGAGATGCACCATCCTCTACTCTCCCTCCTCGATGAACCTCTCTTGCCGGGATGCTCGGTGGCCGACGAATCGGCCGTCGTTCTAAACTCCGGCCGCCGGAGGGAGGAGCTCCGCGCCGTCGATTCCTACCTCTCCGAGCTGCCCCGAGCACATAATCGTACTCCTGGTGAGCTCACACACCTCCTGGTGTTTTTCGTTTGGAATTTGGGCGTCGAAATCGAGCTCCCCTCGTGCACCGTCACCCGCCGCCGCCAAACGCCGTCACCGGCGACACTCCGGATACCATTTGGAAGCGGCGCTGCCACCCCTAGAACCCCCACCCGCTCCTCGTTGCAATTGCGCAAAGCAAAATCATCAATTTCCACCCTAGGAGTCGAATTGTATCTGTCTGTGAGAAATCGAGTTCATGTGATGTCATCATGACATCACAGTGATGTCATTAGTCCTTGTTCTTTTTATTTTTTGATTTAAAACTGATTATGACAGGTGGGTCCCACCTGTCAATTTAAAAAACAGAAAAATGATTAATATTATAAAATCAATAACTTTAAAAATACTTATCAGAAAAATGTAAATAAAATATGTACATGTTAATAAAAATAAAATCTATTCATTTATCAACTTTTCAAAAATATTTAATAAAGTTTAAAATTAAACATTTTCTTTAATTAAAATAAATCTCTACCTATCTATATCTATACCTAATAATAAAGGAAGTAAGGTTTCTTCCCCCTAAATTTCGTCCGTCTTCGCTTGGGTTTTGGTACGTCTTAGTTTGGTTTCGTACGTCCGCTTATCCATGTGCACTTGATTCGTGGCCAACTATGATTAGAATAAACTAGTTGAATGCCCGTGCGTTGCTACGGTCTCATGTTGCTATCGTCTCCACATGTGTAAAATGATATGCACATCAAAATTTATGGTGCCTTATACTTTTCTGCGTTGTAAGATGCAGAGTGGTTTTTAATGAATTCATGTTGCAATACTTTACTACAAGAAAATCTAGAAAACAACCAGACAATACACAATAGTGAGAGAGAAACTGTTAAAACCAACAAATAAGTGACCGAATATAGTATATCTGTCACGCTATATATAGGAACACATACACTTATGAGAATACATGCCACGGGATAAAAATAAATATATATTAATACATTGATCACAATATCGTCATAATTTAAATGAGTGTGCACTCGCATGTGGCTTATGATTTCGCTGCAATAAATATCAGCCTAGGTTTGCTTCCCTTATAGTGCAATCACCACATTCCCCTCAAGTTCATTGAATCGTCGTACATTTGAAAATGATTTATAATATTTAATATTTCAGAATTTCCAAATGTCAAAATGTAGAACACATATTCAATGGTGAAATAAAACAAATTACAATGATCTCATACAACATCGCAGGTAAATTGTACTAAGACTGTATAGAACTCTGCCCCTCCGTTCGTTCTAACATTTTCAGTATCGCAATTATATAGATGTGCACTCGCACAGTTCCCACCACCCATCGGCACTACCGACCGTGGAACCAACCCCATACTCCCACACCACAAACACTCCAATGTTGAGGACGGCGCCACCGAGCTTGCGTCGCTATGATCTTATCTTCCAATCTGCTAGATCCAACATAGTCAACCTTGGGGAGAGTACCAAACATGTATAGTCATTGTCGCCATCCATCCATGGAAAGGACCCTCAAATCTGGCCTCTAGTGCCTTGTAATCGATATAATCCTAAATTTGCTCTGAAAAACTTAATGGTCATGAAAGCAGTCATCTCTTGATAGAGCATAAAGTCTATTATATGAGTACTGAAATATCTTCAAGAATATAATGAAATATACCACGGCGATAGTGGTACTTATTTGAGATGCTTCAGAAGTAAGAAAACATTCTTCAATTGTCAAACATTGAGGATAAATATAGTGCTAAATACTGAGGGCTGGATCATTTTCTAATTCAGCGAACAATTTTTTGTGTACAGTTATCTCAAAAGTTGCTGAATTATTTAAGAACAAAATAATGAGGATAGTGTGGGTAACATAATAATCTGTAGATTGCTACATTACCCTTATTTTATAATGCTTGTTCAGTTTCTCCGAATGCCAAATATTATAGAAGGCTATCGAGTACTTGATAGTCTCTGAACTTGAACGGTAGTTTCATAAACAACTCATTTTCCATCTAGGCACAAAGTAGTCAAGTAAATGAACTGAACGTTGCATGAACAATTATTAAAACACATTTGCACTAACATGCACTTGTATACATAAACAAAAGTAATCAGATGCTAATGTATGCTTTGGAAGAACCACAAATAAATATACCAGCTTTGTAATAATAACATGTTGTCTTTTAAGATCTCATGAACTACTAACAGTCCAACATTATCGGGTGGTTATAGTTGTTGCTCCATATACACATAATTTTGATAAGAAAACTGTCTTTTAAAGTTGTTGTTCCATACAGAAAGAAAACAATGTTCAGCGCGAGAGAAAAAATAATAATAGTTATAGCATGAAGAATAATATCTTGAGGGAACTGGCCACCAGGCTCCTCTGTTGGACAATTCAGTTTTAGAAGTGATTTAATATTAACTGGCTAGTTCAGTTTTAGAAGTGATTTACATGCCTTATAGTAAAAATACTTAGAAGTGTAGCTGGCAGAAGATATTACGTCATATACTATAGGAGAACATCATATTTCCAACAATAATAAGTTATGGGGACGCTGATTAGAATATAGCTCGTAGTAAGTAACCGGTTCTTTTCGTAACATAGATAGGAAAAGTGAAGTGGAAAATAACATATTACAATTAACTGACTGGTCTAGGACACATCAGCTGCCAAGATGCAGCAAAAATGGAGGACAAAAAGAATGACAAATGCATGGAATAAAGTAACATCTGAAAATTCATACCTAGAGAAATCATGTACCAGAAGGAGGAAAATCTGGTTCCATCCCGCATTTAGCCTATTGGTCAGGGTTTGATTTAGCTGCTCTAAAGTATTCTAAGACGGCTTTGATCTAATTCTGTCTGGTATACACGAGCACGTAATCATTTCATTGTCTGCACCAGAATTACACAGCCCTTCAGAAATTGAAGAATATGCAAAGTACAAAAAAAAATCATACCTACCATTAAGATTTTCCAGGACATTACCATTCCTCTCCAGCAATTCTCACATTCTTTCTGCTTGCTTTTCATTAATAGACTGGAATGGCCAAATTACCTTCTAGTGTATATAAAGTAATCCAACACCGAGTCAATGACTATATTTACAGAAGAATCGGTTGGCATTTCCATTTTGGCTGCATCAATACTGAATGGAGAAATGTACTGTGTTTTGACCGGCCAAGACATGCCTTTGTTGGTTGATCCTTCTTTTGTCCTTATACCTTCTGGTTTAACGGGGTGAGATTTTCACTATCATGCAATAGCTCTTCATCTTTAGTAGCTATGGGCAGCTGAATAGCAGGATGGCAAAATGCATGTTTAGCACTCCGAGTTAGTGATGCTATAAAGGATCACCAGAGAAGTGGTTCTTGTGGTAAGATATTGTTGGCTTAATTCTTACTTGTACACACTACACAGTCAGATTAGCAAGGTCAAGGAGGTATCACGAGATCCTCGGAGACAATCATTTTAGGCAGATAGTTTTTCTCCAATGATGTCTGTGAAAGGGCAATACACAGAAAAAAAAAATTGAGTACTCCAGTCCCTGAATAACTGCAACATGCAGAGTGAAGTTAAATTGAGAGAGAAAATAGCTGTACAAATCTCATGCCTCCCCATGTCTACGGTTGCACCAGATGCAGCAAAAATGGAGGGGGAAAAACACACAAATCAATCATAATAAATCAAAATCCGTTTCCCAACAAAATGAACCAGCATTGTTGTTCCCTGCCCGAGGACCTGGTAACCTACTACAATTGAAGCATTTGATCAAACACCTATTAGAATTTCTGCTGATCGGATGTAAAATAAGTACTTACCATGATGGTGGATCCCTGCAGCGTACCAATGTCTTCGTAGCATTTCCTGCGGCTTCTTGGGCGTGAGCACCTTAGGAGATGGTGGGGGTGTTGGATGCGCGCGGTTGAGGACGCGCAGCACGCGGCCTGAGATGGGCGCCGTGGAGAGACTGCTGACGGCGACGGCAGGGGGGAGGCCGCTGATCGAGACGGCAGGGGAGAGGCTGAGGGCGTGGGAGGCGGCCGGAGACGGAGGCGCAGAAACCAGGCTTGCAGCCACGTTGAGGAGACTGTGGACGCGACCAGAGGGGCGGCGGATCCCAACCGCGAACATGGCTGGAGACCCAACAGGCCGGTATAGGAGGTAGTTGTCGCCGAGGAGGAACCGCGCTGATCCGATCAGGGCGTCCCCGCCGATGTGCCAGGCCCCGTTGGGTGAGGCGTAGATCTACACGGTCACGGCGGCACAGGAATCCTCGGCGGCGCGGCTTTGTGCACGCGGAAGATGAACCGCTCGTGCCACGCCGGTTCAAGGCCGCCGGAGCGGTCAGGCTGTGGCTGGAGTCTGTGCGCGGTATCAACCCACGCCACGGCGTACGCCTGAAGCCGCCGCCGAAGCCCAGAGGGGTGCTTCAGCCCCTGCGCGGAGATGATGGTGACCTCCAGAATCCGCTCTTCCTCCGGGAGCCCCAGTCCGGCCTCCTCGTCCGGCGCCTCCATCGCCGGCGAGCGGCGGCGCTAGGGTTTGTTGTTCGGGGAGAGAGGGTTTGTATGTTTTCGGGGGAGGCGGCGGCGTCCAGCCTGTGTCCTCGCGGGCTTTGGGGGAAACGTGGTAGGTTTCTCGCAGGATCAACACACGGGATTGCGGGGTTTATTGGGCTTGGGCCCAGATGGTCGATGAGGGCGAGCGAGCGAAGGCAGACCATGCGAGACGACGTACCAACCAACCATCATCACGGTAAGACAAATTATATAGTAGAGATTAAAGGGACTTGGGAGGCCGGCTCGAAAAAAATTCATCTTTGAGTCCAACTCGAACACGATACATGCTAACTCGCCGGATATGTTTTCGTCCGACATATTACGCTTTGAGCCGTCCGCTATCGCTTCGTAAACAAATAGGTCTCCATGGCGTGTAGGCATGAGTCACGTAACTTCCCAGGACATAAATATGACGAGGGAATCCATCGATTGATCAAAAGCGCACGGAAGTTTCGTGTCCGGTGAGCGAGACATATGTTTATGGACCACGCGGCGATGACTAGCGAATCGACTTCTGCCTTTATGTTCGTTGTCTCCTTTGTGATTTTTTATCGCTGCTCCATCCACGTGAGCATCGCCGATCCGAGCCCTGGCTACCGCCCACATGGGGATTCTAGGCATCGCCGTTCGACAGCAACCCGGACGGATAGGGGATGCATGCGACCTGTTCGACAACTCATCGTGACGTTTAGTGGTTGGGTCTTGGCAGGCGGCAATGGTTCGAGTCAGCAAGTGCGCTTGCAGACCAGGGTGCGGTGTTCGGGGCGGGCTCAACGGCATGTAGAACATGATACCGCGGCGAACGCACCTCTGTTCTCCGCCAGCACAAGCTGTTTGGCTCTATGGCCGCCTGGGGCACCGATGCTAGCACTGCCGATGGCTCCGGGTATATGCAGGACCACGTTGTCAATAGCAACGACGACCACCCTTTGTGCAGATGTTCAATAGTAACAATCCCATCCGGACAACAACGGCGAGCGGAGTAGAAGGCATGCCTGATGGATGTCCGCCCGCCGAGCGGTACCGTGCTCTGACCTCAACTCGGATGTAGCAGTAGGCACGTCCTCTCCTATTCATGCTCGGTACGTGAGCACCGCTGATGGATGTCATCTATCTGCTTCAACCAGTGGTACAATTGATCTTTGGTGATACTTAAAAGCGTATGCAACTATTCTCCCTCGCTCTCGCCGGAAAGTCGACGCCCCACCCGCTTCTACCAGCTAGCTCGCTCGCGTTGCCGGAAAGTGGAGGTCGCACCGCTGCAGATCAAACATCTTTTAGATCGGTGATTCTCTATGTTTCTCTAGATTTCTTCCATGAATTGTCCATGTGATTTGCTTCTGATATATTTTGCTTCCCGTTTTTATTTCACTATATCCAGATCTTTCCATGAAACGTGAGTAGATTTGCTTTTCTGAATTTATTTATTTTGGGATTCCAAGTTGGACTGACCGCAACACATGCCTTCCTGCGTCTCTTCTTCCTTAGTCTGTTCTGCTTGTGTGTGTCAATGGATACACGGGTGCAGATGCAAATTTGGGCACCTAAGAAAATAGAGCAGATGTTGTTTACCCCATTAGTGGTAAAGTGGGTTCCACTTTGTATGTCTGCTGCTGCTGTTGTAATACACATCCTAACCTCTTTTTGGGAAATCCTAATCGTTTGACCAATTTTGGATATTGAATGGGTGATATAAGTATATTACAATAGCAGAGAGTCTACCATTACATTGAGCAAAACAAATTGCTGGCGAGGAAGCAGCACCGGAGATGTGATCTCATTTTATTTAAAAGGAGACGGAGCAGACACCAAGGAGATAGTAAGTTGTCCACAGTTGGCTTTTATTATTTTCCGTGTACCCAAAATAATGTAACTATACAAACCATTTGTATTATCCATTGTATGGATAATCTTTAGTTATTCTGTTGCATTTAGCATTAACACAACTTTCCTAATCATCCTGAACATGAAATAGCTTGTAGTGCATAAACATCTGTAATCGGTACGCACTGGTAATTCTGACGCCAGCATGGAACCATTTGTATTTACAATATTTTTTCAATTGATATGTGCTCTATCTCACAACATGATCGATGGTGTGATTTTTTTTATAAAGTTCATATAAAAGTTCCGTTTGCGCGCAAGCAGCTCACCCATACGAGACATCAGTGTTTGCTTTGAGGTGAAGTTTACCTATAGTACTTTGCTTAGTTTCAAATTGGAACATGTGGCTAAACTAATCGCCAGTTGTACATGACCATCTTTAGATGTTTACCGCCGAACTTGAGAATTTCTTACCTGATGTTTGTCACTTCTTTGTTTTAGTTCACCATGCGCATAGGCAGATCATTGCCAACAAAACACTAAATATAACGAACTACACTTTGCACTAGCCATAATGATGCTGTTCTGGATACACACAATTTTTTCTTGAACTAAAAGAGTCATGATAAGTCGTTAGTTAAAAATTTGAGTAATGAGAAAATGTAATCAACCGTAGCAACGCACGGCATATTTGCTAGTATATATATATAATAATAAAGGGAGGAAGGCTTCTTCCTCTCTTTTTTCGTCCGTTCGGGTTTGCGCTTTCGACTGTCCGCGTTTACGCTTTTCGTTGGTACGACCTGACTTGGGTTTCATGCATGGTTTGTCCCTTTTCCTATCTTTATTATTCCTCAAGCCATCCGCCCACCACGCGTACGGCTGGGCCTGGCCCAATTTTGTCCCTGGCCAACCGGTGTGTAAAAGTATATACCAACGTGTGTCCTTCTGTATAACTATACGATGCGGCAATAGAAAATCGTATCCATCGGTGAATCCTCTCGTCAAAAGAACTGTTGAAGAGGAAGATGTGCGAGGCGGCGGTTATTATTTCGATGGCGCGACCTACTCCTGTCTCCTGCCCCGGATGCCATTGACGCACCTGCAACAAGCTGCTGCCGAAATCGTCGACGGATCTCGCATCGCCACGGGCAGCGACGACGTGGAACTTCAGGCCAACCTCCTGCGACTTGACGTGCCAGCAAGAGGATCCCACGTTAGCATGGCCCAAGTAGCCGACGGTGACGACACCGATCTGAGCTACGATGAACAAACAGCTCTGGTCACCACCTCCAAACACGACACAGCAGCGGACATTGGAGGCAGGCCAACAAAAAACACACGAGGAGTTTGGCAGGTGGGCATGGAAACACCCGCGGAAGCAACAGCGACAGCTGATCGAGGCAGGTAGAAAGCCCTCCGGCGTTGGTCCGTCACGGGCACAGCGACCGGCCCGCACCGAAACCGAAACCGAACTCCATTGCATGTTTCCGTGCTCGACATTGCCGCACCCGATTCTCGAATCGTCCAATTCGCAATTCCGCCAGTGCTCGACGTTGTTGTTTAGCCGTCGTGCAGACCTTGCCGGGAACTTGGTCAACACGTGCTCCCAAGGTACGCCGTTCAGTCTTGTCGTGTATGCCTCAAAGTGATCGTTGCTGGTTCATGCTTGCTCACTGACAAAACGGCCGCTTCCTTAATTTTGCAACAGCGTGATCCATGTATGTATGAGTAACACTTCAGTCTTCGGATCTACCACTCTAATTTGGAGAAGTTGAACTCCACGTGACATTATAACATTCAGTTGTGGACTATGAAGTAGTATAGTTGGATTGAGTCCTGTAATCTACTATCTATTTTCTGCAAGTTTTCCAGCTGGCATGACATGCTGAAGGACTTCTTTGATAGACAATACCCTTATTTTTAGATGAAATTTGGTACCTTTCGGTCGTGCTATGCATAGATTTTATAAATCAATGGTGTATTTGCTCTCGTCTTTGGCTCTTGTCCCAGTTGACTATTCTTTGGCTCTTCTTCCTGTCGATTATTCAATAGTTCATTTTCTGTACATCTTGATAGCTTGTGAGGAAGCTCATTTGGACAAGAGATAGTAGATGATGTTGTTTCCTAGGTTTCTTTCAAGGAGTAATCATGAATTTTGGTATACCATATAGGTCTGGATATGGTTAATTTGCTTGAAAAGATAGGGTTTTCGTGTTTGTTGTCGAGCAGCTTGTGGGAGTCACTGCTAGGCCGCCTTAATGAGAATTACAGAATTGGGTTGCAGGTTGGCCTTGACGCTCTTCTCTCGCATCTCATCGAGAAGTATCAATGCTTCATCGGCTACTGCATCACATAGTGGTGTAGCGGTTTTATAGGCGCTTTACTGCTAGCAGCATTTTTTAGCATATAGTTTTATATGGACCTGTTATTTTGCAGGAATTGACATGATTAATATCAAGTAGAGATTCCTTTTTCAAATTAAAGAATATCTTTAGCTTGATTTAGTTAACCATCATAGATTAACAATTCATTTTTATAAACCGAATTCCCTTAGCAACATTCTTTAGTATATCGATATTAATTATCGGCAAAAACTCAAACATGTTAAAGCCTCAAGTTTCATGGTTCACGTTGTACTGTGCTATATGGATTTGTGTTTTCGGATCTGATGAAATTCAAGATATATCGCATGAGCATGCATTCTTTTTTTATCGCATGACGTGCGGATCTTTAATTTTATGCATGTGGTGTTATATTTGTTTGATTCACGCCAGTCTTTTGTTGATTGTTATAGCTTTTAATCCGTAGCAACGCACGGGCACTTTTGCTAGTCATTTAAAAATTGAGAAAAATAATAAATAATTCATAAAATCAGAAAAATACAAGTTATATACCAAAATGCTCGAAATGATAAATACAATTCATATATGATGTTTTCAACGTCATTTGACCAAGTTTTTATGTGTGCAATGTTTGTCTAATCCTTTAATTCATTTAAAATTAATAAATATTAACTTACTCAAATATTTTCAGAGAAACATAAAATGTTTTATCAAATTAAAGATAAAAACATTTTCAAGTCAAATATGTCAAGCACAAAACATTTTTTTAACTTATAAACTTGTTTCTACATATATACTGGAATTCTACTATATTCCATTATGACAAGAAATAACTGCCATAGTATTATTTTCATTATTAATAAAACCCTCATGTTTTCACACCTACTAAAACCTAACATCACAAGTCATTAGCAAGCATTGTGATGATAGAGTTAGCTGTATTAGTCCCTCATTTTCAATTAAACTCTTTGTCATCATCCCTACACTTTTGAACATAAAATCAAACATCTTTGTTATCTTTTTAATAATTGTTTCCATCTGATATTGTTTTCTCGTTTAATCATGTGACAATCATTTATAACCAAACATGATAACAAATGTTTTCTAAGTAAAAGTGAAACATATGTAAGTCTAAAAGAACTAAGAACCACACCACCACAAGTAATGAAACCATTCACCTAAAACCTGTGTGATTAAGTTATCGTATCAAACGTAGCTTACACTTGTAAGATGGGGGTTTTTCCAGGGTAATTCATGTTGCATCTCATTACAATGCATGTATCATCTTGCCAATGTTTTCTGTAGTCCTTACCGGGACTACTTTGCTATCTTTCAGATGTCAGAATTGTCTACGCGCGACCCTCGAACCCCGAAGACTTGGATTATTATTGTTGTTTCAATCTCAGGCAAGTTCATCACTTGCTCATATCCTTTGCAGTACTTCATAACAAACTAATTGCAAAAACCCTATCGTATTATCACCTACTCTCAAAAGAATGCATGATCCTATTTTTATAATAATATGACTAATTGAGCGACTACCCGAGTGGTAGTGTTCTGTTTGGTGGGCGGATGGAACCATGGTAAGATGAATAGGTCTAAGGGAGGTTCCATGTGCACGGGAAAGTATTACCTAGGAACTAATCACAACTGTCGTCAGAACTCGGTGCGCCGTAAATACCGCGTTAACCATGGGTCTTCTATGGGGGAAGTAAGTCAGCTATGATATTTTCTCGTTCGCATGTCAACGGGCTGCCAGAGACGTACGCTGTAGGTTCTGCGGGACTACATGCACATGGGTGGGGGCCCTTACGTCCCATGGACTCTGGGGTCTATGAGTGTCTGCCAGGGGCGCGTAGATCTCCATCGTGAGGGGTGGAATCAGGCGTTCAACCTGCTGGTGGAAATGGGTGGGCATGCGTTGTGCGGAGAAACACGGTTTGGCTTGGATCAACAACCGGGCCCCACACCTGAGTGGGAGTGGACAGGATCTCGATCCTGGTTGTGCAACATGGTCTTGGTCGTCCATGGGTAAAGTAACGCACCTTTGCAGAGTGTAAAAGGATGTGGCATGTTACCCCCTGTTCCGGGAAGGAACTGCGAACGCTACAGGAAAGGCAACTCCATGAAGTTCTAGTCTTGTGATGGTCTGGCGGGCATAGTTTTCAGAAGTAAAATCAATCTCTTGAAAAAAGATTTACAAAAACCTTGTAATAGCTTATGACTCTTCCGAGTCCAAAGCTGTAGTTAGTGCATCAAACTACCTTCTATATATCATGAACTTGCTGAGTAACGCTCGTTACTCATTCGTTCCCGTTTGACCCCCTGCTTAGAGTTGAAGCCTATGTAAGTCGTCATCGTGAAGCCATCGCTACCTCCTGAAGCTAGGAGAAGTCATATATTACTTAGTCGGTGAAGCATCGTCATCAGCAACGCTGATGGAAGAGAAGCTATCAAGGTGTAGGTGGAGTCCATTCATGTACTTAGCTGTTACAAGCCATCGATTAGGGCTGACATCAGCCGTAGTGGATTTAGGTCTGAGCTAGAGTAATTCTCCAGCTTGGATCTTCGTATTGCTTCTTCTGATGTTCATTTGTATGAGATCTTCTTGATTCATCAAAGAGTTTCTCAAGATTTTGTAATGAAGTTTGTATCCTATACTTTTTCATGGACCTCCTATGTTTCTGTTGTACTACTCCGAGGGATGTAATATTCACGGATAAGTCCTTCTGTGAGTATTATGGCATCGACTTGTGCACTACACATGCAGTGGTGTGCTGGGTCACCACAGATGGTATCAGAGCGAAGCGACCTTAGGTCTAAAACCTTTTAGGAGATCTGTAGGTTGGTAAAGATTATAGGAAGCCATCTCATCGAAACCACATTTCCTACAACTATGATGATGATCCATTTGAGCATGATACAATCATACTTGTATAGAATCTTCTTACTCTAATTGAGTAATACCTAGATATGAATAGTTAGAAGCTTAGTACGTACTAGTACCATTAAGAAAAGGAATTCTGACATAGTCAGAGATGATTAAGTCAAATTGATGATTACCCCATTCTATGAATGCATAGGATGGAGTAGAACATAGTATAGAGTAAGTATAGGGGTCATTAAAAAAGGATGTTAGAGAATCATTAAGAGTAATTAAAACCATGGTAACAATGGGGTATATACCATATCCTTCGTTATCAAGTCTAGAGGTGAATCATCATAATATAGTATAGTATTAGGAGAAGGCATAAGCATTGATGGAAGCTACATTACTACTCCTAAGGCGTGATCAACAACATGAAGGATCAACAAATGCCATGAGAAGTTTATCGTAATCAAGATGAAGGAGTTTAGTTGTCATGGTACTCTTAGTCCTACATATAGAAATAAGCTAAACAACAACTACTATAGGATCATTTTGTCTTGGTTTATTCCATTGCAGTAAGGCATGCAATTGGAGTAATTACCTGGGCAAGGAGTGGTTGTGTAGAATAGGATTACAAGGTACTATATACCTACTTGTAGTGTATAGCATTTAAGAGCCTTGGTACTTGAGATGTTTTACTCTAAGTACTTTTATTTCATAGGCTTTTGATGCATGAGTGATAACTGCATTTGAAATTTATTGGATCTTATGTGGATCTTTGATTGACTAGATCTGTACATGAAGATTGAACTTGATGTGCAAATGCATGTGCAAACACTGAGTTCTTTCTTGATGTTACTGGTCTAGAGGGTATAGGATTAGCATGAGAGCGGTCTGAGTTATCAGCAGATTGATACAACCACAACAGCTCGGGAAGACTCAGAAGTCAAGAAGGCAGAACTTAATAAAGCCACTGATGGGAATGGACCATAGTCCACATATTGTGTGGAGTTGGTGACATATTTCATCAACACATGGAGATATACCACAAGTGATGCCAAGAAAATCACATAAGTAGTTATATTCGAGAAGGAAATAGGTAGAAGTTGAGAAATCAAATCTGATCATAGAGTCACCCTGTAGAAGTTGAAACCCAAAGATATTGAAGAACCATAGGAAGTAACTAGTGTAATTGGTTATAGACACCTATAGGTTAAAACTCGAGGAAACTCGAAGATATTTTCACCAAAAATTGAGTCTTAGTCAATGTACACTACGTTGTACTAGTTTCTTTAAGCAGTATTTTTCTTGAGACCACTAGATTGAACCTAATTGGAATCTTAACCATAGACAATATCCAGTGTACTGGAAGAATCCTATTGGTTATTCATCATTGGGTGGATATACCAAATATTCTTCAGAAAGTTGTGAGAGGCAGGAAACCATACCTATTCGTCGGAGAATGAAACTTGGTATCCACTATGTGGTGGAAATATCACGTGTTCTTCGTAAGACCATTAGGAAGGTATAGTAACACAAGAGAGTTGTCACAATAACATGCATAATATTTGATCAACATACAAGATAGTGGAAGGTGAACAAACAAGACAAGAGGCTACACATGCCAAGGTCAACACAAGAAACAGATGTGACGATTCAACGGTCTACAGAAGTTCTCTCTACCTATCTTTGCGTGAGAGAGTTTGAACTTTGGGACGAAGTTCTTGTTAAGGGGGAGATACTGTAACATCCCAGTGTTTGGGAAGTTATAAGGATCTAAATTTAATATGTGCATTTGCAAAGCATGCATCTAAAAGTACGGGAAATTTTGGCGCGAAAGTTTAAACAAAGCAAAGTGACCAAAGTTTCACTTGACCTGATGAAATAGGTCCAGTTCATCTAGTCATGAGTACATCTGGAGTGATCTTAATAATATAGCATCTCTACAAAAATCAAATCATATGATTACACAAACCATAATTGGTTATGATAAAACACAAATCCTCAACAACTTTAACCACAAGTCTATAAGGGACTTGGGATAACTCACTAGGTATCTACAACTCAAATAGGAGTGAGTATCCAAACCACATAAGTGGTAATCATACTTCCACTAATGAGTAATACATAATTGAACCATCTCATCAATAGAGGTGTTATGACCTCTCAAACAATACCTCTTTAAGTTATCAACCATTCACAAAACATCTTTCCAAATTATGGAGTACCTACTAAATGAACCTTCACAAGTAAATAACCAAAGTTTAATTGAACACAAATCATACAGACATGTGTTAACTCAAAACCCACAAGTGGAAAATGACATAATAATTGTATTAACATATTTATCGAATATGTACATATCTCATCAATCATAAAATAAGTATCTAGAAGAAGAAATAAATCTTCTTCAACTATTGATAAACCTTGATCACTACATATGATATTCCCAAATCTCTATATCTGCATTATGAACAATAAAGTTAATAAAGAGAAGAATATAAAGTAAAATCATGACACCATAGAAAACAAATAACAATTATGACATAAGTCATTAAACCCAATAACTTTCACATGCTCGTTGTTCTATCATCTCAAACAAGTGAGCATATAAAAGCTCAACACATTAATGAACCATTTGATTAACTTATTATCTTAAGTTTCCATTTCACAAACACTCCACATTCCTATCCACATCAATATTCAACAACTAAAGTATCTCTGGATACAACCCATGGATAACAACAAGTTATAATCTCTGTTAGAGAAATTGAATTGATATCTAAGTAAAACCAATCATGTATGAAATAAGTATCTATCTTTTTGGAAATAAAATAGAAGTATGTGTAAGGATAATAAAAACATGAACTAACTTTTAATCTAGATCTTGTTATTTTATCTAGATAATTTCATCTTGTTATTTTCCAATCTTCTCTAATCATGTTGCAAGAGAAGCAACCACAAGAACAGAGGAACTACCCCAAGAAGATCTTAAGAAGGATTCTTTGGAGGAATCTAGAAGTGCTACTTCACTTTAGTATACGGGTATTTGGAAACTCTTATATCTTGATCTGATCTGATCTTATTAACACTCTTGAAACAATATGATACTCCAATGTTAGTGTTATATAGAAGTAGTTTGATAACAAGACTAGCTACCTTGTTAACAGATCACTTTTGTATACTCAAACACTTGAGTGTCATACACAAATAAACAAAAGGTTGAATAACATGGTACATCTCAGCCTATTGTATATGAGTGGTAATTTGGAGGCAAGTCTGGCCCACTTGTTAACAAATTCTTCTTATATGAATATGGAAACTTGATGTCATAAATTACATCCACATTTATTTTGCAATCAAAAGAAAGAATAGAGATAAGGAAACAAGAAACCACATTATGATCATCTAAGTAAAATCTTTGCTTGGTGTCGGGGGGTTACCCCCGAGTAGGGGTAAGGCAAGTGCTAAAGGCAAGGTCAAGATGATGTTTGACCGGGTAGATGGCTACCCGGTACTTGCTACCCGGTAGGTTTCTATCCGGCCGTACCCACCAATGGCCAAGAGGAGAAATCAAGGAAGTTATGTTCGTCAGAGTAGAGGAGTTGGTCCGAGTAGAGGGAGTGCGATTCTACTCGGGCCAGAAGTCAATGGAGCCGTTATGACAAGGGATCCCGCATATCCTGCGTCTGTACCGGCGTGCGGTTCAACTTACGGAGCGCGTGATTATCCGCGCTACGGCGTGGCTACAGTGCGGTAGGCGCCTGTCAAGTCCTGTCACTGACAGGGGACAAGACAGGTCTAGGGGCCTACCCTATCTCACTGACAAGGTGGACAGGTCCCATCTCCGAACGGCGCGACGACTTCCCGCACCCGCGTCAGCGAGAAGCCGGAGGCGTGCTCTGTTCTGCAGTGTGCCTGTCCCATCAGTCGTACCTTATAGTCTTTTTCTATTCGGCTGGGCACCAGTATATAAGGTGCACTGCCTCCTCCTGCGCGAGGGACGTTGGACTACGTTACTGGACTTGACACTTATTCACTAGAGAGAACTAGAGAGCTAGAGTGGCTACTCGGCTGAAGGCCTGATTTGTACTGTGGCTACTCGGTAAACACACATATAGAGAGAAAGGCAGGAGTAGGGGTGTTACCTCCACACGAGGGCCCTGAACCTGGGTAAGATCGTGTTGTTTGCAGTGCTTGAGACATCCTACACGCGGCTACTCGCCGTGTGATCCCTTCCCGATCACCTCCAGCGTCCATCGGCCCCAACCTTTAGCCATCTTATGGCATCTGCCGTGATACCACCACGACAGTTGGCGCCCACCGTGGGGCCACCAGCGGCGCTGGCTTGAGTCCATGTTCGGACGGGACTCATTTCTGCTACGGGGGAGCGCGTGGTTTGTGGCCTTGTCCACAGATTCGGCTCCTTCGACTTCGTCACCGACAACGCCGGAGATTTTGGCGGTAGACCCATCCCGACAGGCGGCTCGATGATCTCCTTCGGCAGGCACCTGGTCTACGTCGCCACCACCGTCATCCGTGAGTTCCCAGAGGTGGTGCTCGTCGTGGAAGATCCTCCTGCTGTGCTCGCTGCCCGCGGGAAGCCAACTGGCTGCTCTGCGGACAGCGTGGAGGTGATGATGACAGGCCCGACTACCGATGCCGGGAAGGGCGCGGCCGCTACCGCGGGAGTCATCGAGGAGCCTGCTGGCCCAAGTGCTGGCGCAAAGGTTCACAAGCCCTATGAAGCGCCCCACAACATTCCGGGTTACATACCTCCTTCCACGACAACGACGATACCGGCATCCGCCGTGCGGATGGGCATGCCGCCTCCCACCGAGCTTGAGCTCATGACCATGAGGGCGCAACTCGACCAGCAGCATCAAGCGCTACTAGGGCTGGACTTGAAGCTCGAAGCTCGAGGCTTGACTCGGGCTTGACAAGGCTCGGCTCGAATGTGGTGCAAGCCAAGCCTAAACCTTCCAGACAAGGCTCGAGGCTCGATGAGCCTGCTCGGTGAAGCTCGCAAGCCGGCTCGAAGGCTCGATGAAATAAAAAAATTGACATGGCCTTTGCCAAAAATGTAACATTCGACAAATTGTAATCAGCAATAGAGCATGAATATATAACAATGACATGAAATAAACATAACCATGGCATCCATGAGGAACATGACAAGTCGATCACATAAAGACATGTACTTGGTCCAATAGTCGCATACGTCACAAACACAATTGCAGTTAGTTCAACAAATAGAACACAACATGAGTTGTAGCTTGATAGAAATATAAGTCTTAACAATTTAACATAAATTTCAACCACAAAAGAGGACTACCGCGCCATTATTTCATCTTCTTGTTGGGCATTTGTCAGTTGTTAGAGGCCAGGTTGCATTGTCGGTAACGGTCAAGGAGAGAAGGAGGCAAATGGCAGGCCGGCAGCAGAGAGGTGCATCCAGCAACCAAATTTGAAGCAGGCAGACGAAAACAGAGAGGTGCATCCAGCGACTGGCAGGACGGGTTGCTAGTGCGGCGGTGAAGAACGAAGCAAGGTCGACGCCTCGATCCCTCGATGGATCCCTGCGGCTGTTCGAAGGTCGCCGACCAGCACTGGAACCACGGCGCCGGCGCGCGTCGGCGTCCTTGAGCGTCTCCTGGCGAGCTACAGGAGGAGCAGGTGGCCAGGGAAGTAGGGGCCGGCGAAAAACCATGGGGAGGCGCTGGTGAAGGCCGGCGTCCGTTGGTGGCGACCGGCGGCAGGGAACGCTAGCGCGAGCAGGCGAGCAGCAGGTGCTGGTGGGGTGCGGCCGTGCGGGCGATGGGAATTAGGGATCGATGATTTGGAGTTAGTCAACGAATCGACTGGTACTGATGTACACGTAAAAAGAATGATGCGGCTCGCGAGCCGGCCGAGCCGAGCCTCGAGCTCGATGAGCCGAGCCACGAGCCAACTTTCCAGAAAAGTTTCAGAGGCAATCCGAGCCTGGCTCGGCTCGACTTTCCCCAAGCCTAACCGAGCCGAGCCTCGAGCCGGCTCGGCTCGGCTCGATTCCAGCCCTAAGCGCTGCTCGCGGAGCACCTGGAGCTGGAGAAGGTTAGGCTTGAGCTTAACCTAGACCAAAATGAGTACAACAGGGCCCACGGCTTTACTCCTATGGTTAGGAAGCCTAGCAAGCTAGGCGCTACTTGTCGCAACTTAGGCGCTGAGATGGCAGTAGTTGGTGGGGCCGCTAGCCAGTCTGCTAGTTTAAACACTACTACGAGGCCCAAGTATAGTACCCCCGCCAAAACACTTAGGGCTGCAGAGGTTGTGGCTGCTGAGTTGCCAAATCTCGCCGGCGACGCGCGCGCTAGGCAGCAGGAGAGGCTCAATGAGTTTGTGATAGAGGCTGCTAGGCAGAATGAGGAGTTCCGGAAAGCCAATCCGGGTGCTGGCGCTTCTCAGATTATACACTCGCGTGCGGTCAGATCTACGGATCAGGCCTCATCGCCGCTTCCCGACAATGAGAGGGACCAGAGTGTGCACTCTGGGAAGAGCAGACAGATGCAGGTGTATGACCCGGCTCTCGCCGTGAAACAGCACGCTGTGCCACGACAGCCCGGTCAGAAACACAACTCTGCAGGAGCGGGCTATCAAGCCCATAAAGCTCACAGCAAGAGGCAAGATGGAAATCACGCAGGACCTTCTCGGCATCCTGCCGCTCAGCCTACTCGGCAGAGGACGCAGCAGCCAGCTGCAGCACAGCCGCGTGCGGCTGCGCCAGCAGCCAACCCGGTGGTGCAGCCCGCAGTTGTGCAGGAGAATATATATGATGATGGCTACTCAGCGATGAGGCTAGCCGGCTATGCCGACCCAAGAGATGTCATCGACCGTCTGGGTGACCGCATGTTGGAGCCCAGTGATGCAAGGTACAAGTTGGACCGTATCAATTGGTCTACGCAACTCGGGAGCAGGGGGCCGCCTGGCCCAGATTGCTTTGGTCGCCGCATCATGGAGGAGCCATCCGTGAGCCATTTCCAGCTAGCTAGGGGGACCAAGTGCTACGATGGCAGCACCAAGCCGGAAGACTGGTTGAGTGACTATGTTACCGCTGTGCACATCGCATGCGGCAACCGGAGATGGGCTGTGCGGTATGTTCTGCAAATGCTAGAGGGTCCAGCTCGGACTTGGCTCAACAACCTGCCCAAGGACAGTATCAACTGCTGGCTAGACTTCTCGGAAGCCTTCATCAGCAACTTCACCAGCACGTACAAGAGGCCCAATAGGCCGCAGCAGCTATCCGCTTGCAAGCAGCGGGAAGAGGAGACTGACCGCGAGTATCTTACTCGGTGGAGTACTTTGAGGAACACCTGTGAAGGTGTGAATGAGGCCCAGGCCATCACTTGGTTTGCTCAGGGCTGGAAGCATGGCAACATGTTATGGCAGAAGCTGCATCGCGAGATGCCGAGTACTCTCGCAGAGACGATCAAGATTGCAGATATGTATGCACTCGGCGACCCAACTCAGCCTCTGCTTGATTCTCCTGAGCCGAGAAGGAAGAACTATGATAACAACAAGCGCAATGATTTCCGCAATAAGCGCAGAGGTGACCGGGTTGATACTCGGTATGATCCCGAGGAGGTGAATGATGTGACTACGGCTGCTGGGAGTAGCCAAAGGCAAAAAACTGCTGGAGCCCAGTACTGGCAAAACCAAAATCAGGGCCAAGGCATTAAGAAGCCATATAACGCTCCCCAGCAGGGTAGCGGCAACCCGGATCCAGCTCCGAGCTTCATCTTTGAGAACATGAAGGTTGGGCCGTGCAGCTTCCATACTCGGCATCCGAGTAGGCCAGCCAACCACACTACCCGGCAGTGCAGCCGGTGGGACCTGATCAAGAATGAGGACCTGCCTCCTCCTCCTCCTCTGCCAGCTGCGAATGCCAATGTGCAGCCTATTCGGGCAGCTGCTCCCAGGCCTGCAGTGTTCCCGAGAAGGGAGAACGTGAACCAAGTGGCTCAGGGAGCTAACCGCAACTATAACAACGGCAACCGCAACTTCAACAACAACAACGGCAACCGCAACTACAACAACAACAACAACCGCAACTACAACAACAACAGGAACTTCAACAACAACGGCAACAATGGTGGGGAAGACCGCAACCAGTACCAGGAACACCATGAGAGCTACATGATCTTCGTCACCGAGCCCGCCGACAAGCAGTCACTGCACAGGCGTGCGATGGAGGTCAATGCTGTGATCCCTGCCGTGCCTCACTACCTGCACTGGTGCAACCAAGAGATAACATGGTCCAGAGCTGATCATCCTAGGGTGATGCCCAACCCGGATAGCTATGCTTTGGTGGTGGATCCCACCTTCTTGGGTACTCAGAAGAATGTCAGGTTCAGCAAGGTCCTGATAGACAACGGCAGCAACATCAACATCATGTACAGAGATACACTGGAGAAGCTCGGCCTGGCCGAGAACATGTTGCTACCCAGCAGGACCACTTTCCATGGCATTGTGCCGGGAGTATCTTGTGCTCCGATCGGACGCATATGGGTGGATGTTCTATTCGGTACCAGGGAGAACTGCCGCACTGAGAGCTTGCAGTTTGAGGTAGTTGATCTTCAGAGCCCCTACCATGCTCTACTCGGTAGGCCTGCTCTCAGCAAATTCATGGCCTCTACCCACACTACATACCTGAAGATGAAGATCCCTGGTCCCAATGGAGTCATCACCATCTCAGGTGATTACAAGAGGTCTTTGGAATGTGCCTCTGCTAGTTCTCAGCTGGCGGAATCCATGGTCATTGCGGCCGAGAAGAAGAAGATGTATGAGGTGGTGGCTATGGCGCAAGCAGCGCAAGGTGGTGCGCCTGGCATGCCGAGTTCCCAGTACGGGACTGCGTTCTAGGCATCCTAGGAGACAAAGAAGGTCCAGGTCGATCCTGAGTTCCCAGACCGTGTTGCCATCATTGGCGCCGGGTTGGGAGAGAAATAGGAAAGCGAGCTCATCCACTTCCTCCGTGAGAATCGGGACGTCTTTGCCTGGTCCAATGAGGATTTACCGGGTGTCCCGAGGGAGTTGGTTGAGCACTCGCTACACGTGCGGCCTGATGCCAAGCCGGTGAAGCAGGCTATGCGCCGCTTTGGTGATGAGAGAAGGAAGGCTATCGGTGACCAAATCACCAAGTTGCTGATAAGCAACTTTATCATGGAGGTGTTGCATCCGGACTGGCTAGCCAACCCGGTGATGGTTGAGAAGAAGAAGGAGGACCCCAAGGCCGATACCACATGGCGTATGTGCGTGGACTACACCGACCTGAACAAGGCCTGCCCCAAGGATACATTTCCGTTACCCCGCATAGATCAGGTGATCGATTCCACTGCAGGTTGTGAGCTTTTGTCTTTCATAGATGCCTACTTCGGTTTTCATCAGATAGCTCTCAACCCCGCTGATCAAATAAAGACTGCCTTTATTACCCCGTACGGGGCTTATTGCTATCGTGTCATGTGCTTTGGGTTGCGGAATGCTGGGGCTACCTATCAGAGATGCATGCAGAAATGCTTGCATGATCAAATTGGCAAAAATGTGCAGATGTACGTAGATGACATTGTCATCAAAACGAATAAAACACATACTCTGCTTAGTGATATTGAGGAAACCTTTGCCAACTTGCGCAAGTACAAAATGAAGTTGAATCCGACTAAATGCACCTTTGGCGTCCCGGTTGGCAAGCTACTCGGCTTCTTGGTATCCAGTCGGGGCATTGAGGCCAATCCTTCAAAGATAAAAGCTATAGAGAGCATGTCTTTGACGAGATCACTGAAGGATGTGTAAAAATTCACTGGTTGCTTGGCTTCTCTGAGCCGCTTCCTGGGCAGAATGGGCGAGAAGGCCTTGCCTCTGTATCAATTGATGAAGAAGAGTGACAAGTTTGTCTGGACACCGCAAGCTGATGTAGCATTCAAGGAGTTGAAAGCCATGCTGGGTAGCGCTCATATCCTGGCTAGTCCGCTACCCAAAGAGCCAATGTTGCTGTACATTGCTGCGACCAACCGAGTAGTCAGTGTCGCTATTGTGGTGGAAAGAGAAGAGGAAGACAAGACTGTGCAGCGGCCAGTATACTATCTCAGTGAGGTGCTATCCAGCTCCAAGCAGAACTACCCGCATTACCAGAAGATGACTTACGGCGTGTACCTGGGCGCCAAGAAGCTGAAGCACTATTTCCAAGAGCATCCCATCACAGTGGTGAGTTCTGCTCTCATCTCGGACATCATGGGCAACAAGGAAGCGAGTGACAGAGTAGAAAAGTGGGCGATTGAGCTAGCCGCGTACGCTCCTTCGTACGCAAGACGAGAAACCATCAAGTCAGAGATCTTAGCAGATTTTCTGGTGGATTGGGCTGAGGTGCAGTATGAGCCTCCTTCGCAAGTAGCCAACTACTGGAAGATGCATTTTGATGGCTCCAAAGTGAAGGAAGGCCTTGGTGCTGGCGTGGCGCTCACGTCACCCAAGCGAGATCAACTCAAATATGTGCTGCAGATTCATTTCAAGGCATCCAACAATGTAGCAGAGTACGAGGCCGTGGTTAAATTTGGGACTTGGTTCCCACCTGGTTAGGTTAACCTAACTAAAAGAACACCCATTGGGCCAAATGGATAACCCACAAGCCCGTTAGGTTCTTTAGGTTCGATCCAATTAGACCAATGGTTACCCTGTACGCTGTGATCCTCCCCGACCGGCTGAACAGCGCCGCCCCGCCCCGCCCGCCGCCCCACCCCGCCCGTCCTCCGCGCCTCCCCAACCGGCTGAACAGCGCCGCCCCGCCCCGCCCGCCGGCCCACCCCGCGCCGGTCCTCCATCGTCCTCTTCCCTGCCAAGAACGGCGAGTCGGCGCCGCCCCACCTCGCCCGTCCGCCGTGTCGCTCCTCCATCAGCTTCCTAGTCCTCTACTTCGAGTGCGGCAAGAACGACGAGTCAACCTGCAGACATCCGGTGAGGTGAGCAACCAAATCTTCAAGGGGAATTTCTTACTATTAGCTTTCCCAGTAGTTCAGTTCATCCATCGACTCAGCAGCAGTGAATTTACTAATCAAGTCTGCTACTGCTTCCAGTTCCAAGCAACCCTTTTTGAACCTCCTCAACGAGAACGGCGGCAGCGTCTTCATCCTCCTCGCCAACGCTCTGCACGGTACGTACTGTACATCACATGACATGTTCTTCTCGATCAACGTCGATCCTTCTGTCAAGCGACTCGAACTGTTTTCTTGACCTTCATTGACTGCATTTATGAATTATGACGATGCTTTCGCTTTCAACTACTACTCGATCTGGTCCATTAAATTTGGTCTGAGACTGGACATATATATGAACATTCCTTCGTGTGGCCGTATACTGAAAACTTGCAGAGATGGATGCAGTTAACTTACCTAGATGCACTTAGCTTAGGTTGGCACTGTGGATAGTACTGAAATTTACTCGATGCAAACTAAGAACACATACAAATGGACTAATCGATCATCTGAATCCGCCTAAAGTGCACTGTTTTTGTTTCGATCCTTCAGCTTCTAAATTTGTACACACACATGGCTATATTTTATACCTGGCAGTTCCTATTATTGGTTATTGGTGGATGGTCCGATGTTATCACAATGTGCGAGAAAGGTCATTTACAACCTCAAGTTCTTTTCTTTGAAGCTGCAAATTAATTTTCTTCAAAGTTCAAGGGTGCTGTTCCGTGGCGTGGTTAACAAACATGTCTTGTGAGATGTATGTTTTTTCTGGTGACTGAAGATTAGAGATAGGAATACAAAATTCGTTTTGAGCTATGGGGGTGGGTGGGGATAATCTTGGGGGGTAACTCAGCAGTTGCACTGGCCTGTCGGTTTTGTTGAGACTCGCCTTAAAATAAATGGTCGGCTGAGCATTTGCTAAAAGGAGGAAGAAGTGGTGGCGATATATTTTGTTTTTTTGGGACCTGGATACTGCCTGACCCTTATCCTGTCGAAATACTATTTTGCTGCGGAGGACTTGAGGCGGGATAACTCTATTCGATCATGTGCTGCCCCCGAGAATTTATTTATGGGTACCGCTGGAATCATAGGGAAGCTTAACTATATATACGGTTGAGTTTTTCGTGTTTATCGAGTCGAGGCTACATCTGAAGAATGTTATTTGTGTTGTACTGTGACCGTTGGAAGATATCAAAAGAAAATGGATGGATCTGTTGCTGAGATTTCTTTTTCTGTTAAAAATGTTTTTAGTATTTCAGATTTTTTCTCTCTTGTGCCTCTGGCATCTGTTAAATTTGGCAGATGTTGTATATAAGTTGTAGTTTTCTTTTCCTTGTAGTGCATTTGTTTCGCAAGCCGGCAGTAAGTTTAGGAGTTTGGAGTTTGCAATGTAGTGCAGATGGCAAGGAGAACAACAACTGAGGCAGAAACATGAGAACAGCAGCTCCGCAAAGACTTTGATCATTTGGTGATGGTGGGCTGCCATGATACCACTAGATATACAAATGAGACAATTTATGATGCTGTAGCTTTTTGTTGTTGTTGTGAATATTGGGAAAGCCCTTCCGCTTCTAGGAGTTCCCCTCACAAAGTAGATGCACAGAACTTATGAAGCTCTGTCTACCATTTCTAGCGTATGCATTGATCTGCAACGAGTTGTGTCACTGTTTATGAAGTGTTGTAGCTCGCATTGTGTCACTGTTTATATCACCATCAACTCGCTAACTTTTTTTTTTGATTGGATGTGTTCTTTCTAGATTAGTATCTGTTACACTTAAGGTTTCCTAGTATCTGTTATACTTAAGGCTTCCTAACTTAGCTATGTGAAACCTGATTATAATTGTGCATGAACCTAATTTGTTACACTTATATGTTGGACAGGTGTACATTTAATTGGAAATGAATGATGGTGTGGACTTGGTGGCGAGGTACATTGCTGGAAGACAATCACGAGGTGTTGGCAGTTCAGAAATGAGAGTGGAACAAGATAATATTCAAGAAGATGAAGAAGAATTTGTGTTCGAGGAGGATGATAATGACGAAGATGAAAACTATGGGTTAGAGGATCATGATGAGGAGGACAATGGAGAAGGGGAAGGTTCTCGCACAGATGCTCAGGGCAGGAAGTTTAGATCGAAGGCTTGGCGAGAATTTGAGCCTATCCATGTAGATGGGGAAGTTACCAAAGGAGAATGTAAGCATTGCAAGGCAGTAATAAGTGCTAGGCGAGGGCATGGAACAAGTGGGTTACGCAATCATTTGAACAGGTGCAAAGATAGGGCAACAGTGGTTGGAGCTTTAAATCAGATGAATGCAACCCTCATGACACCTGATGGAGTGAGCAGGTTGTGGAAATGGGACCCTGATGTTGCAAGGAAAGCACTTGTGAGGATGGTTGTTCTACACGAGTTCCCTTTATCAATTATTGAGTATGATGGCTTTCGGAAATTTGTGAAGAGCTTGAATCCGTCATTCAACATGATCTCAAGAAGAACTCTGAGAAATGATATCGCAAAAGAATTTGAAGATCATAAAAAGGATTTGAAAGAGTTGTTTAGTGCTTCCAAGTCTAGGATATCATTGACTATGGACATGTGGACCTCGAACCAAACAATTGGGTACATGGTCATTACATCACATTTCATCAATGCTAGCTGGAAATTGGAAAAGAGAATAATCAAGTTCAATGCCTTTGAAACACCACACACTGGAGTAGCCATGTTCAACGTGGTTCTTAAGTGCATTCGTGACCTGAACTTTGAAGACAAGTTATTCGCAATAACACTGGACAATGCTTCAAACAATGGCAGAATGGTGAAAATGTTGAGAGAAAATTTTATTGGCAAGAACATGTTACTTGGAGGTGGAAAGTTCCTGCATCAAAGATGTGCAGCCCACATACTCAACTTGGTATGCCAAGCAGGAATTGCCTATCTTGATCCAATCTTGACCAACATCCGTGAGACAGTGAAATTCATAAAGGTTACTGCAAATCGGAAAGAAAAATTTGCAGACATTGTTACACAGAAGGGCATATCTTGTGACAAGAGTATTTTTCTCGATGTTCCGACAAGATGGAACTCGACATTCACTATGCTAATCATAGCAATGAGATATAGACGAGCATTCGATGCCTTGGAAAGTCAAGATCCCCAATATACATATGCACCTTCCTCCGATGAATGGGATGAGGCAAGAGAAGTATGCAATTTGCTCAAGGTGTTCTATGAGGCAACAAAGGTAGTATCTGGTTCGAAGTACCCCACTTCAAATCTTTACTTTCAGCAAATGTGGCAAGCCAAGGAGGCATTGGATAAGGAAGCATCTCGAGAGAACTCCCCATTTCCTGCAATGATCGCTCCCATGCAAACAAAAACTTAACAAGTATTGGAAAGTGTCGTGGCTTGCACTCTCAATACCTGTCATTCTAGATCCAAGGTTCAAGTTCAATTATCTTGAGTTCAGGTATCCTCGGGTCTTTGGGAATAGTGCTTCAACTAAACTTGCAAGTGTGAAACAAGTGTTCAAAGAGCTGTTCGAGGAGTACGCTAAGGTGAAGCTCTCAGAAACTACACAAGCACTACAAGGAGTTGATGATATGGAGATGGACATGGAGAGTAATGACCCATTGTCTGACTGGGACCGCCACCTCAGCATTAGCATCAACTCAACAAGTGCAGGGTCCTCTGAGCTTGATGCTTACTGGCTAAAGCCTCCGCTAGCTCGACAAGATAAGTTTGATATTCTAGCTTGGTGGAAAGCCAATTCAATAGAGTATCCTATACTTGCTAGCATGGCCCGAGATGTTTTGGCCGTTCCCGCTTCTACGGTTGCATCAGAGTCCGCGTTCAGCACAGGTCGTAGAGTTATCTCTGATTTCAGAAGTCGGTTGACTCCCGACACAGTTGAAGCTCTCATATGTCTACAAGATTGGTTTCGAACATCAAGTGAGATCTCCAACATTCTAATCATACTTGATTGATTATATCTATTCTCTGTTTTTGTTTGAATCTTGCAATGCCTCGAGTTTATTTTAATTGCTTCTTTTTATACGTAGGTACAACTGATGTTAGCACGGCAACGACATCAGTATATGACATACTTGGTGATGAAGGCCTCTCTATTGTATCAGGTAATTAATTCTTTCCACCTCTGTTTACTTTCTACAAACAACTGATGAACTGAAGCATGCGTTAGCAAGAATATTCACCGTATGTTACTATCACCTGGAATAGTTTTATGAATATCTCTAAAGATTCAAAACTAGCTAGTAGTAGTAGACATAGGCGGATGACCAGCACTTTTGGCGACCAGCATGTTTAAATATTTGTCACAGCCGTGTTCAGCTGTTCTGCATGAGCAAAGCTGGTGGGATCATCCTTTGCATGTTTCACTCTCGCCTGCTCGTCGCATTTAACTAGCCATTTGATGAGGCCTATAGGTACAGACCCATTTGATGAGGCCTCCCTAGGCTAGTAGGTAGCAACTATATACATTGATCGATCAGCTAGCTGCTTGATCCAGTTCAGCTGACCTGGATCCAAGCCATGTACAATATTTATTTCCTCTGAATCTGGATTCTGATAGGCTAGTAGGTTGCTTGTATGTACGTACTCAAAAAATTTCCTTGCTTTCTTTTGCTTCGATCACAAATCTGGGTTTTTAGTTTTGACATTCCCGAGGTTGTGTGTGGCTGTTATGAATGGCTAGTTCTCTGTATGGCTAGTTCTATTTCTTATTTCGTTGTCGTTCCTTAATGCAGATGTAGAGTGATGCCATGGAGCTGTGGAGTGATGATGCAGTTGTGTACATTCATGGAGCTATGGAGTTGTGTTTCTTATTTCATTCCATGTTTATGAGACTTGAAACTTGTCCAAATAATTGTATGAATGATGATATTGGTGGAAAAACATGCATGATTATTGATGTTGAACCTTATTGCGCGTATGATTGTGATCGATTTATACCTAAATATGCATTATGATTGTCAATTGTTGAATATGCATGTGAATTCTTAGTTTTTTAGCAAAGGTCATGGTAAAATTTTACGTACCTAGCATTCAGATCGGCAAGCCAAGTTTTCATAGTATTTACCATCAACGCATAATGGTTCAAACCTAAATAACCAACGGTTAACCCTTTCTAACCTAATTAACCTAATGGTTAACCTATTTTATCCCTTTGTACTAAATGGTTATTTAGGTTAGAAACCGAAAGATAAATGGTTAACCAAATCCCACCGATAGCCGTGGTACACGGCTTGAAGGTGGCCAAGGAGGTTGGCGTGCAGCGCATCATCTGTTATGGCGACTCGGATTTGGTGGTGCAGCAGGTATCAGGCACCTGGGATGCTCTGGATGCCAACATGGCATCATATCGGTTTCTGGTGCAAACCATGACTGGTTTCTTTGAAGGATGCGAGTTCCAACACATACACAGAGCAGAGAATGACGCAGCTGATGAGCTGTCCAAGTTGGGGTCTTCTCGGCAATACATCCCGGCTGGGATTGCCTTGGAGCATTTGAGAAAGCCATCTATCAAGCCATCCCCCAACTCGGAGTCTATATTTGTTCCTTCTCTGCCAGGCGAGGAAGCTGTTCCCATGGAGATTGACTGGGAGGCTGCAAAAGAGAACCCGGGGACTGGCACCTGCAACGCGGGGACTGTCCCTTCTTACTCGGGGACTGCCCCTCCCAACTCGGGGACTGTCGCATTCATCGAGGGGATCCTTTCCGAGTGCTCGGGGACTCGGGGACTCGTCTCCAACTCAGGAGAGATATTGATGGTTGATCCAATGGAAGTGGACGAACCAGTGTTTCCCACGCGGGAGACACCGAGTTGGGCTATGCCCATATTATCCTTTCTAACGGATCGCACCTTGCCGAGTGACGAGGTCACAGCCAGACAAATACAGAGAAGATCCAAGGGCTACGCTATTCTCAACAAGGTGCTGCATAGAAGAAGTCCTACTAGCGTGCTGCAACGCTGCGTTGAGCCAGAGGAAGGTGAAGAAATTCTGGTGGAGATACACCAAGGAGAATGCGCACATCACGCCTTGTCTCGGGCTCTAGTCAACAAGGCTTTTCAGCATGGTTTCTTTTGGCTCACTGCCTTGAAGCAAGCTGAGGATATAGTGAGAAAGTGCAACGGCTGCCAGAGATTTGCAAGTAAGATTCATATGCCAGCTTCCGAGTTGAAGACCATCCCCATTACTTGGCCATTTGCTATTTGGTGTCTGGATATGGTGGGTCCTTTCAAGCCGGCTAGAGGTAACATGACTCACATCCTGGTCATGGTTGACAAGTTTACCAAGTGGATTGAGGTGAAGCCTATTCGGAAGTGCGATGGAGCCACAACTGTGAGTTTTCTGAAGGATGTGATCCTGAGATATGGCTACCCGCACAGCATCATTACTGATAATGGCACAAACTTTGCTGAGGGTGCTTTTGCGAGATTCTGCAAAGAGAAGCGGATCCGGCTAGATGTTGCATATGTTGCACATCCCGCCTCCAATGGGCAAGTTGAAAGAGCAAATGGCATGGTGCTATCCGGCATAAAGCCAAGGCTGATTGAGTCACTGCTGAAAACACCTGGGTGTTGGTTAGACGAGTTGCCAGCGGTGTTGTGGAGTCTAAGGACTACCCCTAACCGGTCAACCGGCTACACACCATTCTTCCTGGTATATGGAGCTGAGGCAGTGTAGCCCACTGACCTAGAGCATGACTCGCCCCGAGTAACCCTCTACACTGAGGCAGAGGCAAGAGAAGATCGAGAAAATGACGCTGACCTGCTAGAAGAAGCAAGAGAGTTAACTCTGTCACGTTCAGCTATTTACCAGCAAAACTTGAGGCGTTATCACAGCCGGAAAGTGAACCCAAGGTTTTTCCGAGAAGGAGACATGGTCCTTAGGCTCGTGCAGCGCACAGCCGGGATGCACAAGCTATCCCCTCCGTGGGAAGGGCCTTTCATTGTGAGCAAGGCTCTGCACAATGATGCCTACTATCTAGTTGACGCACAGGCGCCCCAGAAGAACAGGCCGGATAGAGCAGGAGAGGAGTCTAAGCGCCTCTAGAATGTAGCTCTACTCCGCCGTTTTCATTCGTGAGCAGAAAGTTGTATGTATCCCTTCAACCAAGTTAAATTTCGAGTAGGCACTCCGAATTCAAACTCGGGGACTGCCCTTGTCCAAATCTGTTCTGTGTTGTTCTACTCTGTTTTACCTTTGTCTACTCGGTTGCTCTACTTAGAATTTCATAAGTGCATTTAGTAATGTGTTTAAACCTAAGGGCCAACTCTTCGACTCTGCTGCTGTCCGCAACCCGGCTTCATGGCAAACAAGAGAACAAGCCAAAGGTCAATGAGCACACGAAAAATAGCTAAGGAGAAGAGAAGTGCAGTAACCGAGTAGAGTGTTCTTTACTGTTTTTTGTTGTCTTTTTTCGGCTAAGTGGTGGGCAGCGTTACTATGAATTTTTCTAAGTGGCTAAGTATTTGAAACTTAATCTTTGAAATCTTGTGACTCGACTACCAAAAAATCCACAAGTGGCAGGTAAGAGATGAGACGAAAAGAGAGAGTGGATAAAAAATGCAACTCGGGGACTTGCATAATAACGCAACCCGACATTGAGCCAGAGTTGCTAAAATATCAAACTTCAAACTGAAATAAAACTGAGTAGCAACAAATACATAATTGTATGGTTACATTTGCACCCGGCATCCCGGGGATCTAATCAAAGTTCAAAGGTAAAAGTTTTTCAGGCTTCACTCATTGGAGGTAGCGGTGTTGTCCGCGTTGGCGTTGGCAGCATCAAGGTTGGCGGAGGCAACATGATCAGAGGTTGCGGTGGCAACCGAGATGGGATCCGTGGTAGAGGTGGACGCAGCAGACTGCGAGCTGGGCATCGGGTAGCCGCTAGTCGCGCCCAACTCGGGAGCCGGCTGCTGGATCACCATCTCAGTGGTGATGGTGGCCTCCTGAGTGCTGGGTTGCGGATACTCGGCTTCTGCGTTGACCTTGGCTTTCCCCTTCTCGGATGCTCCCTTGGCAGCATCTTCCTCAAACACGCTCAAGTCCTCCGACTCGGTGTCATCTTCATCGTCCTCGTCCTCATGTTCAGGCTCGGTATCTGGCTCGGGGAGGCCGTCGATATAGGTGGCGGTGTCAGCATAAGAGGCTATCTCGTAGGCCACGGCTTTCCGGCGAGTAACGCAATCGGAGTTCGTGGTCCACTTGGAGTCTTCGCGCATAATGAGGATCCTGTCGAGATTGAGATTCTCGTACCAGCTCGTGATGAAGTGCAGCAGCTGATCAGCTCCTGCCCGAGCTGCAGAGGCACGCCATTTCTTCAACTCGTCCTTCACGCCGTTCAGCTTCTCGGCGATCTCGCTGAAGCTGTCTGGCGCAGCTTGGTCCGGACGGAACAGATCGTGCAACTTGTACGCAATGGACACCATGGAGGTGCCCAAGCCCTTGAGGGAGCGGAGTTGAGACTTGATGCTCAGTAGATAATCATTGATCGTGGACTTGGTGTCGATGGGCATTCCAGATTCAGCTCGGAGTTGCCTTGCCTTCGCTAGAGCAGGCGCGCTAGCAGCACAGAGATCAGGGAAACTATCTAAAAAAGAAACCAATAAGAGTTAGAAATGGAGGCATAGAAGAGATGAAACCAGGTAGAAAGGATGAGAAGAGAAAAGCAAGTCAGGTGCAGAGAAGAGAGAACTCACGTTCGAGATCCACCAGCAAGGCCCCCAGCTTGATTTTCCAGTCGTTCTCATCTGAGATGTGCTGATCTTCAATGTTGCGCGCGTTTGAGATCTGGAGGACGAGTTGCTCGTTGTGTTTTTTCAGCATTGAGATCTCCATCTCAAGTGTTTTCTCTCTGGCCGCGGCAGTCTTCTTGACCTCGTCCTTCTCGGCAACCTGGTCGAGGGCATCCTGGAGGGCAGATTTCAGCTTGACCTGCATTTTTTCAAACTTCGCCATCTCGGCGATGCGCTCTTTCTTGAGCTCAGCTTCGCGGGTTTCCAGCTGTTGCCGCACCTCGGCAGGCGTGAGGCAGTCCTGGTGTTGCTCCCAGAATTTCTTGTACTCTTCTGCGAGAAGAACAACAGTGTCAGCAGAGTAACCAAGTAAGAAGAAACAAAATTGATGAGAAGGAAGGCAACTCACCCTCCAGAGTAGCTATCTTGCTCTAGGCTGAGGCCGCAAAAACTTTGCAGTCGCGATGCTTTTCAATAAGATCATTGAGCTTGCCTGCAGAGAAAACAACAATGAAGCAGAAAGAAAACACGGGCGTAAACACAAAACGCACAAACCGAATTGCTGAGAGCTTACCTTCAACCTCAGAGATCTGGATAGTGCGGTCTAGTGCCGCCTGCTACATCGCCTCACCGTCTTTCTTCTTGGCTTCAAGAGTCTCGAGACGGTCCCTGGCGATGCGGTGGTTCCAGAGTAGCCGGCGAAACAGTTTCGTCCTCTTCTGAAGGCTATTCTGCAGAGAAGAAGAGAAGGATTGTAAGATTTTTGTGAAGATTTGCCCCGAGTAGACGGCAACTCGTTTGAGTTTTCGCCTACTCGGCCCGAATCTCGGGGACTGGGGAATGGATAAGAGGCTAAGAGGAAAAGAGGAAAAGAGGAGAGAAAGGAAGAACATCAACTCGGAAAATGCAAGAGAGAAGAAAAGACTTACATCATAAGATTGCTCGACATCCTCGGCATCTTTGCGCAGGCTGAACAGCTTCCCGGCCAAGGTGCAGGTGGGGCTGGCAATTGTCATTGGGACAGAGCCAACATCAGCCTTGTTCTAGTCAACGCGGTAGTGGTCGATTGGACCCAGCTGAAGACCTTCCCACTTGGGGTTGCCATGCGCTTTGATGTTCCATGCTGGATCCACAAACGCTACCCGGTCCAGGATCGCGGAAGGCCTTCTGTTTCAACCTCGTTGTCTTCCGCCTCACGCGACAAGAGCTCAGGAACTGCTGCTGCTCCCTTGTCCTTGGACTTGGTTTTGGTTGCCACAGCTGGGCCTCCCTTCAGCATAGATAGTTTCTTCTCTCCCTTGTCCAGTGAGATCTCATGGCGTCGGGACATATCCAGCAGGTATTCCGGCCAGCTAGCTTGCGCGCGAGTGGCAGCTCCAGCACTCGGCCCTTCGACAGGACCAGCAGACCCAGAGGCAGCCAGGTTGACGCCGGGGGTGGGCGCGGAGAGCACTAGCTGCTTGCTCCTCGGCGGCTTCCCGGATGGCGCATCTTGCGGCGTGGGAGGCGGCATCAGCTGTCCGGCTTGCGAAGCAGCGCGCTTTGGCTTCTGCCGGACGCCCTTGGTCTCAGACTTGATAGTCTTCTTGGGGCTAGGAGCGGTGTCTGGCCGAGAAGTGGGTGGAGGCGCTTTGCGAGAAGCAGTTGGCGGAGGCGAGGGTGCTGTCTGTGTTGGTGGAGGAATTGGAGCACTAGGTGGAGTCACCTGCTGGGTAGGCGGCACGAGAGGCTGGCTACCCGGCGCAGCGTTGGGCTGCACTTGGTCCTGGTGGACGGGCTCCACCACGGTCTCTTCTACTCGCTGCTCTGCAGCGGGATCAGGTCTTGCGTCGATAACTTCTTCTACCCGCGGCCCGGCCGCGGGATCATCTTGCCGCTCCACGGCGGTGGTGTCTTGCTGCTCGGTGGCGTCTTGCCGCTCCGTGGCGGCATCTTCGTGTTGCTCGGTGTTTTCTTCAGCATGTTCCCCAGCTGATGCAGCTGGGGGAGATGGCGGCATCTCGTCGTGAGCAGCTTCTTGCTGCTGTTGAGGGATGGGGTCAGTATCATCACCAGCGCCCGTGTTCTCAGCGTCGTTATCTTGTTCTAAGTCAATAGGGGAGGACGCGCGCGTCCTCTCCTGCTCGTCTTGCTCTTCATCATCATCTGAGAGATCGACAAGTCGATCTAAAGGCACGGCTGCTTTCCTCTTGGGGCGAGCGGGGGCTGCTGCAGCATCATCGTCGAGAGGATCGCTGGAAGAAGGAAAAAAGGTTCAGAGAAACAGAAAGGGAACAGTGCAACGAGAAGCGGCAAAAGAGTGTTACTCGGATGGAGAGCTTACCCTTTGGTGGTGGAGGGTTGTCTCCTAGAGGCGACGACTTTCTTCCCGGTTTTCTTCTTGGCTTTCTTCGGGGGAGGTTCTTGGGCACCACTGCCAACCCTCTTCCGAGTTGTGGGAGCAGCCACAGATAGAGGATTAACCTCCAGGGTCTCATCATCGTCGTCCCCCTCAAGATCATCTGCAGAGTAGAAGAAGAAAGTGATTCAGAAACACTGAAGGGAATCAGAATGCACGACTCGCGAGCAAAGAGGTGAACTTGGTCACCTTCGTCATCCTCGGACCAGTCCCGAATAGACGCATCAACTCGGGGCTTACCAGGCTGAATGGCGTGAGGGATGCAGAGGGTGTCCTGGGTGTCGTAGGCGGTTGCATCGTCTTCTTCTCGGTCCTTGGACCAGTTGGCCTCGAAGATCTCAGTATCTTCTTCTCCCTGGCGATCGATGTGCTGTGGAGGCAAACATGAAACACTGTGAGTTGTATTTTCAGCTAAGGAGTTCTACTCGGAATAGCATGCAAACACAAAGCATATAAAGCTAAGGAGTTCTACTCGGAATAGTGTGCAAACACAAATCATATAAAGCTAAGGAGTTCTACTCGAAATAGCGTGCAAACACAAAGTATATAAAGCTAAGGAGTTCTACTCGGAACAGTATGCAAACACAAAGCATAGTTAGCTAAGGATTTCTATTCGGGATAGCATGCAAACACAAAGCATATTCAACTAAGGATTTCTACAAGGCATGGCGTGCAAACACAAAGCATATAGAGCCAAAAATATACTTATGAGGTCCTACTCGGTGCAGCATGCAGAGACTGAGCATACAAAGCTGAGAGGCCACCTACTCGGTATCAAAGTGCAGAAAATAAGCACATAATACTAACCTTTCCAATGGGCTTGAGGCGGCTATATGGCGTGAAGCCGTACAACCAAGTGTCGGAGAGTGAGGTCAGCATGATGGATCTGGCCCAGATGGCCACCTCGGCTTTGCTAAGCTCAAATGTGGTTGTCCTTGTGCTGTCTCGACTTCCCCCCATGTGGCACATCTTGTGCGATCGACGCTGAAGAGGGAGTACTCGACGTGATATCCAACACGCGATGGGATCATCAGGACGAAATCCCTCCGAGATCAAATCGGTCAGGCGTCGCTCAACCTGGAGGACATCCTCGATGGTGTTCTTGGGGTGGTAACCCCAGTTCTGCTAAGTGGGCCTTGCATTCCTGAACTTGGGGAGCCCTATCCGATTCTCGATTGGCTTCCCTTCTTCTGGAGCGATGTTCTTCACATAAAGGAAACCGCGCTGCCATTTGCGCACGGTTTCCAGCCCCTTAACCCGCGGGTGATGGCCAGTCGTGCGCTGCAGCATCATGGCGCATCCCGTCTAGGTCATCGCGCGGGCGCTCTCGGTGTTCCCCGGATTGGGAATACTCTGCTTTCGGAAGAAAAAATACCTAGCCCAGGTATGGATGGTTGGGTAGACGCCTAAGAAGGCCTCGCACACAACGGCGTGGATAGAAAGAATTACCATGGCATTGGGTGGAAGGTGGTGCGGCTGGAGGCCAAAATGGTTGAGAAATTCGGAGAAGAAATCGGAGATTGGAAGGCCGAAGCCGCGCTTGAAATGGGAGAGGAAGACGACGTACTCGTCCTCCTTAGGTTGCAGGATGATTTCGGTACCTGGATGCCTGCAAACGACGCCGAGAGGGACGCGTCGCGTGTTGACAAGCCACTGGCAGTCTTCCGCCGTGACTTCAGATCCCTCCCAGCCGGCGCGGGCGGCCGCATCGTCATCTCCGTGAGGAGCCATGGAGGCGGAAGAGTTTGTGGATGATTGGAGATGGAATCGAGCGGAGGCGCCTCTCTCTGTTTCTCTCACGGTGCGTGGAGCAGCGGCGCATCAAGTGTTTGCGGTGGCGGGGTGCTCGATGGCGGCGGAGAGGCGAGGGGGCGCGAGATTGGGAATAACTGGAAAGAGGAGAAGAGAGCGTTGCGGGGGTATTTATCTCGCCCCCACGAGTTGTCGTTACTGGGAGATTGATCGTGGATTGATCGTGCGTAATGATCGTGCGGCGTGGGTTGCGCAACCGTTAGAAACGCACACAGCGCATATCGCGCGCGTAACGGGCGCAGATAATCCCACGTCGAGATCGTGGGCACTTGAGTATGGTTGAGGTGACCTAACGGGCTAGTAGGCCCAGGTTGCATTTACTGGCGCGTGGCCTGCCGTACCCCAGGCACCGAGGCGTCAGGGGCACAGGGGTGTGACACGTGCCCCGTAGCGACACGGAGAGGTGGATTCGCTCCGATCCAGCGGGAGCGAGTTCGAAATTTCGCTAAGTTATTCTATTCGGCAGCTCAGGAGAGAAATTGCTCTACTCAGCTACCAGGAAGGTTGTCTTGTGAGCACAGTTGAAGAGATTCGAGAAGGAGTTACTGGTTCAAGTTGGAGTGCAACTCGGCGTTGCTCATTCATGAAGATAGTTTTTGTTTAAATGCTGGCATGGCCCAGTGAACGAGTTCGCAGGACTCTACCAGCTTCGGGGACTAATGTCGGGGGGTTACCCCCGAGTAGGGGAAAGGCAAGTGCTAAAGGCAAGGTCAAGATGATGTTTGACCGGGTAGATGGCTACCCGGTACTTGCTACCCGGTAGGTTTCTATCCGGACGTACCCACCAATGGCCAAGAGGAGAAATCAAGGAAGTTATGTTCGTCAGAGTAGAGGAGTTGGTCAGAGTAGAGGGAGTACGATCCTACTCGGGCCAGAAGTCAATGGAGCCGTTCTGACAAGGGATCCCGCATATCCTGCGTCCGTACCGGCGTGCGGTTCAACTTACGGAACGCGTGATTATCCGCGCTACGGCGGGGCTACAGTGCGGTAGGCGCCTGTCAAGTCCTGTCACTGACAGAGGGGACAAGACAGGTGAAAGCACATGGTTCCCCCATATGTGGTTTTGGTAATTAATGACAATCCTTATGGACTAATGTTTGCATTGAGTTATCCTTGTAGATTTTGTCCATAGGAAATAATGGAGTTCATGTGTTGAACTCTATTAGCTTCCTTGATGGCCATTGTTACATTCAAGGATTTATATGAAGAATGGTCTTGGTTTGAGTTGAGCTTATTGCTAGTATGTCTTGAAGAAAAGGATTAGGTGATCTTTCATTATCATCTTCAAGACATCATCTTTAGAATTGAGAAGCAAAGATACAAGGTTGATCAAGCAAGCGATCAACACACGAAGCTACAAGTTGTACCAAGTGGGATTATGTATCCCATGGTATGGTAAGCATTAGTCAATATAGATTTGTGAACTAACCCATGATATGTGTGTGTCGCATCTCTATGTGTTGTTAGGTATCTTTCCATGGGCATGAACCAAAAGGAAGATTTCATATAGCCCATGGTCTATGTCGTCGTCAAGCGGTGTTTGTCATCTAGCTTGACGTGGAAGCTCAAGTGAAGCATCTAGAAGATATCCTATGCTTGATGCTTGCCACCCGTTTGGAGATTGTGGTCTTGTGAAGATTTGCCGAAGGGTCTCTCCCATAATGGTGTATGGGGGAGCTAGTCTCTCCCATAATGGTGTATGGGGGAGCAACTTGCAAGTCTTCATCAAGCAGAGTTTGTGCTAGCAAGCGCAATCAAGAAAGAAGATCAAACTTGAGAGAGTCAAGATCGTCATCATCTAGCTCAAGTGGAATGCTCAAGGCAAAGGTATAATCTTGATAGGTTTTCTATTTTACCGGTCTCCTATCTTTGGGAGACCGGGTTATAGGATAGATAGTCGTACTATCAAGAGGGGCTCTCAAGTGAGTAACTTGATCGGATCGTTATGGAGAGCTCAAACCTTTGCATACTTTGCATATCATCTTTCTTGGTTCTTATTTGGATTTTGTCTCCTTTGGGTTTTAGTGCTTGTCGTGATCTTCATGACAAGCCTTTGGTTTCTCGAAAACGGATTTCGTAAGAAAAACTTGTTGCGTTTTCGGTGGTGAAAATATTCCGTTCGGCTTTGAGAATGTTCCCACACCTTCCATGTGTGATAACTTATCCATACTTTGAGGTATCAATATTTTCACTTTTTGTTTGGATACTCCTTGCTATTATTCCGGGCAACCGGGTATTCCGGTTAGGATAGTTTTGGTCCATATTGTCGCACCCGGACTTCTAGAGGATACTCGCAGTTCCGTTGAACAGTAGTTGATTGGATTACGGGGCTTACCGGCACCCGCATCTCTTACGAGTAGGCCAACACACGTATGCGTGACAACCAACCCCTACTGTTCATCGTCTACGTAAACCATCCCATAGAAATCAGGATACTACCATTGACGTACTTCATACCATACACACATGGTACGTCAACGGCGTTTAACAGAATGATAACACAACATATCTCTAGGACACAAAAGATGGAAATAAGTTGCAAATAGCTCTCACTAGAGCAGAGATAGCAAATACAATCATCCAGAGGACACATGTCCCAACATAACATCATTACATCTCAGCGGAAGCATTCAAAGGGTCTGAGTACAGACAAATCCAAATAGGCTTAAGAAGCCGGGAATGAAAGGAAAACGGATCCCATCCACGTAGTCTCGGATCCTGCCCAGGTCTGCTATCTACTCGTCAGCAGCCTCGTCAAACTCCACGTAGTAGCCATCACGGGGATCCTCGTAAGCGTAGTCTGCGGAAACCACAGCCCCAAAGGGGTCAGTACATAAACGTACTGGCAAGCAAGACTCACAGTTCACCAAAGTGTAACCCGTCAACACCAAGCACAGATGCTTTGGGTTCAATGGAAGAAAGGGGTGATATAAAAGATGCTGCAACTGGCTGCACTAACCAACTACAGAACCTGACATAACTTCCGACTAACAGAGAGGGGATAAGATAGCGTATCGTAACCAACTACAACTAACCACCAAACAAACCCATCCTGGATCTCGCCCCTTATCCAAAGAAGCAATCCGAGGATAACTCACACAGTTGGATTAAAGATGGATCAAGTTATGGTGGCAATAAGGCTATTACTAGTCAAGTTATCATTAGTTAGGTGTAAGTTGTTCTGAGTACTTGTTAGCCAGTACTTTCACCAAGTTAACCATAACCGCGGAAAACACGGCTTCTCGAGAAGATTTATCCCTGCAGGGGTGCACCAATTTAGCCGTACACGTAAGAATAACCCGCCAGATGGAAGGGCCCTTCCACCAAGCGGGGCACTCAACACAACTCAACTCTTCTTCGCATCAAGCCCAAAGCACCACGTGCTGTGCGTGCGCGGCTAATCGAGCCCCACGAAGAAAAGGGGACCCTCATAGCACTGGAAGACCACGCCGCCCTAAATGCCGACTACAAAAGTTCCACCCTGGCCTCGGGTTCGTACCTGCATATGCGTGCATCAAATGGAAAGCCCGAACTAAGTGTGGCGATTTGGACGAGATGCGAATCGAATCAAATTGAGGGGGGCGCCCATACACGCTTCCCACATGCGGGTAGTGCGCTCATCATGGATCAGTAGACAAGACCCTTTTCCTAATTAGGGTCGACACTAGCAGGCCTCAAAACCACGTCGGGCCTCCTGCCGGTGCCTTATCAGCAAATTATTATTACCTCAAAATTAACAGGTTGTTGTTTAACATCGAGCCCCAGAACATAATGAAAATATAATAACAGAAAGTAACGGGTAACAGACTCGAGCAAAACAACCCTAAGCATACTAGTAGGACACGGGCAACAAGCAATGGGGTTATAGGTGTGGAGGTGAGGCTATATCATGGTTAAGGAATAACATGTGATAGGTTCGTAACAGAAGCAACGATACATAGGGCTAGCAAAATAGACAACGGAAAGTATCGGTAACCAATGTTGAAAGGAACACAGTGGTTCATGTGAGTGATAACTTGCCTGCAAACTCAGTAGCCTGGTACTGAGCTAGATCCTCAGAAGGGGTGTCGTAAGTATCGTCTGTCTCAACATCGTCGTCTATCCGAGAAGAAGCAAACAAACAACGCAAAGAGACAAACAATCAATAACATGGCATCGTGCACAATCATGGGATGATGCATGTCAAGTTAATGGATGCATCAAAATAAACTAGTTGACATGGTAACACAATTTAAATGGACCCATATGCAAGTTGAGTAGCACCTGAAAAGGTCCATGAATTATGGTTGGAATATTTGTTTTTCAACTAATCAACAGGTGAAAGTGGATTAGTATGATGCATGGATGAGGAAAACATAAAAATAACAACAATAGAACCAATTTAAGATAAGGTTTACCAAGTTTAGAAATTTATTTATTAAATTAAGAAATTTTGGTTCCTTAAAGGTGTTACACAAGCATTTGTTGTTTTCAGCAATTTAAATGGTTCAAAACAAATAACAAAATTCATATTTGAATAGAACACAAAATTTTAGGTGGATTACATGTTTCAATTATTGAAAAAGGAATTACAATGATTTAATTATGAATTAAACAAGATTTAAATGAATTAAATTCAAGTTTGAATATTATTTGAATTTTATTTGTTCAAAACATAAATTCAAATTCATATTTGAAACCTTTATACTTTTCTAGGTTGAAAACATATTTTACATGTTCAAAAATATTTTAATTTGAGCAAGTTATGAATTTAGCAAATTTAAATGATTTAAACAAGGTTTAAATTATTTAAGCAATTTCAATTATTCAAATCATGAAACAAAATTTATATTTGGATAGGTGTTTCAAAATAGCATGGAAAACATATTTTATTTGCATTATTTGGATTAAGTATGAATTAGGTATGGATTTTATCAAATTTCAAATGAATTGTTTGAATTTGAAATTTGGATGCATTTGAATTATTCAAAACAGAAAAAAAATGTTATAAATAGATAGAGAATTAAATTTGGTTTAACAAACATATTTTGTTTATTTTATTTGGAGTTTGGAAATGAAAGTTATTAGCAAATTAAGTTTAAGGACCATTCTGTAATTAAAAAGGACCTAAACTGAAAAGAAAAGGATGAAATCCTTTTTACATCGCACAGCTATCTACCCCAGGGCACTGCCAATGGGCCCTGGGCCAGCGTGGCACTGCGGGCGCACACAGCAGCTGACAGGGGGGGCCACCCTGTCAGCGCACCGTGCAAAAAGATTGGGTTTTTCCCCGCGGGAGGGGGGACTCAAACCCTGGCCCTCTCGCTAGCGCGCACTGCACTGCCACCACTACGGTGTCTTCGCTCGTTTGACAGTATACGCTGCGCAGGTAAGGTAACATTCAGTTCGCGAACCTGAATTTTTAACTAAACAAGTTTCTGAATTTCCGACAGGCTCAACGGCCGGCGGCGAGCTGCCGTGGACGGCGTGCTCGTGCTGCTGTGCTGGGGGGGTGCTGTGTTGTGCGCTTGCGTGCTGTGGTGCTCGCGCAAGCAGAGAGAGAGGAGGTGGAGGCCACGGTGATGCTCACCGGCGAGGTAGTCGTAGCCGCGGCTCGGGGAGGACTCCGGCGGCGACGTGGAGGATGGCGGCGGCGTTGTGGTGGATGTCAGGCACAGCGGCGGTGTCGAGGGCGTTGCTGGAGCCGCGGCGGTGCGATTCCCGTAGCTAGGATGGATGGTGGCGCAGCGAGGTGGCGGTGTTCAACGGAGTTTCAGACACGGCGGCGCTCGGGCACGGTGCCAGAGAGGTGGCAATTGCGACAGAGAGAGGGGAACATGGCGGCGGTGCTCGAGGGAGGAGGGAGTAGGTGGCTAGGGCCGCGCAGGGGGGGTCTAGGGGGTATTTTATAGGGGCTACGGGTTGCGTGCGGCCGTTCGCTGCGGCTGCCGGCGACGTGGCATAGCCCGATGCTCGGCCGTACGTGAGGAAGAAGGAGGGAGCGCGGGGTGAACCGGTATCGGGCCAGGGGAAGGAAGAAAACGGGCTGGGCCTGCTGCTCCCCCCTTTGAAGCGTTTTTCCTTTTTAATTTTTTTTTCTCCTTATGTTTTTTTTTGCAGAAATGGAAAATGGAAGAAATGCTAGGGTTTTGAATTAGGAAAATTTTTAGAAAAATTTGTGTGAGTTAGTAATTACAATAGCAACAAAATGCCCACTTTGTTTTCCAAAAGTTTCAAATTTAAATTGCTGTTTGTGATTTAATTCAAATTTGAAAGGATTTGCTTATTAAGTGATTATTATTGAAAACAAGATTTTTAATAGGGTGAACCCTATTGTTTAATTAGAACAAATGATTAGAGTTGTTTTGGTAATTTTCATAATTTGAAATTGGGTGCTGTTTGAAATTTGATTCCAATTTAAAATGATTTTGAGATTAAGTGATTATTGCATACCAAAATTAAATGGGGTGATCATATAGTTTTAATTGGAAGCAAATGATTATTATTGTTGTGTAATTAACATTAATTCCTAAAGGTTGCTGTTTGGAAAAAAATGTATTTGAATTTGAATAATCATTTGAATTAAGTGATTGATTAAAAGCCACCATTTTTAATAGTTGAACCTTATGGATTAAAATGGAAACAATTGGAAGTTTAATTTGAACCTTTTTATTTGGAAAGATTGTAACAGAGCAAGTATGAAACAAAGGTTTGAATATTGTTTGAATTTCAATTGTGAAAACAAAGAAAAACAGATGCAAACAAAAGGAAAACAAATGCAATGATTAAGATGCCATGATGCAAAACAAAAATAAAGCAAGAAACAAACATGCTAGGGTGGTTTTTCATACTTGGGATGTTACAAAACGCCCCCCCTTGAAGGAATCGCGCCCCGAGATTCCTACTGAGAAATGAAAAGGTCCGGATACTTCTTGCGAAGATCCTCTTCGGTCTCCCATGTTGCCTTTTTATCGGAATGATGGGACCACTACACTTTCAAGAACTTGGTGCTCTTGTTGCGAGTCTTACGCTCGGTCTCATCGAGAATACGAACAGGGTGCTCCTCATAAGAGAGATCATCTTGCAGTTCAATGGAATCATGATCAACTGCACGATCTGGATCTTTGAAACACCTCTTGAGCTGTGACACGTGAAACACATCGTGCACCTTGGATAGTTTTTCTAGAAGTTCAAGACGATAGGCATTTTCAGCACGCCTTGAGAGAATGTTGAAAGGACCAATGTATCTTGGTGCAAGCTTTCCTTTCACACCAAAACGATGAGTGCCTCTGAGGGGAGTTACACGGAGATATGCTTTGTCACCAGGTGCATAGGTCATATCCGTGTGCTTGCTGTCATAGTAGCTTTTCTGACGAGACTGAGCAATCTTGAGATTGTCGCGAATGATTCGAACTTTCTCTTCGGCTTCCTTAACAATGTCAGGGCCTAAGAGTGAATGTTCACCAGCTCCAGACCAATTGATTGGACTCCTGCATCTGCGGCCATAGAGAGCTTCAAATGGTGCCATGCCTAGGCTTGCCTGGAAGCTGTTGTTGTAGGAGAATTCAGCATATGGAAGGCAATCCTCCCATTTCATGCCAAAGGATAGACCACATGCTCTGAGCATATCCTCTAGAATATGATTGACTCTTTCGACTTGCCCCTGAGACTGAGGGTGATAAGCTGTGCTGAACAGAAGTTTGGTGCCCAATGCTTCTTGAAAGCTTTTCCAGAAATGATAAGTGAATATACTTCCACGGTCTGAGCTTATTTCCAATGGAACACCATGAAGAGGAACAATCTTTGCTGTGTAGAGCTCTGCTAACTGGCTAGCTGAGATTGTTTCTTTGACAGCAAAGAAGTGAGCTACTTTAGTGAGACGATCAATGACAACGAAAATTGCATCGTTGCCCTTCTTGGACTTTGGAAAACCAGTGACGAAGTCCATTTCAATCATGTCCCACTTCCACTCAGGGATTTTCAGAGGTTGGAGTAGACCGGCTGTTTTCTGATGGACTGCCTTAACACGTTGACAAACGTCGCATTCAGAAACGTATTGAGCAATTTCACGTTTCATGCCAGGCCACCAATACAGTGTTTTGAGATCCTGGTACATCTTTGTACTTCCAGGGTGTATGGAGAGAGGAGTTTCATGAGCCTCCTTGAGAATGACATCTTTGAGACTTTGAACTTGAGGAACTGCAATGCGTCCTTCGAAGAACACAGTTCCTTTGTCATCAATTGAGAAGGACTTGAATTTCTCCTTGCCTTCTTTGATGTGTTCTACCATCTTCTTGATTTCAGCATCACGAAGTTGTTCAGAACGAATCTTGTCCTCGAGAGTTGGACTGGCTGTCAAGCTAGCAAGATAGCCTTGAGGAACAAGACCAAGGTTTAGCTTCTGGAATTCTTCATGAAGAGGAGGTTGGCTTTCCATGATCATGAGATTATTGCAATAAGACTTGCGACTGAGAGCATCGGCCATAACATTAGCCTTGCCTGGAGTGTAAGAAATGGTGAGATCAAAGTCTTTAATCTTTTCAATCCATCTCTTTTGCCTGAGGTTTAGATCTGGTTGAGTGAAGATGTATTTCAGACTCTTATGATCGGAAAAAAAATTAGTGCGATTACCCAATAAGTATTGTCTCCATTTATTGAGGGCAAACACAACTGCTGCAAGTTCAAGATCATGTGTGGGATAATTTTGCTCATGTGCATTCAACTGACGTGAAGCATAAGCCACAACTTGACGTTCTTGCATAAGAACTGCACCTAGACCTTGGAGAGATGCATCGCAGAATATCTGGAAAGGTTTGGTAGTATCTGGGCCAACCAGAACTGGTGTAGAAGTGAGTTTAGTCTTCAGGAGATTGAAACTTTCATCACATTATGGAGACCAAACGAACTTCTTGTCCTTCTTTGTGAGATCAGTGAGAGGTTTGGCAATCTTGGAAAAGTTTTGGACGAAACGACGGCAATAGCTAGCCAAGCCAAGAAAACTTCTTACTTGCTTCACCGTCTTAGGAGGTTTCCAATCAACAATTGCTTTAACCTTTTCTGGATCAATGGCTATGCCCTTGGCAGAGATGACATGACCAAAATAAGCAACTTCTGGAATCCAGAACTCACATTTGGAGAATTTGGCATATAGACGATGCTCGCGAAGTTTCATGAGAGTGAGACGAAGGTGTTCTTCATGCTCTTCCTCGGATTTTGAGTAGACAAGAATGTCATCAAGATATACCACAACGAACTTGTCGAGGTATTCATGGAATACAGAATTCATAAGTCTAGAGAATGTCGCCGGTGCATTGGTGAGACCAAAGGACATGACAGTGTATTCATATAGACCGTACCGAGTGGTGAAAGCTATTTTTGGAATATCTTCCTTTCTGATCTTTATTTGATGGTAACCCATTCTCAAGTCCAACTTGGAGAATATTGAGGCTCCAGCAAGTTGATCAAAAAGATCATCGATACGAGGAATTGGATACTTGTTTTTGATGGTTTTCTCGTTAAGAGGACGATAGTCAACAACGAGTCTCTTTGTTTTATCCTTCTTCGCAACGAACAGAGTTGGGCAACCCCAAGCGGAGGAACTAGGTTGAATGTAACCTTTTTCCATGTACATATCGATTTTCTCCTTCAACAATTTCAGTTCAGGAGGAGCTATCTTGTATGGATGCTTAGAGGTTGGAGCAGTACCTGGTTCAAGCTCGATCACGAACTCAACTGCTCTGTCCGGAGGCATCCCTGGCAACTCTTCTGGAAAGACGTCAGGGAATTCACAAACCACCGGAACATTTTCAATTGCAGGAAGAGGTTTTACATCCAGGTTGTACAGCTGAACAGAACTTGATTCATTTGGAGAATATACTATCTGGCCAGAAGGGTGGAACAGAGTTATTGACTTCTGAGCACAGTCAATCGTAGCTTTATTGGCCTTCAACCAATCCATGCCAAGAATGACATCAATGTCAGAATTGCCAAGCAGAATGAGAGAAGCAAGGAATATGTGACCTCCAATTAGAATCTGATTCTCGTGACTGATCTTGGAAGTTTGCATAGTTGCTCCAGGGGAGTTTACTACTAGCGGGGAACCCAAACCAACAAAAGGTAGTTTAACTGCTGTCGCAAAGATCTTTGACACGAAAGAATGCGATGCCCCGGTATCAAACAACACTTTAGCTGGAAAAGAGTTTACGGGGAATGTACCGAGAACGACGTCAGCAGCTTCCTCAGCTTTGTCGACCTTGACATGATTCACCCTTGCGGTCCTCCCGACAGGCCTGTTGTTGGAGTTGAAGGCTTTAGCCGGGGGAGCACGCACCATTGCCTGGTTTGTGTTGGGACGAGGTGGTGGTGGAGGTAGCTGCCTCTGAGTGCACTTGTCAGCGTAGTGCCCCGTCTGCTTGCACTTGTAGCAAGTGACGACATGAGGAGTATCTGGCCTTGGCTGCCCCATTGAAAACCTCTGACCTTGCATGTGAGCTGGGTTGGGTGGGCGGGGAGCAAAGCTTGGAGAAGCTTGGGCATATGGAGCCCGAGTGACAGCACCATTTGGCACCCAGATACGGCGCTTCTGCGGAGGGGTGGTCATGTTGGAGGAGGAACCACCCTCACGCGAGTGCTTCCGAGACTCCTCGAACGCCTTGCGCCCATTTTCCTCATTGAGCGCGGTGTTAACGAGCTCCTCGAAGTCTTTGGCCTTGATGTTGGTGAGGGCGTACTTGAGTTCCGGGTTAAAACCTCGGCGGAACCTTGCCATCTTCTTAGCCTCAGTGGACACCTCATCACCAGCGTAACGAGCGAGGCGATTGAACTCACTCTGATAGCCAATGACGTCCAGCTTGCCCTGCTTGAGAGAGCAAAACTCTTCACGCATCCTTTCCATGAGACCATCTGGGATGTGGTGCTTCAGGAAAGCTTCCTTGAAACAACCCCAGGTGATTGGGTAGCCAGCTCTCATGGTCTGGTAGTTCTCCCACCAAGTAGCTGCCTGACCCTTCAGTAGGTAGGAGGCATACTTGACCTTGTCTTCCTCAGCAACATGAGCAATCTCCAGAGCCCTAGCGATCTCACGGATCCAGTCATCAGCATCCAGAGGCTCGCGTGTTGCCACGAAAGCTCTCGGCCCCATACTCAGAAACTCTTTGATACTGACTCGTGGAGCGTTCTGGTTGTTGTGCTGATTAGCCTGGAACTGGGCCATCTGCGTCACGACCTGAGTCATCTGAGTCAACAGCTCCGTGATTGGCGGTGGCTCAGGCGGGTTGTTCCTTGTTGGCGGCATCCTGAATAGACATGCATTTTAGCACAACAATAGAAAAGGATAGACTTGGTAACCGAAAGAGAGATTATTCCGACGCATGAATAGATAACCAACAGGTACATCATCACATGTTCAAATACATCAGAATATCCAACACACCACAAATGGTTCGAATGCCAAAGGATAACTAAACATAGCTAAGAATGGATACATCGGTACTCCCATGCTCATCACGCAGGACGGCGGTGAGTAGTACGACGAGAGGTACGGTGAGGAGCACGCCCACGAAAGTAGGTAGAACGACGATCCACATAGATCTGACGTGGTCTGAGAGCGACTCTAGGTGTGGTGAAGTACATAGCATCGACTCCCTGTGCTCCAAAGCGTGGAATCCCAGTGTAACCAGCACCAAGGTTGAGGAGTGGACCTCTGATCGGCTCGTAACCTCCAGCATCTGGCAGACGACGACCAACTGGCTGATCGAAACGTGCAAAGCGCTCATCTCCAACAAAGTCTGTGGTGTACGTCGCCAGACGAGTCAAAGCAAGGTAGAGCTGCTCTCTGACTGAAGCCAACTCCTGAGATAGTGTGCTGGCAACTGCGTCACTATGCCTCACAAACTGAGCGGTGGTGTCCAGCCTGGTGTTATCATGCTTGTAGACATCCAAGTTGTCGTAGAGAGTGAAATGAGCTCCCTCCGAAGTGATGTAACCACGGGGGATGTGGCGATAGATAGAATCGTCAAATCCCCAGTAGTCAGCACGAAGGACGGTGAGACTCACATAAGCTGCCTGCTGCACAGCCATATCCACTGTGGAACCTACTGCCTCGTAGCGGTGGACAACGCTCATGCCATCATCTGACAAAATGTAGACGATAGCCTGGTAGTAGGTCTGGTCAAACTCTCGCTGCTGCTCGTAGACCTGGTACTCTGGTGCCCAACGGAACCCCAGATAAGTGACCATGTCTCTCAGCATCTCCGGGTAACCGGCAGTGCTCTCGCAACGAGTCATCCGAACCACCTGCGGGTAGAACCTGAGATCCATCTGCAGATGATCGGGGGAGTTTTGATTAGACGCCGGTAGAAGAACTGAAGTGGAAAGCAACAACAAGGTTTCAACGGACGAAAAGGATGTTGAGAAGAACAGGATATCGAAGCAACATCGGGAAACACGAGACCAAAAACTCCTGAGGTACTATGGAAAACCCATCCGAGCTTCTAAAGGATCAATATCTACTGCTTAAGGAATAGAGGATTTGCTTCCGGGGCTTACACGCCTCCGTTCTCAATCATGAGTAGGCAACATGATAAATCATGTCACAACCACCTCCATTCCTATGGTCTAGTAGATATAACTATCCTAGAGAAACCAGGATTCGTGAAAACCTAACTTGAAAATTTAGACGAGAAGGGAAAACAACGTTGCACTTCCTTACCAGAAAAGGGAGGGTGGGTGGGGAAAGAAATAAAATGGCAGAATTCCTACTCTCACGTTTCATTTTTCCTATATAGCTACAAAATAGTTTCTAGACTCAACTGCGACCAGTAAAAGGGATCCTACAGGCAGACATGCTCTGATACCATTTGTCGCACCCGTACTTCTAGAGGATACTCGCAGTTCCGTTGAACAATAGTTGATTGGATTACGGGTCTTACCGGCACCCGCATCTCTTACGAGTAGGCCAACACACGTATGCGTGACAACCAACCCCTACTGTTCATCGTCTACGTAAACCATCCCATAGAAATCAGGATACTACCATTGACGTACTTCATACCATACACACATGGTACGTCAACGGCGTTTAACAGAATGATAACACAACATATCTCTAGGACACAAAAGATGGAAATAAGTTGCAAATAGCTCTCACTAGAGCAGAGATAGCAAATACAATCATCCAGAGGACACATGTCCCAACATAACATCATTACATCTCAGCGGAAGCATTCAAAGGGTCTGAGTACAGACAAATCCAAATAGGCTTAAGAAGCCGGGAATGAAAGGAAAACGGAGCCCATCCACGTAGTCTCGGATCCTGCCCAGGTCCGCTATCTACTCGTCAGCAGCCTCGTCAAACTCCACGTAGTATCCATCATGGGGATCCTCGTAAGCGTAGTCTGCGGAAACCACAGCCCCAAAGGGGTCAGTACATAAACGTACTGGCAAGCAAGACTCACAGTTCACCAAAGTGTAACCCGTCAACACCAAGCACAGATGCTTTGGGTTCAACGGAAGAAAGGGGTGATATAAAAGATGCTGCAACCGGCTGCACTAACCAACTACAGAACCTGACATAACTTCCGACTAACAGAGAGGGGATAAGATAGCGTATCGTAACCAAATACAACTAACCACCAAACAAACCCATCCTGGATCTCGCCCCTTATCCAAAGAAGCAATCCGAGGATAACTCACACAGTTGGATTAAAGATGGATCAAGGTATGGTGGCAATAAGGCTATTACTAGTCAAGTTATCATTAGTTAGGTGTAAGTTGTTCTGAGTACTTGTTAGCCAGTACTTTCACCAAGTTAACCATAACCGCGGAAAACACGGCTTCTCGAGAAGATTTATCCCTGCAGGGGTGCACCAATTTAGCCGTACACGTAAGAATAACCCGCCAGATGGAAGGGCCCTTCCACCAAGCGGGGCACTCAACACAACTCAACTCTTCTTCGCATCAAGCCCAAAGCACCACGTGCTGTGCGTGCGCGGCTAATCGAGCCCCACGAAGAAAAGGGGACCCTCATAGCACTGGAAGACCACGCCGCCCTAAATTCCGACTACAAAAGTTCCACCCTGGCCTCGGGTTCGTACCTGCATATGCGTGCATCAAATGGAAAGCCCGAACTAAGTGTGGCGATTTGGACGAGATGCGAATCGAATCAAATTGAGGGGGGCGCCCATACACGCTTCCCACATGCGGGTAGTGCGCTCATCATGGATCAGTAGACAAGACCCTTTTCCTAATTAGGGTCGACACTAGCAGGCCTCAAAACCACGCTGGTCCTCCTGCCGGTGCCTTATCAGCAAATTATTATTACCTCAAAATTAACAGGTTGTTGTTTAACATCGAGCCCCAGAACATAATGAAAATATAATAACAGAAAGTAACGGGTACCAGACTCGAGCAAAACAACCCTAAGCATACTAGTAGGACACGGGCAACAAGCAATGGGGTTATAGGTGTGGAGGTGAGGCTATATCATGGTTAAGGAATAACATGTGATAGGTTCGTAACAGAAGCAACGATACATAGGGCTAGCAAAATAGACAACGGAAAGTATGGTAACCAATGTTGAAAGGAACACAGTGGTTCATGTGAGTGATAACTTGCCTGCAAACTCAGTAGCCTGGTACTGAGCTAGATCCTCAAAAGGGGTGTCGTAAGTATCGTCTGTCTCAACGTCGTCGTCTATCCAAGAAGAAGCAAACAAACAACGCAAAGAGACAAACAATCAATAACATGGCATCGTGCACAACCATGGGATGATGCATGTCAAGTTAATGGATGCATCAAAATAAACTAGTTGACATGGTAACACAATTTAAATGGACCCATATGCAAGTTGAGTAGCACCTGAAAAGGTCCATGAATTATGGTTGGAATATTTGTTTTTCAACTAATCAACAGGTGAAAGTGGATTAGTATGATGCATGGATGAGGAAAACATAAAAATAACAACAATAGAACCAATTTAAGATAAGGTTTACCAAGTTTAGAAATTTATTTATTAAATTAAGAAATTTTGGTTCCTTAAAGGTGTTACACAAGCATTTGTTGTTTTCAGCAATTTAAATGGTTCAAAACAAATAACAAAATTCATATTTGAATAGAACACAAAATTTTAGGTGGATTACATGTTTCAATTATTGAAAAAGGAATTACAATGATTTAATTATGAATTAAACAAGTTAAACAAGATTTAAATGAATTAAATTCAAGTTTGAATATTATTTGAATTTTATTTGTTCAAAACATAAATTCAAATTCATATTTGAAACCTTTATACTTTTCTAGGTTGAAAACATATTTTACATGTTCAAAAATATTTTAATTTGAGCAAGTTATGAATTTAGCAAATTTAAATGATTTAAACAAGGTTTAAATTATTTAAGCAATTTTAATTATTCAAATCATGAAACAAAATTTATATTTGGATAGGTGTTTCAAAATAGCATGGAAAACATATTTTATTTGCATTATTTGGATTAAGTATGAATTAGGTATGGATTTTATCAAATTTCAAATGAATTGTTTGAATTTGAAATTTGGATGCATTTGAATTATTCAAAACAGAAAACAAATGTTATAAATAGATAGAGAATTAAATTTGGTTTAACAAACATATTTTGTTTATTTTATTTGGAGTTTGGAAATGAAAGTTATTAGCAAATTAAGTTTAAGGACCATTCTGTAATTAAAAAGAACCTAAACTGAAAAGAAAAGGATGAAATCCTTTTTACACCGCACAGCTATCTACCCCAGGGCACTGCCAATGGGCCCTGGGCCAGCGTGGCACTGCGGGCGCACACAGCAGCTGACAGGGGGGGCCACCCTATCAGCGCACCGTGCAAAAAGATTGGGTTTTTTCCCGCGGGAGGGGGGACTCGAACCCTGGCCCTCTCGCTAGCGCGCACTGCACTGCTACCACTACGGTGTGTTCGCTCGTTTGACAGTATACGCTGCGCAGGTAAGGTAACATTCAGTTCGCGAACCTGAATTTTTACTGAACAAGTTTCTGAATTTCCGACAGGCTCGACGGCCGGCGTGCTCGTGCTGCTGTGCTGGGGGGGTGCTGTGTTGTGCGCTTGCGTGCTGTGGTGCTCGCGCAAGCAGAGAGAGAGGAGGTGGAGGCCACGGTGATGCTCACCGGCGAGGTAATCGTAGCCGCGGCTCGGGGAGGACTCCGGCGGTGACGTGGAGGATGGCGGCGGCGTTGTGGTGGATGTCAGGCACAGCGGCGGTGTCGAGGGCGTTGCTGGAGCCGCGGCGGTGCGATTCCCGTAGCTAGGATGGATGGTGGCGCAACGAGGTGGCGGTGTTCAACGGAGTTTCAGACACGGCGGCGCTCGGGCACGTGGCAGAGAGGTGGCGATTGCGACAGAGAGAGGGGAACATGGCGGCGGTGCTCGAGGGAGGAGGGAGTAGGTGGCTAGGGCTACGCAGGGGGGTCTAGGGGGTATTTTATAGGGGCTACGGGTTGCGCGCGGCCGTTCGCTGCGGCTGCCGGCGACGTGGCATAGCCCGATGCTCGGCCGTACGCGAGGAAGAAGGAGGGAGCGCGGGGCGAACCGGTATCGGGCCAGGGGAAGGAAGAAAACGGGCTGGGCCTGCTGCTCCCCCTTTGAAGCGTTTTTCCTTTTAATTTTTTTTCTCCTTCTGTTTTTTTTTACAGAAATGGAAAATGGAAGAAATGCTAGGGTTTTGAATTAGGAAATTTTTTAGAAAAATTTGTGTGAGTTAGTAATTACAATAGCAACAAAATGCCCACTTTGTTTTCCAAAAGTTTCAAATTTAAATTGCTGTTTGTGATTTAATTCAAATTTGAAAGGATTTGCTTATTAAGTGATTATTATTGAAAACAAGATTTTTAATAGGGTGAACCCTATTGTTTAATTAGAACAAATGATTAGAGTTGTTTTGGTAATTTTCATAATTTGAAATTGGGTGCTGTTTGAAATTTGATTCCAATTTAAAATGATTTTGAGATTAAGTGATTATTGCAAACCAAAATTAAATGGGGTGATCATATAGTTTTAATTGGAAGCAAATGATTATTATTGTTGTGTAATTAACATTAATTCCTAAAGGTTGCTGTTTGGAAAAAAAATGTATTTGAATTTGAATAATCATTTGAATTAAGTGATTGATTAAAAGCCACCATTTTTAATAGTTGAACCTTATGGATTAAAATGGAAACAATTGGAAGTTTAATTTGAACCTTTTTATTTGGAAAGATTGTAACAGAGCAAGTATGAAACAAAGGTTTGAATATTGTTTGAATTTCAATTGTGAAAAGAAAGAAAAACAGATGCAAACAAAAGGAAAACAAATGCAATGATTAAGATGCCATGATGCAAAACAAAAATAAAGCAAGAAACAGACATGCTAGGGTGGTTTTTCATACTTGGGATGTTACACATATTCGGGACAGAGATGAGCCGGATTATTTGGAACCGGAATATTCATCTCAAACTGGATATTCCGGTTGTGGAGTTTTTGCTCGAAAACGGCTAAGGACCGGAGTCAAAACTTTCTGGAGTGAACCGTATTATTTGAACCGGATTATTCGGGGCATACCGGATATTCCAGTTTGGGCAATTTTCGGACCATATTTCACACTGGCATGGGACAGATTATTTGTACCGGATTATTCACTTCGGACCGGATATTCCGGTCCAGTTTTGAACCGGATATTCCGGTCTACTCTGCACACAAACGGCTAGTTTTTGTGGGGACCTATTTAAGGGGGCTTTCTTCCCCATTGGTCCCCAAGTCTTCCAAGCACGTTTTTCCCCCTCTCCCCCACCATTGTTGACCTTGGAAAGCTTTCCCCTCTCCCAATCCCTCCTATGATTCTTGCATATCTTTGAGGGAGAAGGTAGAGGAGATCTAGATCTACATTTCCACCAATCCATCTTCCTTCTTAGTGAGGGAAACTTAGTAGATCTTGATCTTGGAGTTCTTGGTGTTTCTCCTCCATTGTTCTTCCTCTCTTATTCCCCCATAAGCATTTGTTGCTTTGTTGGAATTTGAGAGTGAAGGATTTGAGCACTTGTGCTCTTGCCATTTGCATCGGTTTGCTCTCTCCACGAGGATTCGTGGAAGTTGAAAGTTTGTGAGCTCGTTACTCTTGGGTCTTGGACCCTAGACAACTTGTGGTGTTCTTGGGAGCCTCCAATTGAGTTGTGGATGCGTGCCCCAAGATTGTGGTGACACCGAGAGCCTCCAATTGAGTTGTGGATGCGTGCCTCGGGTTTGAAGGTTGCCAATAGTGGAAGGTGAACTAGGCCTTTGTGGTGGGGTTCATCGGAGAATAGGGTGAGGCCTTTGTGGCGTTGAGTAGGCCTTCGTGGTGAGCTCACACCCCTCCAACGAGACGTACTCCCCTTTGTGGGAGGAACTCGGGAATACATCTTCGTCTCCGTGTGCCTCGGTTATTTCTATACCCGAGCTTTTTACTTATGCAATTTACATTGTGATAGCCTTCGAGCTTGAAGTTATATATCTTGCTATCACCTTGTTACTTGTCTTGCTTAGCATAAGTTGTTGGTTCATCTAGTTGACCCTAGAATATTTAGGTTGTATGCTTGTTAATTTAAACACCTAGTTTATTTCCGCATTTAGCAAGCATTAACCGGAAAAGTTTTAATCGCCTATTCACCCCCCCTCTAGGCGACGTCGTTGTCCGTTCAATTGGTATCAGAGCCTCGTCTCTCTTTATTAGGCTTTACATCCTAGAGAGTATGATGTCATTTAGAGAAATAGAACATGATCCCGCTTTTATATTCTATGGTAGAAACTATGATGTTTGGAAAATTCGCATTCTTAATTTTCTTACGGACATGGGTCCAAAGTATGTTAAGAGAATTGTAGATATGGATTTTCCTCCTCCAAAGGATTCTCAAGATTTATCTTTAGAGGATGAGGAAAACTCTTATCTCGATACTCTTGTATCTAATGGTCTCTTGTGCATTTTGAGCGATGTAGTTATTGAATCAATCATGCCTTTTTGGAACGCTCATGAGCTATGGAAAAAACTTCAAGATATATATGATGTGTCCAATATTATTTGAGGATGATTGTTCTCCATCCACTTCCGGCCATGATGAGTTCACATCTTTCTCCACTCCACCAACATGTGATTTGTCACAAGGTAATGATTTGGTTAGTGGTGATAGAAATTGCATTGTGGATAGTGAATTTGCTATTGACTATACTTCATCTCTATCCCATTGCAATGATCTATCTTTGGACTTAATATCTTCTAGCACTCAAAATTCCATACATGCTAGTGTTGATAGTACTTGCATATCATGTAATAGTTGTTTAACTAAATCTCATGATGATATGCTTCCTATGTCTTGTTTTCATAAAAACAATGCTTCCATTTCCTCTAGTACTTGTGTGACTAACAATGTAGAGGAATCCCAACTTTTGTTGGAACAAGACATGGACCTCAATGGAGCTTCATGCATTCTCTCTTCATAACCTTCCTATCCTCACTTGTTCCTTATGGCTAAGGATTCAAAGGTATCCCCACCTTTGGAACCCACTACATCTTGTGATGATGAGGATGAGGATTTATCTTTTGGAGAGTATGAGGATGAGGTCTCCTTAATGGAGAAGGGTGAGTTGGTTCTTCTTGATCTCCCAAAAGGTAGTAAATCTATCACTCCTTTTAGTGAAATATTGGCTTTTGCTATTTATAGCACTAAAATCATTGAAAATAAAGGGGATATTGAAAGAAGTGATGCTGATGAAAAGGCATCCCTCACTACGTCTCTTGAGGAAGAGTATGAGCTCCGAGTTACTCTTGAGGAGAAACTTGAATCTATCGAGGAGCTCTATAATGAACAAATAACCTATGTCACTAAAGCACGTGACCATACCAATGCTAAATATAAAGTGCTTAAAAATGAAAAGGTTGAATTTGTTGTTGGCAATGCTAATCTAATTGAGGAAAACTCTAGGTTGAATAATGAGCTTGCCAAGTTGTCTTCTTCTATTTCTAATGATGCTTGTGCTACTAACTCCACATCTTGTGAAGCATCTATTTTGAAGGAGAATGTTGAGCTAAGGGCTCAACTTGAGTTAATGACTAGCAAGTATGGGAAATTGGAAGAGAGTCATGAAAAGCTATCTAGCTCTCATGAGGATCTTCTAGCATCCCATACCAAGCTAAAATTAGCTCTTGAGGCTATCACTACAAAGGTAACATCTTGTGAGACTCATGTGGTAACTAGAACAATCTCTTCTATTAATGCTATATTGCCTTGTTCTAGTATTAGTAACTCATCCTCTCATAATGTTTCTACATCTTGTGATGAGTTGCTTTTCTTGCCTTGTTGCTCTAACAATGAAGCATCTACTTCCTCTAGCTCTTGTGTTGTTTCTAACCATGTAGAGGAAAATAAAGAGCTCAAGGCCCAAGTCACTTCTTTGAAGAAAGACTTGGAAAAGTGTCATGAAGGGAGTTCCACACTTGACAAGATGTTGAGAGTGCGAAGACTTCCCAATGACAAGAGTGGACTTGGATTCAACTCCAATCTCAAGAACAAGTCCATTATTGACAAGAAGAAGGGCCAAGAACAAGTCAAAGATCCGGCCAAGATTATTTGCTTCAAGTGCAAGATTGAAGGGCACCATGTTAGATCTTGCCCTTTGAAGAAGAAGCCTCTTAGTGAGAAGCAACTAGGGAAGAGGCCTCTTGTTCAATCTCATGCTCAACCACGAGTTGAACAACGGCCACCTCCTAAGAAGACTCAAGCCAATGCTCCTCTTGTTGAGAAGCCTATTGAGAAGAAAGAAAAGAGTCGATGTTGCTACCTTTGTCGCAAGAAGGGACACTTTGCTTCTTCATGCACTAATGGTACATTATCCAACCCTATCCTTGTTGATAATGCTTATTACATTCGGAAGGATAATGTGGGCAATGTGTTTGCCAAGTATGTTGGTGCTCCAAGTGGTTTCAAGAAAAGAACCATTTGGGTTGCCAAACCTATTGTGACTAACCTCTTAGGACCCAACTTGGTTGGGGACCAACAAGCCCAAACTTGATCAATAGGTGGAGTTGGAGGGCATTGGAGACTTGTCTATTTTATGAAGAATTAAGGGATCTTCATCAATTATATTTCCTCAAGCCAAGTCACTTGGATTATATATATATATATATCTCCTTCCCAATGTTCCTCCAAGCGGTAACTTGTGTTTAAATCATATATTCATTGAAAGTTGCTTGCTCCCTTGCATATGTTAGTTTTGTTTCTAGCATGTGTTTGTATATGTTATGCTTCCTACTTACCTATCTTGAGTAATCTAGTTATGTTTGTTGGTTTGCACTCCATGTACTTGTGTTCTTTGTGTTGAGCCTTCATTGCTTTCATTGCTTATCTTAGTTGGATCTTTGGGAGATTAATGGACTATCCCATTTTGGGGGAGTAATATGCTTTGCACTTTACTATCCTAAAATGTGTGTACATGAGGAATACCACTTAGTGTTGATATATCAATATTATCTATTCTCTATGTGGTATGTCATTCTCATGATAAATTCATTTCTAAAATGTCCATTAACTTTCTCTAGTTGGATTTATTTTTGCCTCTTGTTGATTTCAATGGATTATCACATTATGGGGGAGTAATAAGCTATGTGCATATTACAAGCCTAGAAAATGTGAACATGTGAGGTATTGCCACCTAGAGTTGATATTCTAGTTATCTTGTTCCTAAGTGGCATGTTGCTCAAACAAGTTCCATATTTACTTAAAATATTTTGTGTCACTCTTCTTTGGTATCTTGTTTGTTAGAGAGTTCTTGTTGCCTTGCTTTTCGGGTTTTATTTGTATCCTTCAAAAATCTCTTCCTAAGCATGTTTTTTTATTGTTCCTATCTTTTACTACATGCTTATGTTTTGTGAATATGATTGTGAACCAATCTACCACCGAGAAATATCTCCATACATATCTTGTCTTTGACAAGTTATAATAATTTCTGGTAAGTTTATTGATCATATTTACTTTGGCCATTGCTCTAAGATTGCATTCTTTCTTGCCAAGGTTTTGTTTGGTTCAATCTCCTTTGTGTCTTCCTTGCTCTACTCAAAATTTGTTTTATGCTTTCTTGAGTTAGGAAAAGCAATGATCCTATACTTGTGCACTTATGGTCAAAGTCATACTTCTTTGGGTTGCACTATTCTTGGGGAAGCTATCCTACTTTGAGTAGATCACCGTTCTTTAAATTGGTATTGCATCTAATTGATTTTATTTAAACATGACTAGTGTTTGAATAATATATATGGAGAGTAATGATTCCATTGTGTGCATTTTGTATTCAAATGCAAGATCATAAATAATGCACTATTTTTGGAAGAACTATCCTATATGCGTTTGAACACTTCTTGTCTTTAAATTTGCATTTTATCCCAATGACTTGTCTCTTTGAAAGACGAACATTTTTCGTCTTAGTACTTTGTGTGCTATCATGAAAAGTGTAGAGGGTTTGTTTATTCTTTGATGAGTTTTGTGTGTTCATTTATATCCCCTTAAGATTAAACTAAGCTTAGTGCTTTGCTTTCAAGCAAAAATCTTATTGGTATATTAATGAACCTCTCTTGGATATCATGTTCTTCACTTTTGTACCTATTTTGCGTGTGCATGTTTCTTTGTGGATATATATCTTTGTGATTGTTGTCCACTTAGAAACTTATACACACGATAATAGTTACATCTTTAATTGATATTCTATTTCTTTAGTGACCACGTTTTTTTATATTCCTTGGTGGTTCCTAAAAGGCACAAGCTTTGTTTTTGTTTTGGTATTCCTTTTGCATCTTAATAAGCTTGTGGACCTATGTGTTTTATCATTTGATGTTTTGTGTGTATGGGAAAGACATGATATGCACTATGTGCCTCCTATATTGAAAGACTATGTTGATGATTCTATCATCCTATTAGTCTCCAAAAAATGTTTTTCCTTGTCACACGCATCTATTTCGGTTGAGTAAGTCTTTATTTGTCACTTCTTGATCTTCATTTCTCAACTTTTGTTTGTTTGCAAGTTGCTTTGCTTCTTTTCCAATCTATCCTCTTGCACTTGTTAGTGTTCAAAATTATCTAGAAGGGAGTGATGATTCCATGTTGTGCACACTATATAGTAAATCAAACCTAACATTTTGCATGTACCTTGGGGAGTTCCCTCTTGATTTTCTAGAAAACTTGGTTGATCTTATCAAATTATTGATTTTGGTCAATCGGTTTTTCGGATCCTTTGGTTGGTTGCTTCTTTGTGAAAGTATCCTTCAATTTGACTTTTCTTGTAAATCTTTGGGTCCTCAATATAGTTTGATCTCCCTCCATCTATTCATAGTTGGAGATATGCACTTGATTTCACTCATATCATGAGGAATGCATACACTATGGGGGAGCTCTTACTATATTGGCCTTCTAATCTTTTTGCCCATTTCGACAATGGATGCCAATGGGAGAAGTTTAGAGGGTTTAAGGGAATTTGGTTTATGCTTTAGTTTCGTTCTTAAGCATTTGCCTTTCCATGCTATTGCATCCTTGCTCTTGTTTAGCATGTTGTCTTTATTCATCATATAAACCCTCGTAAAAAGGTATTGTCATCAATTACCAAAATGGGGGAGATTGAAAGCGCATGGTTCCCCCATATGTGGTTTTGGTAATTAATGACAATCCTTATGGACTAATGTTTGCATTGAGTTATCCTTGTAGATTTTGTCCATAGGAAATAATGGAGTTCATGTGTTGAACTCTATTAGCTTCCTTGATGGCCATTGTTACATTCAAGGATTTATATGAAGAATGGTCTTGGTTTGAGTTGAGCTTATTGCTAGTATGTATTGAAGAAAAGGATTAGGTGATCTTTCATTATCATCTTCAAGACATCATCTTTAGAATTGAGAAGCAAAGATACAAGGTTGATCAAGCAAGCGATCAACACACGAAGCTACAAGTTGTACCAAGTGGGATTGTGTATCCCATGGTATGGTAAGCATTAGTCAATATAGCTTTGTGAACTAACCCATGATATGTGTGTGTCGCATCTCTATGTGTGGTTAGGTATCTTTCCATGGGCATGAACCAAAAGGAAGATTTCATATAGCCCATGGTCTATGTCGTCATCAAGCGGTGTTTGTCATCTAGCTTGACGTGGAAGCTCAAGTGAAGCATCTAGAAGATATCCTATGCTTGATACTTGCCACCCGTTTGGAGATTGTGGTCTTGTGAAGATTTGCCGAAGGGTCTCTCCCATAATGGTGTATGGGGGAGCTAGTCTCTCCCATAATGGTGTATGGGGGAGCAACTTGCAAGTCTTCATCAAGCAGAGTTTGTGCTAGCAAGTGCAATCAAGAAAGAAGATCCAACTTGAGAGAGTCAAGATCGTCATCATCTAGCTCAAGTGGAATGCTCAAGGCAAAGGTATAATATTGATAGGTTTTCTATTTTACCGGTCTCGTATCTTTGGGAGACCGGGTTATAGGATAGATAGTCGTACTATCAAGAGGGGCTCTCAAGTGAGTAATTTGATCGGATCGATATGGAGAGCTCAAACCTTTGCATACTTTGCATATCATCTTTCTTGGTTCTTATTTGGATTTTTTCTCCTTTGGTTTTTAGTGCTTGTCGTGATCTTCATGACAAGCCTTTGGTTTCTCGAAAACGGATTTCGTAAGAAAAACTTGTTGCGTTTTCGGTGGTGAAAATATTCCGTTCGGCTTTGAGAATGTTCCCACACCTTCCATGTGTGGTAACTTCTCCATACTTTGAGGTATCAATATTTTCACTTTTTCTTTGGATACTCCTTGCTATTATTCTGGGCAACCGGATATTCCGGTTAGGATAGTTTTGGTCCATATTCGGGACAGAGATGAGCCGGATTATTTGGAACCGGAATATTCATCTCAAACCGGATATTCCGGTTGTGGAGTTTTTGCTCGAAAACGGCTAAGGACCGGAGTCAAAACTTTCTGGAGTGAACCGGATTATTTGAACCGGATTATTCGGGGCATACCGGATATGCCGGTTTTGGCAATTTTCGGACCATATTTCACACTGGCATGGGCCGGATTATTTGTACCGGATTATTCACTTCGGACCGGATATTCCGGTCAGACCGGATATTTCGGTCCAGTTTTGAACCGGATATTCCGGTCTACTCTGCACACAAACGGCTAGTTTTTGTGGGGACCTATTTAAGGGGGCTTTCTTCCCCATTGGTCCCCAAGTCTTCCAAGCACGTTTTTTCCCCTCTCCCCCACCATTGTTGACCTTGGAAAGCTTTCCCCTCTCCCAATCCCTCCTATGATTCTTGCATATCTTTGAGGGAGAAGGTAGAGGAGATCTAGATCTACATTTCCACCAATCCATCTTCCTTCTTAGTGAGGGAAACTTAGTAGATCTTGATCTTGGAGTTCTTGGTGTTTCTCCTCCATTGTTCTTCCTCTCTTATTCCCCCATAAGCATTTGTTGCTTTGTTGGAATTTGAGAGTGAAGGATTTGAGCACTTGTGCTCTTGCCATTTGCATCGGTTGCATCGGTTTGCTCTCTCCACGAGGATTCGTGGAAGTTGAAAGTTTGTGAGCTTGTTACTCTTGGGTCTTGGACCCTGGACGACTTGTGGTGTTCTTGGGAGCCTCCAATTGAGTTGTGGATGCGTGCCCCAAGATTGTGGTGACACCGAGAGCCTCCAATTGAGTTGTGGATGCGTGCCTCGGGTTTGAAGGTTGCCAATAGTGGAAGGTGGACTAGGCCTTTGTGATGGGGTTCATCGGAGAATAGGGTGAGGCCTTTGTGGCGTTGAGTAGGCCTTCGTGGTGAGCTCACACCCCTCCAACGAGACGTACTCCCCTTTGTGGGAGGAACTCAGGAATACATCTTCGTCTCCGTGTGCCTCGGTTATTTCTATACCCGAGCTTTTTTACTTATGCAATTTACATTGTGATAGCCTTCGAGCTTGAAGTTATATATCTAGCTATCACCTTGTTACTTGTCTTGCTTAGCATAAGTTGTTGGTTCATCTAGTTGACCCTAAAATATTTAGGTTGTATGCTTGTTAATTTAAACACATAGTTTATTTCCGCATTTAGCAAGCATTAACCGGAAAAGTTTTAATCGCCTATTCACCCCCCTCTAGGCGACGTCGTTGTCCGTTCAACAGGTCTAGGGGCCTACCCTATCTCACTGACAACGTGGACAGGTCCCATCTCCGAACGGCGCGACGACTTCCCGCACCCGCTTCAGCGAGAAGCCGGAGGCGTGCTCTGTTCTGCAGTGTGCCTGTCCCATCAGTCGTACCTTATAGTCTTTTTCTATTCGGCTGGGCACCAGTATATAAGGTGTCCTGCCTCCTCCTGCGCGAGGGACGTTGGACTACGTTACTGGACTTGGCACTTATTCACTAGAGAGAACTAGAGAGCTAGAGTGGCTACTCGGCTGAAGGCCTGATTTGTACTGTGGCTACTCGGTAAACACACATATAGAGAGAAAGGCAGGAGTAGGGGTGTTACCTCCACACGAGGGCCCTGAACCTGGGTATGATCGTGTTGTTTGCAGTGCTTGAGACATCCTACACGCGGTTACTCGCCGTGTGATCCCTCCCCGATCACCTCCAACGTCCATCGGCCCCAACCTTTAGCCATCATATGGCATCTGCCGTGATACCACCACGACACTTGGAGTAATTGGTTGATTTCACCACCAGGGTGAGACAGTGAAGGTGGAATCCAAGAGCTGAATTCACTTGTTATTGAACAAGGAAATATCTGAAAACAAGTGGCAACTAGAGAGAAGAACATCAAGCAACAAAACCACAGGAAGCAACACTGCCTCAGTAAGGGAGCATAAGGATTTATCCAGTGAATCATTAGGATATAATAGAGAATTATTAACCTATGTCAAGCTCATCAGAGATGAGGACATCATAATAATATCTTTAATGGAAACAACTACCAAGTATGGGGTAATAACAAGCCATTACATCCACATGTCTTGAAATGTGGAGGTAGATGAAAACAAGCTTAAAACCTTGTTTTCCAAATCCTTTTCACATGTAAGACTTACAGATGATAACAAAACTCATCTATTTATAACCATGTAAATGATTACATGTTTTAAAACAACAATATATATTGTCCACAATTAGAACCTATGCGGAAAACAAATAAATAAGATTCCAAAACCACACATGTTTTCCATTTGATCAAGTACTGAAAACAACAAACATAGAATACACATATCTCAGTAAAATGTCAACCAAACTTGCTAGGAGTTTCAATTAGGAAATAACAAAGCCTCATAAGAGAAAACAATTTCATTACCTAATAAAATAATTTAGTATGTCATGGGATACAACTCTCTATTAAGTGATTCTCATTTCAATACATAAAAACCATACCAAGTAATGTTACCAAGTTATTTTCTAAAAAGAATTTGTATCCAAAATGATCCATTTATAACATACCACTTGGTGAACCATATGTGTGTTGTGTAAATATGATATTCATGCTTAAAGATAAATTTTAAAGCCATTTTATGAATTAAATGGAGAGAAATCATAAAAATCACTTAAACTAGCACCTTAAATAAAAAGTACAATAATTCTTCTAACTCACCAAAACAAAACATGGTGAGATGTGAAATTTGATAAGGAATTCAAATATGATTTTTAGTAAGTTTTAAGTTCACAAAAAATCCTAGAAAACAAGCTTTCCTTTTCAGTTTTTAGTAACAGAAGGACCTAGTGGCAAATAATAGAAACTTCTAGGGGGGTTTCTTTGAAATGTTTAAAAACATTCTTTCTTCAACCTCTGGCCAGAAGGCCAGAGGCGTGCGACCGCCTCTGACGTCGTTGCCACCTCCTCCTCGCCGCCATTCCGTGGGTATATAGGCCAGGGAGCCGTCTACATCGTACTCTCTCTTCTCACTCTCGCACTCTCTCTGTATTTCTACTGGGAGAAAACCCGAAACCCTAACCCTAGTCCCCTCGGGCCGCCGGCCATTCCATCGATTCCGGCCACGTCGAGACCAACCGAGGCGATTAGGAGATGCACCATCCTCTACTCTCCCTCCTCGGTGAGCCTCGCTTGCCGGGATGCTCGGTGGCCGACGAATCGGCCGTCGTTCTAAACTCCGGCCGCCGCAGGGAGGAGCTCTGTGCCGTCGATTCCTACCTCTCTGAGCTGCCCCGAGCACATAACCATACTCCTGGTGAGCTCACACACCTCCTGGTGTTTTTCGTTTGGAATTTGAGCGTCGAAATCGAGTTCCCCTCGTGCACTGTCAACCGTCGCCGCCAAACGCCGTCGTCGGCGACACTCCGGCTACCATTTGGAAGCGGCGCTGAACCCCCACTAGCTCCTCGTTGCAATGGCGCAAAGCAAAACCATCAATTTCCACCCTAGGAGTCGAATTGTATCTGTCTGTGAGAAATCGAGTTCATGTTATGTCATCATGACATAATAGTGACGTCATTAGTCCTTGTTCTTTTTTATTTTTTTATTTAAAACTGATTATGGCAGGTGGGTCCCACATATCAATTTAAAAACAGAAACATGATTAATCTTACAAAATCAATAACTTTAAAAATATTTATCAGAAAAATGTAAATAAAATATGTACATGTTCATAAAAATAAAATCTATTCATTTATAAACTTTTCAAAAATATTTAATAAAGTTTAAAATTAAACATTTTCTTTAATTAAAATAAATCATTTAAAAATTGAAAAAATTAATAAATAATTCATAAAATCAGAAAAATACAAGTTATATACCAAAATGCTCAAAATGATAAATACAATTCATCTATGATGTTTTCAAGGGCATTCGACCAAGTTTTTATGTGTGCAATGTTTGTCCAATCCTTTAATTCATTTAAAATTAATAAATAATAACTTACTCAAATATTTTGAGAAAAACAGAAAATGTTATATCAAATTAAAGATAAAAACATTTCAATTAAAACATGTCAAGCACAAAACATTTTCTTTAACTTATAAACTTGTTTCTACATATATACTGGAATTCTACTATATTCCATTATGACAAGAAATAACTGCCACAGTATTATTTTCATTATTAATAAAACCCTCATGTTTTCACACCTACTAAAACCTAACATCACAAGTCATTAGCAAGCATTGTGATGATAGAGTTAGCTGTATTAGTCCCTCATTTTCAATTAAACTCTTTGTCATCAGCCCTACACTTTTGAACATAAAATCAAACATCTTTATTATCTTTTTAATAATTGTTTCCATCTGATATTGTTTTCTCGTTTAATCATGTGACAATCATTTATAACCAAACATGATAACAAATGTTTGCTAATTAAAAGTGAAACATATGTAAGTCTAAAAGAACTAAGAACCACACCACCACAAGTAACGAAACCATTCACCTAAAACCTGTGTGGTTGAGTTATCGTATCAAACGTAGCTTACACTTGTAAGCCGGGGTGTTTTCCAGGTTAATTCACGTTGCATCTCATTACAATGCATGTATCATCTTGCCAATGTTTTCTGTAGTCCTTACCGGGACTACTTTGCTATCTTTCAGATGTCGGAATTGTCTACGCGCGACCCTCGAACCTCGAAGACTTGGATTATTATTGTTGTTTCAATCTCAGGCAAGTTCATCACTTGCTCACATCCTTTGCAGTACTTCATAACAAACTAATTGCAAAAACCCTATCATATTATCACCTACTCTCAAAAAAATGCATGATCCTATTTTTATAATAATATGACTAATTGAGCGACTACCGGAGTGGTAGTGTTCTGTTTGGTGGGCGGATGGAACCATGGTAAGATGAATAGGTCTAAGGGAGGTTCCATCTGCACGGGAAAGTATTACCTAGGAACTAATCACAACTGCCGTCAGAACTCGGTGCACCGTAAATACCGCGTTAACCATGGCTCTTCTATGGGGGAAGTAAGTCAGCTGTGATCTTTTCTCGTTCGCATGTCAACGGGCTGCCAGAGACGTACAATGTAGGTTCTGCAGGACTACATGCACATGGGTGGGGGCCCTTACGTCCCATGGACTCTGGGGTCTATGAGTGTCTTCCAGGGGCGCGTAGATCTCCATCGTGAGGGGTGGAATCAGGCGTTCAACCTGCTGGTGGAAATGGGTGGGCATGCGTTGTGCGGAGAAGCACGGTTTGGCTTGGACCAACAACCGGGCCCCACACCTGAGTGGGAGTGGACATGATCTCGAGCCTGGTTGTGCAACATGGTCTTGGTCGTCCATGGGTCGTCCATGGGTAAAGTAACGCACCTTTGCAGAGTGTAAGAGGATGTGGCATGTTACCCCCTATTCCGGGAAGGAACTGCGAACGCTACAGGAAAGGCAACTCCATGAAGTTCTAGTCTTGTGATGGTCTGGCGGGCATAGTTTTCAGAAGGAAAAGCAATCTCTTGAAGAAAGATTTACAAAAACCTTGCATTAGCTTATGACTCTTTTGAGTCCAAAGCTGTAGTTAGTGCATCAAACTACCTTCTATATATCATGAACTTGCTGAGTAACGCTCGTTACTCATTCGTTCCCGTTTGACCCCTGCTTAGAGTTGAAGCCTATGTAAGTCGTCATTCTGAAGCCATCGCTACCTCCTGAAGCTAGGAGAAGTCATATATTACTTAGTCGGTGAAGCATCGTCATCAGCAACGCTGATGGAAGAGAAGCTATCAAGGTGTAGGTGGAGTCCATTCATGTACTTAGCTGTTACAAGCCATCGATTAGGGCTGACATCAGCCGTAGTGGATTTAGTTCCGAGCTAGAGTAATTCTCCAGCTTGGATCTTCGCATTGCTTCTTCTGATGTTCATTTGTATGAGATCTTCTTGATTCATCAAAGAGTTTCTCAAGATTTTGTCATGAAGTTTGTATCCTATAGTTTTGCCTGGACCTCCTATGTTTCTGTTGTACTACTCTGAGGGATGTAATATTCACGGATAAGTCCTTCTGTGAGTATTATGTCATCGACTTGCGCACTACACATGCAGTGCTGTGCTGGGTCACCACAGCGGGGAAGCAAGGCGAGGTTTAATTCGCCGGTGAGCTTCCACGGTGGCCGGCGGCAGCAATAAAAGGGATCGCCCAAATTCCCTGGCTCTCGGCCATCCCAGCTAACGAGATTTGCTGGAGAGGTAGAGGAGATCATGGCGCATCTAGTGGTTGCCTCCGTTCTTCGTGAGGTTGCCGGAAACGACGGCGGCAAGTGGCGGCCCGGCCTTACGGGCTAGGGTTAGGGTTTTCACACGGGAGAGGAACCGAGAGAGAGGAAGACTGCGAGAGAGAGAGAGAGTGAGCATGATGCAGGTCTCTTCTTCTTCTTATCCTCGACGAGGAGGCTCCGAAGCAGGAGGTGGCAGCGCGAGGTCGACGCGGCGGGTTTCTCCTCTTCCTTCTGAACAGAGGAGAAGAAGAAAATGAAATGGCACTTTTCAGTAACCCCCTGGAATTTCAGAAATTTACAACTAAGTCCTTCTGTCTAAAGGAAACATTGTTTTTAGGGCCTTATTGTTATCAGAAAAATTATTAAACATTATATTTATAATCCTCATCAAAAATGCAATCTCACCATTTTTTTGGGGGTGAATTTGGACAATATTGGGATTTTTTATTTAGGGCGCTAAATTAAGTGGTTTTGTTGTTTTCTCTTAATTTAATTTATTAAATCGCTATTAAATTATTTTAGGCATGATTATTATGATCACACACAACAACCATGTGGTTAGAAAGGTGGTGTATCATAATTTGACAATTTTAGCTACAAGTTCTTTTTAAGAAACCATTTGTAATATGCCTAGTAATGTTGTTTATGCATTGTAAATAAAATCTCCCAATAGAGAAGTTTATTCCATGACACACCAAATTCTTTTGATTAGGTAATGGACTTATTTTCTTTTATGTAACTTCTTTATTCTCATAATTCGAACTCTTAATAATTCTAGTTGACACCTTTACTTGGGTGTGTAAATCATGTTTGTTGTTTTAGGTACTTGATCAAGTGGAAAACGGGAGTGGCTTAGGCTCACATTGATTTCTAATATCAAGAGACTATATGTTTGTTTTTCAACCTTGTTTACAAGTATGGATATTATTCAGTGGTGTTTTCAGAACATGTAATCATTTACATGTTGGTGTATGGATGTATTCTTGTTATCATCTCTTAGTCTTATGTATGAAAAGGATATAGAAAACAAGGTGTTAAGCTTGTTACCATTAACCTCCACATATCACAAGACATGTGGATGCAATGGCTGGTATTATTTCATACTTGATAATTGTTTCCATTAAAGATATTATTATGAGTTTCTCATCTATGATGAGCTTGACAGAGGTTATTGGTTTTCTAATATATCCTAATGATTCACTGAATAATTTCTTATGCTCCCTTACTGAGGCAGTGTTGCTTCTTGTGGTCTTCTGTTGCCCGCAATATCCTTGTCTCTAGTTGTTACTAGTCTTCAGGTACTGCCTTTGTCACTTGCAAGTAAGATCAGCTCTTGGATTCCATCTTCAACTATCTCACCCTTGTGGTGAAAACAACCAGTTATTCCAAGCAAAGATTTTACTTAGATTATTATAAAAGTATGTAAGTTTCTTTTATGACATCAAGTTTCCATATGCATATAAGAAGAATTTGTTAACATGTGGACTAGACTTGCCTCCAAATTACTAATCATTTACAATAGGCAAATATGTACTAGGTTATTCAACCTTCTGTTTGTTTGTGTGTGACACTCAATTGTTTGAGTATACAAAGTGATCTGTTAACAAGGTCTAGAAACTTGTTACCAAACTACTTCTATATAACACTAACATTGGAGTATCACACTATTTCAAGAGAGTTAATGAGACGGGAAAACAACGTTGCACTTCCTTACCAGAAAAGGGTGGGTGGGTGGGGAAAGAAGAAAAAGAACAGAATTCCTACTCTCACGTTTCATTTTTCCTATATAGCTACAAAATAGTTTCTAGACTCAACTGCGACCAGTAAAAAGGGATCCTACAGGCAGACAGGCTCTGATACCATTTGTCGTACCCTGATTTCTAGGGGATACTCATCGGGCCGAACTGGATAGCAGGTGCTTGGATTATGGGGCATAACTGCTCCCACGTCCCAGCTTCCTGGTAGGCCTGCGCTTATGCGCGACAACACAAGCCCTGCTATTCCATCGTCGATGTAAACTATCCACTAGAGACCAAAGGCACTACTGTCGACGTACTTCATACCAATCACACATGGTACGTCAAGAGCTTTGAACAAAGGATATCACAACAGATCTCTACGACACAAACGATTGAAATAAGTTGCAAATGGCTCTCATTAGAGCAGAGATAGCAAATACAATCATCCAGAGGACACATGTCCCAACAATACATCATTACATCACAGCGGAAGCATTCAACATGTCTGAGTACAGACAAGAACCAAATAGGCCTAAGAGGCCGGAAACGAAAAGACGGAGCCCATCCACGAAGTCTCGGATCCTGCCCGGGTCCGCTATCTACTCGTTAGCAGTCTCGTCGTCATACCCCACGTAGTAGCCACCATGGAGATCCTCGGAAACGTAGGTCTGCGGAAACCACAGCCCCAAAGGGGTCAGTACATAAACGTACTGGCAAGCAAGACTCACAGTTCACCAAAGTGTAACCCGTCAACACCAAGCACAGATGCCTTGGGTTCAACGGAAGAAAAGGGGTATGAAAGATGCTGCAACTGGCTGCGCTAACCAATTACAGAAACATACTACAACTGCCGGCTAACAGAAAGGAGATAAGATCGAGGATTGTAACCAACTGAAAGATAACTTCAAGAAAACCCATCCTGGATCTCGCCCCTTATCCAAAGAAGCAATACGAGGATAACTCACACAGTTGAGTTAATGATGGTTCATGTTATTGTGTCAATAAGCCTATTACTAGTCAAGTTGTTAATCATTGGGTGTAAGGTTGTTAATCATTAGGTTTAAGTTGTCCTGAGTACTTGTTAGCCAGTACTTTCACCAAGTAATCCATAACCGCGGAAAACACGGCTTCTCGAGAAGATTTATCCCTGCAGGGTTGCACCAATTTGGCCGTACACGCAAGAATATCCCGCCAGACGGGAATCAAACCCACCAAGCGAGGCACTCTACACAACTCAACTCTTCTTCGCATCAAGCCCAAAGCACCTTGGGCGCACGGCTAATCGAGCCCAGAAGAAAATGGACCCTCATAGCACTCTAAGAACGTGTCCCCCTATATGCCGACTACGAAAGTTCCACCCTGGCCTGGGCTCGCAAAAACATGCATGCGGCAAATGGAAAACACGAACTAAATGAGGCGATTTGGACGAGATGCGAATCGAATCAAATTGAGGGGGGCGCCCATACTCGCTTCCCACATGCGGTTAGTGCGCTCATCATGGATCAGTAGACAAGACCCTTTTCCTATTAGGGTCGACACTAGCAGGCCTCAAAACCACACAGGGCCTCCTGCCGGTGCCTTATCATCAAATTTATTATTAATAGTAACATTAGCATGATTGATTGATTAAACATCGAGCCCCCAGAACATAATAGAAATAGTAACAGAAGGTGACGGGTAACAGACTCGAGCAAAACAACCTAAGCATGCTAGTAAGACACTGGCTCAAACAATGGGTTGTAGGAAGGGAGGTGAGGCATTATCAGGTTTAAAGGATTCATGTGATAGGTTCGTAACAGAAACATCTACTACTAAGGCTAGCAGAAAAGAACAACGGAAAGTATCGGTAACCAATGTTGAAAGGAACACAGTGGTTCATGTGAGTGATAACTTGCCTGCAAACCCAGTAGCCTGGTACTGAGCTAACTCCTTAGAAGGGGTGTCGTAAGTATCGTCGGTCTCAACGTCGTCGTTTATCCGAGAAGAAGCAAACAAACAAGGCAGAAATATAAACAATCATTATCATGGTATTGTGCACAATCAAGATGATGCATGACAAGTTAATGGTTGCATCAAAATAAACTAGCTAACATGATAACACAATTTAAATGGACCCCTATGCTATTTTGAGTTGCATATGAAAAAGGGTCCATGAATTAAGTGGAACAATTGATTTGCAATTAATTATTATGTGAAAGTTGTTAGCATGATGCATGCATGATGATAACAACAAAATAACAACAATAGATGCAAGTGGTAAAAGGATAAAACAAGTTTGGAAATTATTTATTAAGTTTGGAAATGTTTGGTTACTTAAACATGTCACACAAGCAATTGTTGTTTTCATCAAGTTAAAGTGTTCAAAACAATTAACAATATTTATATTTGAAAAGAACATCAAATTTTAGTTGGATTACATGTTTCAATTATTGAAATAGGAGTTAGGATGAATTTATTATGAATTAAACAATATTAAACAAGTTTTAAATGATTTTAAAACAAGTTTGAATTTAATTGAATTTTTATTTGTTCAAAACATAAATTCAAACTTACATTTGAAAAGTTCACACTTTGATGGTTTAAAAACATATTTTGCATGTTCAAAAATATTTTAATTTGAGCAAGTTATGATTTTATCAAATTTAATTGAATTAAATAAGGATTAAATTATTTAGGCAATTTTAATTATTCAAAACAGGAAACAAAAATTATATTTGAATAGGTTATTCAAAATGGTATGGAAAACATATTTTATTTGCCTTTATGGGATTAATAATGAATTAGTTATTGAATTTAGAAATTAGCATTTGAATTGTTCAAGTTTGAATTTTAAATGCATTTGGGATTTTCAAAACAGTGCACAAATGGGTTATTTGGAAAGATTATTTAATTTGGAACAGAAAACATATAAAACTTTTATTTATTGGACTTATAGATTAAAAGATATTAAAGTTTAAAGTTTGGGGTTTAAATCTGCCAATTAAAATGATTTAGGAATTAACAGAAATGTTTAAAACGTTTGGCACCGTACTGGCCCCTAGCCACTGCCACTGCAGCGTGGGCCTGGGGGCCAGCGTGGCGCTGTGTGGCGCTGGTGTGGCAGCAAGGGTGGATGACAGGTGGGGCCTGCTGCGCGCGATGGGAAAATAAGGGAAAAAGGGGTGTGCCCGCGGGGGATCGAACCCACGAGATGTGGCTCGCGCGCACAGGGTTACTGCCACTGCGGCTCGGCTGGATTTCGTGACAGTACATGGGTACGTCGAAGGATAAGGTTTTGTCAGCGCAGGTAACTGAATTTAACTGAACTTGGTGCAGGTTCTGTTACTGAGATCGACAGAGGAAAACAGACGACCGCCGTCTCGTGTCCGTTGCGCGCGGTGGTCGGATGGGCGTGGGGGTGCGGTGTGCCTGGGAGGAGGAGGGAGGAGCGGTGCGGGGGGTGAGTGCCTAGGGCGTGTGCGGGAAGGCGGACAGAGCGAGAGGGGAAAAGGACAGGGCGATCACCTGCAGCAGTTCGTCGTCGTTCAGAAGACGAGCAGAACCGGAGGGAACTCCGGCGACGGCGCGGCCACTCCGGTTGCTCCCAGCGACCGGCGAGGGGACGGAGAGGTGGAGGATGACGCCGGGTTTCCATTCCCAGGGACGGTGGCTCCTCGAGGTGGCTGTGGAGAGGGGAAGGTGGCGGTGGTGCAGGGTTCAGAAGGGGAGAAAAAATAACAGAGAGGAGGGAGATCGGAGGGTGGCGGCGCTAGGGCTAGATGGAGCTAGGTTTAGGCTAGGCAGAGCGATCGGTGGCTGTTTTTATGGGGCAGAAGGGCACTGGTACGGCAAGCATCGTAGAGAGAGGGAAGAGATCGGGTGGTGGAGGTGCTGCAGAGAAAAGCGACAGAGGGAGGTGTACGGAGGTGGGGGACGAAGGGGAGTGGGCTGGCGCAGAAGGAATAGGTAGATGGGCTGGGCTGCTGGGCTGCTCCCTCTCCTGCGTTTCTTTTCTTTTTATTTTGCTTTCTCCTTTTTTTTTGTAGCAAGTTAGAAAAGGAAGAAAAACATAAGATTTTGGTTAGCAAAAATGTTATAAAAATTTAGTTAAGCTAGTTGGGTTAGAAGAAAACATTAGCCAAGTTTTGTTTTCAGAAAACTTTAAATTTGCTTGATGTTTGTTTGAAATTCAAATTTGGATGCATTTTAATTAAGTGATCATTTAATAGAACAAACTTTGAATAGGGGAACCCCTATGATTAATTTGATTAAAAATTAGTTGATTGGCTTGTTAAAGTTTATAACTTCAAAAGTGGTTCTGTTTGATGCATTTGATTGGAAATTGAAGGTGATTTAATTAATTGATTGAATTAATTGTTTGATTAAAACCAACAAGTTAATGAGTGATCAACATGGAATAAAATGGAACAAATTGGTTGTTTTCATTTGTGATTTTTATTCCAAAAGTTGTAACAGAACAAGTATGAAAACAAAGCAGTTGAAATTGTTTGATTTTCATTGTGAAAACAAAGAATAACAGATGCAAAACAAAAGAAACAAATGCAACAATATGATGACATGATGCAATACCTTAATAACAAGAAATCAAACATTCTAAATGGTAGGTTTTCATACTTGGGCTGTTACATATGGTTGATGAGATATGTACATATTCGATAAATATGTTAATACAATTATTATGTCATTTCCCACATGTGGGTTTTGAGTTAACACTTGTTTGTATCATTTGTGTTCTATTAAACCTTTGTTATTTACTTGTGGAGGTTCACTTAGTAGTATAAATAATTTGGAAAGATGTTGTGTGAATGGTTGATAACTTAAAGAGTTCATGATTAGAGGACATAATATCTCTACTTATGAGATGATTCAATTGTACATTACTCAATTGTGAAAGTATGATCATCAGCTATGTGATTTGGATACTCACCCCTCTTTGAAGTTCTATATACCTAGTGAATTATCCCAAGTCACTTATGGACTTGTGGTTAAGATTGTTGAGAGTTTGTGTTGGTCATTACCAATTCTGGTTTGTCTTATCACGTGATTTGATTTCTTAAGATACTTGTTATAAAGATAACTCCAAATGTACTCTTGACTAGATGAACTAGACCTATTTCATCATGTCAAGTGAAACAATGGTCACTTTGATTCGTTTAAACTTTCACGCCAAAATTTCTCGTACTTTTAGATGCATGCGTTTCAAATGCACATATTATATTTAGATCCCTATAACCTCCCAAATATTGGGACGTTACACAAGTGCATTTCCAATTGACACAAGTTGTCAAGCGACTCTATGTATGGAAATCCCCTCCTATCTTCAACCCCTCCTTGTCGGCTTTCCTTCATTTCGCCCTATTTTTGGTGGTTGGAGTGGTGCTTCTCTTTGCATCATCATTGTCAACACTATCTAATGAGTCGAGGGTCCATTAGGGAAAAAGTGGGCAGTTTTCGTGGTAGAAAAGCCTTTTCGTGGCTAAAATGGTTTTGTACAATGAAAGGTGTACCATGCTTAGCCGCGTGACAGATCAATCTGCAATAGTTCAAAAAATTTGTGGTAGATGGTTGTATTGAGTCACGTGCAGTAATTTAAAATTTCCATCTTACACAACACATAATATCTACTATGAAGGTACGGGCGAAGAGAGATCTGATTGTTACCAACACTGAGATGCGGAACGTGTGTTGATGACGATGTCGGTGATGCCCGATGAAGAATCCCATGGCTTATCCTAGCGGTGGGACTGTTGCCATCTCCTTGTATCCAGCCTTTTGGATCCAGAAGAGTGAGGGTCTCACGTGTTACCCCTATGAGAGTTCGTACACATACATCTGTCAAAGTCCTGCGGCACTTCGTTGTCTAGAACAAGGAACCACAAGTGCACATTGAGGTGGAGATATCCCAACACATGGGAGAGAGATATTTATAGGTTTGATGTCAACAACAGAGAGATGACACCTCAAAACCCCGTAGAGAGAGAGAGAGAGATCTATGTCTCAATTGTGTGTTATCACTTGAGAGGGTGGGGTATATATAGTGGGAGGAGGAGGGGGACTTGCCTTGGGAGCTAAGTTGGTTGGGGGAGGGGGGCTAGTTGGCCGCACCAACACCCCCTTCCTATGCTCTTCACATTGGAAACTTTTTTTTTTACTTTTTCTCGTTTTGGCAATTCCTTTTGATTCCAAAATACAAATAAGGAAATTACTGGGGGAGGTGATGCACCTTGCGTGTGACCCTTGGGTCCACATGGAAGCCTCCCAATATTGGGGTATAACCGTGGGGCATTTATGTCTCCCTCTGGCACTCCCTCCCCCTATCGGGTTTTCTACGAAACTCTTCTGAAACCGTATATACCCTTTAGATAAAATCATCAAATCTATCTAACAATGTTGGAAACACTTTCTAACATCACGGAACATCTCATTCCCGCTCATAAAATATCTCTAAATGTGACTCTATATTTTGGAATTATCCGGGTGATACCCGCTCTCTTCTTCGAACCGTCCAATGCGAACAACCGACTTTGATGTCTTAAGTGTGTGACCCCTACAGGTTCGATAAAAAGTAGAGATGATCGGAAAACACTCTTCACAATTAATAATCAACATCGGGACTGTGGACGTCCATATTGACTCATATGAGTCATACGAAGGAACTCTGCTGAACCTGTTGATTATCAAGTATGTTCCTATTACTTCACGATACCAATCAATACATCGAGGCGAGATTAACGGGATGACCATGATTAAACTCTTTAATCACAATGTTACATTATCCTAGATATCCGGTATGATTCCTTTACTCGTTACCGTGTTATAGTATTCCAATGACTTACATCATGCCTTTATCTGCGTAGACTTGTTAATGGATACTATCACACCGAGTGAATCCTGGATGTATCTCTCTATTGTCTAGAGGAGTAATTCCAAGTTTTTATCTGTCATGGTGAAATACATACCTTCGATATTACCCTGTAATAGCCGTTTTGATCACCCGTTTTACCGTGTGATACTTGACTACAACAAAGTAACTTTCCAGAATGCACCACCGTATATTCTCATGGTCAAATGAAGAAAACAAGTTAATCATGTCGGTCTAGTGGATACCACTTACCAGGGTATCCTGACCTGTCTGATGCGACCCAACCCAGTGGGCACCTGAGGCCTCATCAAGGATGCCTCACGAGGAGGAGTCTCTCCACGATCCCTTGTCCTCCTCAAGATCTGACCAACAGGAGGCTGGCCCCTCTAGAGGAGCTCCATCGCCTACCCTCGGAGAGGAGCTCTACCCCGAGCCTTCCGCTCCTCTCCAGAGGACATTCCTCTTAAGAGGAAACAAGCCATGTGCGGCTGACATTCGCACCTCTGCACGCTGACGGAGGCGCGACAGAGCCGTAGTGCCCCTTTGGCGGCAGTTGTCGTTCTCGTGTATAAAGCGTGGTTTGATGTAGGAAGACCAGGACGGCTCTACAAGACGGAGGAAACGTCACCGGGTGCCCCCACTGCTCTGCCATGGATGGTGGCGCGGTCCTCGACAACCAAGACCGGTAGGAGCCGCAGAGCTCCGCATGTCCCCTTCTTGGTACCTTGTGGTAGCCCTTTCCCGCCAAGTATGAGCAGGAACGAGGCCCAAACGCCGGTATAAAAGGAGATCCTTGGCTCCCGTAGCCGGGACGGCTCAATTCACCTAGAGCCTCCCTAGTCTGAACCGAGCACAAGCTCATACCTTGTACCGTATCAATCGCAGTGCAATCCATCAGACAAGAAGTAGTAGGGTTTTACACCACAAGGTGGTCTGAACCTAGGTAAAATTCATGTGTCGCCATTGTTACTACCTCCTAGATTTCCTCACGAGGCCTCATGAGAGGTGTAGGAAATGTGGTTAGCCCCTAGTGTTCAAACCTCTCGAGAGTCCCTGTCTTTGGTAGACCACTCTCTGACATTTGGCGCGCCAGGTAGGGGGATAAGGAACTCCTTCACCTTCTCGCTGCCATGGCACCCGCTCGCCCCACCCGATCCAAGCGTGCCCTCCGCAGAAACCAGACCAACCCCACCGGCAACAACAATGATGACAACGCGCAGCACGACCCCGTTGGCGCTGGTGGCGCACCCGACGCTGAGGACCAAGCCTCCTCCCACCCGTCGCAAAGAGATGTAGAGGCACCTCGGCCTCTGCCACCGCCGCCACCACCACCGTCAGGACACTAGGACGCCACGAGTGGCCAACCCCCACCAAAGCACTCCTGCTGGCCCGAGAGCTGCTCGTGCACCCGCCCGTGCCGGAAGGGCACGCTGCATGGCTCGCCCGCCCCCAGGAGCTCGTCACTGCTGCAAACGTCCCCCCGCAACCATCACGGGAAGGCGGCACTAGCCAGCCCAGGAGCACGACAGCTCATGACGTGTCAGTACTTTCCCATGGTGCAACATCGCTGGTGCAAGGCGATCCCCGCACCTATGTCCCTGACAAGGCCCACACCACCACAACTCCTGACAAGAGCAACAACAACTGCCAGATCCTACGCACCACGCAAGACGCGCGCGTGCAGATCGAGCGCAACCACGAGCGCGAACGACGCACCATCCGAGACCTTGCTAGATCCTTCCGCGCCAACTGCCCGTCCGACAACGAGGCGTGCACCACGGTCTACATAGAGGGCTCCCTCACGTTCACCAAGCAGCTCCGCACGGTCACATGGCCACCGAAGTTCAATCCAACGCTGCATCCTCGCTACGACGGCACCACCCCTCCCCTCGACTTCCTGCAGGTGTACATCCTTAGCGTGTGCGATGCGAAGGGAGACAAAAAGTGCATGGCCAATTGGCTACCCATGGGGCTCAAGGGGGCCGCCCACATATGGCTCATGAACCTACCAGAAGGATCCATCAGATCGTATGAGGAGGTGTGCACAGCTTCGTCGCCAACTTCAAGGGCTCCTACGAGCGCCCCCTCACCTACAACGGTCTCCGCGTCATACGCCAGCTCCCAGGCAAAACGCTTTGCTAGTACATCTAGCGTTTCAGCCAGACGTGCAACAAGATCGCCCGCATCGCCGATGCGAACATCAACTCTGCCTTCCGCGAGAGGGTCACCAACGAGCGCATGCTCGAAGAGCTCTACATCAGGGACGACCCCGCCTCCGCAGTCGAGCTTGTGGACTTGGCCGACAGATGTGCCAAGGCCTAAGAAGGTCGCCTCTTCAGGCACAACATCCCCGTCGACTAGTCCAAGCCTATGGCTCCCAAGGCCAAAACCAAGACCAGGAGCGACGACGCGGACGGCAAGCGCAAGGCTTCGACCGTTCTGGCAGCAGAGCCCAAGCGCAAGTATGACCGTAGTGACGCCACTCCTGTGGCGGATAACCACCCCTTCTGCGCGTTCCACAAGATGCACTCCCACTCCACGGAGGACTGCTTCCAGCTGGAGAAGCTCCGCGACGAACGCCTCATGAGGGAGTGGCTAGGTGGGCTACTCTCGAGGCAAGGGGTGGCGCAAGCCTGGACTCGGCAGTGGTCGTGGTGGCGGCCCCTGGGAGGAGCGCAGTCCAAATACCTACAACGGGTACAACAACTACAACAACAACGCTGGCGGCTACAATAATAACTAGGAGCAGTTTCCTCAGCAGCAGCCACCGCAGCAGCATCCTCCGCCGCTGTAGCGTCCCAACCCACCCCTCCTTAGGAGTGAGGATCTTGCTTCTACCTGTAGTTTGTGCCTCTGGAGAGGTGCATGCTTGGTTGTTCCTTCGTGAGCATCTCACGAGGAGGAACGCCGAGGGACTTGGCGAAGTGTTTGTGTGCGGTAGCGACCCGCTCACATACACTATTCCAGCCCCTGCTCGTGGGATGCTCTCGAGAGGAAAAAGACCTTCACGCGCCTCTCTGGAGAGAGGGGATGCATGCTTGGATGAATGCACATGATATTTTGTTGGATGCAAGATGCAGGCATGTCGGCATGCAAGGAGAGATTTCTTTGTGAAAGCAACAATATTTTACTGCTAGGGTGAGGCATTGTTCTCTTACAAAACGCTTGGGGATGTCGTGACCTTGTAGTCCCCCAAGAGGCACTTGACGTCACTGTGCGGACACAGGACTCCCATCGTCATGAGGCTGATACTCGCGCGAGTTCAGGTGCATAGCTCGATGATGTAGTGGCCTCGTGGCGCCCACGAGTAACAAAAGATTGTCTCGCTGGAGCGAGGCTCCCACTTGTGCGGATAGAAGCTCCCGCGGCCTTGTGGTCAACCGGAGAGATCTCCATGAGACCCTCAAGGAGAGAGGTCCTAACGTCATTTTTATCGTGGCGTCACGGGTCCCCTCGAGGGTGCGTCTCCATGGCCTTGTGGGGCCATGGAACGAGCATGTGGTGAGCACTCCTCCCTAGGAGAGAGGCGCACTCGCATGAAGAGCAGTGGCAGCCCCAGAGCCTCCAGCGCTCTAGGGGGTCTTCTGGGTGGCTTCTCCTTCGCGAGAAGCAAGCAGCCTCTTCTTGGGAGCCTCATTGAGGTGTCCCACGTCGTCTTCACCGGCCGGGTGGGAGATGGCCACCTCCTTGTAGGCTCGCTCGACTGAGCACGTCGCCTCCTCCACCTCTCCATGGATGGTGATGGTGTCAGCAGGCCCGAGTAGCTTGGTGAGGTTGTACGCGTGGTGCGTCACGACCATGAACTTCAGGAGAGCTGGGTACCCGAGGATGGCATTGTAGGGGAGGGTGATGTGTGCGACGTCAAAGTCGAGAGTCTCGGTGCGGTAGTTCTAGCGAGTGTCGAGCGTGACAGCGAGGCGCACCTGTCCCAGGGGGACCGTGGTGCTGTCGGGGATGCCGGTGAATGGCCTCGTGGGGTCCAGGTGCTCGTAGGCACCTGGAGCCGCTTGAATGTAGGCACCGAGATGACGTTGATGCCTGCACCCCCCTCGAGCAGTGTCTTGTTGACGGTGATGTTGTTGATGGCGGGGGTGCAGGCCAGGTGCAGGATCCCCATGGTCCTTGTGGATTTGGGGTGGTTGTTGATGTCGAAGGAGACCTTGTGGTCTGACCACTTGAGTAACTTCGCCGCGGGTTGTACCTGAGTGGACAGCGGCGATCTCGCACGAGATCCTCTTGAAGTGGCGATCGGGGAGTGGAGCTTGTGCTCCGCCAAGAATGCAGGCCATGTAGCCCGTTGGTTCTTGGTAGCCCCCGCAGTGTTCGTCGTCTCGGCCCTTTCCCTCAGCGTGTGGTTGCGTGGCAGCATTCACCTGAGGCGCGGATGAGTTGGGACGTTGCAGCTGCTACGGGGGTGGATGCTGCATGGGCGGCTGGTAGCTACTGTTGTTGTAGCCGCATGTTCTGTAGTTGCTGTACCAGTTGTCTGGTTCGGGCCGCGCTCCTCCCATCTCCCTCCGGCGCGGCCTCCCCCTGGCCCAGGACTGCGCCTGCCGCCGCCTCGAGGGTAGCTCTCCTGGCCACCCCTCATGAGGCGGTTTCCCCGCATCCTCTCCAGTTGGAAGCAGTCCCTTGTGGCGTGTGAGTGCATGCGGTGAAACTCACAATAAGGGCGGTTGTTCGCCACGGGTGCGGCATCGTGGCGGCCTTTCTTGCGTTCTGGCTCGGCAGCCAGAACAGCAAGAGCTTTCCGTTTGGTATCCGCATCGTCGCCTCGAGCCTTTGTCTTTGTCTTGGGGGCCACCGGCTTGGATTCATCGGCAGGCACGTTGTACCTAAAGATGCGTCCCTCCTCAGCCTTAGCACACCTGTCAGCCATGTCCACGAGCTCAACGGCGGAGGTGAGGTCGTCCAAGATGCCTAGCTCTTCGAGCATGCGCTCGTTGGTGACCCCTTCCCTGAAGGCGGAGATGACGTTTGCGTCGGCGATGCGGGCGATCTTTTTGCGCGTCTGGCTGAAGCACTGTAGGTACTGGCGAAGTGTTTCGCTGGGGAGCTGGCGTATGCCGTGGAGGTCGTGGTAGGAGAGGTGGCTCTCGTAGGAGCCCTTGAAGTTGGCGACGAAGTGGATGCACAACTCCTTGAACGACCTGATAGAGCCCTCTTGCAGATTCATGAGCCAGACGAGGGTTGGGCCCTTGAGGGCCATGGCAGCCAGTTCGCCATGCACTTGTCGTCCCCCTTTGCAGCTCCTACGCTGAGGCAGTAGAGCTGCGTGAAGTCGAGGGGAGGAGTAGTGCCATCATAGCAAGATGGCAGCGTGGGATTGAACTTCGGCCAGGAAACCGTGCGAAGCTGCTTGGTGAACGCGAGGGTGCCGCCGATGTAGACCGTTGCACGCGCGTCGAGGTCCACCGGGCGGTTGGCGTGGCCAACCTTGGGGAGGTCCCGGATGGTGCGGCGCTCGCGTTCGTGGCAGCGTTCGATCTGAACGCGCGCATCCGGCTAGGTGCGCAGGATTTGGCAGCTATTACTACTCTTCTCAGGCACCTTAGTGGTGGGTGCCTGTCACGGAACTTGGTGCGGGGTTCGCCATGCACCGGCGAGGTTACACCGTGAGAAGTGGGCGGTGCGTCATGAGCTGCCGCACTCCTACGCTGGCCGACGTCGCGTCCCTGCGGCTCCCGCGGGGGGATATTTGCGACGATGGTGAGCTTCGGGAGTCGGGAAATTGGAGACTGAAGCTTGTGCTCCGCCAAGAATGCAGGACATGTAGCCCGTTGGTTCTTGGTAGCCCCCGTAGTGTTCATCGCCCCGGCCCTTGCCCTCAGCGTGTGGCTACGTGGCAGCGTTCACCCAAGGCGCGGGTGGGTTGGGACGCTGCAGCTGCTGCGGGGGTGGCTGCTGCATGGGCGGCTGGTAGCCACTGTTGTTGTAGCCGCATGTGTTGTAGTTGTCGTACCCGTTGTACTGGTTCGGGCCGCGCTCCTCCCATCTCCCTCCGACATGACCTCCCCCTCGCCCAGGACTGCGACAGCCGCCGCCTCGAGGGTAGCCCTCCTGGCCACCCCTCATGAGGCGGTCTCCCCGCATCCTCTCCAGCTGGAAGCAATCCCTTGTGGCGTGTGAGTGCATGCGGTGAAACTCACAATAAGGGCGGTTTTCCGCCCTCTTGCAGATTCATGAGCCAGACGAGGGTTGGGCCCTTGAGGGCCATGGGCAGCCATTTCGTCATGCACTTGTCGTCCCCCTTTGCAGCTCCTACGCTGAGGTAGTAGAGCTGCATGAAGTCGAGGGGAGGAGTTGTGCCGTCATAGCAAGATGGCAGCGTGGGGTTGAACTTCGACCAGGAAACCGTGCGAAGCTGCTTGGTGAACGCGAGGCTGCCGCCGACGTAGACCGTTGCGCGCACGTCGAGGTCCGCCGGGCGGTTGGCGCGGCCAGCCTTGGCGAGGTCGCGGATGGTGCAGCGCTCGCGTTCGTGGCAGCGCTCGCGTTCGTGGCAGCGCTCGATCTGAACGCGCGCATCCGGCGGGGTGCGCAGGATCTGGCAGCTATTGCTGCTCTTCTCAGACACCTTAGTGGTGGGTGCCTTTTCACGGAACTTGGTGCGGGGGTCGCCATGCACCGGCGAGGTTACACCGTGAGAAGGGGGCAGCGCGTCATGAGCTGTCGCACTCCTACGCTGGCCGACGTCGCCTCCCCGCGGCTCCCGCGAGGGGATGTTTGCGACGGTGGCGAGCTCCTAGAGTCGGGCGAACCATGCGGCGTGCCCTTCAGGTGCAGGCGGGTGCGTAAGCAGCGTCCGGACCAGCACCAGGGATGCTGCGATAGTAGGTTGCTCCTGGCGCCCCTGCGTTCCTGACGGCGGTGGGGGCGGATGCTGAGACGCAGGCGCGTCTCGCTGCGGCGTGTGGGAGGAAGCTTCTTCCTCGGCGCCGTGTTCGCCCTCCACGCCAGTGGTGTTGCGCTGTGGCGCGTCGTTGTCATTTTCGGTTGGCTTGACGTGCCCTCGGCGGCGAGCATGCTCGGAGCGGGTGAGGCGCGGGCTGGTCCGAGCGGCAGGGTGCCATGGCGATGAAGAAACGAAGGAGCGCCTTAGCCCCTTACCTGGCGCGCCAAATGTCGGCGAGAGCTCGGCTATCCTAGATAGGATAGCTTTCAGAGGTTCGAACACAAGGGGCTAAACACACTTCCTTCGCTTCCAGAGGAGGCTTCGAGAGGGAAGCTTGAGCACGACAGCAATGGTGACACAGAGAGTATACCCAGGTTCAGGCCACCAGTGTGGTGTAAAACCGTACTCCTGCTTGTCTGATGGATTGCACTGTGGTGATTACAGTATAAATGCGAGCTTGTGCTCGAAATAGACTACTTGGGCTCTATGATGGTTCGAGCTCCCTTTGTCTGAGGGTCGATGGTGCCCTTGTTATACTAGCGTTTGGACCTCCTTCCCGCTCACTTGGCGGGAAAGAGTTACCACAAAGTGCCAAAGGGTGTAACCTCCCGTACTTCTGCGCCTCCTGCGCGGTTCTGGTCGCTGGGGGACAGCTCCACCGTCCATGGTGTCACGGTGGGGGAGCCTGTGACGCCGCCTTCGTCTTGTAGCGCGGTCTTGGTCTCCTTGCACCAAAGTAGTAATCATGGGGAACCTCTTTTTGCCTCGGCAGTTGTTCCCCTGGCCTTTATACACCAAGATGGCAACTGCGGACAAAGAGCTCCCGCACTACTGTGCGGCTTCTCCCAACGCACGAAAGCACAGGCATCAGCGGCACCTGCCTTGTCCCCCTACCGGTGGACGGATCCCTTCGAGAGGAGCGAGGTGCCGGAGTAGAGCTCTCTCGAAAGGAGGGCACACCAAGCCTTATCGCCAATGGCTTAGGTGAACCCGTGGAGGGGGAGCGGACCCCCTCGGGTGTTGGGTTGCTCGATTACTCAAGGGATGTTTGTTGGGCCGGGCGGAAGAGGATACCTTCGTATCCAAGGGCCCGACATACTAAATAAATGCCACCACTACATGCGAGTTTTGTTGGAGCTAAACATAGCTTGTACTGCTGATCATATTACACATATGCAGCCACTTCGGGGGATGCAGAAATTCTACAAGGGCTCACGTTCCCCGGTCTTATCCAACGGCCACGAAGATGCTAAGATTCGTGCAGAGAAACTTTACACAAACAACCTATATATTGCACATCTTCGTACTCCTATAGGCATGAAAGTGTAGTGGTACATTTTGGTAGCTTCTCCTATCTTTCCCCCGTCTCTCGTCATGACTCAAGTTCTATTCGACCCACCTCGAGCTCGTCGGCCTGCCCCCACCTCGCGCGCCATCAGTCTCCTCCACCGTCCACCCCTACCACACGCTACCATCTCCACCGGCACCCTCTCTCGGAGGGACATCCATGGACCTGCCGCCCATCTCCTCTAGCCCGATGCAGCGTCGCTGTCGGCCCCATCGACATCCATGGATCATATAATTGTGAATGTTTGTTCACTCTATCTTTATGTGTGGTGCGCTTCAGGTCTATGGATGGATTGTTTCTTGAGAAATTTGAATTGGTGTATTCATGCTAGTGCAGATCCAAAACCCATGGCCCCCGATTCTCATATCTGTTTCTTATCCATGCTTCAAAGAAATTAGGAAGGAATTTGTTCAAGTAGCCCTTGTCCTTCCTAACCATGGAGCATGGACGATGACTTCATGCAGCCTAATCTGACCATGTGCTGGTTGCTAATTTGTTTGAAATGTAAGGTATGCGCTGCAAAATTAGAGGGACCTCATGACAAGAATTGGATATAGTTTCTGGACTTTTGTAAAAAATCGCGCACCAATCTTAAAGCAAACAAAACAGAATGAATGGTGTATGATAAGACAAGGACACGTGAGGGGTTGTAGAATATGATTTTGCCCCCTCCGGGTGACATGATCCCGGGGCCTAAAGGCCTAGTCTCCCCGCATGTTGAGTAGTAATTTGCTTCGCACGTCCTCGTCCCTGACGCGCATCTCCCGGACCTCATCCGCAGTGAAGGGCGGCGGCAGCGTGCACGGCTCGTGGTTGGCGACATACTTTTCTCTGGACTCCATCATGAACTCCCTCTCGCGGTCGCTACGTGGGCAGGCCATGGACTCGAGGCAGAGCTCCACGGCCCCAGCCGGCACGGTGGGCTTGTACCGGAGCAGTGCGGCGTACTGCGTCAACACGTGGAGCATGTACTCGTACACGTACTCCATGTCCATCTCCTCCCTCACGAACCTGCTGCCTTCCTGGCCCATGCGCCGCGCCTCCTCTGGGTGGGCGTTCCCCCAGTCGACGGCGAACTTGATGGCGGGGCACATGAGCGCGTGGTCGATTGGCCAGTAGTGCTCGCCGGCGACGAGCCCCCGCGAGAAGAAGTCCTTGTAGTTGGTGTTGAGTGCCAGCATGGGCGAGTCGCATGCGAGGATGTACTTCTCGCTCACCGACCACGCCCGCCCCGCCACGTAGATCTTGTACCTGTACCGGCACTGGTCCACAATGCTGGTCTCCTTGATCTCCTTCTCGGTGACGCCGGATACACTGCTCCAGTGATGCTTGAACAGCCGCGCGTTCCACTCCTTCCCGGTCGCCGAGTCGTTGTTGCAACGATACAGCTCTTCGCGCACCGGCAACTTCACCGTGTTACCCTTCCAGAAAGCGTACGGCTCCCTGTCCGGCCACGGCAGGCGCTCGTTCTCCCGGACGAAATCCTCCATGAGCGGCGCCCATGGACGGACGTTGATCTCCGGCCAGCCCCAGAAGGACCAGTCCGGCCAGAGGATGGCCACCTCCTGCTTCACGTCCTTGCAGTAGCGAAAGAGCGGCGGCGCGGCGGAAGGGTTCTCCTGGTAGTCGGCCGCGCGCACCTCGATCACGTCGCCCGCGGCGAACATGATGTCCACGTCCGGGACGCGGCCAGGGTAGCGCGCGAGCAGCTGCAGGATGCCCCACTCCGTGAAGATGTCCCGCGTCTGGTACGACGGGCGGCGGTACTTCTCGAGGTAGGCGCGCCCGGATACCACCACCAGCCGGAACATCGCGTGCCGCCGGGCGCGCAACACCTGTTGCAGCGCGATCCCCGTTGTGCGCCACGGCTCAAGGTCCGTGTGGATGTGCCGAAAGTAGTCCGGGCACCACGGCGGCGGCACTCCGGGAGAGTAGTGTTTCAGTGGTGACGATGACGAAGGTGACGGTGCTGGCGCTGATAATTCCGCGGCTCGGTGGCAAAGAGCCTGGCCCTGGCCCAACGTGTCGTTGGCGCCGCAGCTGAAGGGTATGGGTATGAGCGGCCCCGTGGATGAGCGGGTGCGGGAAGGAGCGCGTCCCCGCCGACTGAAGCTGCTGCTGCCGACTGACGCCAGCATGAACGAGTGGTACTGTTGGATTTGAGATGATGCATATACACAAGTGCTAATCAGTCACTACGCATGGTAACTAGTAGCAGTAAGCTGTAAGTCACGATCAAGGTTACGTATTTTTGCATGTATTATAAATGAAAATCTTAGTCCAAATTGGGCACTGAAGACTGTAACAAGTAAACCTGGCCTTATATATTTGAGCCGAGGAAGTAGTTGTGGTCTTACGACGGTTTTCCCTATTTTGTTATTTTCTCCAAACTGATAATTTAGCATACAACTCACTCCCGCGTTCGCCAGGGGAATATTTGAAGGGATGTGGAGCAGTACGGTGCGGCTTGTTCAAGCATAACTTTCATGTACTTTTACGTAATTTGAAGAAATTTAAGATGAACTGGCATAATTTTAAGCATGCAGTATATAGATACAGGCACTTACATCAGCGTCAAGGTGGTTCCATTCGGTCCTGACGAGCAAAGCAAGAAACAAAAGCGAGCCGACGAGCACTCCAACGCCGCCGCTCGTCCTTGTCTTCCAGCAGGGCTCCCTCGTAACTGACGACGACCGCTGATGCTCCACCGCCGGATCGTCGACGGTCTCTTCTTCAGCTGGAGGAGACGGCGGCACCATGGCCGCCATCTCTTCCTCGTCGATTGCTGGATTGACACGCTTCATCCAACTCTCTATGTTTCTTGGCCAGCTAGCACACGAACTGACCAGGAAGTGATTTCCGGTTCTGTCTATACGGTATATATAGTGGGCTAGCTACATGCTGGCACGTAGAGTTTTTTACTCGCAGAAAAGGTTCATTTTCCGAAGGGTTGACCGAACATGCACGCGGCACACGCCCGCGACCTGGTCCGAGACTCAGGGCCGGCCCATATGGGTGGGCAAGCGGGGCGCCCGCCCCGGGCCCCCGAAAGGCAGGGGCCCCGGCCTATGTACTACTTCTATAGTATTATTAGTGTAAATTTTGTCTTAGTTATAATTATGTATAAAATCTAAAAGAATATACTAAAATATTAGGATGCTCAAGTCTAACAGACCAAGTCGAACCCACTAAAGCTACACACCTTATTCTCACGAGGCAGGAACAAAAATTGTCGACACTTCATTTGTTGACTATTCTCCCAAAAATTCTCAATAGCCTTTTCTGGTAACAAGGTGGCTCCTCCTCGATTCCGAGTTCACATGCAGTCACTAATATAGATCAACGACGTCACCCTAATCAGCTCTTCTTCCATCCTCAACGTTTCGCTCATTCCCCATCAACGAGAGACGGAAGAACCAATACCCGTCACAGAGACGGAAGATCCGACATCCGTCAACCAGACGATGAACTCGGAAGCAGAGTCCGTGCTTGCCGCCATTGAGGCGAGATTGGAGTCGGAAAACGGAACGGATAACTTCGACTCCGAAGACGAAGACGATGACGTATTCGTAAGAAAAGTTAAGTCCTTTCAAGAGGGATTCCATGAAGTGCTAATGGCAAAACCAGCTGATACAACGGGTGCCGACAGCCAGGAAAGCCCTAAAACTCCTCCGCCAGTGGAAGAGAGAGAAGACGGAGAAACTTCTCCGATATTCCCTAATGTCAAGGAGATGACAGAAGATGAACCTGTCAAAAAACCTCCTTCTTCCAAGAAAAAGCACCGTGCTTCTAAAAAACTCCAGTACAAACTCCGAAAGAAAAAGTCAGCTGATCTCGCTGATGAAAACCTGGAAGTTGGAGATATTAGTGGCACAAAGCCCGCGGAAAAGAAATCTAAGGAAATCACTGCTCCGCCAATGACAGAACTGGAAGAGCAAGAACTATTACAAACACCAGTGGGACCAGATGAACCCCCTGAGATGCTGGAAGCCAGGAGACAAGCTTTCCAACGGCAACAGCAACATCTGCTTAGATCTCGGCAACATCTCCAACAAACCCATAATGACATCAAAGTCATGAAGGAAGAAATAGAGGAGTACGAGAGAAAGCATAGATCTGCCTTAAAACCTACTAGGTTACCCGGAATTGCAAAACCGGAAGAACTGCCGCCAAAAGAAAGGTTTTATAACCCATCTTGGCAAAAGCAGTTAAACGGCAAAGATGCCAAGGGCGAACCAATATACAAGACCGCAGCAGAAAACGCGGAAGCAGCGTTCGCCATCCTAAACAATGATCTGTACTCCAACGGGGAAAAACTCCAAGGGGTGTATGCTTTCCTAGGAAAAGCATTACAGCAGCAACAGCGAGGCCAAGAGGGATCAGGGAGGCTGCATGATAATTCCGCCCTCTGCAAAACTGTTACTTGCGCTGCTGGAGCACCTGGACCAGAAGAACCCGGAGATTCGGATAAAAAAGAGGATCCGAGAAAAGACAAGAAAAACCCCGACAACCGGGACGCAGCGTCTAGAACCGGACCTCATCTCCCGAAAGATGGATATAAATCACACGATCGGGAAGACAAACACCGGAATGACGGCAAAATAATGCCACCTCCGAGAAACCCAGCTGAAAAAGCTGGAAGATATGATACACCTCAGAGACGTGAAAGATCTCGGACACCGCCTAAAGATAAGGAAAGGTACAGGAGCAGGACTCCACCTAATCCCAGGGGGCGTGACAACGGAAGAGATAGAGATAACCTCGGAAAAGCGCGTCCGCGCAACAATGGAAAAGAAAGGAGCAGATCCCCTTCTGTCCATTCAGCCGGGAGATATTCTGCACATATTGATAGAGCAGAAAAGGATGATCTATACTTTGGTCCTAAGTGTTTTACTGACAGGATCCGAAGGATAACCCTGCATTCTGGCTTCGCCAAAGTTGGTCCAACCTACCAAAAGTATACCGGCAGTACAAACCCGGATACCTGGCTCTCAGATTATTACACAGCCGTCCAAATCAACAACCGGACAGACCTGGAAGCTGTCAAGTTTCTTCCCCTAATGTTGCTAGACGGAGCCAGAGATTGGATCAATGGTTTACCATCAAGAACTGTCGACAGTTGGGATGATATGGCGAGAGTATTTACCCAGCACTTTAGGGGAACATACAAACGCCCAAATAGCATCAACCAGCTGAACCGTTGCACCCAATTTGAAGACGAACCATACGTGGATTTCATCTCCAGATGGACTGCGATGAAGAATAGTTGCTCTGGAGTAACTGACGTACAAGCAATGCATGCTTTCGTCAATGGCCTAAAACCCGGACTTGTACCGTTCATGGTTGGTTCTAAAAAGCACAAAGATCTCGGATCTATGCTTACAACCGCTAACGAGCATGCTGCAGCCGAAGATGATATCAGAGCAAGAGGAGGCAATATTGAGTCACTGATACTGGCCAAGAAAACACCTCGTTCTGATAAAAAAGGAACTCCGGAGTCAACAACAAAGCCCAAGGAGGTCAACATAGCCTTTGGAGGAGAAAAGGTGAACAAGTGGAAAGGCCGCAGTCCGGATCCAATCAATTACACTCCCGAAGAATGGGAGAGAATTAAGTCGGAACCCTGCGTCCACCACTCTCAGTTTGGGAAACCAACCCACACAAACGCGCAATGCCGGCTAAACAAGCATATGAAAGGCAATGCAGGATCCGGAAATAAAGGGAAGGGTTCCAAGAGGAAACCTGCCAAACAAAAGCCAGAAGCTGAAAAAGAAGACAGTGAATCGGATACTGATGACAAAATCCAGGAACAACAGCGAAAAGGCGAACCCAAATTTCCGAGAGTTGACGGAGAAGCAATGTTAACTTTCCTAGCAACCCCGTCAGCAAAGGTGGCCAAAAGAACACTTCGAGAAATAAACGCGGTTGTCCCTGCGACCCCGAAATTCTTGAAGTACTCCAACACACCGATAATCTGGGATCAGTCAGATCATCCCGGAAATATCCCTGAACCCGGCACACAAGCTCTTGTTGTAAGCCCTATTGTTCAAAACACTAGGCTAAGAAGAGTGCTGATGGACGGAGGATCCAGCATCAACATAATGTACCTGGATACACTGAAGCACTTGAAGATATCCGAGTCCCAGCTCAACTACAGCAATATACGCTTCCACGGCATTGTTCCTGGCAGGCAAGCACGATCCCTAGGAGAAATTTCCCTAGATGTCACCTTCGGAGATAAAGATCACTTCCGGCAGGAAAAAGTATCCTTCGAAGTAGTGCCGTTCGAAAGCGTGTATCACGCAATACTCGGACGTCCGGCTTTCGCCAAATTTATGGCAAGATCTTGCTATATCTACAACAAGCTGAAGATGCCAGGACCCAAAGGAGGAGTAATCACCATTGCCGGTGATTTCAAGCTGGCAAACGAGTTGGAGAAAGAAAATGCCCTTTGCGCTCAGAGAGTTATAGCAAGGGAGGAACTGAAGGAATTAGCCAAGGAGGTATCGCCGAAAGAAATGCCGGCAGGAAAAGAAACTCGGAAGCCAACAGATAGCTTCAAGGCGTCCGAAAATACAAGACAGGTAATCCTAGATCCCAAAGATCCGACAAAATTTGTCGTCGTAGGGACTGGGATGACCGACAAATAGGAAGGCGAGCTCATCAAGTTCCTCCGTGAGAACTGGGATATTTTCGCCTGGTGTCCAGCTGACATGCCAGGCGTACCCAGGGAACTTGCTGAGCACCAACTCAAGGTTATTCCCGGATCAAAACCCGTCAAACAAGGTCTCCGTCGGTTTGACGGAAGAAGACGGAAGGCTATTGGCAAGGAAATTATCCGGATTTTAGCAGCGGATTTTATCAAGGAAGTAATCCATACTGATTGGTCCGCAAATCCGGTATTAGTGCCGAAGAAAGACACCACTGCTCTTAGAATGTGTATAGATTACACAGGATTGAACAAGTTGCGTCCGAAAGATAGGTTTGCGTTACCGCGAATCGATCAAATAATAGACGCCACTGCAGGCTCTGAGCTTTTATGCTTTTTGGATGCATACTCCGGGTACCACCAAATACGCATGAAAAAGGAAGATCAAATCAAGACTTCTTTTATAACCCCGTACGGGACGTACTATTACGTAACCATGCCTTTTGGCCTGAAGAACGCAGGTGCAACCTACCAGCGTTGCATGCAACGCTGTTTGCATAGTCAAATTGGCAGAAACGTCCATGTTTACGTGGACGATATTGCTGTCGTAACCAAGGAAAAAGATACACTCCTTGAGGATTTGCGAGAAACCTTCGAAAACTTGCGCACTTACAAGATGAAGTTGAATCCATCTAAGTGCGTATTCGGGGTTCCCTCAGGAAAACTTCTGGGTTTCATCGTTTCTCACAGAGGAATAGAAGTTAACCCGGAAAAGATCAAGGCAATCTTGAATATCTCAAAGCCTACATGTGTAAAAGATGTCCAAAGATTGACGGGTTCCGCCACAGCCGTCAGCAGATTTATCAGTTGGCTGGGGGCTAAAACCCTACCACTCTTCAAGCTGCTGAAAAATTTCGACAAAGTCAAGTGGATTGCGGAAGCCTGGGAACGTATAGAAAGTTATGTACCTTTCCGTACTTAGTTCAATTTCTATGTAAACATCTTTTGAGATCATGAAATAAAGTTGTCGGAATGCTGTCATCCATATTTCTTATAAGTGCAAAGTGTTTCCGCCTCATCTATTTCCCAATGATCTTACAAATTTCTCAACGTTAACCCGAATTGTGCTTGCGTACTCGGCGTTACATAACTGAATGATTTTTCAGCCTTTTAACGGCTAAAGGAAACTTGAATTGCCTGCGTGCCCAAGTTTCACTTAAAACTTTCCTTGTTTCTCTAAGTCTTATCTGATTGTGCGTATGCTGGGTTACTGGAACTAGTTAGTAAAAATGCCTTTAGCATGATTCATGTTTCCGAGTTTCAAAACTGATTGGTTCGTCCCCAGTTACTCGGCATAACGATTCATAATGCTATTTGAGCCATTTCAAACACTAAGGACAGTTAAAGCATATACACCAGAGAACTTAGAAGATAAAGGAATGGTAAAATCCAAAATAACTTGCAAAGTAATTTCATAGTTTAAACTGCAAACGACGGAATTTTCATTCATACAAAAGAAGCATTACATTTTGGATTACAAATGAAAGAACAGTAATGCTCCTATTGTCTACTTTTTCTATCCAGGTTCCAGGTAACCTTTCAAGAATCCGACTCCTCCTCGCTGCTTTCTTCATCGGGGATTGGAGGAGCTTCCTCTTCTGGATACTGGACGGAGACATTTACCATGGCGGCAATCTGGGTGGCGTGGCCCTTAACTTCACCAAAAATGATGTTTCGTTGCGCATCCGTGTATCCCTGAGGGACACCGGTGGCCACACGCCAGGATTTGGCACTAGGGTAGTGCATGCGCATAAGGCCTAGAGCCATACGCGCACCACCCCGTGCAGCGGAGCGGAGAAAGGACTCCTTGGACTCCGCCACCGCCATGATGGCACCCGGAAGTTTTTCAACCTCCGAGTATTCCCCAGATTTATCGGGAAGGAACTTCTCTATGAGCTGCGTCCCAGCAGCCTTAATCGAATTCCATGTTTCCCCGAAAGCTCGGATGCCTGCAGCCCGAGTGCCATCTGGGGTATCTCCTGGTTTTTTCCAATAAAACACCCAAAAGGGTTAGACAGAAAACCAGAGAAAGTAAAGCATGGAAAAATGGTACATAAGTTAGAAATTTACCAATGAGCTTGTCGATCTCGGAAACTTCCTCCAGGCGAAGGTTTAGAGCATCGGTCAAATCCCGGATGGTGGATTTGTCCTTCTCCGCCTGCTCGGAAGCCTTGGAATTGGAAACTCCAAGGGCCAGGTTGCTGGCTTCCAAGTCTTGTTGAGCTTTCACAAGGTTCTTGTGAAGCTCAACATTCTCCTTGCGGAGAATTTCGGCATTGCCAGAATCTTCTGCTGCTTGTTTAGCTTCAGCTAATGCAGCTGAAAAGCAAGGGAAAAATCCGAGTTAGTTAGCTTCTCGGAAAAAACTTAAGCAAATGATTGAATCGGAAATTTCAAAAGGAAAATGTTCACCTTGTGTTTCCGACAATGCGAGTTTAGCTGATTCCAGCTCTGCTTCCCTTTCTTCAAGAATAGAGAGAAGACTTCTAACTTCTTTGTTCTTGATGGTAAGCTTCCGGAAAACTTCCCTGTTGATGGCTTCCGAGGTTTGCTGAAACATGGCAAGGAGAAGAATGAGTACAAAAAGCATCAAAGCAAAAAGCACGCATTTTAATTAATGCTTGGGGGCTAGATTTATATACCTGGCTCATGCGCTGCAAACCTGCTAAGTTTTCTTTGAATTCTTTCGCGTATTCCGCGAAGAGATTTCCGGCTGCGTCCAAGCCGTCATTGATAGCTTTAAAATCCTTGTCAAAGGTGGGAATTTCCTCGTCAAAAGTCCGAGTTAATTTTTCCACCTCTGGGGCCGCCCTTTCCCTCGTGTCCGGGTCGGACACAATGGGCTGGCTGGGCTCCGGGGGCTTGGTGGTGGGGGCTGCAGTAGGCTCTTTCGCCCTCGTGCTTGGCGTATCCGGGGCGACAGCAGGAGAAGGTTGGCTGCCTCGGCTGGAAGAAACCTTGAGTTTCTTCAGCTTCTTCGGCTTCAGGCTGGAGGGGGGCAGGCTAAAAACCAAAACCCGGAAAAGGTTAAAACACCAAAGATGGACGAAAAAGATCCCATAAAAGAAAAACCCAGAAGAAAATAACCTGGAAGTGGCGACGGGGATTCCGTCAAGATCGATAATTTCATCCGAGGAAATTATCTTCTTGCGCTTGCGTCCACCTGTAGCGGCGGTGCGCAGCGCGTCCAGCTCAGCCTCAGACACCAAGTCCGAGTCTGAAAGATCCTCGAACTGTCGAACAAGCAAAAACCAAAATCAGAAGCTAGGAAATCCGAGATAAAATAGAACTGTACCCAAATGACTGAAAAATTACCTTGGGAACCGGATTTTCGGCCGTGTACATTGGCCGACTCTCTGTGTATTGGTCGCGCGATGCGACCAACTGGTTGATGCGCCGCCTAAGTTCCTTTGCGGGCCAATCCTTGGCGGATGTCCGCATCGGATCGTTGACTCCCGTGTATTCACACAGGAAACGGCCGCTGTGGTTGGCTAGTGGCTGGATCCGCCTAATCAGCCAGCATAGAACTGTGTCCATGCCGGTTAGAGGCGGATCCATGGAGGTGAGCTTGGCGATGCGCCGCTTGATCTTTAGCAGATCTGGCGGCAGAACTTGGACGGCTTCTGTTACCCAGTTATCCTGGGGAACGGCGGCGGAGTTCACAAAAGGTGGAACCCCGACGGCCTTTTTAGGAAAAGGCACGTCGGGATGATAGAAAAAAGAACCCGTCCAAAATTTGACGGATTCTGAGGTTTTGATTTTGGGGAACCAATCCTCTCGGAATCTCCGAAGAGTAAAGGAAATGGTCCCGCAATTTGGGAGTGCGCCCTCCGAAGAGTTACGCTTGACCCCAAAGCAATACATCCAAAAATCTAACCTAGGCTCTATTCCTAGGTAACCTTCGAACAAGGCCTGGAAGCCGGCCATGTACAGAATGGAATTGGGAGGAAGGTTGTGAGGTTGGATGCTGTAATGTGACAGAACCTGGAGGAAGAAAGAGGAAGGTGGGAGCCCCATACCTCGTAGAAGGTGGGAGGTAAGAAGCACCCTTTCGCCCTCTTGTGGCATGGGTTCGGTCTCCTCTTCCGGGAGCCGCCACTTCTTTTTAAGAACCAAGCCCTCCTTCTCCAAGTTTGGAAGGAGGGCCGGGGGAATACTGCAGGCACTCCAGTTGCCTGCAGTTTCCTCTTCCTCATCCGCTCCGGCGGCGGCGGCGGCCTTCGCGGCGGCGAGTTTTTCGCCAAGGAGCTCGATTTTTTCCTCCGCCGTTTCAGGTGCAAACGGCGGGGTTGTCGTGGCGCTCGATGCTGTGACGTCCGCGGCGACGGAAGTGCTTCCTCCGTCCGCAGTGGATGCCGTGATCTTTTCCGGCTCGCCGCCGGCATGCTTGGGCGACCCTAGCTGTGGATCTAGGTCGCCCAAAAGTTCGTCGATGGAGGCGCGAGCCGGTGAGGACGTCGGAGAGGCCATCTTCTTCGGTGGCGAGTGAGCGCTCCGGCGTGCGAAGAGTTCGTCGGGGCAAGGTCTTGCTCTCGAGCTCGCGTTTGCGTCAATGGCGTGGGCAGTGTGGGAGTGAGGAAAGTTTCGGAGGAGGACGATGATGGCTATTTATAGCCAGATATCCGTTTAGATACGTGCCAACGGCTCTTTTGACCGTTGGATGTTCGACGCGTGTCGCTCGCCGGAAAATCCGGGAAACGAAACGACAGGGGAATGATGGCTATCTCCTCGTTTCTCGTGAGAATCTGTCAGAGATACGTTGCAGGGTTTCCCGCGTGAAACCAAGCGGCGCTTGCGTCAGCATGATTAAAGCGCTGATGTCATAAGTTCCTTTTCCGCGAAGGATCGCGAGAAGAAAAGCCGGATTTTCATAGTTCCGAGTTTTATGTTACCATCTCCTTCAAAAGGAAAGAAGAAAGAATCAAGACTGCTGAATCAAGTTTTCCCGGACAAAATGTATTTGACGAAAGGCGGAGTATCAGAGTTTTGATCCTTCCTGGGGGCTACTGTCGGATATATACTGAATAGGGGTATAGAAGATGGTAGACAAAAGAGCCGGACTACCAGGGTGGCCTACATGGTAATGGGCTTAGGTCCATTGGGCGGCCCAGTAGTCCGACGCGCAGAAGCCGGATTCTAGAAGAACCCGGATCACGGCTCACGTGATCTGGCTTGGAGGAGAAGACGGATTCCTTACTTTCCAAGTTACAAGTTAAACGTAGTCTTCTAGGTTTCTTGTTCTGTAATCCCTAATCCGGCTATTATATAAAGCCGGACGGGAGATAGATTACATAGGTTCTAGGTCCAAGTTTCACAAGCTCTACGCAACTCGCCGAGAAGTTCATCCTCGTCGAGTAGCTAGATCTATTCCCTCACATTGTAACCTTGTTATACGGGTTTTAGTCCCAGTTAGTGAGAAGTGCAGGAGTAGGTACGCCGTACTGTCGCGACGTACCGAACCTGGGTAAAATCCCGTGTTCTGTGTTACTACGCTATCCCGTTACCCCACGTCTCTACCGTAGTCTCATGGCACCCCAGTCTATGAAAACTACTACGATGTCTCGACAACTTCTAAAATATAATATATTTTATGTTTATATGCGCGTGCAAGGGCCCCGAGTTGTCGTCTTGCCCCTGGGCCCCATAAATGTATGGACCGGTCCTGCCGAGACTGTGGGATTCTGATGAACCATTTCACTCAGACGCTACTTGTTGTATAAAAAAGAGAAGAAAATCATATTAATAAAGGCACAATGTATGATTTGATTGTAGCAGGTATTTAACAGGATCCAGATAGATATTTTATAAAAAATATCCACATTTTTTTCTAGATATATATGTAAGGCTATAATGCCAAATTATGATACATAGTATATATGCATGCCTTAATTTCAAATCATGATACATATATATGAGTGTAAACATAAAATAATCAATAAGACTTCGACACATAATATTGTGTAGGTTGCCATACATTTATTTTTCTTTTTTCCATACATAATTCATATAAACACTATTTTTGGAATCAATTCTACATCGTAATTTCATATCTTAAATGCACCGTCCTAACTGAAACACACGATTCATCTAGAGCGGAGATAGCAAGGTTTTACCAGGCCACTTTCTTTTTATAGAATTGTGTAAATCCACGTAAAGGTTGCGTTTTTATTATTGAGACGATTCAAGCAAGTCAAGGTACTTACATAGCGTGGTCAACTAATGAAACTGTACATGCAAGTGTACGTACTACCTTAGGATGGTGACAAAGGAAGGATGTGTGGAATATAATTAACTTTAGTGGTACGGTGTACATGCATACTCCATGCACGTATCTTAAGTTGCTGGTAAAGGAAGTTGACTAAAATGAAATTCCCGTGACTTCATCCGTAAGGCCGGCCTATATGGGCCAAGTTGCTACAAACTGACGCAAAGGTGAGTTGTCTACGCTGAGATACTACACTTGCACTTTCTACTAGCTTAGTTAGCTAGTCCATTTATCTTCTTATGTTTCTTTCATTCTATTTTTTTGGGAAAGCTGTAATTAATGAATAAGTCGCTAATTAACATGATTGTAGTAAATCTCAGGTGTGGCTAATTATATGTTGTCAAGTGTTTCTTAGGTGTGGCTGAATTGATAACTTAGCTGCTAAGACTTATACGTATTTTTCCTCCCTTGCGTCGAATCAATAAATTGGGTTACACTTACCTTCGAAGACTATTGCGACCCCCTACATTTGTGTGTTATCAAATAGTCACTTTCTGATACATTCACGACATCCGCACTGTCATCTTGCCTCTATGGAGATTATAAGTATCAGAAAAAACCTCATGATTTAATTCAATTCAAAAATAAATAAGAACAAGTTCATCATAAGTTTCCCTATAGTCTACGATCCATAGAGTCACACACGACACCCACACTGTCATCTTGGCACCGTGAGACAAAGATGACTCCGAAAATTATACTAGATAAAATCAATTGAACAACATCATATCCATTACATAAAGAAGGGAAAACATCATATGAATTCAACTAGATTAACAATTCTCATAATCACATAAAGATCACACCATGGTAGAGAGATAACCACATAGCTACTGATACCAGCCCTCAGCCCCACGGTGGGACTACTCCCGCATGTTCGTGGGGGCAACAACGTCGATGAAGATTTCTCCGACGACAATTCCCCATCCAGGCAGAGTACCAGAACAGAGACTTATGTCCCCCCGAATTAGGATTTTGGATGGCGGTGGAGCTCTGAGTCATATTTGGGAAAATCTTCTAGTTGTGATCAGTTTTAGGTCAAGGGGGTACTTATGAGCGAAGAGGCGACCCGAGGCGGTGCTCGGAGCCACCAGGCGATCTAATGACACGCCTAGGCCCCACCCGCGCCATGGCATCGCCTGGTGGCTATGGGTCTCCAATCTGGCTCTCATTTGGACTCCGTATTTGTGTTGGGTCAAAAGTTTCTCCTGGTTTTTGGTGGAGTTTTCTGTGGACTTTTTCTGTAGGGATTTTCTAACATATAAAAACAATAGAAAAACATAAACTGGCTCTGGACACTTGTCAATAGGTTAGTCCGGAAAAATTCCCTAAAATAATAAAAAAAAGATAGCAAAAACATAGGGCAATGGTATGAAACAAGCATGTAACAATAAAAAATTATAGATACGTTTTGGACGTATCAATGCTCTGCGGAAACTCGATGCGTATGGCTATAGTAGTGCACTCTTCTAGGGTTAAATATTTTCTCCACGGTTACGTGACGATTTGGTGAAAGTGCTAGCTAACAGGAATTTAGACAACTTACACTTAATGATGATAACTTGACTAGTAAGATAGAACTATCTTCACCATAACATGATTGTCATCTTAAACAACACTGTGAGTTTTCTTGAGTTGCTTCCTGGCAAAGGGGTGAATCCTGGAAGGGTTTTGCTTTGGTGAGTTGTGTACTTGGTTTAGTTTGCGTTCTCTCATCGCTTTCTAATATATTGAAGTTGTATCGTGTCTCTATAGGTTGTTAGTGCCGTTTGTTGTTGGTTCAATCCACCAATCTCTTCCTTTGTGTTCCTTAGCATTTGTATCTGGTGCCGAGTGGTTGCACTGGTATCTTGTGACTCTTGCTCGTCAGTACTATTCGACCCCTTCGGGGCTGTTTGTCCATGCATTTGATAGGTTTGAAGTCTGGCGACTTTAACTTGGGAATCTCTCCGGCTTGGCATAGGCAAGGATTGAACGCCATCGTTTATCTTCAGAACTCTTAACCCAATTTGTATCTTATCCATAATTGGATATTATTTCGTCATCCGTTGTTATTTAGATCTTTATAGTCTATCGGTTGTATTCTTGACTCGTTTGAGTCATGTTGTAAATATTTTCTATTATTATTGCGGACTATTCGTGAACCACTGTAATATTATCATAAATAGACAACCCAGAATTTGTATTATGTGAATTTTGAGTGGAACGCTAAAATCAGGGGCGGGGACAAGGGGGGCTAGCAGGGGCTAGACCCCCCCTAAAGTTTGGCCCCCTCAATAATTATTTATTATGTTGTATTGTACCATACCAAGTAATTAGAATTAGTGCCAGATCATTACGTACAGAAACATAAATGTATCTCCCTATGATATCCGAGACCAAGCCCAAGAGGCCAATACCAGCCCATTAAGATAAATCAGTAGCGAGGCATAACACAACTGAGCTACCGCCTGCCGCGCGTGACTATTCCATCTCCATCTTCCGAACGGCGAACACAGCACAACTCAGGTACATGATTCGTTTAACTACTACTCCTACTCCATTGCAAATTATTGCATATATTGCCTCATTCTCCATACGTGAAATTGCATTAGCAAAATTTTAATGGAAGATTAAATTACCTATTTTACAAAATGAAATTTGGAGACGAATTTTTTGGTAGTACAAAATAGTTTACAATGAGAATAAACTGCTGCAAAAATTTCTCAATAAGTCTTGTGGATCTATGGCTATGCAGATTCCTTTAGATGCAAAGCCTATATTACCATAACTGATGAATTGATGCTATATTTAAAAATCGATATATATTATGTGACATTGCTTGACCGATTTTTTTCTTCGCCCCCCTCATACTCAAATCTTAGCTCCGCCCCTGTCTAATATCTACATAATACTAGATTCAGGGGCTATCACACGAGTGGGTTTACAATTGAAATACTTTGTAAGTTCCAATTAGGGTTGCAACTGAAATATTTTTCCCATTTACAAATAAGGTTGTCACTGAGTTTTTTTTTCGTAGTTTCAATTATTAAATAAAATGTAAAAAGTGAGTCACAAAATTTCTACCATAAAAAAGATATGACATAAAAACTTCATATAAAAAGCATGGCTACACATTTAAAAGGAAATCAACTCTATGTGTGATATACATAAGGGCATACCCAACGCCCCCTCCCCCCCAAATCGGATCGAAATTGGTCTTATTTTGGTCCGTTTAGAGTGGTCCGCGGACTCGCGCTGGGCCAGACCCCGATTTGGGATCAAATCATCCCAACGACCCCGCCTAATTTTTTATATTGAACCAATATAAACTTCAAACTGAAATTTACTAAATTCAGTTCAAAATATTTACAAAACGTGCGCATATTTGCGTATTTTCGGTAGGGACCTAGTCCACTACATATATTTATACAAAAAATACCCATGCAGGGGGCTTCGCCGTCTTCCTTGCCGCGTGCGCCGCACAGACTACTCCAGGATGACGTAGTCCGATGCCACGTAGAGGTGCGCCGGGAGCCCTCCGTCGTGCGTTGGGGCGTTGGTGGCTACGGCGGCGCCGTTGACTGCGTTGTCATCGCCGGCTGCGCTGGGGCTGCCTGGCGGGCGGCGGCATGGGCAGCGCCGTGGGCAGAGTCGTGGAGGGCCGGTGCCAGCCCCTCCAATTGCCCGAGCTCGTGCAACTCGGACGCCTCAATGACGAGACGGCGCTGCTCGGCCTCCTCCTCCGTATGGGGCACAAGGAGCACCTCCTCCGCCGCGTGCGCCTCCTCCTCCTCCGCGGGCTCCACCTCGTCCTCCTCCTCCTCCATCCCCACCTCTTCATGCCCTCATCGGGCGCTTTGGCGGGTGGGGCACCCCTTGCAAGGCGAGGAGGGCGCGGATGCACGCGTCCGGGACCTCACCGGGGATGAACCAGCGGTCCCAGAGACCGCTGTCATCCGCGAAGCGCGGGTCCGTGCGGAGTTGGAGAGGGATGAGGGAGCGCCACCGCACGATCTCCCTCCTCCACGCAGGCCCATACACGGGCATGTCATGGGGAGGAAGGGGACACACCGTGGGCTCAGATGCCATTGATCCGGGTGTTGGATCGCGTAGAGATAAACAAAAAATTTCTACGCGGTACTTCCAAGATCTAGCCGAGGTAGAAGTCCACATGGATTACCACTAGACGCGCAGGTGCGGATTATCGATGAAGCACGTCGATGCAGTGTAGTCCCACGATCCGATCCAGCCGATCCAATCCCGCGATCGTCGAAGTGCTGAACGTACAACACCTCTGACAGTATCCACACATATGAGGAGGAGCTCCGACGGCGGACTGCCAGGTCCGGTGCGGCGACTGGACTGAGTGGGACTAGGGTTCCCAACGCATGGGAGTGGAAACTTTTTGCCCGCTGGGCAACCTGCGCCCCTCTTTATATAGCGAGTGGGAGTGGGTTGCACAATGCTTGTGGCCCATCCCCTCTGTGAGTCCAACTCACTAATTTAGTCCATTTCCGGTTCGGGTCCAACCCGACCAATATACTTGCTCCCGCTCTTAAGTGTGCGACCCTGCAGGCTCATGGCGACTTGGACACGATTAGAGTCCGACTCCCAATCGATCAATCGGTAGAGGCTCTTAGCAAAACGTGCCGATTCCCAAGTGCCATAGAGTCATGACGATATACCTTTCAATGTGACTTTCATCTGAGTCCCTTTTGCCTCACGATATACCTTGTCGAACTATAGGCGAATTATCGTCATCCCTTAAATAGCTCAACTCTCTTCTCGGTCCGTGATATATGATTCATCTGACTAACTCTTAGTCAACAGACTCAGTTAACACTTAACCGAGTCGCGCATGGCCATGCTTCCGGAATCATATCACTCGAGAGGGTCCAGAGAATATCTCTCCATTCGGAGGGGCAAAATCCCATCTTGATTATCCACATCACGCAGCTTGTTTCTCATTCGACCCGAACTCTGCCTTTATAACTGCCTTGTCACAGAGCAGCGTTTAACAGAACCTAAGTCGGTGATCCACAACTCGGATTGTGCGACAACCTCAGGTCTAAGGATTACATTGATTGAGACATGCAAATGATGACTTGCTCGTTGCATCTCAATGTGGGTCAGTCCGACTTGCTAAACTCTTTAGCCAAGTCCGTGATCGTTGGAATGGCATCACCATGCCCATGACAAGTGGAACCATGTCATGAGACAACACTCACATTAGTCTAGGGTGTGTGTCCAACACAACCTTAATGACCAAGGACAATCTAGTATGAACAACATGAATATATAGTTCCACAATCGAATCACATATTCAATGACATATATCAGATGTTCAAAACAAGGACAACTTAATAAGTTTATGAATACATTGGGAATTACATCATCCATGATTGCCTCTAGGGCATATTCCCAACAGACGGGTCCATCCAGCCCACCCCTGACGCGCGCCAGCCGGGCACTGTGGCGGGACGGCTGAGGGGGCCGTTTGGGGCGTCGCTGCGGAGGCTCCTGGTTGCTGGTCGCGAGAGTGTCGGGGACGACCGTGACCTGCGCGTCGGCGCCAGCGGATGGGGTCGATGGGACCATAGACGGGGAGCCCGTCGGGGAAGTGGGGGTCGAACCCCGCGAGCCCGGTGAGAGAGTGTAGCACAGGGCCCCTCCAGAGCGAGACGAAGAGGGATGAATCACCTCCAGGCCCACACTCCCACAGTCCTCCTCCTCCACGTGCGGGCCCTGCAGCAACCCTAGTGTAGCGGCATCTAGACCCTGAAGGCCGAAGTTGGATCCGTACTGAGAGAAGGGCAGGGCGACTGCGTGAGGAGGATCAGGCCAAGAGGTGCACGTCACGTCAACCGGGGCTAGCTTGGCAGCAACACTCATAGAGAGCTGCAGTGAAGTCGGCACCGTGTCCACAGCAGCTGACGCCTGAGTCGGAGCAGGGGCGTGGACCGGCACCTCCGGCGGCGGGCTGTAGGAGAAGTGGCGTCCGCATTAGGGGAGGGACCATCCCCACCCCGGTCATCATTTTCGTCGTTGGAGGAATCCTCCTTTGAAGAGTCCGCAACCCCCCTCCCCCTAGATGGACCAACATCAGGGTCAAGGGGAGGGAGAGACTCAGAACCATCCCCGTCGAGCTCCACACGCAGGATAGCCCCCCGGTTACCACCGGTGCCGCCGAAGTAGAATGGCGGTAGCAGGCCCGGGAGCTGATCCGGCTTTGGAGAGAGCACCCTGATCCGGACCGCGCCAGACCCGTTCAAAAAAAACACCAATCTATTGGTTGATGAAAGACCGTTCGCTCGGAAGGTTTATCTCTTTGTGTTTGGGCACGTGATTTCTGGTTGGCAACGATCCTTTCCCGTTCCTCACAATGGCCATGCACTACAGGAAAGATTAAAGACGCCGACGACCTCTCCCCCTCGGCGTAGCCACCATTCGCCTCGGCTTAGCCTTTCCCCGACGGCCGCCGTCGGCGTCTCGCCCTCGGCGTAGACGTCCGTCGGCGAAGGTCGTTTAGCCGTCGGCGTATCATTCCCCCTCGGCGTTCCATTGCGTGGGCCCCACATACCTGTCATAACGGATCCGTTCCACGTAAACTAGACGCCGACGGCCCCTCTCGGCGTACTGGCTAGCTACGCCGACGGCATACCGTCGGCCTATGGCAATTTTTTATCTATTTTTTTCAATTTTTTTTTATCTATTTTTTCATTTTTGTATTTTCATTTTTTAACTAGTTAATCGCACTATAGACACATTTACCTCTAAGTATTCTTAATTACAATCTAAATTACTCTCTTCTAATGAAACTTCCCGACATGTCACCCATCCTGAGACTACTCCATCCCCAGCACGCTTAACTTTTTCGTTTCTTACCTATTAACTACCTAGAAACAACACATGCTTTACTCACAATACTATCCTATCAATCTTATTAACCTATAGACTATGATGTCACACAACTTTATTTTATGAATCCAAATAATTATTTACATAAATAGAAATAAATCATTAATAATAATATTGATTAAAAATATTCTTGAATTCAAATAATAATTAATTATTTTCCTTATTCCATTTAATATTAAATAATTCATATCTTTAAATTGGCAACTCAAAATTTGACAAATAATATGTCTAAATCGATTAGAAAAATGAAAGAAATCCAAATATGACATCAATATTATCCATAAACCAACTCTTGACAAAGGTATAAACCAACTCTTGACAAGGTTCCCTCCGGTTTGTTCGATCTGGGACTTTCAAGCTATAAGTCATGAAACTCCCTAGAGAGAAGTGGATGCAGGTGAAGCAGGTCACACCCGGAGTGCAATATTTTCCATCTAAAACCCGTAACACACTTATACACACATGCTATGGAACCCCCTAGCTTGTGGTTGGATCCCGACGCTCCAGAGCCCCTCTCCGGTGAAAACCTAGTCCCGCTGGAGAAAAACTAGGCTTATACGATTAAAGTCGGTACCAACGTCAAAAGGGGTAAAAAAGTGCAAATAGTTTCTTGGTTGTGTTAGTCTAGACCCTAGGAAGTCACAATACAAAGGTATAACCCAACTCTTAACAGGATTCCCTCCGGTTTGTCCGATCTGGGACTTTCAGGCTATAAGTCATGAAACTCTCTAGAGAGAGGTAGATGTCGGTGAAGCAGGTCACACCCCAGAGTACAATAGTTGCCATCCAAAACCCATAAGACACTTGTACACATATGGTATGGAACCCTCTAGCTTGTGGTTGGATCCCGACGCTCCGGAGCCCCTCTCCGGTGAAAACCTAGCCTCGCTAGAGAAAAACTAGGCTTATACGACTAAAGTCGGTACCAGCGTCAAAAGGGGGTATAAAAGTGTAACTAGTTACTTGGTTGTATTAGGCTAGGCCCTAGGAAGTCACAATACAAAGGTATAACCCAACTCTTAACAAGATTTCCTCCGGTTTGTCCGATCCGGGACTTTCAGGCTATAAGTCATGAAACTCCCTAGAGAGAGGTAGATGTTGGTGAAGAAGGTCACACCCCGAAGTGCAATATTTGCCATCAAAAACTCATAACACACTTGTACACACATGTTATGGAACCCCCTAACTTGTGGTTGGATCCCGACGCTCCGGAGCCCCTCTCCGGTGAAAAACCTAACCCCGTTGGAGAAAAGGCCTTCATGGTTTATTGTTGGTTCCGTCTTTGCTCATGATTTTTTATTGAACAAATATCTTGAATAATATGTCCGATGATGTAGATTTTCTTCTACTCTTCGAAACAAGGTAAAAAACATCAAAATTCGAGTTCGAATGCAAAAGTTATGATCAAAATGGTGATTAAGTTAAAAAAAAAAAACTAGGCCGAGGGTGGCCGTCGGCGTAGCCAATTTTTTTTTTCTTTTGATGGCCTGGTCGGGGTCTACGCCGACGGCCCCGACGTTTGCCCGTCGACGTATGTCACGGCCGTCGGCGTATTTAACGGTTCCCGTAGTGATGCAAAGAGGCGATTTGCCAAAAAAAAAAAAAAAAGAGTCCGTAGTATGACCATTGACGACCGCTAAAACATGATTTTTGAAAGAAAAAAATTGCATCCAGAAATGGTAATTTTATCTTGTTACATAATATGTATAACTATTTGATATCAGTAAAGCATTTGGAAGTATTGTAAATATTTATTGTTAAATTACATATACACATATTAAAAAAAATTAAGAATGTCCCCCGAAATTTCATGACCTGTCATGCCTGGGTCACCATTAGGTACCCTCTACCCTCTTTAGTTAAAAGAAATGAACTAATTAGTTTATTTTTTGAACCAGACAGAGGGGTACCTAATGATAACCAAACTGCGAGCATTACCACGGATGTTAATTTTCGAATCGAACGGTTCTTAGCACCGACTTAGTAATAGTTTCTAGAAATAGCAAAACACTAAAAAAAAACGTGTAGGTACCATTGTTATGAGCTGCTACCTCCCCACCATCTTGGCTACTTTGCTTCGCACATTCTTTTCTCTGGCGCGCATCGCCCTAGCCTCCTCGGCAGTGAACGGCGGCGGCAGAATGCACGGCTCGTAGCCGGCCACATACCTCTCCCTGGACTGCATCATAAACTCCCTGTCGCGGCCTTGGGCGGGGCAGGCCAAGGACTCGGGGCAGAGCTCCACTGCCTTTTCCGGCACGGTGGGCTTGTACCGGAGCAGCGCGGCGTACTGCGTCAAAACGTGCAGCATGTAGTCGTAGACGTAGTCCATGCTCATCTCCTCCCTCGCGAACCCACTACCCTCCTCGCCTATCCGCCGCGCCTCCGCCGGGTGCGCGTTCCCCCAGTCGACGGCGAACTTGACGGCACGACACTTGTTGGCGGGGTCAATGGGCCAGTAGTGTTGGCCGGCGACGAGTCCCCGGGAGAAGAAGTCCTTGAACGGCGTGTCTATGGCCAGCATGGGCGAGTCGCATGCGAGGATGTACTTCTCGCTCACCGACCACGACCGCCCCTGCACGTAGATCTTGTACCTGTACCGGCACTGCTTAGCCAGGTTGGAGTCCTTGAACCCGTTCCGGATGGCTGCGCCCCAGTCCTGCGCGAACAGCCGCGCGTTCCAGTCCTTGCCGGCGGCGGAGTCGTTTTTGCAGCGGAAGAGGTCGCGGCGCGCCGCCGACACCCAGGGGTTGCCCTTCCAGAACGCGTACGGTGCCCGGTCCTGCCACGGTAGGCGCGCGTTCTCGCCGCGGACCTCCTCCAAGAGCGGCGCCCACGGGCGTATGTTCACCTCGGACCAGCCCCAGAAGGACCAGTCAGGCCAGAGGACTTCCACCGAGGTGGCGTCCTTGCAGTACCGGAAGAGCGGCGGCGCGGCGGAGGGGTCCCGCCGGTATGCAGCGGCGTGGAGCTCCGGCATGTCCTCGAGGTTGAACATGAGGTCCACGTCCGGGACGCGGCCCGGGTAGCGCGCGAGCAGCTGCAGGATGCCCCACTGCGTGAACACGTCCCGCGTCTGGAACGCGCGGTGGTACGTCTCCACGTACGCGCGCCCGGACACCACCGTCAGCCGGAACGCCGCCTTCGGCCGCGCGCGCTCCACCGCCTCCCGCGTGATCCCGGAGACGCGCCACCGCTCGAGGTCCGAGTGGATATACCGGAAGTAGTCCGGGCACGACGGCGGCGGCGCCGTGGGTTGTTCCAGCGATGGGGACGGTGATGCTGACGGTGGTTGTACCCGGCGGTGGCATCGCGCCGTGGATGAGGTGTCGTTGCCGCAGTTGAACGGTATTGGCACGAGGGGCGATGAGCGGTGGCGGCGAGGAGGATGGCGTCCACGCCGGCCGATGCTGATGCCGCCGTTGCCCGGGAGGAACGACTGTTTATTTGATCGTCGAGGACACATATACAAGAGCAAAAGAGATCAGTACACATATACAAGAGCAAAAGAGTACAAGATTTATTGATTTGCTTAATCAAATTCACAGCAACCAACGGCTTCCTTATTTTGCTTTTGAGATGTGGTAGAGTGCACACGTTTTCAGATTTCAGACATGCATGCCATCGCTTGATCGAAATGTCGGAACAAATTAAGAGCCAATTTCCACGGTCCAGGCATGAATGCCTACGTACTGTACTTAAATCAGAACTATACTTGTATATCTGCTGCGAAGACAGTGGTGGGAAGCGAAATTGATCCTTGGACACGGGCAGGGGCGGAGCCAGGATTTGACCATAGGGGGGGCGACGTGCAGCTAGGAATTTTTTATTGATGTTATTCTTCTAAATTTTCTGATGTCATTATCTATTGCTAAGAGTTTTTCTCTACTGGTAAAGGGGATTAGCCTAAAGTCATTGGTGTCATGTTGTATAGCTAGCTTCGCCCCTTGTGAAGACGGGACAAAGATATAGCTCAACCCTTATCAAAAAATTATAGCTCGACATATATAAGCATAAGCACATAGTGGTCTTAATAGAAATATCGAGTAGGGTGTTCACCTAAAAAAAGTATAGGGTCTTGAAAAATTTCGTGTGTTACGTGTAGATGTGCAGCTAAATATGAGACCCATTGTGTGATCATGTATTATAGATGAAAGATGCCATTCTGTTCATTCTTGAAAGATGAACGCAACGAAATAATTTGATCAAAATGACTTGGTTTTATGTATTAGCTAACAAAACATATAAACTTGATGAAACTAGACCAAATATGAGTGAACAAGACAATTAAAGAAAAATCCTATTTGCACGTCATACCTTGCGTCCCTTAATTAGTTGATTAGATCTAACCGGCTTCCTGGATCGTCATGAAGTGAATTTCCAGACGTATCGCTACGAGAGCCGCGGAAACGGAATTACGCGGCCGAATGTAGACTGCGACTGGCCGAACGTAGACGGCAGCAGGAGGAGCGGCCGCGAGATGCAGGTCCTGGCGACTGTCGAGCGGAGCGCCCTAGCGACTAGGGGTATCCCGTATCCGATCGATCAGACTGATTGGTTGGTCGTTTGCCAATTAATTTTTACGCTAAGCCTAAGGCTGATCGCTTGCTCCACGATGGCTTAAGGCTAATTGCTTGATGGATCAGACTGGTCGCTTGCTCCACGATGCCGAAGGCCTAAGCCTTATAGGTGGGATTGTGTGTACGAATGGCCCAGTTAATTTTTTACAATAGAATAATTATTAATCACTGTCTAATTTAGTGACATGCTAGTATATATGGCTAGTATTTACCTACTAAAAATTGTTAGGGGGGCGAAGGATTGGGGGGTCTGACCCCTGCTAGCCCCCTTGTCTCCGCCACTGGACACGGGTGCCGTTCCGTTACGCTCGTCGTCCCAATCAGGCCATCTTTTCGTGTACTAGTACACAGTTACACACTGGTCAAGACTTATTGTTTTTGGCCTTTCAACTCGAAGGTCTTTCGATTGGCTAGCTAAACATGTGCACCAGCTAGATTAATTGTTATTTTATTGTGTTTCAAATCTCATACATATTGTATTATAGATGTAGTCCCAACAGACTATGGCAAGACAACCGTGCTAAACATAACATGTCTATAACTCTATTTCGTATCCGCCAAGAAAGATAGTTGTTTGTCTCAATATATATTTTTTTTTTTTTTTTTGATAAAGGGCTTTTATTACTTAAACAAGTTAAGCATTACACCCGGCCTCTGCATCATTAAAATGCACACAGCCGAAATCCAAAATGAAACAAAGAACGACAAATCAAAACAAATCCATCGGATGTAGACTGTCGTCTCTATGGAGCTGCTATCCGTAGATCAAGCGGCCATCCATGTGGGATAAAAATATCCCTCGCCACCTGCTCCAGTCGTGCACACGCCTCCGTAAAAAGGTCTCGAAACTCCCCATGCTGTAAGATGGACCACGAACGGAGAATAGTTGTGCTTCTGAATAGGACCTGCATACAAGAGAAATTTTTATCATTGAAAATCTTGTCATTTCTACATAGCCAGAGCGACCATATGACGGCTAGCGCTCCTACCCTAATAATAGTCTTTAAACGTTTATCCACCCCATTCAGCCAATTACCGAATATATTCGCAATGGATGTGGGCGGATAAAGATTCGAAGCCATTTGGATAGCGGACCATATAGAACGCGCAAATGAGCAATCAAAGAATAAGTGTTTTATCGTCTCGTCATGAGAACAAGAAACGCACTTAGTACTCCCATGCCAATTACGTTTGACAAGATTATCTTTTGTTAGTATGACCCCTCTACGAAGGTACCAAGCAAAAATCTTAATCTTTAGCGGTACCTTCATACGCCATACATTCTTAAAAATATCGACTGGCAAGTCTGATTGGATCATCGCCTTATACATGGAATCCACCGAGAATATCTCATTCTTAGTGATTTTCCAACGGAACTCATCGGTGCCTGGTGATAAGTTAACTGATGTCAACCTATTGACCAGCGTTTGCCACGACAAAAGTCTTGGCCCGATTAAATCCCGCCGAAACGTAACATTAGGAGGAGATGTTTGCATGACCGAGGCCAGCGAATCATCCTTATGTCTCGCTATAGTATATAAAGCCGGATACTGTTCCCTGAGGGTGGTATTACCTAACCACTTGTCCTCCCAGAACCGTATCTGCGATCCATCCTTAATCTTAAATACCCCATAGCGAAAAAATATGTTTTTATTCGCCATAAGTCCAGCCCAAAAATGTGAATCACCAGGTTTCCACATCACCTGTGATACAGGTTTCGAGCCGATGTATTTTCGTTTAAGGAGGGTTTGCCAAACGCCATCTTCGGTTAATAGTTTGAACAACCATTTGCCAAGTAGGGCTGAGTTCTTGACTTTAAGGTCTTGAATACCCAATCCCCCCTGATCTTTTGGTCGGCAAACTACGTCCCATCTGGCCAGTCTATATTTCTTTTTCTCGCTGTCACCCTGCCAAAAGAATCTTGATCGGAAATAATCCAGTCTTTTCAAGACTCCTTTAGGTAACTGGAAGAATGATATCATATACAGTACCATATTAGATAATACTGAATTAATGAGTACCAGTCTTCCACCAAGTGACAACAATTTTCCTTTCCAACTAGCAAGCCTTTTCTGTATACGTTCTTCGACTTGGCCCCACTCTGCATTAGTCAACCTCCTATAGTGTATGGGTATACCCAAATACCTAATAGGAAATTGCCCTTGCTCGCATCCGAATATTTCGGCATACTGTGCAGCAGCATCTTGGGCCTCGCCAAAGCAGAACAATTCACTTTTATGGAAGTTAATTTTTAATCCAGATAGTTGTTCGAACACTGAAAGGATTAGTTTCATGTTCGACGCCTTCTCCAAATCATGTTCCATAAATAGAATTGTATCATCCGCATACTGAAGAATAGATAATCCCCCATCGACGAGATGTGGAATTACTCCCTCAATTTGGCCGCTTTCCTTGGCTCTGTCAATCATGATCGCTAACATGTCTGCCACAATATTGAATAATATGGGCGATAGCGGATCTCCTTGTCTTAAGCCTTTTTTGGTTTGGAAGTAGCGGCCAACATCGTCATTGACTTTGATAGCTACGCTACCTCCAACCACATAACTGTGAACTAGAGCGCACCACTCCTCTGAAAATCCTTTCATTCTCAAAGTTTGTTGGAGAAACTCCCAATTCACTTTGTCATAGGCCTTCTCAAAGTCTATTTTAAAAATTACACCATTTAGTTTTTTCGAATGCAGCTCATGTACAGTTTCGTGCAAAGTCACGACCCCATCGAGGATATTCCTACCCTGCATAAAAGCAGTTTGCGTAGGTTTTACCACATGATCTGCCACCGAGTTTAACCGAATAGTAGCAACTTTTGTAAAGATTTTGAAACTAACGTTAAGGAGACAGATTGGTCGATACTGTTGTATCCTTTCTGCATCCACAACCTTAGGTAACAAAACGATTTCCCCAAAATTAAGGCGGTATAGCTCTAGATGTCCAGACTGTAAGCACCCAAACATCTCGAGGAGGTCATCCTTAATAACCTCCCAAAAATGCTGGTAAAACTCTGCCGGACATCCATCTGGGCCAGGTGCCTTATTATGCTCCATTTGGAATATAGCCTTCTTAATCTCTTCCTCCGAGAAGGGAGCATTCAGAAAAGCGTTTTCCTCATTGGATACTTGGGTGATGTCATCCGTTCGGGTCTCGTCCATAGTAATATTACTTATTTCAGGAGCCCCAAACAGATCTTTATAAAACTTTGTAATATAGGCCTTGAGACACTCTTGTCCCTCAATCACCCCGTCATCCTGATGGAGCGAATGAATCCGTTTTTTCCTATGCCTTCCATTGGCAACATTATGAAAATAACGGGTATTCGAATCTCCTTCGAGGATGAACTGGGCTTTCGATCTCTGATACCATTTGAGTTCCTCTTCACGCAACATTTGTGCTACCTTTGCGTTAGATTGACTTTTAAGTTCAATTTCTTGCAAAGACAGCAGCCTAGTTTCGGCGATCCGATCCAACTCATCAATGATTAGACAAAGACGCGCTTTTTCTCTTTTAAGCATACCGGTAGTGTGGCGTGCCCAACCACGAAGATATCTACGCAAATTGCGCATCTTGTTATTCCATCTCCGTATTGGGTTATCCCCTAAGACCGGTTTACTCCAAACTTTCTGAACTAGTTCATCAAAACCATCACGTAATAGCCAACCAAGTTCAAACTTGAACTGTGACTGTGAGTGTGGTTTCAGAGAACCAGTTGAAAGTAAAAGAGGGGCGTGATCTGAAAGAGACTCTATACGTTCTAGAGCACGCACTGTTACCAATGGGAACTTAGCTTCCCAATCGGTACTCATCAGTACGCGATCTAGCTTTTCGTATGTAGGCTCTGGCAGACTATTCGCCCAGGTGAACTGTCTTCCAGACATGTAAACCTCTCTCAAATCCAAGCTATCAATGACCGCGTTGAACAAGAAAGGCCAATGTCCATCAAACCGTCCACGGCTTTTCTCGTGTGGGAACCTTAGCATGTTAAAATCACCACCAATTAAAATTGGATATGGATTATTATTCGCCAAGTTAACTAATTCACGCAGAAAAGCCTCTTTATATTCCTCCTGGGCTGCACCATACACAGCGACCAAACTCCACACGAAATTGTCGGCCCGGTTACGGAGATGTAATTTTATATGAAAATCACCATCCGTCCTTGCTAACACTTCCATGGAATCGGTTTTAACGCCTAGTAAAATGCCACCCGATCTACCACGGGGAGGAATGAAATGCCATGTGAAGTCTAGACCCCCTGATAGGCGGTTCAGAACACTCACCGGAAAGTCTCTCCTCCCTGATTCGGAGATAGCCAAAAAATCCAAATTGTGATCCCCGACGTATTGTGCAATATTCAAATGTTTAGCCAAGTCACCTAGACCTCTGCTATTAGTGAATAAGCCATTCATCGGGAAACAGATGGATTTTTTGGTGGTCTCGCGGTATGTCGCGGTGAGTTTTTCCTCTTCTTTTTGGCGGTTTTGGATTTCCGGCCGGATGCATAGAGATCACATACAGATCCTAGCCCGTCCTCATCCACTCCCACCTCCGTCACTTCCCCTAACAGATGAGATAAAAGCTGTCCTTCCGAAGAGGCATTCGCTGAATCATCATCAATATAGGGTATGTCCACACGCGGAGAGCCACATGGTTTAACCGTTAAACGATCGAATTCCATATGTTTCAACGCATTGGCAGACAACGTGATCTCAGAGTCATTACTTCCCAAGGAAACACCAATATGTCCTAAACTAGAGGATAATTTGGTATTTGAAAAAGCAAGAAAAGACTTCTGAATGGACTCCGTACCTTTAGGCGAAGAAGAAAACATGGCCGCCTTTCTGCGCATGGCCTTGGACATAGCGTCCTCGTCTGTCGCAGCAGCTCCGTCCGCAGCCACCAAGTGGCGCGCACTGCGCCTCAGTACCGTGGCCGGAGTCGCTGTCGTCGGTGTCGGTAACGTGGCGGAGGGGGACAATGGCGGTGAAGATGTCCCCCCGACCACCCCAGCCGTCACACCAACCACGACGTCACCGCTCTGCCGCCCGCTCCGATGTGACGGCGAAGAGGAGCGAGCAACAACAGTGGACGCAGGAGGCAGACTGGCAGGCGCATGACCATCCAGCCCACCTGCTCCCCTGATCACCGCCTGGGCGCCGCCCAAGTTCCCGCCGCCCACCACATGAGCCACCGTGGCCGGCCCAGCCGCTACAGGCCTGTGCGCCGCGCGCCTGTCCACCACCTGGGCGCCTCCCAGGTTGGTTCCGCTCCGCGCAACGACAGCCATGGCCGGCCCAGCTGCTGTCCGCCCTCCTGGCTGACCGCGCAGGGCACCAGGCACCGCGTCCAGCCCAACTGCCGAGAGGCCAGATGACAGACTGACCGGCGGCCCAGCAGCCAACGCTGCCTCGTCATTAGCCGGCGCGCAGGCGACAGCTAAGTCGCCCAACTCTCCTTCCTTCCGCCGTAGCCAGTGACGTCGACGACGACGATCCGCGAGCGCCGCGACGCTGTGCACTACTAGTCGATGATGATGAGCTCATCCCGGATGAAAAAAGATCAACCGCCATCTCCGACGACACAGAGCGCCTCGCTATTGCCTTCCCCCGAGAAGAAGACACATTTATCGGTGTCAGCGCAAAATCCTTCAACAACTCCAAGGCCTGCGTACGAACCTGACCCCCAGCTGAAGTGGATGGATCAATAGCCATACTAGTAGGCCCCTCCTCAGTCTCAGATACCCCGACACCACGATCAGCAACCGCATCGCCAACATCACCGCCCACGCTCGAATCCGTGTGCAGCTTATGATCCCACACAAAAGGAATAAAGTCCACCTCCGGAACGAAGTCCTCAGGCTCCGGTCTGAAGACGAAAGAATATCCCTTAAACCTCAGAACCCCATCAGTGTTAACATAAGGTCCAATCTCATCCCTTTTATGAAACACCTCGTCATCGGACAGAGCCATACGGAGCCGAACGATACCTCTTCGACGTAGAGCCAACAGGTCCACATCAAGAGTGAGACCGATCAACGATCCAACCGCCCACAGTCCTAGAAAATGCCTCAGAGAATGTGGCACCCCCTCAACATGTACCCAAGTCTGATGCAGCTCAAGCACGGGCTCAATCTCCTCTTGCTTCCACTTGCTAAAGACCAGCCTAGTAGACTGAGAAGGAACACCGAAATCCATGCCATCAAATCTATCCAACTCAGCTGTCGAAGGGAACGCCAGTTTGAACACATTATCACCACTAGGCACAGCCTCCCATTTCCATCTCGACACAGAACTCATCCGAGCAACAGTTGACTCCACCTGCTTAGCCGTAGCAGCGGTCCCCGTAACCGTAACCAGTGCAATGGGCCCAGCAGTAGACTCCCCTAGTTCCTTGTACAAAGTATCGGGGAACTGTGAGAACATGGCGTGCTTACTCCCTATCCCAGCAATGAACACTGACGGCTTCGGAAGTCGAAGTGTTGGACACTTCTTGATTGGATGCTTGCTGTTGTCGCAGATATAGCAATAGTGATCCACCGGACAATCCCTAGTGGCATGCGTATCAACGTCACACTTCCAGCACCGTGTCTTTTTAACCGGAGCCACAGTAACCTCAGCACCCCCATGCACGGTGCCGTGTTGCACCGTAGCGGGTACCGGTAGTACCGCAGCCCCCCCTGCCAAAGAACTCTCCGCCGCAGGCGCAGTCACCTTCTTCTTCTTGCTCTTCCTCTTGTTCGTCCCCGCACCAGCGCCAGAACCAACCGCAAAAGTGGCCCCGGTGGGAGCAGCCACCGACGCACCAATGGAGGCCACCCCCACCCCTCCTGGTTGCACATTCGTCGCCGCGACGTTCTGCACTGCAGAAACGTTCAGAGCCGCGCCGGTTGGTGCCACCATCGTCGAGGCGCCGACGACTCCTTGGGCCAGCATAGGCACCGGTTGAGCGGCATGCCTCACCACCGCCGCCGCCGTGGTCTGGACGCCGTGCATCACCGCCGGGGCGAAGGCAGGGGGTCCCGCCATAGGCCTCCCCACCGGATTGGCACCACGTCCCGCACCACGTCCGCGCCCACCCGGCACGGGTCCCGGGTGACGAACTCCCGGCGCGTCTCCTGGACGTTGGGGCGCCGCCATTGGCGACACCAGCGCAGCAGCGTACGAACGGCGCAACTCCGGCGCTTCCTCCGCCCGAGGAGTAGAGGTTGGCGGCGCAGCTATCGGGGACGTCGAAGGCGAGGGATTGGAAGCCGCAGCTCTCGAGCACGACGTAAACCTAGACGGTTTCCTTCGATCAGATCGTGCCCAGAAAGCCTCGAAGGCCTCCTCGAAGTAGCCCCACCTCCTGACACTTGGGCCTTTTCCATGCAGTTCGGGGCCACGTTGATTGATGTTTCGAATCCCAGGAATCACTCCTTGATCCGCCGAAACCGGATCGGAACCAGCAACCGGCGACTGGCCGTCCGCGACACCGGCGCTGACCCCGAAACCCTCCGGGAAGAAATCCCCAAGACAGGGCAATGGAGTAATCCGCGGCCTCGGGATCGGACCTCTCCATCCTAGCCGCACCGCGGCACGTCGCAGGACAAGCCCCACCGGCGGCGCGGCGCAAGTTGCCGGAGCGCTGAAGACAGGGACCGGGCTCGTCGACCCCGCGGACGGAGAACGTCTCTCCCACGTCCGGTCCTCCCGATTAGGGTAGCCGATCCTTTCCCAGAACGCCGCCGTCGTCTCCTCGCCGGTTCTCGGAGTACGCAACACCTCGGATTCCGACACCGTCCACTGATCGGCGAGCACCTCCTCAGCTATCCGCACGGCGGTTTCCTCCGCAGCCCGACACCCTCCTCCCCCTGAATCCTCCTCGGCCAGCTGCTCGAAACGAGATCCGGAGTGGGCGGACGGTGAAAGACCGCCGGGAGCCAGAGTTAGCCGGCGCGGCATAGCCACCGCGCCGAGAACCAGCCGGTTGGCAGCCCGTCCCGCGCCTCAGACGAGAAGGTACGGCGACGCCGTGCGCGCGCTGCCTGAGTGTTAGGACTTCTCTCGGTAATGAATGTATGTACGGCCAGGCCTCACACATGGTACCTAGAAGCGCCGGCTGCCATAGCCCATAGACCTTGGGAGAGTTCGACTAGTTTGTACTCTAGTCGGGCCAAAGGACATGTATGATTGGATGCAGAGGCTAGATTTTTCCGTTTAAAAAAAAAATTGTACGAGATAGTCATAGAATAGATTGAGAGAGTTCGTGAGACAAGAGAGAAAGATCAAAGATCCACCAGATTAGCACGCATAGGGTTTGTCTTCGTGCATTCCGTGGTTTTTTCCTGTGAGGGTTTGTTTTTCACGTTGTTCTTTGGTCGATCTCCTTTTCGTTGCGCCGTTTTGTAACATTAATTTCCGATCACTTACTGACTTTTCTTTTGGCGAGATGATCACTTGTTGATCCAGTAGATACACCATGGGTTTAAGTGCTTATACTGTACTTGTACTGGCACACGGAATTAGCTGATTTGACTCCCACACCGGCCGGACGAAATTTCCTAGCTAGCACTTGGGTACTGGATCCCTATACCAAGTGGAACTCCCGTCGACAGAGCAGTACATATCGCTCTCAGTGTCAGCTAGCTCGGGCACCAAGTCACGACTGTCTCGATCATCACAAAGTCAAAACAAATCGGCAAATCTCTTGAAAAAAACTTGTCGACGATCGATCGAGCCAGCTTGAACTCTACGTGTCCTCTTAGCTACTCTTAGCCAGCATGAGAGTGTTACGCAAGCAGATGACTTAAGAGCATGTCTAACAGGCCCCTTATAACGCGAGCGCCCCGTAAAATTTCGGCGGCATACGGGGTGTGGGCCAAAACGGCCGTCTAGCAGCCCCCGTATGCGGCCTGGCCCGTACTAAAAATTTACGGGGCCTGCGAAACCGTCCCCTCCGCCCCGTACTTATAGTGGGTGAGGGTTGGGGTGGGGGTCCAACCCCCCACCCGCAACTCTAGCTCCGCCGCGCGCCGCCGCAGCTCCGGTGAGAAATTACGCGCGCGCCGCCGCCCCATTCCAAGCGCCTCCACCGCGATGAGCTCCCCCGACGGTTCCGGCTCCTCCACCGCCCGCTCCAAGCGCCGCCGCGAGCCGGAGACGCTCGAGGAGGCGTGGCGGCTCCACTGCAAACATTCCGTTGCAGGGAGCCGCCGCGCCGCCTGGAAGTACGCGGCGTGGCCGGCGGCCATGCCGCCGACTCTGGCGGACTATGCCGCGGACGGGAGGTACTACACCAACGACCCGCCGCCGCGGCCGATGAGCGGCCCCAAATTCGCGAAATGGCGCGCGGATTGGGAGCTGCACCAGCAGTGCAAGCGCGGCCGCGACGGCGCAAGCGGCAGCGGAGGAGGAGGCGCGGCGACAGCGCAGGAGGAGGAGGTACCGGCGACAGAGGAGGAGGAGGAGGCCGCCTTCGCGGCGGCGGTCGAGCTTTCGAAGAAGGAAGCAGAGGCCGCGGCGCGGGCGGAAGCGTAGGACGAGGCGAAGGCCGTCGCCGACGTCGAGCAGTTCAAGGCGATGGAGGCTTCCGGCCCCGTCGTCTTCCTAGACTAGATTAGGTTAGACGAGCTCGAGCTCGATTCCATGTAGCAATGGTGTTCATCTGATGAATAAAATCGAGTTCAACTTTTCTCCCGCGAAGTTCAAATTCAAACATACGGGGCGGAGATAGGGGGTCTGCTAGACGAACTTGTAAATTTGAGCACAGATTTTCCTAGATTTCCTGTACAGGGCCCTCTACACGCGATTTAGGGGGCGAAATTTTAAGTGTCCTGTTAGACATGCTCTAACTAATGCTCTATATATTTATAGTTCAGTTGCGGAAACGGACAATTTGACACCTAAGCATTCAGCGCGCGCGCATGTGGCCACCTTCCTCCTAATCGGACAATTATCGATCAGCTCATCTAATATAATCCAGTCCAATCTTATATAATCTGTGGGCACGTTGCCTTTGCGCATTTGCTCTCGCTGCTGCGATCTCCATGGATCGATGGGCGCATCGCCGGCCAACTCACGGCTCATCACAGAGTCAAAACAACGGAATATCTGTTTGGGAAGTGCGCGCTCGATCTCGGGAGGTCCGGCACGGCGTTGACGTCGCGCGGAGACCAGCTTGCTTTTGAGCGAGGCCGCCGCCTTTTTTGCGCCCTTCTCTAGTGACGATCTTCCAGAATATTGTGCTCAGTTTCTTTCCAGCACGCATATACGGACCGGATCCTCGCAGGGTACAACTAGGGATTAGAATCGCACCGATTAATATGCAGAAATGTTCTCGATGATGAGGTGGTTAATTCAAACTCGGTCTATGTTTACAGTAAGCGGGTTTGATTACCTATGCAGAAGAAGCTACTTCTAGTAGGTTGAAAAAAATGGCACGTCAATTTTAGCTGCCATCATCATGTACGTACGTGTCCTGAGTACGTCCTGGCACGTCAAGAAGGACGACGCTGACCGTGTATCCCGTGAGGCTCTTTCCAAAGGAGACACGTATAGTATCGCCGACTTGCAACAACGTCAGGGGCTAGCTAGCTGTCCCGTTGCTGAAACTGATATTCCACAGAGGAGAGGAGTGCAGGATCTGCTTTTCTCGTCTCATTTTTCTACATACTGTAGACGATATGTTTTTCTTTCTTCGTTCAAAGTCCAACGTAGAAGAGCGTCCTTTGGATCGATAGCGTCGCTCGTTCGCCGTCGTCGCCATTATTGGTCCAGCGAGGTACACTGGCGTTCGATGGAGCGTACTGATTTGACGAGCAGCTAGGAAGCACTAGAATTCTCAGTTTACCCGTCATGAACGGCACACGACTTGACTTGGGTACATTTCCATTTTCCTTGCGTTAATTTGGTATAGTACTACATATTCATATTCATGTACAAGTTGCGACACTCAATTGGGATTCGAGGGAGCACTAGCATATATTCATATTCATATTCATGCAGCTGGTTACGATCGATGCACTCTGGGATAATAACACGGTTAAATGAAATCAATACTACTACATATTCACTACGAGCTTAATTAGTTCCCGTATATTAATGTAGTGTGTGAATTTTACTCCACACGATTGATTCCAAGAGACAGTAAGTGTAACACGGTTGAAACTTGAAAGGAATAGTGGCATGCATATACTCCCTCCGTTCAACAATAGATGACTTCCCTTTTTCTATACTAGCTAAATACCCGTGCGTTGCCACGGATTAGGAAAAAACACTTGTAACGGGTTTCCATTCATACGACGATAATCCGCTTTCTTACTTCTTTGCAGTCGTTATCTATCCTTAACCAAACAACTTGCAAGATGGTATAGTCGGTGTTGAAAAATAAGTAGGCGATTTGGACATGGAAATTTCATTCACCACACTATAAAGAAAAGTAACCTCATTACGTCGAGGCCTATTGTCGATTTATTTTTGGGAACATTGACATAACCAATCAGATGTATAAAGGTGAAACATATATTGAAATAAAGTATAGATATGAAATGGACCATGGCTGCCTTGTGAGGTTTGCATGCAAACCAATATTGTTATTAATCATTTGAATTGGTGTTACCGTCCATCTTAATATCTTTAGTTAAAAAGATATTATTTAATTGGTTAAACTAAAAATATGTAGTTACGCCAGAAGTAATTAAAGGCAAAAAAAAAAAACCTATATGATGCTTCCATTATTAGGAAGAATAGCAAATTTAAACAGGCGCTTCGTCGTTAGTCCCCACCCATTGAGATTGGCCATAGCAAGTAAGATAAGAACTCTTGTTCTCCCCCTGAAGCATCCTTCATAATTCTTTTAACAGGAGAGCATCGCTTTCACAGCCTCGCCTCGGTGCCACAGCTCCTCTCATCCCAACTGATAACTGACCGGCTCAACATGGCATGCTTGAAGACCGGCTCCACCAATAAAAATAAATCTAATAAACATGCAGAAAACAGAAAATCAATTGAAGTACATTTCAATTCAAAAGAGAAAAAGGCTCTAAAATGACCTAATGGCGGCCTATTTCAAGTTGCAACTAACAGAGTTACATAGTTGAATGAGTCACGAATGACAAAAGATTTAATAAGAAATCAGAAGAGAGAAAACAATATTGCAATACCATGAATAAAATTGGTAGGCCCTTACACGTTGAGCCAAATCTGCCACCTACATGCTTTCATTCTCCCAGCAAGAACTTCCAACTACATGGACTGCCAACTTGGTTGGGTCCTTGATCGTCATCTTGGAATCCATTTTTGCAGCAATGAACACCATATCGATCAAATGGGAATAAAACATGAGTAACTTTTCGGAACAGAGTCAATAATTCAAATGTTAACTAAACCGAATCAGATCATATGTGGTATAAGTAAAAGGACATGTAACTCTTGATCTCTACATCTAGGAGAGCATCTTTGCCTCCCAATTGAGAAAAGCATGACACAATGTATCATCTTTACTTCCTTCACGTTGTTGATGTAACAATCCATTCCCGAAGGCTCGACCAGGTCTCCGAACATCATCAATTATTGGTCTTGGCCTATCGTTAAGCTAATGTTTTCCTTGCATGTCACAATATTACAACTGATCCATACATTGCATATAAGAAAATAATTTGTTTAGATAGAGTGAATAGAGAAAAAAATACTTCTAAACATGCATTTAGAAGTATACATATCCAAACCAGATAAGTACGTGTGAAAGCATCAATCTTGCAAAAAAAATCTTAGACATAATGGAAGTATGGTGTTTGCTTGGTAATTTTAGTTCATCAGCAATTACAACAATAACAGTGCACGTGTATTGTCACTTGATATAATCCTAAAAAAAAGCCATTTCTACATCACACAAATACAAACAGTAAAATTTAGAGATAAGATGTATGCAATAGTTAATTTACACTCTTACAACCCAAAGCATATGGTTTGATCGCTTCATGGTTCCAACGTTACCTTGAGTCCAAGGCAAGCCTTCTAATTTCTTGCATTAGCAGACAAACCCGAAAGTTCCAAAGCACGACTGAAAATTGATAGCAATATGATGAGTTAGAACTGACAACATTTTAAAGTAGGCAACCAACACAATCTGGTCAATATAGAGGAGGGCTCACTAACATCACACATTGTCTGCAAACTCATGATCCGGCGGTGTGCATTCTTTAGGCTCTCAACAACATCTAAAATAACCAAACTACCAAAAGAAGGAAATGAAAACTTTAGCAAACACCAGTAAACAAAGTATCAGGCATCCCGATATTTGATACCCAACACCCTGCAGGCACAAAGAAAGTTAGAATCGTAGAGGACAGCAGATACATAGTCATAGGAAGTAGATATCAAAATTTAAGATACACACAACGGAAGCAATAGGCCCGTCCCTGGTGGCGTTCATGGTGCAGAAGATTCAAACAGTATCTGCAGGAAGCCTCCGGCCCAGGTGCAGCAGCCGGTCATCATCTACACAGTCTGTCCTGAGGTCTCGAGTCCATGTCTGTAATGCAGCGCCTCCTCACCGTCGCCGCTGTCCTTACTCCCGTTCGCGTGTTATTCCTGCACCAGTCGTCCTCCTCCTCCATGCTCCTGCATGCGTTGTTGTCGTTCCCGATCCACATCCGAGCAGCAGCTGCGGCGACACATCTCTCCAGGGGGTCGTGTTGCTCTAGCACTCACTCACCTGTCACGCGCCTCGCCGCCATCGAGCAGCTGTCGCGCAGCCAGCTATAGAGAGCGGCGTTCATCATGGGGGACTGCCGCCATCGCCGCTGTCCTTACTCCCGTTCCCGCTGCACCAGTCGTCGTCCTCCTCCATGCTCCTGCATGCGATGCTGTCGTTCCCGTTCCACATCCGAGCAGCAGCTGCGGCGGCACAGCTGCAGCGGGGCGTGTTGCTCCAGCTCTCACTCACTCGTCGCGCGCCTTGCCGCCATCGAGCAGCCGTCGGCGCAGCCAGCTGCAGGGACCGGCGTTCATCGTGGGGGACTACCGTCGTTGCCGAGTATTCTGTCTCCCGTGCCGGGGACCCTCCCGGAGATCCCACCGGCCTTCTTCTCCCCGTCTTCCGGCAGCCTAGGAGGCGGCGATGGTATCAACCTGTTCCGCATGGCCCTATGCCGGATGGGATCTGGAGGGGTTGTGGCATTGAGGATAGACCAGGAAATACGGGTACAATTGCACAATATTAGGAAGGAAATCACCCACGAAGGACACCAATCGGCGCAGATTCCGTGTGATCGCAGGGGCGCGGAGCAGCGAGAGGTGGGGCAGACGACGTGCGTGATCGCTGGGTGCCGAGAAGCGAACGATGGGAGGACGTACCAACGTCGTAGGAACTTCCATTTAATAGTAAAGATAGATCAGAGAAGAGAAGATATAGATAGGAGGAGAGAAGAGAAGATAAGGCTGCATGCATCAAGTAGTTAACAAATCTAACAAACTTGATAAGATAAGGCTGCATGCAACGTTACAATTGGCAAAAAAAAAAGTGCGGTGGCATTTGATGCGTAATTATATTGAAGTGTGACACCACCGCCACAGTAACCTTAATAGTAAAGATATGGATGTATCTAGACATGTTTTAGTTTTAGATACATCCATATATAGATAAATGTAAGTCATCTATTGTTGAACGGAGGGAGTATATGCGTATACTTACAGCGTCGAGATCGATCCATGTGGTGCCGACGAGCAAAGCGAGCACCAGGAGGCCGCCGATCACCAGCCCGACGGCGCCCCTCGTCGGCGACAGAAGCGCCGTCCACCACCTCGGTTTCGTTGCTGTTGACGACGACGAGGACGAAGACTGCCGCTCTACAGCCGGAGCAGCGTCGTCGTCGGCGGCGGCGACCTTGTGTTGCGCCGCGCCGTCGTCCTCACCAGCTGCTGCTGGCTGAGGCGGCACCAAGGCCGCCCCCTCCTCCTCGTCGGCCGCAGGGATCAAGCTGCTCTTCATCGGTCGATGAGAGACAAAAGCGTTACGCGCCTTGTGTGTTAGTGTGAGCGCTCTGAAATTGCCACTACTCTGACTCCCTTTCTCTCTCTTGTCAGGGAACCGGCCTGCCCCGTTTGATGATATATAAGTCTAAACATAAACTAATGACCCTTTTAAAGTAGAACAGCGCTGGGCGTTCTCCAGGGAACGAAATTTTCCATCCCGGGTCTCATGCTGACACGTGTCCTATTTTGCCTAAATCTCGTATTTGCTGTGTAGTAAAAAATATCCCCATTTTGCTCCTATGTAGCAAAAAACTGTTTATCATAGAAAAGAAAAGCAAAAAGTCAAACCTCGCCGAAGACCTCGCCAGAGACACTGTAGCAATTAAAAAAGTGCTATTGTAGCAAAAACAATTTCGTCGGAGACATCACCGGAAAATCTCATAGCACAAATTTAGAATAATTATAGCAAAAAATTTGTTGTATTGTAGCAAACAGGTGACCTCGCCGGAGATATTGCCGGAGTGCTCCTAGCAAAAAAATTGTACAAAATTACATGTATGTAGCAATTTTCTGCCGCCACCGTGAAAATTGCCCAAAAACACGAAACCCAAATTGCCGGAGTTGGGAGCACCGCCGGCCATGCTGAGTAGCCTTACTCTGGTGAGCGGGGAGGCTTGGACCGCCCTCAGTCCCATGGGAGCACCACCTCCGGCGAGGGGCATGGAGATCTTCAATGGAGGCTGGGGGGGAGGGGGGGAGGAGCACCTACTCTGCGCGTGTTCTGATGGACGAGACGGACGAGGCCGTGCCGGCGCTGTCGGTGGTGGACGCGCGCTTCTGCGCGGGGGACGAGGCGGCGCTGGCCGTCGCCAAGACCATCAGCATCTCCGACGACGACTTCACCGTCACGGACGCCGCCACGGGCGACGGCCTACTGCGCGTCGACGGCGTCCTCTTTAGCCTCCGCCGCCGCCTCCTCGCCGACGCGCACCGCCGCCCCGTCCTCACCGTCCAGGAATCGGTAGGTCCACCAATCTCTGTTTTTCCTCCACCAGCCCCTCTCTGTTTTCTTTCCAACCTCTGTTTCTATCGAGCAGAGCAGGTGAATGGACAGGAACCGGTGAGATAAGGATAAGTGTACGTGTTTGGCCCACCACGTGTGCCAGCGCACGACCCGGACGATGGGACGCGTCATTTCCCCGGACGGTTCTTAGCATTTTCCTTTAAAGTATACCCCAAGTACCGCTAGCTCGTGGGAGTAGAGGGGAGGGAGCGGTAATATACGGTAATCGTTGTTACACGCAATAGCAAAAACAACGATGAAATTAAGCAAGATCGAACCAACGGGGACACGAGATTTTAACGTGGAAAACCCTTCCAACAAGGAAGAGAAAAAACCACGGGTGCCAGCCAGCAATACTTCACTATTTCGGGATGAGGTTACAATCGCGCCGGGATTTACAATATGTGGCTTATCCCGTGCGGCGGCTTACAAGAGGTATATAAAGGCGGTCCTGACCTAACTAGGTCGGTAACTGTGAATCCAACTCCGACTCGGTAACAACTCGTACCGTACGGGCCTCCGCGTAGCGAATGCCGAACTTTCCTTTATCTTCATATGAATTTGGATCACCATAAATAACAATCGTAAGATTTTAGACTAAATGATTTGGAACCTTTTTCAAAGTTTTCATTTTTTTTTCCGTGTGGAGTTGGTTTAACATTATATTTCCAAATATTATCAATAAAGGAAACAAAATACATAGAGAATCCAAACGTGGGCCACTTGTCCCCTACTAGCACAAAATTCCACAAATGTAGATGGATCAGCAAAACAGAAATCTTGTCTAGACCCACGATTGCGTGATATGTTGCAATTCAATACTCCCTCCGTCCCAAAATACAAGATGTCTTTCAATTTCGCCGGTCAATTACGTCCAAGTTTGACCATGATTTGTGCTTATAATATGTCTATAAAATTAGTCTATAGATATATTAAATGAAAGAATTTTACAAAACGAATCGAACAGTACCATTTATACATCCTCAATCCATATAATTTATTATTTATTGGTGGTCAAAGTCGACCATCAAAGATCAGCATAAAAATAGCGCGTCTTGTATTTTGAGACGCAGGGAGTACTGATCTTTTTTTTTTTTGACTTGACAATACTAATCATTCTAACAAAGAGTGTTTAGCATAAAACCATCAGTTTGGTGTCAAATTTTTTAAAAAACCACCAGCTTATTGCTGGATTGCAAAATATCACCACTTCATACTGACATTTTGCAATTCTAACTAAGCAAGATTTTGTCGTGAATTGAAGCTAGAACTAACGTGGGGACAACCGGTCAGGTTGACGTAGATTTTAAGCCCAGCTAGAAAAAATAGGGGATGCGGCTAGAGCAAGGCGTGTGATGCAGCTGGCTGGGCCGGATGACTTCCGCTGGCCCCTTGATGCCGCCAAGTTTTCCAATCGAGAAGGGGGAGAGGCCGAGAGACCTTATTTCATTCTTTGGGGGGGGGAGGGAGAAAAGACAGGCGCCATCCTACACGTATCGATTTAGCGGTGTCTGTTCGTTCGTAGTGATTTTTCGTGTGAACTTCTGACTGCTTATTGTCCTCGGGATCATATTAACTGTCATAAAAATGGATGTATCAAGTTGTAGTTAGTGTTAGATACATCTGTTTTTGCGACGGTCAATATGAGACGGAGGGAGTGCACGAAAATCGTGAATCCTCCGGAAAATGAAAAATGTAGAAGGATAATACTATCAATCACTTTCTGGGTGCGTTCGATTGAGGCACGAGGTATCCTCGGGTGATCTATTGCTCCATTTCCCATCGCAAGGTGTGACAGACAATGAAAAAAAAAGACAATGGCAAACTCCCTTGCGGATCCTATGAGGTTTCTTCCTACTAGGATGCATGTCTTGGAGCCGTGCGTGGGTGCAGAGAGGCATGCCCGTGTGTACATCACATCCTCAATGACTCTCCCTCGGCGTCATGAAGCTTGGGTCATTGCTTAGCTGGAGCCAAGGCTGCTGGCGAAGAAATAGATGATGCTCTACAGCTAGACTGCGTGTACGTGAATTAAAAATTCCGCCATGCAAGTTACGCAACTGTCAATATCTATTTATGAAGATCCAAAGGAACAACGATTCTCATATCTAGTTCGAGACCGTGTACCACACATCGTAGAAACAGAAGAGACGTCACTATAGAAAATCCTCCGAAAAAGTGAAAATGTAGAGGGATAATACTGTTTGTCACTTTTTCTGAGTGGGTTCTTTTTTTTGAACAATTCTGAGTGGGTTCAATTGAGGCACTAGTTATCCCGGGTGATCCATTGCTCCATTTCCCATCCCAAGGTGTGACTGATTGGCAAGAAAAAAAAACACTTGTTCCCTCTACTCTAATCAGCGCGCATCGTGTGCAACGTGGCTGCGTCATCACTGAGAGTGTGGGATTTGCTAGCTACAGCCTACAAGGTACGCCAACGGTGTTGTTTGTTGGCTACCCACTGCTATGCGTCGACCACGTACGGCTCATGTAAGAATCTGCTGGTGCCGGCGGTTAAGAGGTGCTTCCGCCCTTAAATAATTGTTTTCACATTTCTTCCGAGCTAATGGCGGCGGCAAATTTTTTTTTTTTGATGATTTTCGTGGATTTCTATCAAATTTGGCATCTAGAAACACTCTCCTTAAGCGAATTGTCCGACCTGACCTTTTTTTTGGGCTCCTTAGATTTATAGAATAGGAAGAAGTGTATTAAAAGAAAACCTATAGGGTTGAGATGGCAATGTCTAGTTTAATTTTGTGGGAGCAGCAATTTTCTTCGATTGTGGTGAAACAAAATTCGATGAGGTCATGCCTCATGTTAATTTCTATGGAGTTTAATTTGCAAGATTTTTACTGAATTTACTATATAATTTTTTTGAAAATTATAAAAAACATAGGAACCCTTATTCAGTCTATCTAATCAAAAGATTATTAAGATTAATATTGTGGACACGAGAAATCTCGTAAAACATGAAGATTACACACTATAAAGAGTGTATGAGAAAGTACGCACATACATCGTTGATACTCACTTGACTCATATATTTATTTTCTTCTTTTTTTTATCAAGGTTTGGGCTGCTAACCACGTGTGTCACAGAGGTCGTACTTAGAGGAAGATTGTGGCTTGTACATTCTTTTTGTTGTCGATCAAGGTTAGTGTAGCTAACCACATGTGCCACACCGTCATGCATGTATCGTCTATTTATTAAGAAGTGCATTTTTTTTATTAAATTTGAATCAATTGAACATTGAAGCAATCGGAGAAAATTGAAACGTAGGGCACCTCTTGCCGCGCCCGTTTATACAATGACCGCCAAAAAAGTTAATGTACAGACCTGAAATGCCCCAAAGCTGTATACACCGGGAGAATATAGTAACTCTGCAACGCAGCTGTCAAAATGCCAACTAAATAAATTGATAACTGAAATAGTCACGGTAATGAGACCATTTTAAATGAGATAGACTGTCATTCTGTGAAAATCATTTTGTACCTTGTTTATCCAGATTAATTGCCTCTAGTGTTTGACGCATACTCAATCTTGCCTACCCACACATATGAGACCATCTTCTATGAGATAAAGAGCCATTCCGTGAAAAATATTTTATAACAGATCCGTCATTTTATTCAAATGAATTTCATCAGATGGTTGATACTGGGTTGCGTGTACAGAAATTTTAAAAAAAAAATCGCCATGCATAATACGCAACGATCAAGTGAATAACGATTCAACGATCTAGCATGAGATCGTTTACCAACACCATTAAAGTGGAAGATATGTTCGTAATGATGTTGATGAAGTCTGTGGAATATTCTCATGCACAAGACTGTGAGTGAGAATGTTGTCAACTCTCTGTATCCAGCTTCACGATCCAATAGAGTGAGTGTCTCTATGAGGGTAGGAGTGCTTGCCATTATTTGGTCGCTCTGGCTATGTAGAAATGACAAAATTTTCAATGATAATTTTTTTTTCTCGCATACAGGTTCTATTCAGGAGCACAGGTATTCTCCGTTCGTGGTCCATATTACAGCGAGGGGAGTTACGAGGCCTTTTTACGGAGGCATGTGCACGACTGGAGCAGGTGGCGAGGGATATTTTTATCCCACATGGATGGCCGCTTGATCTACGGATAGAGGCTCCATAGCATCGACAGTCTACTACAGATGTTTTGTAGCATTGTCGCTCTGTTTATTTTTAGTTTCGGATTTCGGCTGTGTGCATCTTACGATGCAGAGGCCGGGTGTAATGCTTGAACTTTTTGAGTAATAAATCCCTTTATCAAAAAAAAAATAGAGTGAGTGTCTCATGTATTACCCCTCTGAGAGCTCGCACACGTATGTCGGATCCGGTTCTGCAGAGTTTCGCTGCCAGAGCTAGGTGGATTGGTGGATTTTTCAACACATGAGATAGATTAAAACTTGATCTAATGGGATAGAACACCTCAAAAACTCAATTAGAAGAAGCTCTAATTAATAGAGGCTCTAATTAGAGAGAGAATATGCACGAGCCTAATTGGTGTGTCTCTCAATGAGGGGAGGAGGTGGGTATATATAGTGTGGGGGCAAGGAGTACCTGCCTTGGGGACAAAGTCGGTTGGGGTAGGGTCAAGCTGGCCGCACCCTTCCCCTTCCTCTAATTCAGGAGTCCTTTCCCTTTCCCAATTGGGGAGCCTTTCCTTTCCCACTTTTTCTTTCCTTATTTCTTTCTTTTAATTTTTGGCATTAATTTCTTTTACCAAAATCAAACATGGACGTTTTCAGGGGGAGTTGTTGCGCCTTGTTTGTGGCCATTCGGCCCAATTGGCAGCCACATAATATTTGGGTGCAGCCCTGGGCATTTCTGCCCCTCCAGCACTCCCCCTTCTCGGGTTTTCTCTGAAATCTTCTATGACCCTATATAACCTATAGATAAAATTATCGACCCTATCCACTGATATTATAAACACTTTCTAACATCTGGGACATCTCATGCCCGCTTGCCAACGCTCCAAAAAGCGTGCAACATTATTTTCTCTCTCAGAAAAACTACGGGATAAATTCCGATAGTCATAGAAACTATTTTTATTACTCCGGGACATGAAATGTCGTCTTTATAATTTCTCTCTCACATAATAGTGGGCTACCCTGGGTGCTAGCTACCCACCCACAACGAGCCATCGGATCAGCCTATAGAGCAGTTTCCACCGCTGATTTAGCTAACGACGTTCCGTCAGCATCTTCACCTGATGATTCAAAAAAAGCATCCGACCCACCTCTGCACGTGGCCCATCATCCTTCAGAAGAAAAAGAAAAAACCCAACCGCCCCCGCACGCTCTCTCTCTCTCTGGTTCCCCTTCCTACCCAACCGAACCCGCACGCGCTCGCTCTCTCTCTGGTTCCCCTCCCTACCCCGCCGGCGACCGCTCCTCCCCCCGTTCCACCACCGGAGGCCGCACCCCGTTGACCAGCAGGCCGCCGCACCCTGATTTCCTGGCCGCCGGACGCACTCTCTTCTCCCCATCGCCGGCCGCGCCCACTTTTCCCCTCGGGCCGGCCGCGCCCCACGCCACTTCCCCGGCGTCCGCGGACCGGGCCTCGAAAGCCATAGCTGGTCGTGCCGTCCTCCTTCTCCACAGGGCGCGGCACCACTCCGGCTTAAGCGCCGGCGGCATAGGGAAGTCGGCGGCCGTAGGTCTTGTCCAGAACGGCGCGCCGGGGGCAGGGAGGAAGCTCGAGGTCGTCGCCACAAAATCGGAAGCCCTCGGATGAGCTCGGGGGCCGGGAATCGGTGGTAGCAGCCGACGTCTCCATCCACCCGCATCCCCGTTGGTTGTCTCCGCCGCGGGGGCCACGCTCGTTGACTCCCCCCGATCTTCCGTGCACGGCGTGCCTCCATGGCGGCGCAGGTCAAAGGGTCGTCGCAGGGAGGACGTCTCGATGCGGGATCCCGGTACGGGCGCGGTTGACCGCCGGCGGTAGGTGGTGGAGGTGGGGCCCGGAGGAGGACGGTCGGCGGTGATCTGGAGCTTCGGTTGGATTTCGCCCCACGGGCCTGCCATCTCGAGGTGGACCATCGAGCAGGCCGACTTGGATTCCTGCTCAGAATCGTAGAACCGACCACGCACACCACCGAACCACCAAATCACGCAGATAACGGATGGGTAACGGAGCTAACGGTTGCACGAATCGTAGAACGATATCGAACGGCTAATGAGGCATGCGTAGCTAGCCCCGGGGTAGCAAATCCGCGTTGATGTATATATATATATATATATATATATATATATATATATATATATATATATATATATATATATATATATATATATATATATATATCACACGGAAACACCGCTCCGATGATACTCCTTGTTGTTCTAGACCTACCAGCGTCACAGACGCCCCATGCTCGTTACCCGACTTTGCCGCGGACCCCCGCGCCAGCTTATCGGCTGGATCTTGGAGGCACCCGGGCGGAAAGAATGCCCGGGAGATCTTCCAACCCTTCTGCTCAAGCTCTGAAGCCGACATTCGGGACGTATCTTTATCTTTCCCTTTCTTCAGTCCTACACCCATACGACGGCAGGGGAAGAGATTTAAAGGGAGGGAGGGGGAGGGAAGTGCAGAGAAAACAAAGCAGAGGAGGAGAAGGTCGTCGGAGCGACAAGGTGAGCGGTCGGTTATAAACTCGAGGGAAGGAACCGCGGCGCCACACACGATTCCCCTCCCAGAGCATTAACCGCGGTCGTCTCACCCCACGTGGCAGAGGCTTTTCCCTGCGTCTGCCTAGGACCCCGTTCCCACCGCGTCAGCGCGCACGGAGGCGAGGCGCCACATACCTTCCCGTGCCTCCTCGGGACAGGGCGCACTTGAGTGCCCGACGCCTCGTCTAGTCAAGGTGAGCCCGACATCGCCTCCACAAGTTTTTTCTCTTTTTGCAGGAAGCAACGGGCCCACGCTTAGATGGGCATAGCCTGTCAGCTCCCCTCTGACATGCCACGCCCAGGGCTACTGTTGACACCCTGCCAGACAGGGGTGTCACAAACGTGTAACGCGTGGGCCCACACGTTTCCTTACAAAAGAGGGATTTGAATGGCGCCCAGACGACGGCCGCACGGGCCCAGCATGAAGGGTCTGCTTCGCCAAGGTGAACTGCTACCCGCGTGCGGCGTCGCGCGGGGCTCCCACGTGTCTCCCACGACAGGAGCCAAGAGACACGCGGCGATCCCAGGAGCCAGATGTCACCCCAGCGCACCCTCTCCCAATGCCCCACGGGACAGGTGGCCGGTGCGCCTCCAAGTGTCAAGCGCACCAGAGGACCCACTGGCATGAGAAGATAAATAGGAGGCAAGGAGAGAGGAGAAGGAAGAGAGTGTAACACCAACCACACCCATAATTCCAGATCATACATTTAGGATGTAGGGTTCCATCTTTCGATGGCCTAAACCTGGTAAAGCTCACGTCTGAAAGTGCAAACGCGCTTAAATCATCTTGTTTTGGTGTTTGTTAACAACACATGTAATCTAATAGGTGTTTGATGTATTTCAGGGGTTACGTCAACATATTATCATTTGTGGTGATGAGGTACAAAAAAGGAGCTGTTGTCCAATATCTCTGCTCTCTGGAATTTTCTCCAGGCCGGAGTCTCCGGTCTACCAGACCGGAGTCTCCGGTGTGGATATTTGCACAGGGATTTTGGCTAAGGAATTTCTGGTGTCGCATACTGTACCCACACCGGAGAGTGTCCGGAGACTGTCCGGAGTCTCCGGTGTGGGCTCTTCTTCAAGGATTTTCTCTAAGGACTTGGTGGTGTCGCGCACTGAACCCACACCGGAGACTTACCGGATACTTACCGGAGTCTCCGGTGTGAGTATTTGTTTCCTTCGATCGCAAGACCACAGACATACTCTCTGCATTTTCGAAGCACCAAGACCGGAGTCTCCGGTCCACCAGACCGGAGTCTCCGGAGTGGATTTTTCCTGAAGCTTTGGGACACCGGAAACTGTCCGGAGTCTCCGGCCCAGACCGGAGTCTCCGGTCTTTACACCGGAGTCTCCGGTGTGACTTTCGCCAGAAAAGCTCCAACGGCTCTTTGCATTTATGGGGGGTATAAATAACCCCTCCCCTCCACCAACCTCAAGTTAGCTCGACCAGACTTAAAGACTCCATTGTTGAAGCTCAACCACCTTGCTAGATCTCCCAATCCAACCACCCAAAAGCCTAGATCTTTGGTGGATTGAAGGAGAAGGCCCCGATCTACGTCTTCACCAACCGGATTTCATTTCCCCTCTCCTTTGCTTGAGGAATCTTGGCCTAGGGTTTCCTCATGTGGAGAACCTAGGCTTCTTGCTACTCATTGGTGATTTGTGAGTGTTGGGAGCCCCCAATTAAGTTGTGGGTGTGTGCCCCAAACTTGTTTGTAAAGGATTCGATCCCCGCCTCAAAGGGGTTCTATAGTGGAAGGTGAACTAGGCCTTTGTGGCGAAGTTCATCGGAGAATAGGGTGAGGCCTTTGTGGCGTTGAGTAGGCCTTCGTGGCGAGCTCACACCCCTCCAACGAGACGTACTCCCTTAACAAGGAGGAACTCGGGAATACATCGTGTCTCCGTGTGCTTCCATCGGTTATCTCGTTCCTCCCTATTTACTTCTAGTACTTGTCACATTTATTGTTGTACTAGTTGCATTAAGTGTTGTTTTAGTTGTCCCTATTGCTTGCCTTGTCATATAGGTAAATTCACCCCTAGTTGCATAATCTAGAGAATTTACCTTCTTGTCAAGCCTAAATCTTAAGAAAAATTAAAATTGGTCGTAGCACCTATTCACCCCCCCCTCTAGGTGCCTATACTTTACTTTCAATTGGTATCAGAGCTTCGGCTCTTCTATCGGGCTTAACCGCCTAAGAGTTTAAGTATGGGTGATGAGGATGACGCTCCGTCCGAAGTAAATGTGTCCATGAATGATCTCAATGCTTTGAGAGAATCATTGACCTCATCCATAGACACTAAATTTGAGGAGTTGCGTCTACTCATGACAACACTCCTCAAAACCAAGGAACCGGAGGTGGTCGACTCATCCCCTCCGGAAACGGAGGGTGCCAAGATTGGGGTTGATGGTGAACTACCTAAAACTGCTTCCGCCGAACAATCCTCTAAGAAGGGTGCGAGTGGAAAGGAAGGATATCGTGCCGTAGAAGGCTCATATTCTCCCGATCCTCCCATTCCTTTTCCTCATATAATTCCTAGGGGAGATCCACCTAAAATTGATGCATATTCTTTTCGTGAATGGCAATACTACATGGAGACTCACTTGAACTCTTCTTGTATAGATCTTTGGAGAATCACTCGTGATGGATACAAGCCATATGATCCCAAGAATCTCACAAGAAGAGAGGTTGTTGATTGCCAACTCAATTACACCGCTTTATCCATCCTTCATCAAGCCGTGGGGCCCAATCACATGCCGCATCTTCAACACTTCTCCACCGCCAAAGAAACATGGGATGCACTTGTCATCATGTTTGTTGGGAATGAAAGCATGCAAAGAAATCGCTATGACACCTTGACCAATGAGGCCGAAGGATTTTTCATGCGTGATGGAGAAGATCACGTTGACATGTATCGGAGGCTCAAATCTCTTGCCACCGCTTTCTCTAATGCGGGTGCAACACATATTGATGATGCTTGGATCAAGAGGAAGTTCATAATTGCCGTGATGCCTTTTGAGGGCACGGATATGAAGAGCATTCAAGGGAGACATGATTTCTCCATCATGACCTCCACCCAAGTCATGCAAGAATTGAGCTCCTACAAAGTGCAAACCAAGAATGCTCTTGACAACCGTGCTAGGGCCATTGGGATGCATCAAGGAGATTCCGTTGCTTTGAAGGCCAAGGTGTTGGCAAGAGAAGTTGAGAATGATGAAGATGGTGAAGAAGCATTGCCTCCTTTGAAGGAACAAGAATATGATCCCGTTCTAAAGGATCTAATTGCTCTCACCATGCAAAAATTTTGGAACAATCCCCCAAAAGGCAAGAAATTTGTTGAGGAAAAGACCAAGTCTCGGTATGGTAATGATGGGGCTCAAAGAGTGAGATCTTGCTTCAATTGCCAAGACAAGTACCACTTCATTGCGGAGTGCCCCTATGAGAATAGAGAGAACCATAGCGGGAAGCTCATCCGCAAGGACAAGTCCAAGGTTGAATACAAGAAACCTCACTTCAAGAAGAAACCTTTCAACAAGAAGACCCCCACCAAGTTTGTGCTCTTGACTCAAGAGGAGTATGATTCCGGGAGTGATGAAGAAGAAGAAACCACAAGTGAAGTGGCCGCTCTAGCTATTGCTTCCACTCCATCTTCGTCATCTCTCTTTGAATCCCCCAATGAAAATCTTCCTCAACGCAATGCCAAGTGCTTCATGGCTAAGACCACGGAGGTATCATCTTCTCCTAACTCTAAGACCCCTAGTGAACTAGAACATATTGCTAGTCTTAGAGAAGAAGAGGAAAGGGCCTCTTTGGACCGTTTTATGTCTAACATGCAAGGGGAGACCAAGAAGTACTTTGAGCATCTCATGAGGCAATTGGGAGAGGCCCAAGAGTCTCTTGAGAAGAAAGGTGAGATTGAGAGAAGGGATGCGGATGAAATTGCATCCCTCTCAATGACTCTTGAAGAAGAACATGATGGTAGAGTTTCTCTAGAAGATGAACTTGAAACTATTGAAACTACCCATAATGAACTTGTCTCTAAAATCATTAAGGAACGTGATCTTGCTATTGCTAAGTATAAAAAGGCTAAAAAGGATAAAGTAGAGTTTGGGGTTGGTCATGGTAAACTAGCCGAGGAGTTTGAAAAACTAACCATTGCTCACAAAGCTTTGGAAAGCGAACACTCATCCCTCAAAGAGTTGCATGAACAACTTCAAACTCAACTTACTCAATTTAACCATCCTAGCACTTCTACCTCTTCTTGTGATCATGCAAATATTATTGAAGAAAATGCTAGGTTGAAGGATGAGCTCGCAAGGCTCAAGGGAAAAAGCACTCAAGTTGAAAAGGTGGTGCTTGCCACTCCACAAGTGGTTGCCTCAAGCTCTAATGTGGTCATTTCTAGATCACAATTGAGTGCTCCAAGGCAACAAGTGGGCAAGCAAGGTCTTGGCTATGTAGCCAAGAAAAAGAACAAGAAGAAGAAGAAGAACAAGAAGAAGAACAAGAAGAAGAACAAGAATGGTGCTTCGGGTGGTAATGTCATGAGGGACAACACTACTCGTAGCACCTCCGCGGGAACTAACAACCCACACCATTTCTTATATGTTGATTATTATGGTGTTGTGCAAGCTAAATATGTTGGTCCTATTGAGGGTTTTATTGACTACACTATATGGGTTCCAAAGTCCCTTGTTGCTAACATGAAGGGACCCAACTTGGGTCCTAACTCTAGTCAATGATCTCTTGCAGGACTATGCTTCCGGTGGGACTAAATGGATTCTTGATAGTGGATGCACTAATCATATGACCGGAAGCAAAGAACTTGTGACGGAGTTGCAACCAAATGACATCCAAGCAACCGTCACCTATGGGGACTCGTCCAAGTCTAAGGTATCCGGATTTGGCAAGGTTGTGGTGGCTCCCGATATCACTATCGTGAACGTCATGCTTGTCGAATCCCTTGGTTACAATTTACTTTCCGTCCGTTCTCTTAGTAAGATGGGTCTTTCCGTCTTCTTTGATGGTGATATTGTGGTCCTTTTGAGAAGCAAGACTCTTGACGTCGTTCACGTGGGACATGTTGAAAATGAGTTGTATGTGGTGGACTTTTCGAAGTCAACCAACACTCAAGCAATGTGTCTTTTCGGGAAGGCGGACTTGGGATGGTTGTGGCATCGCCGCCTATCCCATGTCAACATGAGAACTTTGCAAAGTCTTCACAAAAGTGGCCTTATTGTTGGACTAAAAGAAAATGTTTCCTTTGCAAAGGATCGTGTTTGTAGGTCGTGTGTTGAAGGGAAGATGCATGACATTGTGCACAAGGCCAAGACTATTATTTCATCAAAGAGGATCTTGGAGCTTCTCCATGTTGATCTCTTTGGTGCCGTGCCCGAAGCAAGTCTTGGTGGCAAGAAGTATTGCTTGGTGATTGTCGATGATTACTCAAGATACACTTGGGTTTATTTCTTCAAGTGCAAAAGTGAGACCCAACAAACCATCATCGACTTCTCCAACGAAGTGCAACGTCAACACAATGTGCAAATCATGGCTATTAGGAGTGATAATGGTTCGGAGTTCAAGAACTATACATTGAATGAATTTCTTAGTGAAGAAGGCATTCGCCACCAATACTCCGCCACTTACACTCCTCAACAAAATGGTGTTGCCGAAAGGAAGAATCGCACTCTCTTGGATATGGCAAGGACCATGTTGGCGGAGTACTCTTCTCCCCAATATTTATGGGCCGAGGCCATATCCACCGCATGCCACTCCTCCAACCGCCTCTACATCCGCAAAGGCTTGTGCAAGACCCCATATGAGATCCTCACCGGCAACAAGCCCAACGTATCCTACTTCCGGGTATTCGGTTGTAAGTGCTTTTATTTGATCAAGGGTATTAGGTTGTCGAAATTTCAATCCAAAACTATTGAGGGTATTTTTGTTGGTTACGGTGCCGAATCCCACACTTATAGAGTCTATGACAAAGCCTCACGGATTGTCATAGAATCTTGTAGTGTGGTTTTCGAGGAAAATGACGGCTCCCAAGTGGCGCAATTTCATGTTTCAAATGTAGATGTTGAAATGCCTCAAGAAGCCATAGGAAGGATGGGTGTGGGATTCTTCCGCCCCATCGAGGGACACCTTATGGCGACTCGAGAAGGACTATGCTCTACCCAAGTGGAGCCCTCCTCTACATTTGAAGATAAAGCCAAGGAGCCAACCACTACACCTAACCGAGAACATATTCAAGACCCTCCTCTCATTGATCAAGTGACTCCGCAAGTCGTACCCACTCCTCTCACTAATGCGAGTCAAGATCAAGGCCAAGATCATTCTTCCTCGTCATCCTCTTCTCAAAATGAAGCTAGTATTGAAGATATTGTTGTTGACAATGTTGATGATCAAGGCCATGATGGTCAAGATGGGGACCCAAATGATCAAGGTGATCAAGTTTCTCCTCCTCGCAATAATGAGGAGATCGAAGCCCGTCGCATCAATAGGATAAGAAGAGCTTTGAAGCTAATTGATGCCCAAGATGACAAGGTCTTGGAGGATGTTCAAACTAGAAGATCCACTAGAAGGCAATTGGCTCATTTTTGTGAGCATCAAGCTCATATCTCTATGGTGGAGCCTAAGAAAGTGTTTGAAGCTCTTGAGGACTCCGATTGGGTTGAAGCTATGCATGATGAGCTCAATAACTTTGAGCGCAACAAGGTTTGGAGATTGGTTGAGAAACCCAAGGATTGCCACAATGTTATTGGCACCAAGTGGATATTCAAGAACAAGCAAGATGAGAATGGCATTGTCATTAGGAACAAGGCAAGATTGGTCGCTCAAGGTTACACCCAAGTTGAAGGCATTGACTTTGATGAAACCTACGCGCCCGTGGCTCGCCTTGAGTCCATCCGTATCCTCCTTGCTTATGCATCCTCACATAATTTCAAATTACAACAAATGGATGTGAAAAGTGCTTTCTTGAATGGTCCTCTAAAAGAGGAGGTATATGTCAAGCAACCTCCGGGGTTTGAGAATCTCAACTTTCCTAACCACGTTTACAAACTTGACAAGGCTCTCTATGGTCTCAAACAAGCACCTCGTGCTTGGTATGAGCACCTTAGGGAGTTGTTAGATGATCGTGGTTTCGAAGTTGGGAAGATTGACCCCACTCTCTTCACCAAGAGAGTAAAAGGAGAGCTTTTTATATGCCAACTCTATGTGGACGATATTATATTTGGCTCAACTAACCAAGCTTTCAATAATGAGTTCTCTAAGCTTATGACTGACAGGTTCGAGATGTCTATGATGGGTGAGCTTAAATTCTTCCTTGGCTTTGAGATCAAGCAATTGGCCCGTGGTACTTTCATTTCTCAAGCCAAGTATACTCAAGACATGCTCAAGAGATTTAACTTCCAAGAGGCAAAGATCAAAACCACTCCTATGCAAGTCAAGTGTCATCTATCACGCAATCCTAAAGGGAGTAAGGATGTGGATCAAAAACTTTATCGTTCTATGATTGGTTCTTTGCTCTATCTTTGTGCATCTAGACCCGATATCGTTTTGAGTGTAGGTGTGTGTGCAAGGTATCAAGCGGCTCCTAAGGATTGCCACTTAGTGGCGGTTCATAGGATCTTTCGTTATTTGGTTCATACCCCAAGATTTGGTTTGTGGTACCCAAAGGGGGCACAGTTCTCTCTCAATGGTTATACGGATTCCGATTGGGCGGGTGATCAAGATGATAGGAAGTCAACTTCCGGGGCTTGCCAATTTCTTGGTAGGTCCCTTGTAAGTTGGTCCTCGAAGAAACAAAATTGCATTTCACTCTCCACCGCCGAAGCCGAGTATGTTGCCGCCGCTAGTGCATGCACCCAATTGTTATGGATGAGGCAAACTCTTAAGGAATATGGTGTCCACTTGGACAAAGTGCCTCTTTTATGTGACAATGAAAGTGCCATCAAGATTGCTTACAACCCGGTGCAACACACAAGGACGAAGCACATTGAAATTCGCCACCACTTCATCCGTGATCACGTGGCAAGAGGAGACATTGCACTAAGTTATGTGCCCACCAAGGACAATCTTGCGGATATATTCACGAAGCCACTTGATGATGCAAGATTCTTGTTCTTGAGGAATGAGCTAAATGTGATTGATTCAAGGAGCTTGACTTGACTATCTTGCACACACCCCTATAGATGAAACGCTTTTGCGTCTAGATGTAGGCATGGACATAGGGGGAGTGTTATCCTAACACATTGGGTTATCCCTCCCCCCATTATGCCCAAAGCAAAAAAAATTCATTGTAAACTCTCTTTTTCTAATGTTGAATTGTGAGCTTAAATGTTGAGTAATGGCAATGCCCCCAAGATATATCTTCGCGGTTGCATACCATAAACTCTTACATGGTGGCCTAGGCCACCAACCTCTTCCGTCGAGCATTGGTTCTTATTTGGGAGCTTTTGGCATTTTTTTTGTTAAGGGATGTACTCACATTTGATGTCCTTCATTTCCTTCTCGTTTTTTTGAGTACATTTTTCCCTCCTTGAGTTGCTTCTGAGTTTCTTGCCAAAAAACTCATATTTGGTGTTTTCGAGCATTACATGTTCTTTTGGGTCGTTTTTCTGGTGAAAGGCCGGAGACTCCGGTGTACCATACCGGAGACTCCGGTCAGGCCGGAGACTCCGGTGTTAACACCGGAGACTCCGGTGTGCTGCGAGTGCTATTTAATCTGGGGGCTGAGGGAAGTTAGGGTTTCATTCCCCACTTCCCCCACGCCCCCCCAACGCACTGCAGCGCCGCCGCCTTCACCAGGAGCCGACCCGGGGCGATTTCCTCCGCCCCCAACCTTCCCCTTGCCTCTCCCATCCGTGGAGAGACAATGACAGGCCAAGGAAGCAAGGGTACATCCTCTCCCCCTCGTGTGTTCTCTTTTTTTTCATCTAGATCTGAAAACCTAGGTGACCTTTTTGGGGATGATGCACTTTCTGTTGGTAGAACTTCCTATGGCTAGTTTTTGTGTGTAGAACTTGCTTAGATTCATCAGTAGAACCCTCTGTTAAGAACCCTGCACCTCGTTGTTTATCAGACCGGAGACTCCGGTGTCTCAGACCGGAGACTCCGGTGTCTCAGACCGGAGACTCCGGTGTCTCAGACCGGAGACTCCGGTGTGGTTCTTTCAGATGCGTCTGCTGGTGCATCTGCAGTGTTTCTGCACCTCATTGGACATATTTGCTCATTTTTCTTGTTTTCTCTGTTGTTGTTCTGTTTGTGTTGGTTTTCAGGAAAAAAGCTGAAGGCCGTGGTCAAGCGAAAGTCTCGCCCTCACTCCCGCAACTATATGGTTGTTGATGAAGCCACCGGTCGTTATGGTCAGAGGGGTGCCTTTGAGAGTGAGAGGCGTCAGAAAAACAAGCACGAAAGCAGAATGAATGCTGAAATTGCAAAGAAGGCAAGATATGATTCTTTATCCTCAGTGGCTTCCTTGAGCAAGAAGGAGTACAGGCTTATGAGGGGTCGTCCCTTCTTCGAGATGCCCCGCACTGCTCATACAGCCCACTATTGGAGGAGGGAGTCCGAGTTGATCATGGAGGAGATCTATTCTCAATTCAGGCAGCCCGTGTGTCCACAGAAAGTCCTTGACTTAGAGGCACTTGGACGATCTGAGTACTTTGAGGAGGCAGTCTGGATCACTAGGAAGCTGGGTCTCGAGCAGCTTGTGGGCATTCAGCAGAACTACAACCCTCCTATTATCCAGCAGTTCTTTGCCACTGTCACTCTTGCTGAAGATGAGAAGGTCACTATGAAGTGGATGTCTGGGACAGTGGAGTGCGAGTCGTCCATGGAACGCTTTGCTGAGCTTCTTGGTTACCCTTGGGGAGAAGGGAATGGTGAGCGTATGCACGTTCATGGAGTTGCTTATGATAAAAAGCGCATGGCTCCTATGTATGACAAGCTCTCCAGCTGCGGCACTGCCAAGAATCTGAAGAGGGTCTACAACATTTGCCTTCGTCTCTTTCGCTGCAACATTGCTCCCAAGGTGGGGAACGTTGATGCTATTCGTGGGGGCCTAGTGAACCTCCTTTATCAGGCTTTCCAGTGTCACCTTGCCGGCCCTGATGGCGAGGGATTTGAGATTGACGTGATGCACTTTATCAAGGAGGAGATTTACTGTGCCATGATTGAGATCAAGAAGGTGCCTGTCTATGCTCCATATGTGATGAGGCTCATTCTTGACCAGCTGCCTGGCTTAGCCCACGATACTGTTCACCCTGTTGGCTCCCTCCAGATTCTGTCCGGACGCTCTCGTGATGATGATGACACTCCCATGGGGGATGTTGAGGCACCTTCTGGCTCGAGGAGGAAGAATGCCGATCCTCCCTCTCGCCGCTCTAGCAGGGAGGAGACGCAGGATGAGATGAAGAAGCTCACGTGGTTCCAGCGTAACATTCTTTGCATGACTGTGGCTGTGCACAAGGAGAACCATGTGGCTTATAAGGAGAGACGTGAGCTGAAGAAGATGATCACCAAGCTGCATGACCACGCGGGCCTTGGTGCTACCCCTCCTATGGGCACTCCTCCCACCACTCCACCCACCCCTCCCACTGCTTCTGTGACTATGTCCTATGAGGGGTGGAACATTGATCAGTTTCCTTGGGGTGACTTTGAGGATGTCACCTCGGCTCCTTCCACCTCGACTCACCGTGCTAGGACCCCGGAGATTGAGGAGGACTTCGTTGATGATCAGCCTGAGGATGATCCAGAGGATGAGGACCTTGGTGACTTTGCCTCCGGTGATGATGATGATGATGATGCTGGGAGTGGAGCTGATGATGATGAGGCTGGGAGTGGAGCTGATGATGATGAGGGTGACACAGAACCTGGGGAGGATGATGATGAGGACTATGAGGATGAGGACTGAGCTTGTTGGACCACGGTGTTCTCTTCGCCCCTTTTTGGTGTCTCGATGCCAAAGGGGGAGAAGTAGCTTTGGCTTGGCTTCTCCTTTTTTGCTTTATTTGCTTCGGAACACAAGTCGTTGAACTTGTTTTGCCTCTTATGGCTTGTGTTCCCACTATCCTAGTTGATTTCGATTTTAAGTGCTTAGTGAACTATGGTTGTTATTTGTGAGAGACCGTGAAACTATCTTATATTTATCATATCCTTGTCTCTACTTCTTGTAATGGTTCACTAATGTTTGTTCAAGTGGGGCTTTGTTTGTGAAAAATAGGGGGAGCTCACTTAGTGAGTGCTCTATCTTTCACAAACAAAGCCTAGCTATGATCTATTTGCCATTTTATGTGTGTTGTCATCAAACACCAAAAAGGGGGAGATTGAAAGTGCAAACGCGCTTAAATCATCTTGTTTTGGTGTTTGTTAACAACACATGTAATCTAATAGGTGTTTGATGTATTTCAGGGGTTACGTCAACATATTATCATTTGTGGTGATGAGGTACAAAAAAGGAGCTGTTGTCCAATATCTCTGCTCTCTGGAATTTTCTCCAGGCCGGAGTCTCCGGTCTACCAGACCGGAGTCTCCGGTGTGGATATTTGCACAGGGATTTTGGCTAAGGAATTTCTGGTGTCGCGTACTGTACCCACACCGGAGAGTGTCCGGAGACTGTCCGGAGTCTCCGGTGTGGGCTCTTCTTCAAGGATTTTCTCTAAGGACTTGGTGGTGTCGCGCACTGAACCCACACCGGAGACTTACCGGAGTCTCCGGTGTGAGTATTTGTTTCCTTCGATCGCAAGACCACAGACATACTCTCTGCATTTTCGAAGCACCAAGACCGGAGTCTCCGGTCCACCAGACCGGAGTCTCCGGAGTGGATTTTTCCTGAAGCTTTGGGACACCGGAAACTGTCCGGAGTCTCCGGCCCAGACCGGAGTCTCCGGTCTTTACACCGGAGTCTCCGGTGTGACTTTCGCCAGAAAAGCTCCAACGGCTCTTTGCATTTATGGGGGGTATAAATAACCCCTCCCCTCCACCAACCTCAAGTTAGCTCGACCAGACTTAAAGACTCCATTGTTGAAGCTCAACCACCTTGCTAGATCTCCCAATCCAACCACCCAAAAGCCTAGATCTTTGGTGGATTGAAGGAGAAGGCCCCGATCTACTTCTTCACCAACCGGATTTCATTTCCCCTCTCCTTTGCTTGAGGAATCTTGGCCTAGGGTTTCCTCATGTGGAGAACCTAGGCTTCTTGCTACTCATTGGTGATTTGTGAGTGTTGGGAGCCCCCAATTAAGTTGTGGGTGTGTGCCCCAAACTTGTTTGTAAAGGATTCGATCCCCGCCTCAAAGGGGTTCTATAGTGGAAGGTGAACTAGGCCTTTGTGGCGAAGTTCATCGGAGAATAGGGTGAGGCCTTTGTGGCGTTGAGTAGGCCTTCGTGGCGAGCTCACACCCCTCCAACGAGACGTACTCCCTTAACAAGGAGGAACTCGGGAATACATCGTGTCTCCGTGTGCTTCCATCGGTTATCTCGTTCCTCCCTATTTACTTCTAGTACTTGTCACATTTATTGTTGTACTAGTTGCATTAAGTGTTGTTTTAGTTGTCCCTATTGCTTGCCTTGTCATATAGGTAAATTCACCCCTAGTTGCATAATCTAGAGAATTTACCTTCTTGTCAAGCCTAAATCTTAAGAAAAATTAAAATTGGTCGTAGCACCTATTCACCCCCCCCTCTAGGTGCCTATACTTTACTTTCAACGTCTCTGTGTTTGGGGAACGATCGATTCCCCTATTCTGCTGACTACTGAGACCACTTCCGGGGCTGCAGGAGCCTATCTTCTCATCTGCCGAACAAATCAAGGAGCAGGACATCGGTCACTTCCGGTGTTCGCGTTTCGACACGCGACATCTTGATTCAGTTTCAACACAATTCTCACACTCCAATTAAAACATTAGCTACGGCCACAACTTATGTAAAAGCTCTTCCTCTCAAAAGAACACCAATAGAAAAACTTTGCTTGATATAAATCATAATAAACTTTAACTACTTCCTCATGAGCGGAACACAAAACATGTTAATAATTTTGAGGGTTTAAAGGTAGCACACGAGAAATTTACTTGCAGTGGAGATTAAATACCACATATAGGTACATATGGTGGACACATTTGGCAAACTTTGGGTTTTGGGAGTTGGATGCACGAGTAGAGCTCATACTCGGTACAGGTGTAGGCTAGCAAAAGACTGTGAGCGACCAACTAAGAGAGCAATAACGGCCATAATGATGCATTGAGACGAAACATCATATATCAAAGCACGAAGTGATATTACAAGTCAAAAACTAAATGATCATCAAGGCTAGAAGTGACTTTTTTTGTAGTCATAACATGGTGTGAGCATGCGCCTAGTCAATTCAGATAAAGCATTCAAAGGAGAAATACCACAATACCATGCTTCAATATGAGAGAACAACACATGATTAAATCGAATGGCACATTAAGCACTCTCGGCTATTTGAGACTAGTCATGATACATCATAAATAACTAAGCACACAATTAAAATAACATCTAACATGACATGCCAATGCCTATTCCATAGTCAAAACAAGCTTCCTATTGCACCACTATAAGCATGAAACAATTTACTCTTCTCCAACACCAATCAAATTATTCGAAACAACTCTCAAAGAAAATAATCATCAAAGATCAGAAAGTTAATAAAATATAATTGAAGCAAACCAACAAGATCTGAACAAAATTTGAGGGGAAAAACAAGAGCTAAACGTAGTACTAGCAAAAATTGAACACTCGCATAACAATAAGAGTGAAAACTAGAGTGTTCTAGGTAATGAAAACGGAGCGTGTCTCTCCCAAAATAGAAGTGATAGGATCAAACCAAAAACTACAGAAAAGAAAACAAAACAAAAGCAAAATAAAAATACGCTCCAAGAATAACACATATCATGTGAAGCAATAAAAATATAGTGTTTCGAAAGAAACCTGGTATTTTTGTTGATGAAGAAGAAGATGCCTTGGGCATCCCCAAGCTTTGACACTTGTACTTCTTGGATATGTCTAGGGGTTACATGGGCATCCCCAAGCTTGATCTGTTATTCATCCTTCATCTCATGACATCATACTTCTCTCCTTAGATTTGAAAACTTCCCCCACCTAAAACATTTCACAATCCTCGTTAGCAACGTTAGTGTAACCAAAATAATAAATCAAGTTGGTTCAGTTTCAACACAAGTATCACACTTAAATTAAAAAATTAGCTACTGTCACAACTTATTTTAAAGATCTTCCCTCAAAAGAACACAAAAAGAAAGAGATTAAGACGCAAATGCAAATATTGGCAGAAATCTGTCAAAGCAGAGCAATCAGTAAAGATAATTTTTTTTCGAAAATCTTCTCTTGCTCAAATCAAAAAGTGGAAAAATAACGAAAGTTAGATAACAACCTGGGGCATGTGTCAGTTTGTTTTTAAAGAAATCAGATGTTCTTGCTGAGAGATATGAATTTTTTGGTAACATCCCAGAAATCTGTTTCATAACAGCAACTTCCGCAAATCGCACTACCTCTCAATTAGAGGTTACTCTTGGCACATAAACGAAATAAAAAGGATAAGTAGTGGTTGCTACAGAGGTAAAAACTTCCAGAAAACAAACAAAACAGAAGGAAACCAAAGTAGGTTGCCTCCGACAAGCGCTTTTCTTTAGCGCCGTTTAGCCAGGCATAGTGATTTTAAAAGATGCTCACATAAGAATAAGAATTGAAGAACAATAAGAGAGCATCAAGAAGAAAATATAAAGAACATTTAAGTCTAACCCACTTCCTATGAAAAATAATCTTGTCAAGAAATATTTCATTGAAGCACAAAGAAACAAGCATAGGAAGGGAAACCAAGTGCAACTTCAAAAACTTCAACATAAAGAGAGGTGTTTTAGTAACATGAATTTTTTTACAACCATATTTTCCTCTCTCATAATAATATTCAATAGCATAATGAATAAAATCAACACTGTAACTATAAAAAAAGCATTATTATCATGATCCACATACTTAAAAGAATTAATACTCCCCACATAAGCATAGTCATTCTCGTTAATAGTAGTGAGATAAAATTCAACAAAGTAGCTATCATTATAAGCATCATAAATATGAGGCATATTATAATCACAATAAATTTTCTCCTCAATTGTATTTAGACAGAAAATATAAATACTCATCATTTTAATAATCATATATTGAAGGCATAGTGTCATCAAAGTAAATTTTCTCCTCCATGCTTGGGGAACTAAAAATATCATGCTCACCAAACGCAAGTTCCCCAAGATTAAAGTTTTCTATAGCACTAGCAATAATGGTGTTCAAAGAATTCATACTAATAACATTGCTACTATAATGCAAATAAAGTTCCATAGGTTTTTAATTTTCTCTTCAAACACTTCATGTCCTAACTCAAGGTAAATGTCATAAAGATCTCTCATGTTTTTGTTGTTTTACATTACGCCTAACTAGTGAAAATAAAAACAAGAAACAAAAAAGATAAAATTGCAAGATCTAAAGAGATACCTTCAAGCGCTAACCTCCCCGGCAATGGCGCCAGAAAAGAGCTTGATGTCTACTACACGTTACTACTCTTGTAGACTATGTTGGGCCTCCAACCATAGAGATCTGTAGGACATCAAAAATTTTCCCTCAAGTGAGTAACCCAAGGTTTATCGAACTCGGGGAGATATAGGTTGAATGTATCCCTCTCAAGTAACCCTACAATTAAGATACAAGAAGTCTCTTGTGCCCCCAACACACCCAATACAATTGTCAGTTGTATAGGTGCACTAGTTCGGTGAAGAGATAATAAAATATGGGTAATATGGATGGGAAAACAAGGTTTTGTAAATCTGTAATAAAAATGGCAGAAAGCAAACAGGTAGTAAAACTAAAAGAAAACTATATAGCAATGGTGGAAATCAAGGCCTAGGGATCATAGCTTCACTGGTGGCAACTCTCAACAACATTCACATAATTAAACATATAATACTTCCTCTAAAAACATGCATGTAAGACATAGCTCGGAAACCGTTCCTCGTGAATCAAATAGGATGAGAATCTCGTAGGGCTACACAAGCACACCTCAAAGTTCACATTCCCGTCAAAGAACACCCCAATCCTGTCACTTTGGGCATCCAAAGATAGTACTAATAAACACCACAACCTATATCTTGAATAGTATCTTTCTAATCAATCTACATCACCCGTACTATCACTTTGGCACTATAGAGATTATATTAAACACAAGCATCAAGAAACCTCACGATTCCAATTCACTCCAACAAAGTAGGAACAATATCATGGTATGTATCCCTCTAATCCATAATCCATAGAGTCACACATGGCACCCGCACTATCACCATGGCACCACGGAACAAAGGTGACTCCATAGATTTATACTAGACAAACCAATTGAGTACATCGGGTCCATTACATAATAAACGGGAAACATCATAGATTTAACAATGATAACATAGCACAATATCACAATCAAGATCACATCATGAGAGAGATATAACCACATAGCTACTAGCACGAGCCCTCAGCCCCGAGGAGAGACTACTCCCGCATTATCGTGGGAGGCAGCAACGTCGATGAAGAGGCCTCTGGTGACAGTTCCCCACTCTGGCAGGGTGCCGGAGCAGGGATGCAGAAGCCCTAGATTGGACTTTCAAGGTGGCGACGCCTCTCTGTATGTTTCATGGAAAATAACCCCGCCCCCATCGTTTTTAGGGTAAAAGGAAATTTATAGGCGAAGGAGGGACGTGAGGCGGTGGGCAGGGCCTTGTGCGACTAAGGAAGAGGTCATGCCTGGTGCCCTCTGGCTCCCCTCCGTCTCTCCTTCCGACTCCGTCTTAGTTCCGGGTAAAAAGATGATCTCCGTAGATTTTCAGCCCTTTCCGAGAAAACAACCCTTTCCTTAAGAACTTTTCTGAAATAGAAAAACAATAGAAAATAGCAACTGGCCCGGGGCATCTTGTTAATAGGTTAGTTTGTGAAAACATCTGGAAAACAAAAAAAAAACATGTCGAAAACAAAAGGTATTGGGTAAAAAGCAGCATGGAGCATAAAAAATTATGGATATGTTTGCGACGTATCAGGACCTGAACGAATGTGGTGCCTCTTGTCAAAACGAGCAAATTTGATTTTTTGGATTATCTCATTCCGAGGTCATATGTAAAATCTAGAACCAAAATACTTTCGTTCAAGAAGCCCCGATATTTGGGCCGGATATTTTAAGGAAAAGTGGATTATTCTGGCCCCAGGGAAATTTTCTAAGGAAAAGAGGCGCGGCACGCAGAAGCCCCCCGGATATTTGGGCTGGATATTTTGAGAACAACCCAATTTTTTATATTTCGATGGAACAAATCATGACTGCAAGAGGAACGAAATTAAATAAAATTTAAAATACATGGAACAAAAACAATTATACAAGGGGAAACAAATGGATCATGGGAAGAAAGTTGAACACGCCAGGAACAAACTAAAGCGAGGAACAAAGATAGGAACAAAAAGTTTCAAAGAGATAGGAACAAAAACTATATAGATGGAGATAGGAATAGAATGTAGGAACCAAAGCTCAGACAACAAAGTTAAAACAAAATCTCCATAGAGATAGGACCAAAAACTCTATTGAGCCAAAGATTTTTTTTATAGAAAATGGAACAAATTCTTGGAACAAAAACCTCCAGAGAAATAGGAACAAATGGTAGGCAGCGATCGGTCGGGTGACAATTAGGTAATTTCGGATTGGTGCATGTTTCTAAGTCTTTTCAAGAGTAAGTAGAACAAATATATTTGAATGATGGAACAAATAATTATACAGCGGAATAAAATGTAGGAACAAAAATCTCCACTGACTTAGGAACAAAACCTTGGAACAAAAACGACAAACAAAACTAGGAACAAAAAACTCCATGGAGATAGAAATAAAAGCTAGGAATAGAGGCCAAGGCAAAGTTAGAAACAAAACTCAACGTATATAGGAACAAAAAAAATCTATAGAGAGAGGAACAAAGTTCCATGAACATAGGAACAAAATATCGGAATAAAACGTAGGAACAAAAAGCTCCTTTGACATAGTAACAAAAAAACATGAAACAAAAACGAGAAACAAAACTAGGAACAAAAAACTCCATGGAGATAGGATAAAAAGTTAGAAACAAAGCTCAGAGAGAATGTTAGCAATAAAAGGTACACATATATAGGAGCAAAAAACTCTATAGAGAGAGGAGCAACGTTCGATGGACATGGGAACAAATCTTGGAACAAATCTCGGAAGAAAGCTCAGAACAATAGCTCCACAGAGATAGGAACAAAAAACTCTATAGAGAGAGGAATAAAGTTCAATGGACATAGGAAAAAAATCTCATAACAAGGGTAGGAACAAAAATCAACATGGAACAAAAAATAAAACAAGGAACAAAGCTAGGAACAAAAATCTCCACACAAATAGGAAAACAAATTGGAAGAAAGCTCGGAAGAGAAGCTCAATAGAGATAAGAATTAAAATTTCTATAGAGAGAGGGACAAAGTTTGATGGACATAGGAACAAAATCTCACAACAAGGGTAGGAACAAAGTTATAAAAAAAATCTAGGAACAAATATATCCAAATCGATAGGAACAACAAGTTAGAAATAAACCTCGGAACAAAAGCTCGGCGGAGATAGGAACAAAAAAACTCTATAGAGAGAGGAATAAAATTCGATGGACATAGGAGAAAAATCTCATAACAAGGGTAGGAACAAACTTGGGAACACAAATAAACATGGAATGAAAAAGTCTAGGAACAAAAATCTCCACACAGATAGGAACAAAAAGGTAGGAAGAAAGCTCAGAACAAAAGCTCCACACAGGTAGGAACAAAAAAAATCTATAGAGAGAAGAACAAAGTTCGATGGACATAGGAATAAAATCTCAGAATAAGGGTAGGAACAAAAAATCAATATGGGACAAAAATGTCCACGGAGATAGAAACAAAAGGCTAAGAACAAACTTTGGAAGAAAGCTCGAAACAAAAAAAAACTCTATTGGGAGAGGAACAAAGTTTGATGGACATAGGAACAAAATCATAGAACAAGGATATGAACAAAGCTAGGAACAAAAATCAAGATAGGAAAAAATCCGGGAACAAATCTTGGAACAAAAATGACCACAAAAATAGGAACAAATCTCGGAAGAAAGATTGGAACAAAGTCTCCACAGAGATAGCAACGAAAAAACTCTATAGAGAGAGGAACGAAAATCGATGGACATAGGAACAAAATCTTAGAACAAGGATAGGAATAAAGCTAGGAACATAAATCAATACAGAACAAAAAAGCTAATAACAAAAATCTCCACGGAGAGAGGAACAAAATTCATCGATAACAAGCCTATGAAGAAAACTCGGAACAAAACCTCCACAAATATAGAAACAAAAAACTCTATAGAGAGAGGAACAAAATTCAATGAGCATAGGAACAAAATCTTAAACACAAGGGTAGGAACAGAGCTAGGAACAAGATCTACAGAGTGATAGGAACAAAAAGTTGAAACAAAAGATAGGAACAAAATCTCCATAAAAGATAGGAATAAAAACACTATAGAGAGAGCAACAACGTTCTATCGACATAGGAAAAAAACATGGGAAGAAGGTGAAAAAATAATATACGAAATAACAAAAAAAGAAAGAAGAAAAATAGAAAAGATATGTACAAAACTAAGAAAAGGAGAATAAATAAATAAATTTATACACATGTATTTTTTTTAGAACGATACACTTTGTTTTAAAACGATGCACATGTACTCATATGGCTGGAGGTAAGAAGCGTAGAAAGGAATGAAGGAAGAAATGAACTGTCATATTGTGAAGGGGTCGTTGCATACAAAACAAAACAAAAATCTACGCGAGAGACACCCGAAAGGACAAGATCTAATCTAAGAGACGAAGTGCAAGGGCCAAAGAGAGGGTTAAGGAGAACACATACCCTCGAAGACACAAAGCGTTACGAGATCAAATATCGTTGTTGGCATAGTCGTACTCACACCGATCCTGAGAGCGAGAAGATGTGCACAGCAATCCGGCGGTGCCTCCGTGATCGGTCACACGTACGGTTGATGACGACCTTCGTTCCCTCGATCCAGCGGGGCGCGGAAGTAGAGGATCCCTCGGAACTCCAGCAGCACGACGACGTGATGGTGGTGAAGAATCCCACGGTCAGGGCTTCGCTAAGCCGGAGACCATGGAATTGAGCAGCGGGTGGAGAGGAAATGAGGTGGGCAAGTGTGTGAGAGAGAGGGAGCTCATTCCCTCTATTTATAGGAGAGGGGGGAGGCATCCCAAGCGGGGTGCGGCCAGCCCATGGGTGTGCCCCCACCTCTTCCCTCATGATGTGAGTGGACACTCCACTCACACCCACTCATTTTCCCTTAAAACTCCACGTAGAAAATCCAAGAGTTTTTCTTCAATAAGTAAATAAAACATTTTTATTTCTTTATTTTAGCAATTGTTAATTCTATTAACAAACTTTTGCATATAGCACCTCGAATCATTTGTTAATTCTATTAACAACCATTCGATAAAAAAACCCTTGAACTATTTCAATTTTCCCCGAAACAATTTTGGTGCTGCCCAAAATATTCTTCGATATTCCGTATCCTCTCAAACGCGTCATCGAACCTTAAGTGTGTCACCCTACGGTTCGTGAATAAGATAGCCATGATCGAGACTCCTCTCCGATCAATAATCAACAGCGAGATCTGGAGATCCGTGATGACTCCTATATATTCAACGATGACTCTCGTGATCATGTGAACCAACAACGTCGTGAACTATTTCCTTTGTCTCGTGATATTTTACTTGTCCGAGATTTGATCATTGGTATCAACCATACCTTGTTCAGTCTCGTTACTCACAAGTACTCCTTTCTCGTTCACATGATATAACATCCTTGTGATCATATCACGTGCTTGCAAGCGGTGTTGATGTGATATCACCGAGAGGGCCCAGAGTATATCTCTCCGTCATTTTGGATGGACAAATCCCACTCTTGATCCATGATCCTCAACTAATACTTTCCGAATACCTAACGGCACCTTTATAGTCACCCTGTTACGGTGCGATGTTTGATGACATCAAAGCACCCTTCCGGTATCAGTGATTGACATGATCTCATGGTCTAAGGAATAAGTTACTTCGTATGTTTGATATAACAATGTAAACTTAATGACTTGATCGCATTGCTATATTCACTTTTGGTTATATGTTCATCACATCATTCTTCTCATGACATGACCCCGTTATTAACAATATCCAATGTTCATGATCAGGAAACCTTGATCATCTATTAATCAACGAGCTAGTTAAAAGAGAGGCTTTAGTAGGAACCATTGTTTGTTTATTAAACACACATGTATCAACGTTTCCGGTTAATACAATTCTAGCATGAGAAATAAAAATTCATTATAAACAAGGAATAAGATAATAACCATTTTATTATTGCCTCTCGGGCATATTCCCTTCAGTCTCCCACTTACACTAGAGTCAATAATCTAGTCTGTAAGCACTTAACACATATGGCGTTCCAATGTTATTACCATGCTTCGCATGTGGTAAATATCATCAAAAAGATCTGAACTGTTCAGGTCCAATTGTATTTGCATGTTCTTTGCGTCTACACGCATCACTCATTCTCTAATGAGATGGCTTTGTATATATATGGTCAATCGGTGAAACCTTAATTCCCCGGCTTAAACCAATGTCACTAACATTGTGAAAATATAACTTCATAGTGTCAGCATTCTTGGAAATTCACCAAGTTCAATAAAGAACTCCTTGACACAAAATACGCTTATTATCAGTTGTCAACTCAACGATATACTTTAGCCTTTGTTGTAGTATCTGTCACAATATTTTAATTTTGAAACTCTTTCAAATCCAGCCTGGAACTTTCTTCCAGCCTATTGTGCTACCCTTCATCACGTATTTTAATTGAGATAAATTTATTTGAATATATGACAAGACTATTAGTGTAACATATTACAACTAACATTTTGTCATTACTACATAGGAAAACATATCCTTATCATTTCTAAAATGACACAAGGATCTCTCCCACTGTTTTCTAATCATCATATGACTTATCCTTCTATAACATTTTATAGCATAGGACTTATCTGGTTGTGTACATAGCATGGAAACATGACTTAGAAATCTCAATTTCAATGATGCTCATCATGTGTGAAAACACTTGAATCTTGCTTAATTATTTTCCATGTGACAAGAACTCCTTCTTGTCATTTCGATATTGACTTACTTCAATATTTTATCTATGTAATTTGGCTTCAATCAAATCAGGCGCTTCAATCCATCTCTTATAGATATCGATGCCCAATATCTTCTAAGCCTTTCATCAATAAGAAAATCTTAACCGTGTTAATTTAAAATACACATTTTCCAATAAACCATATGTCATCTACATAAAGCATTGGAAATATGTCTTAGCGCTCCCACTTAATTTCTTGTAACTCTACAAGCATCTTTATCGTTTATGATGAAATCAAACTCTTTTGATAACTTCATTAAGGTAAAGATTTCAACTTTGTTATGCTCACTTCAACCATTGAAGTGTGCATACCTTTCCAGCAACCTTTTGAATTTTACAAAACTCTCAGAATGTGTCAAGTACACATCCTCGATCAAACTTCCTTGAGAGAAAAGTTGGTTTTGTTATTCAACTGCATATCATAATATGTAACTTTTGCTAGAACTATCCGCAAAGACTAAAGCATCACTACGGAAGATCAAAATCTTGTAGTAGTCAACTCCTTGAACTTCGTCGAAAACAACTTTTCGATAAGTACAACTTTCAAAGGATGTAAAAATCCATGTCTTTGTCGCTATATAGACCCTTTTGCTATCGTTAGGCATCATGCCTATCGAAAGGACTACCAAGTCATATACTTGATATACATACAAGGATACTATGGCGGATATAATGACTCATAGTCAATTTTACGAAGTCTGGGCCCATCATTTGCTTCCTTTATAAGGTCCAGGTCTTTTTGTTGTCAAAACAACACTTTACACTTAAACCACAAGTTGGTCTAAGTACAACGTTTTAGGACTTTTGTGGTTCATTTCGCAAACTCATTCGAAGTATCTACAATCACATGTAGTGTCTTCTACTTAGTCAAAAGAGGAAACCCTGGAACAAATTCCAGTGTTGCGCTACTCTTGACATGGTAACGAAGATTCTCCAATCTCGTTGAGTTTGTACTATCCTCCCACTCACTTATTTCGTAAGAACTACTTTCTCGAGAAATCAACCCTTTCTGACAAACAACATTTGTCTTTGGTCGGTGATAGGAGAAATACCCAATGGATTTGTTGGATAACCTTATAAACATATATGTATCCCATTTTGGTTGTAAACATTTTACACATGCTATGCATACCAAAACTTAAGAAAAAGACAATTTGGGTCATTACCCAAACCATATCTTATATGGTGTCAATTTCAATGAATCATGATGGCGCTCTTTTTAGTGTAAAAGCGGTTGTCACTAATGTATAAACTACAAAATTATAATGGCATTTTTATTAATCTTACCATGTCCAACAAGGTTTGATTTTGTCTTTTGAATACTCCAAACTAATGTGGGGTATTCGAGAAGTATAAGTTGTAGAACAATTCTGCAACTCCTCAGATGTTTTGCTAAACTTGTAACTCGAACTTTATCCTTTATGGTCCAATCATAAATACTTTATTATCTTGTTACAATGATTTGTACTTCATATTAACAAACATTTGAACCAATTCAAAATGTCAAACTCCGTTCTCTTTAAATAGATATACTCACATATCTACTCAAATCATCAACATAATTTTATGAAGGAAAAAATTAATCCACCATACATGCCTACACATAATGGACTATATACATCAATGTGTATAATCTCCACTAAATTAGTCGTCCATTCTACTTTGGCCTATGAACGGAATTTTTAGTCATCTTTTGGAAGAGGTCTCACAAGCGTCAATTTATTCAAAACAAAATGACTCCGGAAATCCATTCATATGGAGTTCCTTCATGTTTTCCTTTTCGATATGAACTAAAATGGTGGTGTCACAATTTAAGTGAAACTCTTTTACGTCTTGCAACGTTTAGCATTTAGTTTTATAGATGTTTACGTTACCAACATGATTTATATTAACATATCCATCAATTATGGAATATGGTCATAGTTTGAACAATCTCATTTGTTCTCAAAAAAGACCAAAACAAAATAACAACTTATTAAGTTCTTAAAATAAATCTTGAATGTTTGGTTCGATACGACAATGAACGCAATAACACTTTATTTCTGTTCTTGTCATAACCGATTCCATATCTATTACTAGTTCCTTTTAGACCCTTGTATTTCTTGCATTGTGTTGCTTTGTATGACAACTCATACCAACCAATGTGGTATCAAAATACCCAAAAATACTTTGTTAACTAGTAATACATCTATAACTTGTATATCAAGCATATACCCCTGAGCTGGAATTTTCCAGTTATCTTCTTTTTCTGCCATATATCGTTTTGTAATTCTATTTTCAATATTCCCTTTCCTTTATAGAAGAATCATTCAACATCAAACAATGCTAGTCATACTAGCTCATTTTCTTTGGCGTGTTAGTCATATACTATCACCCATTGAGTCATACTTTGAGTTTGATTGTTCTACTAATATCACCATATTAATAGTATTCTTCTAGATTCCGCTCTTAGCAATCTCCAAGTAAGGTAAACGACTTTACCTATACTTTTAATCCACCCCATCATAACAATTTTATGATTAAGCTACTATAGCTCGAAGGAAGGAATTTAGAGGATAATTTTTAGCGCCCAACTTCTTGGAATATTCAAACGCCTAGCGTCTTCAATCATTGCATATATGCAGATAATATAAGAAAACATTGTCACGCTAAATTATACTCAGTCATGTTGCCACAAATAAGTTTCTAGATATCAATATATCTTTCACTTGATTGTTTCTGAAAACAACTCTTTTCAGTTCCTAAATCACCTTGATCAACAAAACATTCTTTTGAAGATAAAGTAATATGGAAGCAACCATGACTCCGGATTCTAAGTAGGAATTAGTTGCTCTGTAGATCAATCAATCATTAATCATATGGAGCTAGGTAGGAAATACCGAAAATATACAATACGATTCAATTTTAAATTTCACTAATACGGTACCAATCTTAAATGATTTTTACCGGATCATAAAAGTTATATCTCAATTAACAATCTAAGTGTAAGGTAGTTATGTGGATGCCAATGGATACTACAATTTGTGCAAATTCACTTTGATTGGTTGTTCATGATAAAAAAAAAGTTCAAGTTAATTCAAAATTATGCCATGAACTCCCACTCAAAAACAACATCCCTCTTAGTCGTCTTTAGTGATTACACGAACCAAATTCACTACACCAAAACCGATCATCACATGAGATGATGTAGGTTCAAAGGCGAACATCGACATGTTCATCGTATCATCCATATGACTCATGCTTTACCTTTCGGTTACGTGTTCCGAGGCCATGTCTGTACATGCTAGACTCGTCAAGTAGAACCGTAGTATTGCGTGTGTTTCAAGGCCATGTCTGTACATGCTAGGCTTGAAAACACCCGTTGTATGCAAACGCTGAGTCTGTCACACCCGATCATCACGTGGTGTCTCGAAAACGACGAACTTTCTTAACGGTGCATAGTTAAGGAAGAACACATTATTATCTTGATATTAAGTGAGAGGGATCATCTTATAATGCTACCGTTGCTATCTAAGCAAAATAAGATGCATAAAAGGATTAACATCACAGACATCACATGAAAGGATAACGTGATATGATATAGTCCTTCTTGCACTTGATCTCCATCATGTGCATTATGGTATGATCTCAATCATTCCACCGGCGTGGTACCAAGTTTCATGGTACCCCAAACTTGATTGTCCATCAATAATAAGACAACCATATGGATACCTTCCGGTATATCAATAATTTACAAAGGAGATCATCTCATAATCAAATTTGTAAAATTGACCATATCACATCACATGCCCAGCAAAAACTAGTTAGACGCTTCTAATTTATTTTTGCATATTTTACGTGTCTTAGGGCTTTCGAGGATTGAACCGTTCATACCTACGAACATCAACCACAACGTTGATAAACACATTTTTAACAATCCTTCGTAGATTAGATCTTAACTATAGTAGGAGAAACGGACACCCCCTTAGCCACAGGTGAGACAATTCTCGCGTATATAGTACACGTAAACTTAGTCTGGGGCAGCTTCATCCTACTATGCCACTAAGATCATAAAATACTCAAAGAGGCAATAACATGATCATCAACGCCCACATACACCTATGTGTTCTACCCGTACAAAACATCTACGCATAGACCTGGCTCTGATACCACTAAAGGGTTCATTGCATAGAAAACAAAAAAATTCCTACGCGAGAGACACCCGAAAGGCCAAGATCTATTCTAAGAGACGAAGTGCAACAGGCAAAGAGAGGGTTAAGGAGAACACATTCCCTCGAAGACACAAAGCGTTACGAGATCAAATCTCGTTGTTGGCGTAGTCGTACTGACACCGATCCCGAGAGCGAGAAGATGTGTACCGCAATCCTGCGGTGCCTCCGTGATCGGTCACACGTACGGTTGATGACGACCTCCGTTCCCTCGATCCAGCGGGGCGCGGAGGTAGAGGATCCCTCGGAACTCCAGCAGCACGACGACGTGGTTGTGGTAAAGAATCCCACGGTCAAGGATTCGCCAAGCCGGAGACCATGAAATTGAGCAGCGGGTGGGGAGGAAATAAGGTGGGCAAGTGTGGGAGAGAGAGGGAGCTCATTCCCTCTATTTATAGGAGGGGGGAGGCAGCCCAAGGGGGGTGCGGTCAGCCCATGGGTGTGCCCCCACCTCTTCCCTCATCATGTGAGTGGACACTCCACTCACACCCACTCATTTTCCCTTAAAACTCCACTTCGAAAATCCAAGAGTTTTTCTTCAATAAATAAATAAAACATTTTTATTTCTTTATTTCAGAATTTGTTAATTCTATTGACAAACTTTTGCATATAGCACCTCGAATCATTTGTTAATTCTATTAACAACCATTCGATGAAAAACCCTTGAACTATTTCAATTTTCCCCAAAACAATTTCGGTGCTGCCCAAAATATTCTTCGATATTCCGTATCCTCTCAAACGCGTCATCGAACCTTAAGTGTGTCACCCTACGGTTCGTGAATAAGATAGACATGATCGAGACTTCTCTCCGATCAATAATCAACAGCGGGATCTGGAGATCCGTGATGACTCCTATATATTCAACGATGACTCGTGATCGTGTGAACCAACAACGTCGTGAACTATTCCCTTTGTCTCGCGATATTTTACTTGTCCGAGATTCGATCATTGGTATCAACCATACCTTGTTCAATCTTGTTACCGACAAGTACTCTTTTCTCGTTCCCATGATATAACATCCTTGTGATCATATCACATGCTTGCAAGCGGTGTTGATGTTATATCGCCGAGAGGGCCCAGAGTATATCTCTTCGTCATTTTGGATGGACAAATCTCACTCTTGATCCATGATCCTCAACTAATACTTTCCGAATACCTAACGGCACCTTTATAGTCACCCTGTTACGGTGTGACGTTTGATGACATCAAAGCACCCTTCCGGTATCAGTGATTGACATGATGTCATGGTCTAAGGAATAAGTTACTTCGTATGTTTGATATAACAATGTAAACTTAATGACTTGATCGTATTGCTATATTCACTTTTGGGTATATGTTCATCACATCATTCTTATAATGACATGACCCCGTTATTAACAACATCCAATTTTCAAGATCAGGAAACCTTGATCATCTATTAATCAACGAGTTAGTTAAAAGAGAGGCTTTACTAGAAACCATTGTTTGTTTATTAAATACACATGTATCAACGTTTCCGGTTAATACAATTCTAGCATGAGAAATAAACATTCATCATAAATAAGGAAGAAGATAATAACCATTTTATTATTGCCTCTCGGGCATATTCCCTTCATATCGCTGAAACAAGAGAACGAAAAAAAGTAACCCAACTTGACCAACTTGTATAGCTAGAGGTCAAACATAAACCGTACATATATCGCAAAAAAGGCCCAGGGGTAGGAGGGATTTCCCAGGAACATACAGAAACGAGACCAGGAATCGTACTAAATGGGCCAAGCCCACAAAGTTTTTTGGAAGGGGGTTCCCTACGTCGTTCTTTGCAAGCTGGTGAGATCGGCTAAGGCTCGCCTCGCACACTTGACGAGGCGCGCGTGGGCCGGCCCATTACCTCCTAGATAGCTTGTTTCTTTTTTTTCTTCCAAAATTGCATGTTTAAATATTTAGAAAATTTTCTAAATATGAACGATTTTTAATTTTGAAGAAATTTTAAGTTTGAAAATTTTTAAAAAAATAAAAGATTTCAAACATGAACAAATGTTACATTAAGCAATCCTCAAATTTGAACAATTTTTAATCTGAGCATATTTTTTATTTGAAAACAATTAAATTTGAATATTTTTTATCCGAACAAGTTTTGAATTTGAAAAAATTCTAAATTTGATCATTTTTCAGTTTGAACCAAAAAATAATTCTGAAAAAAAAATCAGTGGAAAAAACAAGAACAGAAAATAAAAATAGGGAAAAAATAAAACAAAAAAAAGAGGCAATAAAAAGGTTAAAATGAAAAGCTATAGACAAACGCGCATGTAACCCAGTGGCTGTGCCCTGTTACATGATGCCTTAGATGGGAACTTCCAACCCTACTTTCCATCTTATTTTCTCTTTAAAAGAACCACAAATGGGCTGGCCCGCTTAGAGCTCGTACGTGGGTGAGTTGTCGTTACAACTCGCAACGAGCGAGATACAGTGTCTGCGGGGAGGGGGGGCCTATTTGACGCTAACATGCCTCATGACACTCACAAGTCACACCCATGCATGATGCATCAGTGGCCGGCTTAAGGCCACGGTCCAGGCCTTGCTATCGATCGCCTGCCTGCCTTGCTCGACAGGGCGTTTGCTACCGCAGATGAGATTCGGGAATGGTCACGGTCCAGTCGAAAGATGGAGCCATGCATCAACTTGCACATCGCTCCGATCCATGAATCGACCTGCTGTCAGATATCCACGGAACTTTGCAAGCACTAAATTGTGTGGGTGCACTCAATATTGGCGCGCGGTGAAACAACCTAAACTAAACACGCTTGAGTTTCACATGGAATGCGTACACATGTACGCGGAAAAAGTCCATTTTAAACCTTTTACTCGTAGAGGTCGGGCAGATCGAACCCTGAACTCGAAATCCCTGTCGTTTGTACCCTGAACTTGGGAATCCCGGTCTAAATTGAACCTTGAACGGGTTTTTCACAGAAAAATTAGAATTCAAAAATGCTACTCTAGATGACGATATTGGCCCACATGTCATATGCATCTTCTTCCCCAATCTACGCATTCGCCGATCAGCGGCAAGTCCTAGTCAACACCGAGCCAGGCCGGCCGTCGCTGCCCCATCCATGCCTCGTGCCTAGGAACTCCGCCTCGTTGGGCTACTACTTTTCGCTCATGGATTCGACAGGGCGGACAAGATCGAGCGAGTCTTCTCCGTATTCTACACTTCGGGCCGATGCCACCACGGTCGATTCCGTTGATGACCGACCTAGAGTACCAGACCCACTACCAACTGCTGAGGCGCGACACGGGAACACCTAGAGCGCACTGTAGGCAGACTCCAGCGCCCCTCCCCCGCCATCGCGAGCGCACGGGCGGTGATTTGTACCGGCCAAAGTAGGCGAAAACACGAGAAGAGGATGCACGCCTCTGGAAGAGTTTGTGGATTTTCTGCGATGGTCGCCGGAACCAGGACACCGTCGGCCGGCCCGCAGCGATTGGGATACTTGCAGGAGATTAGCATCAAGAAAGAAAAAAAGCATATAGCTTGCATCGCCGCCATACAGGTGATTCGCATGCCCGTTACCACGATTTTACTACTCCCTCCGTCTCAAATTAATTGTCACAAAGTTTGACAAAAGTGGATATATCTAGACATAATTTAGTGTTAGATACATCCATTTTTGTCAAACTTTGCGACAATTAATTTGGGACGGAGGGAGTAGATTAATACAGGTGATTGATTTGGTAGGAGGCTAAGCTAATTACGTCTACAATTACAAAAATAGATTTGGCGATTCTTTCTCCTCGCAAACATACAGACAACATTGAGATGCAACGTCTCTCAAGAAGAAAGCTACGCGATTTAGAAAAAAAACGGAAAAAATGACATGTGGGTTCCACTGTTAGTGAGAGCAGCCTACCATCCCGGCCGGTATCATTTCTTTCCCGGTTTGCCAAACATGTCTAGGGTTTAATTTAGACCGGGAATCCTAAATTTAGGGTACAAACGACAGGGATTTCGTGTTCAGGGTTCGATTCGCCAGACCTCTACGAATTCGAGGTTTAAAATAGACTTTTTTCCATGTACGCTGATGCAGGTGTGACGGCGGCGCAACGTAGCTTCAAGAGCTTCAAGGTGAAGGTCGCCCGGGCATAAATATGATGTTACCATCGACGCGACGTGCGGTGCCTGTGATTCAGCTGAACCAGCCACTCGATCAGTCAGTCATCGCATGTCCTGCCCCCCGGTGCCTTCCTTTCCCGATCGACATGACCATCGATGACCATGACACATGCACAAACCTTGCCCAGGAAACAAAGCAGTCCAGCTAGAGAAAGATCGATCAAATCCTCCCATCGCCATGCGCGGCTGCGGCGCCAAGAGCAACCACGTCCATATAAACGTAACCGCCAGTCCGCTCCACTGGCCATCGATCCAGCCAACTACGTGCACCTCTCACCGTCGTTTCAGTTCTACTATTCAGTTATCGTGCCAACGAACTCTCAGTCCTGCCAAGAACGAGCTAGAACAATGAAGGCCGCGGAGGGGTCATCGCCATCGGCCAGCAGGGCGGCGGGAGCGCGGGGGCTGGCCGTGCACCTCCTGGCGGCAGCGGCGACGGCGCTGGTGCTGCTCTGGTGCATCGGCTTCCGGGGCGGCCTCGCCTTCCGCAGCCACAACAAGCAGCAGATCTTCAACATCCACCCGCCGCTCATGCTCATCGGCTTCATCGTCATCGGCGGGGAGGCCATCCTCGCCTACCGGACCTTCCCGTCCGCCGTGAGCCGTGACGCCAGGAAGAAGGCGCACCTGGCGCTGCACGCCGCGGCGCTCGCGCTGGGCCTCGTCGGCCTCTACGCGGTGTTCAAGTACCACGCCGAGGCCAGCATCCCGAACCTCTACTCGCTGCACTCCTGGCTCGGCATCGCCACCGTCGCCCTCTACGCGCTCCAGTGGCTGGCTGGCTTCCTCACCTTCTTCTTCCCGGGCGCCAAGCCGGAGACCAGGCGCGCCACGGTTCCCTGGCACGCCGTGATGGGGCTCCTCGTCTTCGCGCTCGCCGTGGGGACCACGCAGCTCGGGTTCCTCGAGAAGCTCACCTTCCTGCAGGCCCAGCCACTGCTCCTCGCGAAGTACGGCGCCGAGGCGCTGCTCGTCAACTTCACCGCCATCGTCGTGCTCCTCCTCGGCGTCGCCGTCGTGCTCGCCACCGTCGACGTCGACGCCACCAGACACAACTCCAAGTGACCGCTCCATCCATCGATCCAGGTTAATTGTGATTGTCAGATCGTCATACTGTGTGGTGTGTGCACCTGCTTATACCGATCCCACGCACGTCTTGGTATTGCTGTACAGGCTGTTAATTAAATAGTCAATTTGCGATTTTGTGCTGTGCCGCGCACGGAGAATTTGAGACTGAGTTTATGTAATCTGTAATTCCCTGTGAGCGTATGTGTGTTTTGTCTTTGATAATTAAAATTTATTTGTGTCCGAAGCACATAAGCGCAGCCAAAAGCCAAAATTGGCAAATAGATTTATTTAACATCTTTACTATTAAGATTACAGTGGCGGTGAGCCGGTGTCACACTTCTAAAAATTTACGAGAAAATGCCACCGCTACCCACACATCTCCAACAACTGAAAACCAGGTAATCCAGCTGAAACAAATTTGTACGTGCCAACAAACTCCAACCGACTTCCTTCTCTTATCAACAACCCCGTTGCTTCTTTCTCTTATCTTTATTGGGAGTTGGTTGTGGGTCTGTACGTTAAGGCGGATGATGGCTCGCTCGCTTTCAGGATGCAAACGGACCGGCCGCCGGCCCATCCGCTTCCGACGCCTCGTCCGCAAAAGCAAAATGGCGGGATTGGCGGCTCCCGCATCCGCTAACTCACCTTTCCGTTATGTCCGGCGGGCATGCACGGACGGCCGCTATGCAGCCAGCTTTTTCACAACCAGCTTCCTATGCGACTAGCTTTGTATACTCGTACATGGAGTCACGTGAATATCATCAATCGTAAGTAGCACATGGATATCAACCTGGGTAGCACATGCTACTCAGCTACTGTGTTGTGCTTGGTTCACCGTATTCCGTATTCCGCTTTATGTTGACATCCAACAAGTCTGTATTTCTGAACTCTGAATCTGATATTACGGTATTATTGTCCGTCAGGAGAATAGAATCCATGCAGAGCGAGCATGGATTGCGGATACCAAGGTTGCTAGGAAAGCGGGGGGCACAACTACAGATCAGGGATCTGGTAGGGAAGAACGGGGTGCAACAACCAGCAGCTTGCCGGGGGCCGAAAGTCCAGGCGCCGACGACCTTTGGGCTGCTAGATGCGCCGCTCGGGAGGCGGACCTGCGCGTGGAGGGCGACGAGCCCGAGCGGGGGACGACGTGGGCGTCAATGGGGTTTGGAGGGACAATAGGAAAGAGCCCGAGCAGGGGACGACGTGGGCGTCAATGGGGTTTGGAGGGACAATAGGAAAGCCGGACGGCGGCCGAGCGGCCAGCGCTCGTGGCGGCGATCTTTGGTGCTGGGAGACCACGGGACGGACATGGATCTTAGCGGCTCGGCGGACCTTTTCCGTGAGGCCCGTCTAATTTTCGTGGCCCGTCCACTCGGCCGTTTTGGGCTTTTAGGCGGCGCGGATGGAGCGGACTGGCGGACGTCCATGTCCACCTGCATCATGAGCTTGCTTCCTCAAACCTAAAACGCCTTCGTTCCGCGAACGCTTCGGGCTCCAGCTCCGCCGCCGTCTCCTACGACCCCATCGCTAACCCAAAGGAAGTCCTCATAGCCCCCACGTCTCTGTCATAGCCCCCACGTCTCTTCTAGGTGGCGGGAAGAACGACCATGACGGCGCCCTGGTCTGCGGAAGTGGCGGCGCTACTGAATGTCTACCTGGCGCTCGCGGCGCCGGTATCTCCAATGTGTATGGTGCCCAAGCAGCTGCAGGGGCGAGCAGGTCCGTTTTGGGCGGGCGATGGCACGGGATGGAGCATGGGGTCGACGACATGGAGGTACAAGCGTCCACTCTTCATCCATGCTGCAGCGGACACGCGCGCCGCCAGCACTGCCCTCCACACCCGCTACAGCCCGGCATGTGGATGCGCATGGGAGGAATGGTGGCGGAGACTCCTCTGTTTAGTACATGGACGCCAAGGTTGGCCGACGCCCGCCACATGTTTGAGGGAATTCCTGTTCGTCATATGTTTCTTTTGCTGCTTGTCGAGGGTCTCGGAGATCTTGGAATCCCATGCTACAACTTTCCCATTCCATCGGAGGTACGACTCCGCCTTGCCACCGTCATCTGCTGTTATTTTGTAACAATCTACATGTATTTCATTAAGAAAATTATGAAGGTTTAGTTTGTAAAAGATTTTTATGCTGATGAAAAAGAATGCTGAGGAAGCAGACATGGATATGGATTATTGCCCCACTGAAAAATTATATATAACATGAGAAGATGTGGTGCACCGTATTCCATCTGAGTATCTTTATCAATTTGTGTTCTCATTTTTTCTTCTATTAGATTCATTTTTTTTCCAGTGACCATTTACCTCCTTTTTTCTTCTCTACAAAATAAGGTTGAATAAGACAACTACTTTTTCGTATCCTTGCATTGGTAAAATATTTGCTAATCAATCTTTTCAGGAAACAAGCATGTTTGTATTTTATAGTTCTATTAATGATGCGTTCCCTTCTTATCTTTCAAAAGGAGGTAAATGGTCGTGTAAAAAAAAGGAGCAACACCTGACTGTCTCAGGCAACATTCTGGAAAATGTCAAAATTTTGGAAAGTACTAAAATTCATGCACATCGAGTTTGCAAATCATGTTTAAAAATCGTACATTTATTTTTAACAATTTGTATGTACTTCATTAGAACTTATATAGGTTTACTTGGTCATTGGCATAAGATATATAATCCATTGAACTACCTTATGGCCGATAGGGTCATGAACTTGAACAATATGTCGGCATGTGCATGAGAATTATTAACTCAAGTCGCCTCCATGATATAAGTGAGGTAGAATCTTAGTTGACAAGAGATAATAATACACGCTGTTGTTTTACTATATATGTACAACGTCCAATTATAGCTTTTTATCTAATTACAAATTGGAAAAAAATAGAATCGTATTATTTTGAGCATATTATGTGTCATCTCTTATAAAATATAGGCGAGTTTCACATATACAATAGACATAAAAAGGTAAAACCCCGTAGCATTCTGCTAGTCAGTACTAAATGTTAGCTACAATGTTGTAAACCCAAAGCCAAATATCAAAATCACTAATTGTGTGATCCACGGAGTAATAAAATATTCTTAAACTGCTCACTTTTCTCTAGTCCCACCCTTCATCTTATAATTAATTATTTAGCTTTGGCATTAAGATTTGACAACTCTACAATGTAGAAAATCGATGCCAAAAGCCAAATATACTATTTGGCAACCAAATTTGTCACACTGTGGGTAAGCAGAAGTGTGCTTGTTGGATGCTGATTTATACCGCTTCAAGGCGGTTTGGTTTAGGAGATATCCTCCACATGGCTAGGGATAGTCACCTTTTAGTGGCTGCCAGTGTTTGGTTTGGAGGGTGAGAGAGGTAGAGGTATCCAGATTCTCGGAATGTTCGGCCGAAACAGTGGCTTCTCTCGTCCGGCGAAATGTGGCAAATGGCGCCTCACCCCGAAAACTTTTCTCGTGTCTGTTTCTCCCGTTCACCGCCACGAAAGAAAAAGAAAACTCCCAAGGTCTTATCCTCTTTCCTCGTCTCTCCTCACCTTTTTCTCTCCCGACCAGAGGTGGCGGCGACCAAGAAATCGAGGGGTACCGGGAGACCATAGCGGATTTTCTCAGGCCGACGGCAGCATGTACCTCTTTTCTTCTTCCCTCCATTCCCTGATTAGCAACGAGATGCTCATGGACGCTAAAACGCCATTTGACTTTTCTCTAAAAACGTAGCCATCGGAAAACGGTTTCGGATTTTCTCGGTGGTTTCTAGCCGCTCGCGTATCGCCATATATTTCATCGCCACTTTAATCAACTAGATGATACCCCGCGCGTTGCTGCGGGGATATGTTAAAAAAATTATGATTAAATTTGAGGAAATCCAAATAGTGGAAATACTTCAATGAATATACTATATTATAACAATTATGATTAAATTTGAGGAGATTTAAGTTAGTGGAAATACATGCATGAATTATATAATGTGATCATTGCATTGATATCCTTTTAGATGTTACCTACCAAGATCACACATCTTTTGCAATCACCAAATCAAATAGATTAGTCCGATAAGTTTAGGAATCAATTAATGACCTTCAAACAACAATTAGTTTGGTGTGAGAAAGACTAAATAAGACATTGAAGGTGTCTTCATTAATCATGGGTACAATGTTGCAACATTACAATGGTGGGGGGTTAGCCGTAGATCAAAAGAAATCCAAATTATGTTTCAAACTGTTATGATATTATATGTTCCTATCGCAGAATAAGTGGACATATATTGACGTGGATTCTGTAGAGGACAAACATGAATAATTTTTCCATGCAAGAAACTTCTCCTTATCTAGGTTTTTATTCGTGTATAAAATAATTTAAAATTTAGTACTACCTTACAAAAATATAAATGAGGGCTGGATCACTCGACAACCGGTTACTTTTTCCGATCTTTGCTGGATGTTGCGTATGTTACATCCTTTTTTTTCACCGATCTTTGCTCGATCCATGCAATATTATGGCAAGGCTAATAAATTTTTTTTTCAGGATAAACATAGTAGAAGATTATGTCAGTCCACTAAAAATGCAATGATATGAAGATCATTTGTACAATTTCTCAGATTACCAAATAAGTTCGGTGACATAATGTTTTTTTTGCCTTAATGTGCTGACAGTCTATGATCACTTTGCAATTCTAGAGATACAACATGAATCCCTATGCATGTACAGTCAGACTCAACCTTATCAACCTGTACCTTTTTTATGATTCAGGCAGTTAGTCCGATGAAGTCACGACATCAGGGACAAATAAAGGAAATCTAAGAAAAGTGAGAAATCGCGATGAACACAAAAATGGATCTGCCTTGCTCCATTTACTTCATTTCTTCCCTGCCAAAAATTTCCATTATACTATAATCAAAATGATAACATGAAAAGGTAATAACAAAATACAGAATAATACCAAAATACTCGGAATTTGAGACCAATTTTGTGTATGACCAACAAAGACCCAGGAATGCCATGAAACCAGGAAGAAAGGTTACAATATACTGACGACTTGACATCTGAAAAAGGAGAGGGATGGAACACATGGTATAATTCGAACAATTCATTCCATTCTCCGCCTACATGAACATACGTTTGAAGATAGAATACTTCCATGGATATACAGTACACACATTATCCGTCAGAGTTCCGACTAATGTGGGATATCATGATACGGGAACGAGTAAAAGAAAACATATCGGTTAACGAGATAGACAAAGGTATAGTGAACCAAAGATTGTTTTACGGCAATACAAGAATCCTTAATCTCGGGTAAGTTAGGTACCGCGAGTATCAGGAATTTTGTACAATAGCCAGCAGATTCAACATAGTGTAATTCGCATAGTGAGTGGGAATAATTATGTGCTTCCATATCCCCTTTATTGACCATTAGTCCGGAAAGAGTTTTCCGATGTCATGTCCACTCATTATCGAACATGTAGGGGTCACACACTTAAGTTTGGTTTGGTTATGTGTGTGTATTGGTAGGTTTGAAACAACAAGGAGCATCAACGTAACAGTGTTTCTGTGTGTCATATAAATCATAGAGAAGTTATAAAGAGGACATTAGATTTCCTAGAGTATATCAAATTTATTCTGGAGTTTTTTGGAGAGAGAAAATTATTTCACACGCTTTTCGGAGCATATGCGGGCGGGCATGAGATGTCCCTGGATGTTGGAAAGTTTTTATATCATCGTTGGATAGAATCAATGATTTTTCTTAAGAGTATATAAGATTCTGTAAGAGTTTCAGACAAAACCCTAATAAGGGGGAGTGCCGGAGGGGGACAAGAATGTCCCAGGGTTGCACCCAAATATTCGGTGGCTGACATGTGGGCCCAAGTGGTCTCACATGATCCTAATTCCTCTCCTAGGAAATTCCTTATTTGATTTTGGAGAGAAAAGAAAAATGCAAAAAATAAAGGTAACAAATAAGGAAGTAAAGATTTGGAACTGGGAAGGACTCCTAAGTTTAACCTGAATTGGACTTTGTGGAGGCGTGCGGCCAGCTATGGCCTCTCTAACCAACTTACATGTATGGAAGGTGCCCCATGCCTCCCACTTTATATACCACCCCTCCTCTCATTGCGAGACATACAAATTGGCCTCGTGTCTTCTCTCTCTAATTAGAGCTTCTAATTAAATTGGAGGTTCTTCTGATTGGGGTTTTAAGGTGTCCTCTCCTGATTAGATCTATCACTAGAACGTGTTCGGTAGTTCAACGGCTCTCAGCTTCCCAAATTTTGCGTAAGAAGTTACGCCAAACATGCCAAATCCGAGAAGCTAACTCCACAGATTTGGCCCAAAACCACGTACAAAATGCGGAGCTAGCGTTTCGGTCCGCTACCGATTCGTAGAAGCTGGTGTTCCAATTATTTACGGGAGCATGCCACCACCAAGTGCCACCAAGTGATAAACTAGCCGAACCGTTTTTTTGTTTGTTCACCACGCGCATCTCTCTCCCGTTTCCCTAGCCCATATGTATGTTTTTGCCAGACGCCCGGACCTAAACCCTAGTGGCACGCCACCGCCACCTTGACGTCAACCTGAAGCTCTGTCTGGACCGCCAAGTAGAAGTTGGAGTTCCAATTATTTACGGGAGCATGCCACCGCCAAGTGATAAACTAGCCGAACCGTCTTTTTCTGTTTGTTCACCACGCACATCTCTCTCCCGTTTCCCTAGCCTATATGTATGTTTTTGCCAGACGCTCCGACCGAAACCCTAGTGGCACGCCACCGCCACCTTGGCGTCAACCTGAAGCTCTGTCTGTACCCCTGCTATCTTGACCCTTCGGTGGCCGTCGTGTTTTCTATCATCCCCTTCAAATGAAGTATCTCCCGGGGATGTCTGCCGTCCATCGATCAAGGGTGCTAGGGGAGCAGTGGCTCACGCCTGGATCTCTGTCATCCAGGCCCCTGCTTCCTCGAGCTCCACCATGTCTCCGCATCCCGGAGCTTCGACGAGCCCGTCGCTCCCTTGGTCTTTGGCAGTAGATAATACGGCCCAGACTATTGTCTGATTTCTACCTCTAGACTTAGGCGAAATCTATTGTTTGTTGGGCTTTCAGCCCAGCTAGCAAACAGAAGGTATGGCGAACATTCCCAGCTCCTGATGGTGTGTTAACACACGTTTGTTGGGAGACTCCAAGAGGAAGGTATGATGAGTACAACAACAAGATTCTCGCTCAGAAAGAAACCAAGGTTTAATCAGGCCAGTAGGAGAAAGAAATCACTTATGAAGGTTGTTGACAGCTGATGTTGGCAGGGCGCATTACCAGGCTCAGCAGCAACATCGAATCTACACACAACACAACCAAGATACTTTGCCCCAACGAAATAGTGAGGTTGTCAATCTCATTGGTTCTGCTGAAAATAAAGGATTAGACGTATAGTGTGGAAAATGTTGTTTGTTTGTAGTGAATAAAATGAGAACAATGTTTGCAGTGAAAAAGAACATTGTTTGCAGTAGGCTGTATTATCAGCGTGAAAGAATGGACCAGGGTCCACAGTTCACTAGTGGTGTCTCTCCATAACAGATAAATAACATGTTGGGTGAACAAATTGCAGTTGGGAAATTGAGAAAATAGAGGTTGGACCGTAGTGCACATACATGACATGATGATTACTATGAGATTCATTTGGGCAATACAACATGATACATAGACTGTCATCCAACTGATCCTATGACTAATAATCCACCCTCACGACATCATCCGAGCAAAATTTAGGTATTAAGTTGGAAGCAACAGATTATTGCATTAAGTAAAGTGAGTAATGTAAACAATAGAATTATCCTTAGACAAAGCATTGTTGTTTTATCCCTAGTGGCAACAACACATCCACAATCTTAGAAGTTATTATCACTCTCCAAGATTACTAGAGGCATGAACCCACTATCAAGTATAAATACTCCCTATTGGAGTCACAAGTATCAAATTGGCCAAAGCATCTACTAGCAACGGAGAGCATGCAAGATCACAAATAACATATAGATGATAGATCTATAATTAACTTGACATAGTATTCAATATCCATCGGATCCCAGCAAACACAACATGTAGCATTACAATAAGATGATCTTGATCATGTTAGGCAGCTCACAAGATCTAAACATGATGGCACAAAAAAGGATAAGACAACAATCTAGCTACTGCTATGGACCCGTAGTCCAAGGATAAACTACTCACGCATCACTTCGGAGGTAGGCATGGTGATGAAGAGCCCTCCGGTGATGATTCCCCTCTCCAGCAGGGTGCCGGGAAGAGCTTCAGAACCCTCCCAAACTAGGGTTGACGACGACGGTGGCTACGGAAATTTCCGTGGATGGAGGCTCCAGTGTTTAGGGTTTTCTCGAGGAATACATTATATAGGCGGAAGGGCGATGTCGGTGGGCGCCCATGGGGCCCACATCATGTGGTGGCGCGGACAGGGGGAGCGCCGCCATATGGTGTGGCCGCGTCCCTGTCCCCCTTCGGGTCTCCTTCAGACTCCATGTACGTGTCGACAAAATAGGGACTTTGGATTTTGTTTCGTCCAATTCCGAGAATATTTCCAGAATAGCTTTTCTGAAATCGAAAACAACAGAAAACAGGAACCGGCGCGGTGGCATCTTGTCAATAGGTTAATTCCAGAAAATTCATAAGAATGCTATGAAGTGTACAGAAAACATGTAGCAATTGGCATAATATCAACATGTAACATCAGAAATTATAGATACGTTGGAGACGTATCAGCTCCTCATAGCAATTTGAGAATCCTAGCGGTGGAGTTGGGAGTGAGGATTTGAAGATTTTGAGAAGCTGGGACGTTACCGAACACACCCCTAATCTCTCTCTCATGTGTTGAGAAATTCACCTTCTTATACACCTGCAGAGTCATAGCTCCGGACAACGAAGCTCTCCAGAACCGGATCTGACGTACATGTGCGAGCTCTCAGAAGGGTAACACGTGAGGCCCTCACTCTGTTCGATCGAGGAGCTGGATACGGGGAGTCGGCAACATCCTTACCCATAGGCTTGTGCGTGAGGATTTTCCACAGGCTTCATCGCCATCGTCATCAACATCTCTTCCGCAACTATGGTGCTAGTAAAACGATCTCAAGCTAAATCATTGAATTGTTATTCACTTGTATATTCTTAGATAGATATTGATGGTTGCGTAGCTTGCATGCCGAGATTTTTTTAATTCATGTACACGCAACCTAGTAAAAAGGACCATAAAGAGGATGGACCTTTTTGTTAACAAGTCATTGAGCATTATGGTGATATGGCTACAAATCATGGAGGGAGCATTTCCACGGGGAAATTTGCTAGACGATCAACTGAGCCTCTAGCAACACACAATGTGATTCATCATAATTAAAGAATCTAGCCAATCACACAATGCGGGTGAGTCCTCGGCTCCCAAGCATAAAAAAGCCAAAGTTAATCCTTGTGCGAATGAGGGACTGCAAGCAACTCTGAGGCTTGTAGTGGAAGATTAGCTATTGCCATAGAGAATACTACTAGCACCAACAAAAACTCTCCATTGGAGATTTGGGAGAACGTGAAAACACTCCTAGGTTTTGGTTTGGACTTACTTGCCTACTACTATGCCTACTTGGTTGACAATCCTTGTACCGCAACGGTGTTCCAAGTGTTGGACAAGGAGAAAAGGTGATTTGGTTTGTTAGATATGTCAAGAATACATTTCCATAATTTGTTCCAAGTGGTGATCCAAGAGATGGAGAAGCTTAAGGTTGAAGGTTGATTGCATGTGGTACTTGTTTTGTGCTTTTGATGACAACCAAACATTGACTATGGGTTGTATTGACTTGTAACTAAAAGAATAAAAAAATCTTTTATTGAGTCATTTAAGTTATAGAAGAATGCCTGAACCCAAGAATTTAAAACGACAAGTTCCTCTTTACTCAGAAAAAAGGAACCACTTAGAATAGCCAAACATATTATATTTGTCGCGAAATGCAAAATGATATGGAGATGATCCTCATTATCCATTTTGACCAATTGTATTATTTCCTTGTGTATCCCTATAGGAGGTTTTTGTGCATGTGTCTTTAGTTTCCCTTTTATCATCTCTTCCAAGAGAGAAAGTTCTTCTAATTCTATGAATCTTTCTAGAATTCTTTTCTCTTGAATATCAGTTAAGAGAGTTTCGGATTGGCGGGTATTCCACCAATTCTTAATCCAAAGTTCCAGACATTTGTTAAATGAGAAAGAGACCCCCCCAGGGCAAAAGTATGATAAATACAAGATATAGTAAAGAAGGCAATGCTTTTTTTTTCATTTTTGATCTGTAAATTGAGTTGTTAATGAACCCGCTTCATTCGCTGACTCTATTTCATTCCCTGACTCCATCCATATGGTATGTCTTTTTCTTTGAAGCAAAAACTCTATAGCAAGGTTTTATACCCTGTATCTATTTTTTTTTTGTATATTAGTGGAATTTCATTGCATTGGGTTCTTTCTTAGATCTAGATGGAGTGGAATAGTGAAATAGAATAAAAAAAGACCTTTAGGATTAAAATGGAAGATGGGATATATCTCACTTGGATAAAATAAATTAAAAAAAACGGTTATCCTTATTTGTTCTTATATAAATACTCAAAAATACCCTTACAATAACAAATCCAATTTCGAGGGGACTTCCTTCCTTTAGTTGATAAAACTTTTCTTCTTCCAATTAAATTTGTTGTTCGAGTATGGCATGTAAAATTTGTAACTAGGATAAGTAATGTATACTTTATTGTTGACTTCTAGAAAACCAATTATAATCCTCGTTTTCAAATTATTTTAGCTTGTTGTTTAAATTATGTTGATCATGAGTTTGGTGTATTGTCAAACTTAACATATCATTGATATATTTTTAAACAGTTATGTTATATGGGTCATCTCACCATGCCGCCAAAGAGGTCACCATAACACTGTGTCCACTCCTCCTTTCTAAAAACAACACATATATGGTTATCCCTAACCACATATCATCCTTTCAACCAAACAGAAAATTGGTTCATCCCACATCCTCAACGAAACAGAAAAGGTAGTTATCCCTAACCACGTGGTTGGGATGCTCATATCCCCTAAACCATGTCATCCAAACCAAATAGGCCCTAAATGGGCTGCAATGGTGTGACCCATTTAACATGTTTTTTGTTTTGTCTATTATTTTCTTTTTTCTATTTAATAAACATGAAAAATAAAAATAAAGAAAAAGAAACATGTTCTTTCAAATAATACCATTTTTTCAAATGTGAACAATTAAAAAAATGAAAGTTTTCCTCAATGTGAACAATTTTCAAATATGCACAAAACTTGGTTTGAAGAATTTTCTAGTTCGATCAATTTTAAATGTGAACAAAAAATTATTTGAACAATTTTGAATTTGAACAATTTAAAAATGTGAACAATTTCAAGTATGAACAAAAAATTGATTCGAACAATTTTTGAATTTGAACAATATTTAAATCTGAAATAAAAATTTTGATTTGATTTTTTTGAATTTGAACATTTTAAAATGAGAAAAAAAGGAAACAAACAAAATGAAAATAGGACATAGAAAAACCAGAAAAGCAAAACAATCGAAATGAAAATACCACCGAAAATGGAGCAGCCGAGTAGCACCGCGTTGTTACCATTGTAGCAATCATATCGGATCTGGCAGCAATGAAGAAAGGAACGGAAAAGGAGAGTCCATATGTGCTAATTTGGATTGAATCGGTATTATTAAAAAAAAGTAAAAAAGTTTGATACGATTCTTACCTATTCTTTTGGGATCGGGTCCAAGTTGGAGTGATTTGTACGTGCCAGCAAAGGAAAATAATCAGCTTTGTACTAGCTTTGGAAGGCACGGGCCTTCAGCAAAAGGAAAAGGAGGTCACAAAAAAAGTAATACGAAGTGTGCTAGCTAACCTGAGTAGTATAGTTGTTTGCAGATGACAGCATTTTCTTCGCACGGAGTGATGATAAGAGTGTGGCCTCTCTCAAAAATACACTTAAGGTGTTTTGTGATGGCTCTGGACAGAAAATTAACCTAGAGAAATCATCGGTTTTCTTTGGTCCATGATGCCCTGATCTTGTGAAGAGTACGGTTATGGATAGTCTGGAGGTTCACAGTGAGGCCCTTAATGATTTCTATCTGGGCATGCCAACTTCAGTGGCTCGATCACCTACAGCTACCTTCAAGTTTCTCTTTGACAAGATTTGGAAATACTTAAATGGCCTTTCTGGTAGACCATTATCTAGAGCAGGCAATGAAACACTTCTGAAGGCGGTTATTCAGGCTATACCCACCTTTGTGATGAGCTGTTTTCAGTTGCCTCTCGCTACGTGTGCGAAGATCAAGTCTACCATAGCTAACTGGTGGTGGGGGATGGAGGACGGCAAGAAAAAACTCCATTGGCGATCTTGGGATTGGCTATCCACACCGAAGGGGCTAGGTGGCATGGGTTTTCGCGATCTATCATTGTTTAACCAAGCCATGTTGGCTAAGCAACGATGGAGATAGCTCACGGTACCCGACTCTCTGTGTGCACGCGTGTTGAAGGGGAGGTACTTCCCTCTCACGGATTTCTGGCATGCCACGGTCCCACGCTCATCATCGCATGTGTGGCGCAGCATACTTCATGGGCGGGAGCTGTTGGCAAAGGGTATCCGTTGGGCTGTGGGCGACGGTGACTTGATCAAGATCATCGTAGATAACTGGATTCCTCACTTCCCTCCTGACCGGCTAAAGCCTTTGTCTCCGATCCCAGGTAATGCAAAGGTCAGATGCCTACTTGATGATGATGCTTGTTCTTGGAACGAAGAAAACGTCCAAGCCTTTTTCCCTCCGGAGGTTGTGTCAAGTATATTGCAAATTCCAATCTCTCCGCATCAGGGAAGTGATTTCGCGTGCTGGCCTTTTACTCGCCATGGTACTTACAGTGTCAGATCGGGTTATAATCTCGCCCGCTCGGCGAAGTTCATACAGTGGAGGAGCAAGACAGGTGTGGGGATCGGCTCGAACTGGATGAATAATGAGAAACAGTGGAAAACTCTCTGGAGTGTTTCGGCACCGGGGAAGATGAAGATACATTTGTGGAGATTCGCCCATAATTGTCTTCCTAGTGGTGTTCAGCTGCAAGTTAGAGCGATCCCGGATACGGGACCGTGTGTGTTCTGTGATCGCCTCGAAACGATTGAGCATTGCTTGCTCAATTGTCAATTTGCCAGAGTGGTTTGGAGAGCAGTGAAACAACATATACATTTAAGCCTGCAGCGCAAGAATTTTGCCTCCAACATTCAGTGGCTCTTCGATTTCCTGGAGAGGGCTAGTTCACTCCAGGCCACGACGTTTGCAGTGGTTTTCTGGCATATTTGGGAAGCTAGAAACAATACTCGGAACTCTATTGGAAAACCTAATCCGAGTGGTACTGTGTCCAAGATTTTAGCCTACATTGAGCTCATCAAGTCTCAGGTTCGATCCCCTACCCCGGTCATTAGGTGTGAGTCCAACACTTCACATTGGTCTCCACCGCCGCCGGGGGTGATCTCCATCTGCTCGGATGCGGCAATTTTCAGCGGAGGCACGAGCATGGGGGTGGGGGTTGTGGCCCGTGATCACGGAGGTCGTCAGGTGGTGGCGTGCAGGCAAGCTTTGCCTGGTCCAGTCTCGCCGGAGGAGGCCGAGGCTTGGGCCCTTCGAAGAGCAATGCTGCTGGCTAAGGAGGAGGGCTTTACACGGATCATATTGGCTTCGGACTGCCTCTCCTTGGTGCAGCGTCTAAATTCCCCCGAGATGGATCGATCCTCGGTTGGGATCATCGCTAGTGGTATTAAGTCCATGGTGAATGACTTTGTTTTAGTGGTCTTCGTCCATCTGAAGCGTAATCTCAATACTCTAGCACACAATCTTGCTAAATCATGTATTAGATCATCCTCTAGTCTAGCTTTTATTCCTGTTCCGGCTTGCGTCCGGGGAACCCGTTGTATCGATGTGATTTGATCAATAAAGCTGTGGTTTATGTAAAAAAAAAGTAGTATAGTTGATTTTTTTTTTTTTTTTTTTTTTTTTTAGATAAAAGGCCTTATGCCCGACTTTGAATTAACAAAGCCAAACAGGTTCACAAACGAGTTAATACAACATGCTGGGCATACAGCTTAGCCAAGGAGCAAGACAGCTGCTCGCAAACAGGATCAACACAAAGATCCGAACAAGGAAGAACAACTGCTGGGCATACAGCTTAAGCCAACATAAAGGAGCAACAGCGAACAGACTAGAGCAGCACACAACAAAAGCAGACACCCAAGTACGCCATGAGATCCTCTACGGTTGGGGATGGAGGCAGGAGCGGTGTAGGGATTTCAGCGCCTCCGACATTCTTCTCGCGTCTTCTCGGTCCTCCTCCCTAAGCGTGGGTGTCCAAAGCTGCAGGAATAAGAGTGATTTGAACAGGATATCAGCAGGATGACGAATGATCTTCCCCTCAATGGCGTGTTTGTTTCTAACGGTCCAAAGCGCCCAAGATTGCGCAAGAAACAGTACCCAACCCAGCCTTGCCTCCCTAGGGTTGGCTTGATTGAGCAAGCGTAGCCAATGCGCTCTACCGGATGGGTTCCAGGTCCTCCCAAGGACCTGTCTAAGTGCACTCCAAGCGACCAACGCAAGAGAGCAGGAGAAGAACAGGTGATCAACGTTTTCGATGGCCCCACAAAGGGCGCAGTGCCCCGTCGAGGGACCGTGTCTAATGGCAAGCTGCTCCCCCGTCGGCAGTTTGTCAAGAAGGAGCTGCCAGGCAAAGATTTTAATTTTGAGGGGGAGTTTGGCCTCCCAGACGAAGGTAAGGGAGGGTCTTGGGGGGCCACGAACTAGGCTAGCGTACATAGAACGGACCGAGAACCTGCCGTTAGGTTCCAGGGTCCAGGAGATCGTGTCATTGTCCAAGGTCAAGGAGGTCTCCTGCACCAACGTCAAGAGCTCTTGCCACTGTACTAAGCCTCCAGCGTCGAGGGTTCGCCTAAAACGCAGGTCCCCGCCCAAAGCCTGGGCCACGGAGATCGCCTGATTGTCGCAGATACTAAAAAGGGTTGGGAATTGTCGGGATAAAGGGCCCTCCCCACACCACCAGTCCTCCCAGAACTTGGTGCGCAACCCATTATTGACATGATGTCTCGCACCTGCTTTGAACAAATGTTTTATCTTGTGCAGGCTTTTCCAGAATTGCGAACCCCCTCTCGCGTTACTGTCAAAGATATCTCTATCCCCCGTGTACTTATTGCGAATGATCACCGCCCATATGGCATCATCCTCCTGGTACATTTTCCAAATCCATTTGATCATTAAAGCCTTATTCATCTCAAGTGAGTTGATCAGGCCAAGGCCCCCTAGCTCTTTTGGACGGCAAACAGATGGCCAATTGACCATGTGATATTTCCTGTTTGGCCCAGACCCTTCCCAAAAGAATCTGGCTCGGTGGGAGTCGAACTTTTCGTGGACCCCTTTCTGAATCAGGAACAGCCCAAAGGCATAGGTCATGATGTTATCGAGGCAAGCATTGGAGAGGATAAGACGACCACCCGAGGAAAGAAGACGGCCAGCCCAGGGCTCGACCCTAGCAGCCAGCTTCTGAACCAAGAACTCCCATTGTTCTTTGGTTAGCTTGCGGTCCGAGATTGGGAGGCCAAGGTACATAAAGGGAAATTTCCCAAGCTTACAATTCAGTTGTCTCGCAACCCGCCGTTGCACCTCCACTGGTTGGTTCAGGACAATTACCTCGCTTTTGTGGTAGTTAATTTTTAACCCTGACATGTTCTCGAAACACATGAGGAGGAATTTTAAGTTCGCGATCGCACGATCATCGAACTGGATGAGAATGATGGTATCATCCGCGTACTGGAGGTGAGTAATCCCTCCCGGATAAAGGTGAGGAACCACACCCTGAATGTGGCCTGCTGAGTTTGCTTTGTGGAGAATCGCCGAGAGCCCCTCGGCGACAAAGTTGAAAAGCAGCGGTGATAAGGGGTCACCCTGGCGCACCCCCCTTTTATTACGGAAGAAAGGGCCCATTTCCCCGTTAATGGAGATCGCAGTTTGACCACCCTCTACTAGTTGGGCAATCCTGTGTACATAGCCGGCGTCAAAGCCCTTCCGGCGTAGTACCTCCTTCAGGAAGTCCCAATTTACTCGGTCATAAGCCTTTTCGAAATCGAGTTTGAGCAGAATGCCCCCTAGCTTCTTGCTACTCAACTCGTGCGTGATCTCATGAAGTGCCAGCGCCCCGTCAAGGATGAACCGACCCTTGATGAAGGCAGTTTGGTTTTGGCTGATTACCTTGTGAGCCACCGGGTCAAGCTTAGAAGCAAACGCTTTGGCGATGATTTTGAATATTACGTTGATAAGAGCGATAGGACGAAACAGGGAGATTTTGTCTGCTCCCGGACATTTCGGAATCAGCGACAAAACCCCAAAGTTAAGTCTTGAAATGTCTACCCGACCTAGGATGAAGTCGTTTAGAATGTGGAGAACCCCGTTCTTCAGCAGGTGCCAGTATCTCTTAAAGAAGATCACTGGGAAGCCGTCCGGACCCGGGGCGGTATTGGACTTCATCTCTTTGACCAGTGCTTCAAGCTCTTGTTCCGTGAAGGTGCGACATAGCGTATCGTTGTCCTGCTCCGAAACTAAGGGGGCCCCAGCCCAAATATCGTTTGCAAGGCTACAATGTCTCGGAGCCGACGTGCCGAGGAGCTCTCTATAGAACTCATAGATGTGTTTTTGGAGCTCTCGTTTCCCTGTGATGGTCTCATCCCCTGAGATCAGCGAGTGGATGATGCAACGGCGTCTTTTCCCATTCGCAATCGCGTGAAAGTACGCGGTGTTGGCGTCTCCCTGAAGCGCCCACCTGATCCTGCCACGCTGGCGCCAGTATTCCTCCTCCACTTTGAACACATGAAGGAGTTGGTCTTCTAAGTGGAACCTAAATGCCCACTCCTCATCGTCAAGGCCAACCGAGTCCGCCTTCTCGTCGAGGGACTTAATGGATGTGAGGAGTGAGTCCTTCTGGTTTCGGGCATCCCTACCCAAGTTGCGGCTCCACCCGCGGAGCCATTGCCTCGCGCCACCGCTCATAAAACTCCACCAGTCAATAATGTCCCTGCCTCTCACATGATCTGACAGTTGGGACCACCTGGCCCCCAACAGCTCATCAAAGCCCTGTATTTCCAGCCACCCCGTCTCAAAAAAGAAGCGATTAGATCGGACCCCAGAGCCTTCCCCGGAGTCAAGAATAAGTGGCGTGTGATCCGAGCCCAAACTGGTCTCAGCCACTAAGGAGAGGAGTGGGAAGTCGATCCCGATCGATGGGTCGATGAAAACCCTATCAAGGACACATCTAATCGGGTTGATACGTTTGTTGGTCCACGTGTAGCGCGCCCCCGAGCGTTCCACTTCGCACAGGCCCCAGTTGGCGATGTGGGTATTAAACAAATCCACCCGCGCCCAGTTGACATTGTCGTTATTTTTTTAGTTGATTGCCTCTGCTCTGACATTCTGGTGCAATCGAAGAAAGGACAAAGAGACAATCAACGTGCAGATCATTTTGGTAACCTTGCATAACACAAGGAGTTTCGTTAGTAAGTGTGTTTTGGACGACAGGCTACGATCAATGGTGTACAGTTGTCCCGATATTTATGATTCGAGGAGTCGCCACGAGGAATTCTGTCGTTCTCTCCTGCGGCCTATATGGCAGATTAATGAGACTGCGACGCCACCGGTACATGGTTTCTTATGCTTCGAGAGCTCCCATGAGGAGTCTAGCCATGCGACGACTTTGCTGCCGCGACAACTGTGCGTCTACCGCGACAAGGATTTATGCCAGGTTGACAGAGTTCTTCTACGGCTCCTTCTGGTCGTGTTGAGAAGATTGGTTTACCACGGCCTAGTCTTCGCGAGCTGAGAGGAATATTGATGTTAACAATGTAGCACCAATAATCATAGCTCTCGTCGAGGAAATAGTTGTTGTTGTTGATAAGGTGAAAGAAGTTGTACCACTGCGTGGGCTAAACATGCAACTCAAGCGGGTATCTGATGATACTTGTATCCCAAATGCAGAAGGCGCGCGTGCACTTAATATCACCAATAATCCACTTTAACCATAGTGTTCCTCGCGGCGAGTTCTTCGAAACTAGACACATGAATATTTTCTGACAATTGTTCTCACAAAGCAATTTCATATTGTAAACTTGCTTTTTCTTTCACAAAAACAAGTTTAAGGTAAAAAAAACTCGCTTTTCATCCAAGAAGTTGCTTTTTTAAATAGCAACTATGTTTGTCGATAAACAATTTTTATTTTTTCAGAACATATGCATGAGTTTATATTACAAAGTTTATTTGTGATAGAAAACCATAGTACAAATTTGCTTTTCTAAATACAAGTTTATTGTACAAAGTTTTTTTTTTTTGAAAATATGCATGATTTTTTGAATATTAGGTGATTCATTCGAATATGTATATATGAGATCTTGTTTTTGAATATCTGGTGAACAGAAATGGGATGACAAAATCGGTTTCGTAATTTTCGGTGCATGACTTTTACGAGAAAAAACTTTTGTTTTTAATAGAATAGCAAGTTTGTAGTATAAAGTTCCTTTTCATAGTTTAGAGTACAAAGTTATTATTTCTTGGAAAAGCAAGTTCATAATACGAAGTTGATTTTCAAAACAGTTCATGGTCAAGTGGTGTTTTCTTTTTACAGAAAAGCAAGTTTGTAGTACAAAGTTGCCTTTCGAAAATAACTATCAAAACATATTTATATGAAATCTAGTTTTGGAGCTCACGTCGAGAGGAACACTATAGTGAAACCCGATTTTAATTTGGACTATGAGTTTAAAAGATATGGGTTTTTAAAACCATGAAATAGGTTTACATGTGACTCATCATCTATTTTGTCCTTATCTGCGTGTGCTCCAGACTAGCAAAAGCCCGCGTGCGCTCTCCAGCAATGCCCTACTTGTATAACCGTTGATAGAGGACAACGTTAGAATTTATTTCAGTCGCAATGCATGATTAAGTTTAAGACGTGCAAGCTGATGATCGATGGAGGTAGTTGTACCAATGGCATAAGCAAGGCGATGGTAGCTTTGTTGGGGTTGTCCATGTGGCGTATTCCTGTACCTAAGCATCTAGAGTGGTTGAATAGATGTGATATGCTGAAGGTTACACATAGAGTGCGAGTGCCATTTATAGTCAGTGAGTATGCTGATGAAGTGGAGTGTGATGGGTTGTCGTTGGAAGTGTGTGGACTGTTACTTGGACATCCACGGCACACGGCAGTATGATTGCAATGTTATCCATGCTGGGAGAGTGAATACGTATTCGTTTGTGCATGATAGAAAACAGAGAACATGGAAGCCTATGATGGAAGACTGGACATGGTAGGACCGCTCAGTCGATCATCAAACGGAGGATACACTATGCTGCTAGTAGCAGTCGATAAATTCATCAAGTGGATTGAGGCCATGCCAGTAACATCCACAGACGTAGAATCAACAGTAAAATTCATCAGGTCTATAGTACACAGGTTCGGAGTACCTCACAACATCATCACAGACCGCGGGACAAATTTTACAGCTGATGAGTTCCAAGATTACTGCAAAGAGCTAGGGATCAATGTCACCTATGCGTCAGTCGCCCACCCACAGACCAATGGGCAAGTGGAACGATTAAATGGGTTAGTCACGGGGCAGCCGGGGTGTGGTCAGAGGAGCTATCCTCGGTACTCTGGACCCTGCGAACAAAACCAAGTAGACCCACAAAATAAACCTCATTCTTTATGGTATATGGAGCGCATGCAGTATTACCAGCAGAAGTACGGCACAATGCACCTCGAGTCGCCTCTTACACAGAAAAGGACTCGAACCAAGCATTCGAAGACGCACTCGACCTGGCAGACGAGTCTCGGGACAAAGCACTCGCGCGCACGCCATATACCAGCAAGGCCTCCGCAACTATTATGCCTGTCGAGTGCGTCGCAGAACGTTCAACATGGGTGACCTGGTGTTACGACTGAAATAAGAAAGCCACGAGAAGCTAACTTCACCATGGGAAGGACCCTTTGTGATTGGAGAAGTACTTGGAAGCGGCGCATACAAGCTCCAGGACAATAAGACAGGAAAGTACAGCTACAGCTACACTCGGGGGTTGCGCAACATTCGGCTCATAAAAAATTTATAGGGTAACCCCTAGCCGCAGCCGCACTCGAGATACTCGGGGGTTGTGTAGCAAAACTTTTTACACAGAAGTTATAGGGTAACTCCTAGCCACATTTGCACTCGAGATACTCGAGGGTTGTGCAGCAAAACGTTTTACACAACAATTATAGGGTAAATCCTAGTCGCAGTCACACTCGAGATACTCGGGAGCTGTGCAGCAAAACGTTTTACACCGAAATTATACAGTGACTCCTAGCAGCAGTCGCACTCGAGATACTCGGTGGCTGTGCAGCAAAACGATTTACATAGAAATTATAGGGTGACTCCTACCCGCAGTCGCACTCAGAATACCCGGGGGTTGTGAAGCAATTTTTTGCAGCAATCACAGAGTGACTCCCAGCTGCAGTCGCACTCGTAAATACTCGGCGGCTGCGCAGCAAAAAAATTTATGCAGCGACCCTAGGATAATTCCTAGACGTAGTGGCATTCAAATATATTTGGAAGTTGTCCAGCAAACAGTTTAAAAGGCAATTCCAGGGTGATTCATCACCACAGTCTAATTCTACATACTCGTAGCCGCAAAATTAGAACAAGAGCTGAAACCCGAGCGAAATCGAATATTCAATGATGTAAACAGAAATTTTACATATAAAGATACATACACTCATTCAGTAAATTTGAGTACTCATATACAGAAAGCTACAAGTTCATCTACGGTTACAAGAGAAGGTAGTTAAAATCTAAAACTGCGGGGTCCACCCATCTTACTGCTGAATATCAGTTTCTTCTTCACCCAAACGCATGAGTGCGACAGTCGCAGGAGTCGCTGCCTCGTATCGAGCAGTTATATTTACACGTTGACGACCACGAGGCGCATGAGGACCTCTACCAATTTTCAGCAAATTCTATGAGGATAATGAGTTCTGGCAACAACCAAGACAACTTTTGCTCCAGCAACTAATTGGCGGCGAACAAGCGCCTTAGCATGACCAAAACCGCTGAACTTCCGCATCAGACTGAACAGTCCTTCGGGTAGTCTGTTGAGTGGAAAGAGAGCCCCATAAATATTGCAGAATGTTGCATGACAGGAGCCGATTACTCTACCAACTTGTTGAGCTCGAGTTCTTAAAGTCAAAAGCACTCGAGATTTTTTAGGATTGGCCCAGAAAGATGACGAGCTATATGCAGAAAGCTTCAATGCTCTTCTTCAATATACCGAGTCTCTTGAGCAACATTCTCTTGAACACCTACAGGAAGAATTATTTTCACATATCAGCAACATTCAAGATTACCTGAAAAGGGTAGAACACGGATACTCAAAATCTTACATGCTAAATCAGTCGTTATTGCTGCCAATTCAGCCAAGAGAAAATCCTCACGATCTGCGGCAGTTTGTTCCTTTGCTTTTGCAGCACTGAGTTGAGTTTTCAAGGTCTAACTTCCTCCTCCTTACTTAAAAACTTGGCGCTCAGTAATTGCACCAAGTTAGAAGAGGGAGAAGTCGAAGGATTTGCAGAACCGGAAGGCTCAGACGCCTAGAAATCAAGGAAGAAACACTCGGTTATTATTTTACTCGAGTGTTCAGTAGAAACATCTTGCCTCACACTCGGGGGCTACTCCCATCGGGAGAAAGCATGAGTACAAAAGACTTAGCGTCAGAAGCAAAGCAAGAAAACACATCAAATATATCTCGAAGAAGCCAAACATTTTTTCATCCATAAGAACAATGCACAGGGTTCATTACAAACAAATATGCGGATTTACCGCACTAAGGCACCACTATTATTACTCAGTAGAAAAGTACAACTAAGACTTGGCACATGCCCCCTGAGCGTCCCTAGTAGCCTCACAGCTTCAACGGCCTTGGCTCGCGCCTCAAGCATTTTCAGAAGACCATCAGCTAGTCTAACGGACTCTGAGGTGAAGGGGTTGATGTCTACCTCTTGCCCATCCGAGTCCAGTGGAGGTCCGCTCAGCACAGCTTCGAAGTTCCCTTCAATACTGTGCGCGCGGGCGAGTGTCGGCACTGTCTCTGCGCCGGCCCCACTAAAATCAGCCAGGACACTGGTGTTATGAAATACATCCAGCGGTGCATCCAGGGTGGTAGGAACCTCTTCTTTGGGGAACAAGCACTCATGAAAGGACACGTGTACTCCCCGGAGCTTCTCCAACAGACCTGTGACTTTTCCAATTGTTGCTCGGAGGAAGTCACCGCGTCCAGCAGCGGGCCCTCTCGCAGTCGACGAGATAAAGAAGGAGGACTCCCGACAACAGCTGCAACAACATAAAGAAACTGTCAGCTAAAAGTACAAGAATACTAGGGTACGTTCACTATAGGATGAAGAAAAGGCCGAGTACCGGTCAAACTATCTTTCAAGGAGTTGAATAGAGGGACAAGAGTCTCTTCTAGATCAAAGAACTGCTTGACGGCCTCTATTTCCTTCTCCTTCGACTCCTCGACTTTTTGAAGGGCAGCCACATCCCTCCTCTGAGCAGTTGCGACCTCTAGCCGCAGTGTAGCATTCTGCGCTTCGAGTTCTTTTACTCGGGCCCTAGCAGATTTCTTCTTGGCAGTAGTCGAAGCTAAGAGTTCTAAAAACAAGCAAAAAGAATCAGTTAAATGTGCAAGTAAAAAAAGAAAGATGACAGAAATCCATCGAAGCAAATTTTCACCTTTTTCTTTGGCAAGGTTAGCCAAAGAAGAATCCCTTTGCCTCCCAATGCCAACAAAGTGGATGTTTAGGTCCTTCAAGCTCGCCAGGAAAGGTTGGAGTAATGCAAGATTCAACAATCGACTCAAATACTTGAGTCTGCGCTCGCGTGCAAGCAGCCAAACCCAGACTCGGGGGCTACTCCCATCGGGAGTGCTGATCGCGCACCCGACAGAACGAGAAGAAAGAAAAGAAAGAAAATAAAAAGAAACTCACGTGATCTCTAACCTGGAATTCAGGAGCAAAAGTATCAGCTTCAGTCAGATCCACCATGCAAGCACCTGGGCCTGAAGGTCTCTCTTCTGCTTTAGGAGCGGAATAGAGCCTATGAGCGCCTTCTTCTACGACTCCCTTGTCTCGAGTCCCTTTAGAGGAACCCAAAGCTGCGGGAGAATTAGCCTCTGGAGAAGCACCCAAACCAGTCTTTCCATGGGTAGAAAGAGTGGGCGCAACAGTCGAAGTGGCAGGAGCAGTCGGAGCAGTAGTAGGGTCCACCACAGGAGGAGGAGTTGGAGCCCTTGGAGGAATGGGAGCCCTAAATTAGAAATGGTTAAAACCTAAAATTTGACTGCCAAGACAAGAAAGAAGAGTAAAATTTACCTTCTCAAAGAGCCCAAGACATACACTCGGCAAACTTTCCTAGCCGGAGGAGCTGCTGATTTGTGAGGAGCAGGTGGAGGCATCGAAGAGAGGAGAACAGAAGAAATTGGGTTCCTCAATTCATCTTCTCGGGTTGCACTTGAGGAACTCGAGTCCTTGTAGGTAGCTTCCCCAACATCACCTTCCACTCGAGTACACTTAGAAGCCGCTCGAGACTCGTCAGCAATTTCTTCCTGAAAATCATCAAGATCATCCATCTCTCGAGAAGAATTTGCTATAGCAACTAAGGGGATAGAATCCAAATCCACTGCAGCAGCCTCAGCCAAACCTTCCAGGGACGGGATGGTACCCTCCTTAGGTGGTTCACTGGTAAGAACATCAAAGATTCTAGAGAAAAGGAGAAGCCGATCAGCAAAAGAGAAGATCACTCGAAAGAAAAGGGAGTAGAGGAAGAAGAAGAAAGAATCGAAAATCATAAAATGAAAGGAAAAACTCACCTTGGTACGTTCAGTCGAGGAGCAAAGTGCAGGCAGAGAAGGAGTCGAAATGACTGCTTCGTTCTCCTTCACTCGGGTGATCTGACGCAGATACTGCTCGAGTTCTTTACTCGAGAGTTCCTCACGGCGTAAATGGCGAGTCGAGTCAGTACTCAAGTAAGCCCACATAGGGATTACCCTATCCTGTAGTGGTTGAACTCGATGTCTGAGGAACACGACAACCAAATGAGTCCCAGTAAGCCCTTCAGCTTTCAGAGTGGCGACTTGGGCCACAAGTGGTTGAACTTCTTCAGCGGATAGCTGATTTTTCCACGAGTTCCTAGGAACCACCAGCTTGTCCAGAATCACCAGAGGAGAACCGTCGGTGTTGGAGGAGTCCTTTGCATAGAACCATCGACTCCTCCAGCTAGTGTCGGAGTCGACAAACCCCAACGAGAAGTAGCCTAACTTTGGGATAACCTGAATGTTGCAACCTCCAACCTCATGCGGGTCGCTGCGGCTAGGCTGCGCCTTGACGTTGAAGAAGTGCTTGAAGAGAGCCTAGTGCGTTACTACCCCGAGATAGCACTCGCACAACGCGATGAAGGACGCAATGTGCTGCACCGTGTTCGGCAGGATGTCGTGCAATTGCACACCGTACACCGCCATGAGCGCAAGGAAAAATGGATGGAGAGGAAAAGATACGCCCCTGGAGATGTGGTCTATGAAGGCCACTCATTCGTTGGCCTCCGGCAGTCGGTGTACCTCTGAGCCTGGGCGCCTCCACGAGCCGGCCTGAAGCAGTCCTTCGTGTTCGGCGGCGGCGAGGAACTTGGCGGTGCCTATCGATTTGGTCTACTTCCCTCTTTTTCGCTGCCGGCCCTCTGTGCCTCTAGCCGTCGAGGAACCACTATTCTTCCGGGTTTGCACCATGGTGTGACTTTGGAAAATCTTGAGGAGCCGGTAATGGCTATGGAGCAAGAAGCTGGGAGCATATGTGGGCGCGAGGAAGAAGAAGGGAAAATTTGCTCCTCCTCCTCCCTCGCGGCATTTATAGACAGGTAAATCCATATTCATTGTTGGATCCTTCTCGGGCTAAATCAGCCCTACACGTGGCGCAAGAAGGTCAACCGCTCCGCCTCCACGCCGCCCACTACGCGCGGTAATCTAGACATTTACTGACAGTACCTAGATTATCGCGCACTAGACGATCAAAAAGTGGTCAAACTCCACTCAGGCAAGCCACTGCCTGACAGGATAAGCCCACATCACGGACATGTCTAGTACCTTATCTGTAAAACAGGGCATTACATCACTACTGACGAACAGTACTCGAACAAGTACAGTATTCGAGTGATCAGAAAAGTCACTCGAATCCAGTATAATCTTTTCAGGAAAGAGAGTTTCACTCGAAGAAAGTGCGTAAAGTTGAGGATACTCCTTTTCCACTCGAGGAAACTAACTCGAATGAATTATACTCGAAGCACTCTGTTTCCCAAATCGCACTGATGTGTCTAAAAAACTCTGGATGCCGTACCCATGGTGCGAAGGTAAGACCCGCGGATCAGTTCCAACGGCCCGGGAGCTGCACCACTGCTGCACTACCTGATACTCTTCCATGCCAACATGTGTGATTGTCGCACCCTGATTTCTAGGGGATACTCACCGTACGAACTGGATAGCAGATGCTTGGATTATGGGGCATAACTGCTCCCACGTCCCAGCTTCCTGGTAGGCCTGCGCTTATGCGCGACAACACAAGCCCTGCTATTCCATCGTCGATGTAAACTATCCACTAGAGATCAAAGGCACTTCCGTCGACGTACTTCAAACCATACACACATGGTACGTCAACGGCGTTGAACAACTGATATCACAACAGATCTCTACGACACAAAAGATTGAAATAACTTGCAACTAGCTCTCATTAGAGCAGAGATAGCAAATACAATCATTCAGAGGGCACATGCCCCAACAATACATCATTACAATACAGCGGAAGCATTCAACATGTCTGAGTACAGACAAGAACCAAATAGGCCTAAGAGGCCGGAAACAAACAGACGGAGCCCATCCACGAAGTCTCGGATCCTGCCCGGGTCCGCTATCTACTCGTCAGCAGTCTCGTCATACTCCACGTAGTAGCCACCATGTAGATCCTCGGAAACGTAGGTCTGCGGAAACCACAGCCCCAAAGGGGTCAGTACATAAACGTACTGGCAAGCAAGACTCACAGTTCACCAAAATGTAACCCGTCAACACCAAGCACAGATGCCTTGGGTTCAACGGAGGAAAGGGGATATAAAAGATGCTGCAACTGGCTGCGCTAACCAACTACAGAGATTCTACCACTTCCGGCTAACAGAAAGGAGATAAGATCGAGGATTGTAACCAACTGAAAGATAACTTCAAACAAACCCATCCTGGATCTCGCCCCTTATCCAAAGAAGCGATCCGAGGATAACTCACACAGTTGTGATAAGGTGAATCAAGTTGTTGTGTGAATAACCTATTACTAGGCAGGTTATTAATCATTGGGTGAAACATGATTGATAGTTATGTTGAAGTTGTCCTGAGTACTTGTTAGCCAGTACTTTCACCAAGTAATCCATAACCGCGGAAAACACGGCTTCTCGAGAAGATTATCCCTGCAGGGTTGCACCAATTTGGCCGTACACTCATGAATATCCCGCCAGATGGGATGCCTCCCACCAAGCGGGGCACTCAACACAACCAACCATTCTTCGCATCAAGCCCAAAGCACCTTGGGCGCACGGCTAATCGAGCCCAGAAGAAAATGGACCCTCATAGCACTCTAAGAACGTGTCCCCCTATATGCCGACTACGAAAGTTCCACCCTGGCCTGGGCTCGCAAAAACATGCATGCGGCAAATGGAAAACACGAACTAAATGAGGCGATTTGGACGAGATGCGAATCAGGTCAAGTTGAGGGGGGCGCCCATACTCGCTTCCCAAATGCGGGTAGTGCGCTCATCATGGATCAGTAGACAAGACCCTTTTCCTATTAGGGTCGACACTAGCAGGCCTCAAAACCACACAGGGCCTCCTGCCGGTGCCTTATCATCAAATTTATTATTAATAGTAACATTAGCATGATTGGTTGATTAAACATCGAGCCCCCACAACGTAATAGAGTAGTAACAGAAAGTAACGGGTAACAGACTCGAGCAAAACAACCTAAGCATGCTAGTAAGACACTGGCTCAACCAAGAGGTGATAGGAGTGGAGGTGAGGCAATATCAAGGTTAAGGGATTCATGTGATGGGTTCGTAACAGAAACAACTACTACTAAGGCTAGCAGAAAGGAACAACGGAAAGTATCGGTAATCAATGTTGAAAGGAACACGATGGTTCATGTGAGTGATAACTTGCCTGCAAACCCAGTAGCCTGGTACTGAGCTAACTCCTTAGAAGGGGTGTCGTAGGTATCATCGGTCTCAACGTCGTCGTGTATCCGAGAAGAAGCAAACAAACAATGCAGAAAGATAAACAATCAATATAATGGCATAGTGCACAAACAATGGGATGATGCATGACAGTTTAATTGATGCATCCAAAGGAAATAGTTGACAAGATAGAAACAGGATTAAATGGACCCATATGCAATTGGATTGCATATGAAAAGCCCATGAATTATGGTTGAATTAATTGTTTTACAACTAATCATTATATGAAAGTGGATTAGCATGATGCATGGATGAGGAAAACAGAAAAATAACAACAATAGAACCAAATGGAAATAAGGCTTAACAAGTTTAGAAATTCATTTATTAAGTGTTGGAATTTTGGTTACTTAAAGGTGTCACACAAGCAATTGTTGTTTTCACCAATTTTAATTGTTCAAAATAGATAACAAAGTTTATATTTGAAAAGAAAACAAGATTTTAGTTGGAATACATGTTTCACTTGTTGAAAAAGGATTTCAAATAAATTATTTATGAATTAAACAAGTTTAAGCAAGAATTAAATAAATTTGATTCAAACATGAACTTATTTGAATTTTTATTTGTTCGAAACATTAAGTGAGATTCATATTTGAAAAGGTTATGCTTTTATGGTTTGAAAACATATTTTATATGTCCCAAAAGAATTTGATTTGATCAAGTTATAAATTTAACAATATTAAATGAATTAAATAAGATTTAAATTATTTAACCAATTTTAATTATTCAAACCAGAAAACAAAGTTTATATTTGGAAAGAGGGTTTAATTTTGCATGGAAAACATATTTCATTTGTGGAAATTGGATTTAAAATGATCAAGTTATTATTTTGGCAATTTTAAATGCAATAAACAAGAAACAGTTGTTTTCAGCAATTTAAATTATTCAAAACAGCAAACAAAATTTATATTTGGAAAGTACATGAAAATTTGATTGGAAAACATATTTGGTTTGTGAAATTTGGAATTTTTATGAGCAAGTTATGAATTTTGCAAATTTAAGTGAATTTGACAAGTTTTCAAATTTTGCACCAATTTAAAATATTCAAAACAGTAAACAAATTTTATATTTGGATAGAACATTTAATTTGGTATTGAAAACATATCAAAAATGTTGGATTTGGAGTTAGGATGATTTATTTATGCAATTTCCAAAATTGGGTGCAAATCTGCCATTTTTATTGAACCAGGGACTTGGAAAAAATTTGTGCAGGGCTAGAATTAATTTCCAGGGGCCTGTTGGTGAAATGCTGGAAGTTCCAGTACCAAAACCTTGCAAAATAAAAGTTTGTTTTATTGGTGGGAGGTGGTATTCGATCCCCCCACCTCTTGACTGCACAAGGGGAACCAAACCAGTGGGGTGGAGCCGATCTTGTGACAGAGAAGGGGGGCTAGGGGGCTATGTGTTGCTGTTGCGCTATGGTTTCCTGAAGCTAACTGAACCACGAACAGGTACAAGTCTGTATCTCGACAGAACCAGGTCGCTGGTCTCCAGCGGCTGCTCGCCGGAGAGGGGGGCGGCCAAGGGGGAGAGTGCGGCCGGTGCAAGAGGGAAGAGGAGGGAGGCGATCGAGGGGAAGAGGTGGGGCGCTCACCTTGGGAGGCTCCCGAGTGGACAGCGACCGGAGGCAGTCGGGACAGGCTGGGGCGGAACAGTGCAGCGGCCGGCGGAAAACGAGGATGGCGGCGGCGTCTCCATGGATCCCGGTGCAATCCGAGAGGTGGAGGAGCGAGAGGGAGGTGGGGCGTTCCCATTCCCGCCGCTGGCGCGGCCGGAGGGGCCTCGGATGGCCGGCGACCACCGGAGTTGGAGGAGCTCGGGTGAGGGGTTCAGGTTCAGAAAAGGCTACAGAGGGAAATCGAGCAGAGGAGGAAGAGGAAGGATGGCGGCTTGAGGGAGAAAAGAGGGAGCTAGGGTTTAGGGTTGGGAGAGGGGAAGGAGGAGATATAAGGAGGGGAAGGCCTGGTACGGATGCACATCCAGTGGAGGAGGAGGGATCGGTTGGTTCTGCTTGCAGCCGTACCAAAGGAAGAAGACGACAGAAGGAAAAGGGGTTGGGCCAGAAAGAGAGAAAAGGGGTTGGGCCTTGGGAAAAAGAGGATGGGTGGGCTGCTCTTCTCTCTCCACCCCTCTCTTCTATTTTTTTTTTGTTTGCTTTGTATTATGAACAATTTTTGGGAATAGATAAAAGAGGGAGAAGGAAAATAGAATTTGGAGGGGGAGTTTAGGGTTTTTTCCTTATTTTCTTTTTATGAATAACTTTCTTAGCAATGTTGCAAAAACAGTAATTAAAGCAATTTATCAATAGCTTCAAATTTTTTTGGGAATATTAATTTGATTGTTTTAATTGGTTAGTTGGACTCCAAATACGGTTTGGTAGTTTTCATGAATTGGAAACTTTGGTGCTGTTTGAATTTGAGTTTGAGTTTGAAAGCAATTTGGGGATTTATTTATTTGAAACAAAGCACCAAATTATTAGTTGATCAAACATGGAAATAATTGGAAACAAAAGATTAGATTGTTTTGGTAATTTTCATAATTTTCCAATTGGGTGTTGTTTATACAATGTATTGAATTTTTGAATGTGATTTGGAAACAATTGATTGATTAAAACCATTAACTTAACAAGTGAGCTTTCTGGAATAAAAGAAAAGAATTTGGTTGTTTTTATTTGAAATAACATTTTGGAAATTGTAACATCACAAGGATGAAACAAAGGGTTTGAAATTTGAGTTGAAATTCAAATAGAAAACAAAGGAAAACAAAGGAAAACAGTTGGAAAACAAATGAAAACAGAGGAAAACAAATGGAAAACAAACAAAACAATTGCAATCAACATGATGCCATGATGCAAAACATAAAATAACAGGGAGCAAACATTCTAATGGCTATTTTTCAGACTTGGGATGTTACAAAACGCCCCCCTTGAAGGAATCGCGCCCCGAGATTCCTATTGAGAAAAGAAAAGGTCCGGAAACTTCTTGGGAAGATCCACTTGAGCTGTGACACGTGAAACACATCGTGCACATTGGATAGACGTCAGGGAATTTGCAAACCACCGGAACACTTTCAAGTAAAGGGGAGAGATTTTGCACCAAGGGTGTATAGCTGAATGGAACTTGATTCATTTGGAGAATAGATTATGTGGCTAGAATGGTGGAACAGAATTATTGACATCAATGCAACACCAGGAATAATCATCAATGTCAGAATCATCAACATGAGAGTAACGAGGAATATGTGGCCTCCCATTAGAATTGGATTGTTCTTACTTATCTTGGAAGTCAACATTTGAGATCCCGGGGAGTGAACAGAGTTTTGATTGCTTAGTGGAACCAGAATTGGGTTGTATGTTGTGGAAAAGATTGTTGACACAAAGGAATGTGATGCTCCGGTATGAAACAACACTTTAGCTGAAATAGAGTTTAGTAGATGAACGGGGAAAACTTTGATTAGACGCCGGTAGAAGAATTGAAATGGAAAACAACAACAAGATTTCAACGGACGAAAAGGATGTTTAGAAGAACAGGATATCAACATCGGGGAAAGACGAGACCAAAACACTCCTGAGGTACTACGGAAAAACCCATCCGGGCTTCTAAAGGATCAATATCTACTGCTTAAGGAATAGAGGATCTGCTTCCGGGGCTTACACGCCTCCGTTCTCAATCATGAGTAGGCAACATGATAAATCATGTCACAACCACCTCCATTCCTATGGTCTAGTAGATATAACCATCCTAGAGAAACCAGAATACGTGAAATCCTAACTTGAAAGTTCAGATGAGAAGGGAAAACAACGTTACACTTCCTTACCAGAAAAGGGAGGGTGGGTGGGGAAAGAAATAAAAGAACAGAATTCCTACTCTCACGTTTCATTTTTCCTATATAGCTACAAAATAGTTTCTAGACTCAACTGCGACCAGTAAAAGGGGATCCTACAGGCAGACAGGCTCTGATACCATTTGTCGCACCCTGATTTCTAGGGGATACTCACCGTACGAACTGGATAGCAGATGCTTGGATTATGGGGCATAACTGCTCCCACGTCCCAGCTTCCTGGTAGGCCTGCGCTTATGCGCGACAACACAAGCCCTGCTATTCCATCGTCGATGTAAACTATCCACTAGAGATCAAAGGCACTTCCGTCGACGTACTTCAAACCATACACACATGGTACGTCAACGGCGTTGAACAACTGATATCACAACAGATCTCTACGACACAAAAGATTGAAATAACTTGCAACTAGCTCTCATTAGAGCAGAGATAGCAAATACAATCATTCATAGGGCACATGCCCCAACAATACATCATTACAATACAGCGGAAGCATTCAACATGTCTGAGTACAGACAAGAACCAAATAGGCCTAAGAGGCCGGAAACAAACAGACGGAGCCCATCCACGAAGTCTCGGATCCTGCCCGGGTCCGCTATCTACTCGTCAGCAGTCTCGTCATACTCCACGTAGTAGCCACCATGTAGATCCTCGGAAACGTAGGTCTGCGGAAACCACAGCCCCAAAGGGGTCAGTACATAAACGTACTGGCAAGCAAGACTCACAGTTCACCAAAATGTAACCCGTCAACACCAAGCACAGATGCCTTGGGTTCAACGGAGGAAAGGGGATATAAAAGATGCTGCAACTGGCTGCGCTAACCAACTACAGAGATTCTACCACTTCCGGCTAACAGAAAGGAGATAAGATCGAGGATTGTAACCAACTGAAAGATAACTTCAAACAAACCCATCCTGGATCTCGCCCCTTATCCAAAGAAGCGATCCGAGGATAACTCACACAGTTGTGATAAGGTGAATCAAGTTGTTGTGTGAATAACCTATTACTAGGCAGGTTATTAATCATTGGGTGAAACATGATTGATAGTTATGTTGAAGTTGTCCTGAGTACTTGTTAGCCAGTACTTTCACCAAGTAATCCATAACCGCGGAAAACACGGCTTCTCGAGAAGATTATCCCTGCAGGGTTGCACCAATTTGGCCGTACACTCATGAATATCCCGCCAGATGGGATGCCTCCCACCAAGCGGGGCACTCAACACAACCAACCATTCTTCGCATCAAGCCCAAAGCACCTTGGGCGCACGGCTAATCGAGCCCAGAAGAAAATGGACCCTCATAGCACTCTAAGAACGTGTCCCCCTATATGCCGACTACGAAAGTTCCACCCTGGCCTGGGCTCGCAAAAACATGCATGCGGCAAATGGAAAACACGAACTAAATGAGGCGATTTGGACGAGATGCGAATCAGGTCAAGTTGAGGGGGGCACCCATACTCGCTTCCCAAATGCGGGTAGTGCGCTCATCATGGATCAGTAGACAAGACCCTTTTCCTATTAGGGTCGACACTAGCAGGCCTCAAAACCACACAGGGCCTCCTGCCGGTGCCTTATCATCAAATTTATTATTAATAGTAACATTAGCATGATTGGTTGATTAAACATCGAGCCCCCACAACGTAATAGAGTAGTAACAGAAAGTAACGGGTAACAGACTCGAGCAAAACAACCTAAGCATGCTAGTAAGACACTGGCTCAACCAAGAGGTGATAGGAGTGGAGGTGAGGCAATATCAAGGTTAAGGGATTCATGTGATGGGTTCGTAACAGAAACAACTACTACTAAGGCTAGCAGAAAGGAACAACGGAAATTATCGGTAATCAATGTTGAAAGGAACACGATGGTTCATGTGAGTGATAACTTGCCTGCAAACCCAGTAGCCTGGTACTGAGCTAACTCCTTAGAAGGGGTGTCGTAGGTATCATCGGTCTCAACGTCGTCGTGTATCTGAGAAGAAGCAAACAAACAATGCAGAAAGATAAAAAATCAATATAATGGCATAGTGCACAAACAATGGGATGATGCATGACAGTTTAATTGATGCATCCAAAGGAAATAGTTGACAAGATAGAAACAGGATTAAATGGACCCATATGCAATTGGATTGCATATGAAAAGCCCATGAATTATGGTTGAATTAATTGTTTTACAACTAATCATTATATGAAAGTGGATTATCATGATGCATGGATGAGGAAAACATAAAAATAACAACAATAGAACCAAATGGAAATAAGGCTTAACAAGTTTAGAAATTCATTTATTAAGTGTTAGAATTTTGGTTACTTAAAGGTGTCACACAAGCAATTGTTGTTTTCACCAATTTTAATTGTTCAAAATAGATAACAAAGTTTATATTTGAAAAGAAAACAAGATTTTAGTTGGAATACATGTTTCACTTGTTGAAAAAGGATTTCAAATAAATTATTTATGAATTAAACAAGTTTAAGCAAGAATTAAATGAATTTGATTCAAACATGAACTTATTTGAATTTTTATTTGTTCGAAACATTAAGTGAGATTCATATTTGAAAAGGTTATGCTTTTATGGTTTGAAAACATATTTTATATGTCCCAAAAGAATTTGATTTGATCAAGTTATAAATTTAACAATATTAAATGAATTAAATAAGATTTAAATTATTTAACCAATTTTAATTATTCAAAACAGAAAACAAAGTTTATATTTGGAAAGAGGGTTTAATTTTGCATGGAAAACATATTTCATTTGTGGAAATTGGATTTAAAATGATCAAGTTATTTTTTTGGCAATTTTAAATGCAATAAACAAGAAACAGTTGTTTTCAGCAATTGAAATTATTAAAAACAGCAAAAAAAAAATATATTTGGAAAGTACATGAAAAGTTGATTGGAAAACATATTTGTTTTGTGAAATTTGGAATTTTTATGAGCAAGTTATGAATTTTGCAAATTTAAGTGAATTTGACAAGTTTTCAAATTTTTCACCAATTTAAAATATTCAAAACAGTGAACAAATTTTATATTTGGATAGAACATTTAATTTGGTATTGAAAACATATCAAAAATGTTGGATTTGGAGTTAGGATGATTTATTTATGCAATTTCCAAAATTGGGTGCAAATCTGCCATTTTTATTGAACCAGGGACTTGGAAAAAATTTGTGCAGTGCTAGAATTAATTTCCAGGGGCCTGTTGGTGAAATGCTGGAAGTTCCAGTACCAAAACCTTGCAAAATAAAAGTTTGTTTTATTGGTGGGAGGTGGGATTCGATCCCCCCACCTCTTGACTGCACAAGGGGAACCAAACCAGTGGGGTGGAGCCGATCTTGTGACAGAGAAGGGGGGCTAGGGGGCTATGTGTTGCTGTTGCGCTATGGTTTCCTGAAGCTAACTGAACCACGAACAGGTACAAGTCTGTATCTCGACAGAACCAGGTCGCTGGTCTCCAGCGGCTGCTCGCCGGAGAGGGGGGCGGCCAAGGGGGAGAGTGCGGCCGGTGCAAGAGGGAAGAGGAGGGAGGCGATCGAGGGGAAGAGGTGGGGCGCTCACCTTGGGAGGCTCCCGAGTGGACAGCGACCGGAGGCAGTCGGGGCAGGCTGGGGCGGAACAGTGCAGCGGCCGGCGGAAAACGAGGATGGCGGCGGCGTCTCCATGGATCCCGGTGCAATCCGAGAGGTGGAGGAGCGAGAGGGAGGTGGGGCGTTCCCATTCCCGCCGCTGGCGCGGCCGGAGGGGCCTCGGATGGCCGGCGACCACCGGAGTTGGAGGAGCTCGGGTGAGGGGTTCGGGTTCAGTAAAGGCTACAGAGGGAAATCGAGCAGAGGAGGAAGAGGAAGGATGGCGGCTTGAGGGAGAAAAGAGGGAGCTAGGGTTTAGGGTTGGGAGAGGGGAAGGAGGAGATATAAGGAGGGGAAGGCCTGGTACGGATGCACATCCAGTGGAGGAGGAGGGATCGGTTGGTTCTGCTTGCAGCCGTACCAAAGGAAGAAGACGACAGAAGGAAAAGGGGTTGGGCCAGAAAGAGAGAAAAGGGGTTGGGCCTTGGGAAAAAGAGGATGGGTGGGCTGCTCTTCTCTCTCCACCCCTCTCTTCTATTTTTTTTTGTTGTTTGCTTTGTATTATGAACAATTTTTGGGAATAGATAAAAGAGGGAGAAGGAAAATAGAATTTGGAGGGGGAGTTTAGGGTTTTTTCCTTATTTTCTTTTTATGAATAACTTTCTTAGCAATGTTGCAAAAACAGTAATTAAAGCAATTTATCAATAGCTTCAAATTTTTTTGGGAATATTAATTTGATTGTTTTAATTGGTTAGTTGGACTCCAAATACGGTTTGGTAGTTTTCATGAATTGGAAACTTTGGTGCTGTTTGAATTTGAGTTTGAGTTTGAAAGCAATTTGGGGATTTATTTATTTGAAACAAAGCACCAAATTATTAGTTGATCAAACATGGAAATAATTGGAAACAAAAGATTAGATTGTTTTGGTAATTTTCATAATTTTCCAATTGGGTGTTGTTTATACAATGTATTGAATTTTTGAATGTGATTTGGAAACAATTGATTGATTAAAACCATTAACTTAACAAGTGAGCTTTCTGGAATAAAAGAAAAGAATTTGGTTGTTTTTATTTGAAATAACATTTTGGAAATTGTAACATCACAAGGATGAAACAAAGGGTTTGAAATTTGAGTTGAAATTCAAATAGAAAACAAAGGAAAACAAAGGAAAACAGTTGGAAAACAAATGAAAACAGAGGAAAACAAATGGAAAACAAACAAAACAATTGCAATCAACATGATGCCATGATGCAAAACATAAAATAACAGGGAGCAAACATTCTAATGGCTATTTTTCAGACTTGGGATGTTACAGTGATGAAAATCTCAACGAACGTGTTGGGTAAAAATAATGACAACTGGTGTTCAACTCGATAAGGCCCAGCGACACGAGTCGAACTACCCCAGTTTTTTCCAGGATTGAGCCTAAGGACTCAAACCCTAAGTAGGTTGACAGTGTGTTCTCCCGATTGAGATTAATCGACCTCGATCCGTCGAGTAGATCAAACCTGTCCAGCCATATTCTCCCAGAAAAGACTATTTTAGGAAGATAGCTTGAGATAGTTTGTTTTGCAGATTTGAGTCCCTAGATCGAGTCCTTGACTCCATCAGGCCCTCGGGGGCTACTGATGTGGGGGTACCCGAAAGACCCCTCCCTATAGGTCTACCCGGTACGGCCCACGGAGGGGTATCTTCGTAAGGCCCACGAGTGGATGCATGACGACCCGCGACAGGAGCTCGCACGGAAACAAAAAAAAGTAGAGTACTTGGACAACAAGATTAGGAAAGATAACAACCGACTCAAGAACGAGTCCCACTCATGTATGAACCCTGGGACCCGGCTACCTACATAAATCACAGGAGGGGTCACAAACAACAGACAACCCTAGATTCAGAGCTACGCTAGATTCAATCTGCAAATAACACCCTGTAATTGACGCCTTTTGTCACCCCATCGAAAAAAACACCGGCGGGCAGTAACCCGTTAAGTCGAGTAGTCCACCAGCGTCTTTTCCTTCTTACAAAACCCTAGGTACATCACCATGGGGATTGTTGAGGTCACCCCCTCGACACTCGGGGTGAAGCATCCCTCCAGGGACGGCGCCGCCATGTATCCAGATTTAATAAAATTTGCATGAAGGTTCTTGTGTGCATTAAGAATTATTGTGATGTGGTTTAAGGCGTGTCGATCATCTCCCCATTACTTGCTAGATTCGTCCCTCTTCGTCAGGTTACGTCCATCGCGTGATTGGAAGATTTTTGCTCTCTTTTTTACTTGCTATGAAAGATCGGGCAAAACCTACGGATCATCACGTTGATCCATATGACACGTTTTCCGCTTGGAAAAAATAAGACCGCAACGAGCGTGCTTGGTTAACTGCGTGCATTTTTTAAAATCCATTAGTGACTTACTAGAGCTTGACCGGTTAAAAAGAGAGTCTGAACCATATTCTATAGTCGCTTTGTCTGTCTCTATTTGATTTTTTTTCTTTATTTTTGTGTTTGGTTGCATACCAGTTTCGTGTACTCTCACCACTTTTCTACGTGGTAAACTTAGCTCACACCATCATATTTGAATAAATTTGTCTATGTAACGACCACATGAGCAGTGACGAGCGAGATAACAACATGACAGGACAATGGTGCGACGACGGAGATAACAGCAGGAGTTGCGCTAACGCTAGTCAAGTTTGCGGCGATGACGCTAAAGTAGCTGGAGGTGGGGTACCCCGAGTAGGGGTAAGGCAGATGAGAAATGGTGTTCGAGGTACTGGTTACCGAGTTCAGCCGTACCGAGTTGGTACCTGCCGGATAGGATGGTACCCGGCTGGGTAGCTGTCAGGTTAGAGCTATCCGGTAGGAAGAACAAGAGACCAGGGGAAGGATTCAAGTACTTATATGGGTCGTCCGAGTAGCACTTGGAGGATCCGGATAGAGAAGGCTACTGATCTACTCGGAGGCAAAGTCAATGGAGCCGTTGGGTAAATCCCGCGTATCCAGGGGCAGTACAGGCGTGCGGTTCAACTTACTAGGCGCGTGATGATGCTTATCCATACGTGTGTACAGGGTGCGGTATGGGTGAGGACACGTCCTGTCTCTGACAAGGGGGATAGCACATGTCAGCGGCCCGACCGCGACGACTTTCGGCGACTGTGAGCGAGGAACCGGAGGCGTGCGGTGGTGAACAGTGTGTAGTCACCTAATCAGTACTTGTATCCGTAGAGGTAGTAGGTGGTCACCAGTATATAAGGTGGCCTCCCCCCTCCGCACGAGGGCCCCGAACCTGGGTAGATTGTGGTGCTTGCAGTGTTGTGAGCACGCCAGTTAGGCGTGCGATCCCTCTCCGGATACCTACAGCGTCCATCGGCCCCAATCTTAAGCCATCCTATGGCATCTGCCTTCTCCATACCTCGACAATAGCATATCATGAACACGTGAGAGCCACATGAAGAGCAGGAGAGGTATAAAGGTTGATGCCTGCAAGTTCACATAGTTGTTATAGCTAGTTTTGAAGTAAGAGTATCGAATCACGGTGGAGCTATGGAAATAGTCTTGTGGGTTTAGTTTTGATCGCTTCTTCTTGTTTGTGCCTGCAAATTGTATTTAGATCAAGCAAGGAACAAAGTGTTTGAAATTGTTGATTATGGTGAAGTGAAATAAACAGTAAATAAAATAAAACAGTAAATAAGAGCAACTAATGATTGATGAAGTTACTAGAACTGCAATAGGGCTAAAACGTTCTCGGAAAGTATGGTTCTACCACTAGCATATTTCTGAATTGATTAGTCATGCATGGTGTTTACATATGAATGCTTTGTGAGGGCGAAGATCCATGAATTAGTGTGTCCTGAGTGCCTCGAGGCAACACACTACTCACAACCACTACCAATCCAGATGACTGGCGATGAGCCTACTAGCACTAGTAATTAAGGGTCTCCCCGTGGATGCGGTATTAGTATTTTGAGTCTTCGTTATTTCGGCGTTAGAGATCAACAAAATGAAGGAATTACCTTTTTCTTGTCTACTCACTCTATGCTATGCATCAAACCAATGCTAATAACCACATCATGTCCATTAGGCTAATATTGGAGTGGTCGACTTCACTCCAACATCACGAGGATTGTTATCACAAACCAGTCAATGGAAAACGTTGCATCTTTATCTCGGTTCATAGTAATACTAGATTTTACCCATCTCCCCAAGAACTAATGGAACTACTCACACATGAAGGCTATAAACATCATAATGATTATATCGCAGATGGAAAATGGATAGATGAATGAGTACATGTGCAAATTCACAACTAGATATTTTAGAATTACAACGAGATGGGTGAGGGATGCTATCACTTAGATATAGATAACAATAATAACGATGGAGATTGATACAGAAGCATTCATGGTGATGGTATTGATGGAGATGGATTCCCTTCTGTGATTTCCCCCTCCGGAGGCTAGGGTTTGCTGGACTTTCGAGTCTGGCGGCTGCTTTGTGTGTCTTCTGGGGAATCCGAGGGCACGAGGTAAATATACTCGGCGAGGCGGTGCCTATGAGCCATGGTATGGTTTCTGGAGTTATGCCCTAGAAACCATAATATTCAGTGATTATTCTATCTCCAAGTTCTAAATTAATTTTATGTCATCATGCTACAACCGCTATGACACTTGAAAAGTGAGTTTTTAAAGGAAAATCTGTGTACGGGTGTGAAGACATAAACAAACAAGAGTTCCTAATCTTGTATCTAAGACTTGCTTATGGTTTGTGAGATGATCACATTTTCCTGATCATGGACTTGATTAAAAGTCTAGCGAAACATAAGAGTTTATTGTTAGGATAACAATAGTACTGAACTGACCCAAGTGTATGTTGTTGCTAAAAGTGACTAAACAATTGTAATATATTTTAGCAAAGTACACATGAAGTTGTTATTGGCTATGATTCCTACACTATGAGAATATTGTAATACCCCTAGTTATAGGATACGTGAGGGTAGATATAGAATTATGCATTCTTGCATTCATACATCTTTGCAAAACCAGAGTAAATTTTTGCTATTTTGTGAAAGAAGTGGTTTACGAGGCCAAGTTGAGATACTATTGATGATCTGGCAACAATTCATCGACAAGTGTCAATAATACCTGAGTTATCCTTGAAACGCCTATTTTGGCAGGTCTATTTTCAGAAGACATTTGGAGTGTGGAAATTCATTTGGTTATAATTCTGATGAATTGAGCTAATGCTTAATCATTCACCTCATCTGATTCTTAATATTACTCCAATTGAGTTTATCATGTTTAAGGCATGGTTAAATTTAAATTATTACAATTTAGATTATCACACCAGTGTTTGAATTCAACTCAACTCACAATATTGAAATTAAAATATAAGACATTATATGAAAGAGAGCTCAAACCACTCAACACAGGTATTTGAACCTGAATTTAAAGAATGGAATTCAAATATTGTTCATATTTTCAAATCAGAATACAAAGCATATTACAAAGTATTACAGAAGGCAAAAAATGCAAGTTCTAAACCTATACAAAGCTAACATAAGCTAGAACCTTAGAAGACTACATATTCTGGTCTTCTTTCCAGTGGGATCTTGAACATGCAAAACAAAAAACACAAGAAAATAGTTTTGACTGTGTTAAAATGTTTGCCCTGACCTATGGTGGGGCAATTTCGATGTTTTGGATGCAATGGAGACCTAACTGAGATGAATTCTTAGCCAGGTAATCAAATCATTGAGAAACAAAATGATATATGAAGCAATAGGGAAATTTTCTCAACAATGTCCCAAGAAAGCAATCCAACAAGCTCAACTAAAGTGATCAAGGGGCATAGCAACTAGAGACATCAAGCCAACAAGCACCAGTGTGCAATTCTAGTACATAAACCACTAGGGCAGTTGTGGATTTCAACCACAAGCTCAAATGAGGTCACTATTTGAAATTTGAGCATAATTCACAAGTAAAGCCAACAGATAACAAGACAACCAGGATATATGCACTACATTGCATCCATATAAGAGAATAGCCACCAATAGAAGTCTCTGCTGGTATAAAAAAACAGAAGGACTAATAATCCTAAGAAAAACTTAGAATTATAAGGAAAAGACCATGATCAAGGAATCAAATAAGGCCTAGTAAGAACAAACCGAAAGTGATGACCCACAAGTATAGGGGGTGTACAGTTCCATCTCCAAAATAGCAGTTGTCCATAACACGTCCAACAATTTTCATATGTATTTTAAAAGGACCCAATTCAGCAGATAACGGGTCATCTACTACCCTAGCAGTACCAGTAGTGCCCTTAAATAGAGAACCAAAAGGATTCTCCATAATGAAATAAAACATCAGACATGAATAAAAACAACACTCCCAGTAAAAGTTTCTCTTACCAATTCCACTTACCAATAGCACTTCACTCCCCGGCAACGATGCCATAAAATAGTCTTGATGACCCACAAGTATAGGGGGTGTATCGTAGTACTTTCGATAAATAAGAGTGTCGAACACAATGAGGAACAGAAGCTGTTGACAATCAGGTTGGATAGAGGATTCACTGTAAACACTAGCAAATAGGTTTTTGGTAGTTTTTGATATAGCAGATAAATAAAGTGCGAGTAAATAAATGATAGTACATATAATTGTAGCGAGTGGCCCAATCCTTTTGAGAGCAAAGGACAAGCCGGTTGTTCTACTTATGATTACCAAACGTTCTCGAGGACACATGGGAATTTCGTCAAGCGCTTTCCTTTCATACAGTTGATTAATATTTAGTGTTTTGATAGGTGTTGTGTGGGTGAACCTATGCTAATGCACCGCCCAACTAGGACTAATACATACTTGTAATTAAACCCCATGCAAGCATCTGCAAATACAAGAAATTAATTAAGATAAATCTAACCACAGCCTTAAACTCTAGGATCCTACACTCCCTCGTGCATTGGTTTCCTAACGGGGGTTTAGGTTTCTGTCACTCCGGCAACCCCACAATTAGTAGCCAAATACACAATGCATCCTCCTAGGCCCATAAAGGTGAAGTTTCATGTAGTCGATGTTCACATGACACCACTAGAAGAATAACACCACAACTTAAATATCAAATCACTAGATATTACTCCAACATAATTCCACTACTAATATCTTGACTTCTCCCATGTCCTCAAGAACTAAACGAACTACTCACAAGACATCATATGGATCATAAACAGAGGTGATATAATGATGAATAACAATCTGGTCATAAAGTGCAAACACTGATAAATCTCACAAGCATCAACTACTAACAAGTAATCCACACCGGGAGAAGATCTAGTGAAGAACAACGGTATAGAACCCTAATTGTTACATCGGGATGGAGATTGATGGTGAGGGTGATGGTGCTGGTGATGATGATGATGACGATGACGATCTTGATGATGCCCGAAGCGATGACGATGACGATGGCGATGATTTCCCCTCTCCGGTGAGGAATTTCCCCAACAGATTTCTCCCTGCTGGAGAACTTTTCTCTCTCTGTTATTTTCTGCCCCGAGGAGGCGGCGGAATATTTCCTTGATGGTTCTGTGAGGCTTAGGGTTCCCGGGGGGTCAAGTACGCGAAAAGAAGCGGCCAGAGGTGGGCCAGCGTGGCCACACCACCCCCAGGCGCGACCAAAGGGGGGCACGCCCAGGCATGGTGTGGACCCTGGTGGCCCCCCTCCGGGTCCCCTCGTTGCTAGCTCCCTCTTCTGGACTTCTAAGACTTCCCCGGTGCCCCCCTTCTTCTTCTGATCTTCTGAAATAGGGTATCTTGACGGTGCTTTTTCCATCAGATTTCTGGTCCCGGTGTTTATTCTCCAATAATTATGAAACATGCAAAATAAGATGAAATAACATAAGTAATGCATCATAATATGAAATATGTCGATGAATAACAAAAAATAACAATATAAATAGTGATGCAAAATGGACGTATCAACTCCCCCCAAGCTTAGACCTCGCTTGTCCCCAAGTGAAACTGAACTCAGTAAACATGACCACATGTTTATGAAGTGAGGTGCTGATAAATAAAATACGGACAAGAAGCATCACATCTATCAATACACAAGTCATTCTAGACAGCAACTTCCTCTCATATAATTCAACTTGAAACAAGTAGAGGAAATCAGAATAAAGGTGCAAAAGGACATCATAATTGGCGAAGGCAAACTTCGTTCTTGGTGAGAGAAAAATTAACATATTGTACTTATCTTTCGATCAGAATCTTTATATTAGAGATTATATTGCAAAGTTTGTCATGCTCAATCATAACAGTCTCTTTGCAGTCATTTATAACTTTCAAAGTGGTATTCAATCAGATAAAAAAATTGTACTAAACAAGGAAGAATAGAGGACATGTTTGAGTAAATCAACATATCGATGGATGGATCACAACATATCAAATGCTTGATTAAGACAGAAGGGAGTAGGTTTACAGACTCAACATAAAGGTAAAAGATAGGCCCTTCGCAGAGGGAAGAAGGAATTAAATCATGTGCTAGACCTTTTCATTTGATAAACAGAGGTGTTGAAAAAAAAATTGAGAGTGGTGTATGTTTATGCCAACGAATGGCAAACAGAAAATACAGTACGTCACAAGCCAACTAGACTTCACAAGAGCGGATCCCAGTGAAGGACGCAACTGGTATAAAAGGTCATCCCTCTTTCTCTTTTGTTTACACAATTATGCTTTGGCTAATAAATCAGGGGCAAAAATAGTGAAGATAATTTGTAGTAATTAAGTTTGTGGCTGGGCACCCTGCTGCCAGCTCTTCTAATCGAATGAAGCCACTATTCCAGGTGTGTAAAGTCCAATCAATAAGTCAGATAAAGATTCTCTATTTGCGTCCTCATGAGCTAAAACAGGTGCACAAAAGAGGTGTAATTTTGAAGGTTTTAAAGGTAGCACACAAGCAATTTACTTGGAGTGGCGGTCAAATACCACATACAGGTAGGTTTGGTGGACATAAATGGCATGGTTTTGGGGCTCAAGGTTTGGATGCACGAGAAGCATTCCCTCCCAGTACAGGTTTTTGGCTAGCAAGGCTGGGTAGCAAGCATAAGAGTTGAGGGAAAACAAACAAATATACATATGATAGAAACAATCATGCAATCTTCCTTGGAGGTACAAACAATCTTACTCAATTATACTAAGCTTATGAGCCAACAAGAAAGGAAGATCATGGAATAATATATCTACATGCAACTCCCTCTTTTCTACTTAAGCCTCAAATTATTGTTGCTACTGACCAATGCTAAGTTTGCCAAAACCAACTAGAATAACTTAATGCTCCAATATTGATACCAATACTAATAACAAGATCAACCATATAGCAAACATTGCAAACTAAATAAATTGTAGAAAGTAAACGATGGAACTTCTCATTAATATTCCATTACGGCAACTCAAACCAGGGGATACATCGATAACCAACTAAAGGAGAGATACTTACATACTGCAAACCATCCTATATGATAACTTCTCTACTCATGATACGACTCTACTAAAAGGTAAAAAAGGTGAAAGATAAAGGTGTGATACCGTGGCTCTCCGTGTCCACGACCGTGACCGCGTGAGCTTTGCCACCTACAAGCTTGACGGTGCTGCTGGTGCTTGGTGGGAAGGCTTCTTGGCGTTGCAGGCGCCAGTTCACGATGTCACCTGGGAAGACTTCCGTACTGCTTTTCGTGAGGCTTATATCTCGAAGGCAGTGATGGACGGTAAAAGAAAGGAGTTCCTTGATCTTACCCAGGGCAGTATGGGCATTGAGGCCTATGTCGTGTTTTCACCCGTCTGGCCCGCTATGCTCCTCGTGATGTCACTAATGACGAGGACAAGCAGGATCTGTTTCGTAAGGGCCTGAACCCAACTGTTCGTTATGAGCTGCTTCCCTTCAAGTTCCAGAACTTTCAGGCACTTTACAATCAGGCCATCACTCTTGAGCGTGGCAAAAAGGAGATGGATACTGCTATGAAGAAGAGTGTTGGAGATTCCCGTGCATCACCCTCTGGTCAGAAGAGGAAGCGTCGTGTGTTCATCCCATACAGCGTTGTTCCCAGGGCTCTGTTTCAGCCAAGGCCATCTGGATATGCTCCTCGTCCGCCTGCACCACCTGCTACATCAACCTATGGTGGTGGAAAAGGTTCTCTTCCTCCAGTTGCCACCCCCCCAGCAATGTCTGCTATCGATGTGGTCAGCCTGGTCACTTCTCAAGGGAGTGCCCTCAGAATCGTGCTGGACGTGCAGCTCCTCCTCCTAAGAAAACGGCGAAGCCTGCTGGTGCCAGACGTGGTCGTCTTAACCACGTGACTATTGAAGATGCTCAGGAAGACCCAAGCGTCTTATTGGGTATGATTTATGTCAACTCAATTTCGGCTTTAGCCTTATTTGACTCTGGAGCATCGCATACACTCATATCAGAAGGGTTTGCTAAAATTCATGGGATACCTTTTGAAAAGTTGTCAAAACCGTTGATGGTAAATTCCCCTGGTTGCAACTGGCAAACCACCATGGTTATGCCAGAACTCATGGTTGAAGTGGGATACTGGAAATTCCCCACAACCTTCATTGCACTAAAGTCCACTGACCTTGATGTCATACTGGGCATGGACTGGCTCTCGAAATATGGATCTAAGCTGGATTGTGCAACAAAATCCCTCACATTGAAACATCCTTCCAGAGTTTCTATCGAGTACTGGTCAGATTTCACCATTCCGCCATCAGCACGCACCCAACTTTCTCCTGAACTGCAGCTATACTTCATGCAAGGTGAATATCCTCCTGAAATTCATGAGTTACCTGTAGTCAGTGATTTCCCTCATGTGTTCCCTGAAGAGTTACCAGGCGTGCCACCTGATCGAAGTGTGGAATTTGTCATTGAGTTAGTCCCTGGTACCGCTCCTATGTCTAAAAGACCTTATCGTATGGCCCAGAAGAGTTGGTTGAATCGAAGCGTCAAATAGAGGAGTTAGAAGAAAAAGGTTTGATCCAACCTAGCACATCTTCTTGGGGTTGTCCCACTATCTTTGTCAAGAAGCGGGATACCAATGTTCCACGTCTAGTTGTTGATTATCGGCCGCTGAATGCAGTGACCATAAAAAACAAATACCCTCTTCCAAGAATCAATGACCTATTTGATCAGTTAGCCGGTGCAACTGTCTTTTCCAAGATGGACCTGCGATCAGGATACCATCAAATTAAGATCAGAAAGGCGGACATTCCCAAAACGGTGTTTACTACTTGTTATGGTCTTTACGAGTACATCGTCACGTCTTTCGGTCTTACCAACGCTCCAGCTACCTTCATGAGGCTTATGAACTCGGTATTCATGGAGTATCTTGATAAGTTCGTCGTGGTATACATCGACGACATCTTGGTCTATTCCAAAACCGAAGATGAACATTCTGAACACCTGTGTTTGGTGTTGTCCAAACTCCATGAACACAAGTTGTATGCCAAGTTCTCCAAATGCGAGTTCTGGTTAAAAGACCTCGTCTATCTCGGACACGTAGTGTATGCTGAAGGTGTTGCCGTCATTCCATACAAGGTCCAAACCATCCTAGACTAGGAAACACCTAAGTCAGTCAAGGATGTTCGGAGTTTTCTCGGACTGGCTGGTTACTACCGTCGTTTCATCGAGAACTTCTCCAAAATTGCCAAACCTATGACTGAACTTCTTAAAAATGCAAAAAGTTTGAGTGGTCAGAAAAGGCAGAGGAAAGTTTACAAACTCTGAAAACAAACTGACTACCACTCATGTGCTTGTTCTTCCTGATACGAGCAAGGATTTTGTCATCTTCTGTGATGCTTCTCAACAAGGGCTCGGTTGTGTGTTAATGCAAGAAGGTCATGTGGTGTCCTATGGTTCTCATCAACTGAAACCACATGAGCGCAATTATCCAACCCATGATCTTGAGCTAGCAGTCGTGGTCTATGCTCTCAAGCAATGGCGTCACTATCTTCTTGGCAACCGATGCGAGTTATACTCAGATCATCGGAGTATGAAATATCTGTTCACCCAACCGGATCTAAACCTCGGACATACAAGATGGTTGGAAATAATCAAGGACTTTGACTTGGGTCTCAACTATCAACTTGACAAAGCAAATGTCGTCGCCGACGCGCTAAGTCGGAAGTCTTATTGTAACAACTTGATGATACAACAAGCTCAACATTCTCTTTATGAGGAGTTCTCCAAACTTAACCTTGAAGTTGTTCCTTCCGGATATCTGGCCAATCTGGAAATAAAATCTTCTCTCGAAGATCAAATAAAAGAGGTTCAGAAGAACAACTTAGGCATTTCTAAGATCAAGAAGAACATTGCTAGCGGAGCGGCTAAGTGTTTCTTTGTCGTTGATCAAGGCATTGTCTACTTAAAAAACCGTCTGGTTGTACCCAAGAACCGAAATCTGAGAAAGCTAATCATCCAAGAGGTTCATGACACACCTCTTTCTATTCATCCTGGTAGCACCAAAATGTATGAAGATCTGCGTCAAAGGTTTTGGTGGACCCGTATGAAGGGAGAAATCGCTCAGTATGTTGCTGAATGCGACGTCTGTCGTCGTGTGAAAGCAAAACATCAAAGACAAGACGGTGTTCTTCAACCCCTGCCTATTCCTGAACAGAAATGGGATGAGATTGGAATGGATTTCATCACCGGCCTTCCCAATACCAAAAATGGGCAAAATGCTATATGGGTAGTGATTCATCGTCTGTCAAAGGTTGCCCATTTCCTTCCTGTTCGTGAGAGTATCCGAGTCTCTGAGTTGGCAGATCTATATATCTCACGAATAGTCAGTCTTCACGGAATTCCAAAAAGGATTGTCTCAGACAGAGGCAGTCTGTTTGTCTCCAGATTCTGGGGAAGTCTTCAAAAGGCCATGGGAACTCGTCTATCCTTCAGCACCGCCTACCATCCACAAATCGGTGGTCAAACTGAGAGAGTTAACCAAATTCTTGAGGACATGCTCCGAGCTTGTGTTATATTGTTCGGTAAAGATTGGGAGAAGTTCCTTCCATTTGCCGAGTTCACTTATAACAACAGTTATCAATCTATCTTGGGCAAAGCTCCTTTCGAAGTATTGTACGGCCGTAAATGCCGAACTCCGCTGAATTGGTCTGAAACCGGTGAAAGATCATTCTTTAGTCCGGATACGATCAAGGAAGCAGAAGAAATCATTCGCATCATTCGTGAACGACTGAAAACAGCTCAGTCTCGCCAGAAGAGTTATTATGATCGTCATCACCAAGATGTTCATTATGAAATTGGCGAGAAAGCTTATCTTCGAGTCACACCTTTGAAAGGTGGAAAACGTTTCGGAATCAAAGGCAAACTGGCTCCTCGTTACATCGGTCCTTTCCCTATCATTGGAAAACGAGGTCAAGTTTCATATCAGCTGCAGTTGCCTCCAGGATTTCTAGATGTCCATGATGTATTCCATGTCTCCCAACTCAAACGTTGCTTCAAAGATCCGGTCCGTGGTGTGGACCACGAGACTATCAAGCTTAAGGATGATCTCTCTTACAAAGAGGTCCCTATCCGTATTCTCGATGAGGCCGAACGAAGAACTCGCAGTCAAACCATCAAGTTCCTCAAAGATCAATGGTCACATAATTCCGAGAACGAAGCAACCTGGGAACGAGAAGATCGTTTGCGATCTAAGTACGTCGATTTCTTTTTCTAAAACCTAGGAATCTCGGGACGAGATTCCTGTAAGGGGGGTAGACTTGTAACATCCCTACTTTTGTGTAATAAAGAGATGTGTTGTGTACATGGCATGCATGCATGAAAAATGGATTAAAAAAATGCATTTAAAATTTAATCAGTGAATTATAAAAAAATCACTTAATCTAGCTTCACACAAACTTTTTATATAAAGTTATTCAAAATGAATCAACTATATGATAGACATTTCACATTTTTGGAGAGCTTTCCAACGAATATTTTTGTGCAATTTTTGGTTTCCAAAAAGGCCCTAAAAACCCCTTTTTCTGTCTGTTTTAAGTCTAGAAGGACCTCTTTGCAAATTCCTAACTTTTCCTAGGGGGTTTTCGCGAAGTTCCTTTTCTTTTTCGTTTCCTTCCTTGTCGCCGGCCAGAAGGACGAGCACGCCGCCGAGCGCCACCTCCTGCTTCTCCACTGCGACGTGGACGACCAGAGGGTCATCAAGTGCCGTCTGGATCGAGCAGAGCTCGCAGAACCCCCGGTCGCCCTTCTCCCTCTCTGCTTCTCCCCCTCGCACCCGAACCCGACCTCGTCGTCGATCCGCCGTCGCCGGCATTCCACCGCCTCCCTGCCCTCCCCTAGTGGCTCAATAGGTCTGCGCCGTTCTCCTCTTCGTCCTCGAGCACGAGGAGACGCCGGGATGGCCTAGGCACCGCGAATCTCCGTCTCCCACCTCCTCTCCGGCCGCCGGGAAATCTCCACCGCGCGGCCGTTTCCCTTCTTCCCCGGCCCCGCTGACCCCTCCGGTGAGCTCACGGTGAGCTCCACCTCCTCCCTGAATCCTCCGTTCCCCTCGTCTCGCCGCAAACGCCAAACCGTCGGAGCCCGATGCCCTCCGCCGCCGTTCTTCGTCGCCGGCTCGCTGCCGTTGGTCCCCAGGAAGCGACGCCACCCTCTCTGGGTTCCTCTCGACGAGAGGAAGCCAGTGGGCCAAACGGCACGCCCGGGGGCGCCGTGGTTCGCCGCCGACGAGTGCATCTGCCCCCGGCCGGCCACTGTGTGGCATAACGGTGACGTCATCGTGACGTCACCCGCCCACGTGTCGCGCCAGGGTTTTTCCTGTTTTTCTTTTTAATCGTTTTAAACTGACAGGTGGGCCCTCGGGAAATGGAAAATAACAGAAAATAATTAAAACTTCTAAAATAAATAACTTTTAATTTATAACTCCAAAAATCATAAAAAATATGCAAAATGTTTAGAAAAATATGAGCTACCTGTTTATACCATTTTCATCCATGTTTGACAAAGTTCAAAATGAGGACATATTTGAAGTTTGAATTAAATTCATTTAAATATTGAAAATAAAGTTTTAATTCAATAAAATTAGAAAATTAAATGTAATATACCAAAATGATCAGTGAAACAAATGCAATCTATCTATGGGCTTCCCAAAGTCATTTGAGAAACTAAACTTGTGTTGAAACGCGTAGAGATAAACAAAACTTTTTCCTACGCGGTACTTCCAAGATCTAGCCGAGGTAGAAGGCCACGAGTATTACCACTAGACGCGCACGTGCGGATTATCGATGCAGCGCGTCGGGGCAGTGCAGTCCCACGATCCGATCCAGCCGATCCAATCCCACGAACGTCAAAGTCCTGAACGTACAGCACCTCTGCCGGTATCCACACGTACGAGGAGGAGCTCCGACGGCGGACTGCTAGGTCCGGTGCGACGGCTGGACTAAGTGGGGCTAGGGTTCCCAACGCATGGGAGAGGAGTAACGTGCCCGCTGGGCAACCTGCGCCCCTCTTTATATAGCGAGTGGTAGTGGGCTTCACAACGCTTGTGGCCCATTCCCTCTGTGAGTCCGACTCACAAAACCCAGTCCATTTCCGGTTCGGGTCCAACCCAACCAATACATTTTCTCCCGCTCTTAAGTGTGCGACCCTGCAGGCTCATGGCGACTTGGACACGATTGGACTCCGACTCTCAGTCGATCAATCGGTAGCGGCTCCTAGCAGAACGTGCTGACTCCCAAGTCCCATTGAGTCATGACGACATACCTTTCAATGTGATATTCATCTTAGTCCATTTTGCCTCACGATATACCTTGTCGAACTATAGGCGATTTATCGTCATCCCTAAAATAGTTCGACTCTCTTCTCGATCTATGATATGTGATTCATCTGACTAACTCTTAGTCAACAGACACAGTTAACACTTAACTGAGTTGCGCATGGCCATGCTTCCTGAATCATATCACTCGAGAGGGCCCAGAGAATATCTCTCCATTCGGAGGGGGAAAATCCCATCTTGATTATCCACATCACGCAGCTTGCTTCTCATTCGACCCGAACTCTGCCTATATAGCTGCCTTGTCACAAAACAGCGTTTGACAGAACCTAAGTCGGTGATCCACAACTCGGATTGTGCGACAACCTCAGGTCTAAGGATTACATTAATTGAGACATGCAAATGACGAATTGCTCGTTGCATCTCAATATGGGTCAGTCCGACTTGCTAAAATCTTTAGCCAAGTCCATGATCGTTGGAATGGCATCACCATGCCCATGACAAGTGGAACCATGTCATCATCCAACACTCACATTAGTCTAGGGTGTGTGTCCAGCACAACCTTAATGACCAAGGACAATCTAGTATGAACAACATGAATATATAGTTCCGCAATCGAATCACATATTCAATGACATATATAAGATGTTCAAAACAAGGACAACTTAATAACTTTATGAATACATTGAGAATTACATCATCCATGATTGCCTCTAGGGCATATTCCCAACAACTTGGTCACACCTCTAAAATAGGGTTTTCTCCCCCTCCGGTGATTATCGATCTCAGCGTAGAACCCTAGCTTTATGTTCTACCTTCCAAGCTTTAAATCAATTGCATTGTTTTGATCATGCATACATATTGTGCATTGCACGGATACCAATTATTTATTGTTTTTTCCTTATTGCCGGTGTTACTCGTTATCGGTAGACCAAGACCCGGAGGTTGATCCGTCCTTCTACGACAACCCCAGTTCCACCTTCGACGAGCAAGGCAAGCACAACCTCATGGCTATCCCATGTTTTGAGTCATTTTAACCTCTTACTCATGCATGCGGTTCAACTTAGTTTTGAGTCTATTAGAGTTAACCTATCCACTGCATGACCCCCTCATATGTCAACTTCATACTTGTTTACCCTCCTAGTATGACTAGGGTTGTTTGAGTACCGTAGAGCCGTATGTGTTATGCTTAGCCATGCTTAGTGTTTTGATCTACCTCATCTGGTTGATGATTTGGGTCACCTCGATAACCTTTTATGTAATTATGTTTGTGAGTGCTGAGCATGTGAAACCGACTAAGGATTGCACGGGAGGCCACTTGGGTAGTGGCTATTCGTTCCGTACTCGCCAACCCTAGGAATTAAGGTCTCGCCGCGGAAGCCAAGACTGAGCGTGCAACCACACGCGGGGCCTAACAGACCACGCTTGGCTGGCTAACTTGTTTGATCACTTCCATGGGTCAGATAGTTTGAGTTTTCCATTTGCGGGTGTGTCATAAAATGTTTTGGAGAAAACTAGGGCGTGACCAGGACCAGTGATGGACGTACACGGATCTTGTCCCGACTCACAGAACAGGTGCCGTCAGGAGGTGGCCAACTCCTTGTTGACGGGGTGGCCCTGTTTGGGTTGACTCATGGATAGGGTTAAGCAAGGTAAAGGCCGTGGTCGACCACACTCTGCCGCGCTCTTAGAGAGGAGCATTACCGTGTGGCATTAAGAGTCGGTCGATAAGTGTGGGTAAAGTGTACCACCCTACAGGGATAAATCTTTCAGAAAGCCGTGTCCACGGTTGTGGACGACTTGGTGAAAGACACGAGGTCATAAACAACTCTAATGGAATGACTAAAACTTGTTGACAACGAATGAAGGATGCCTCCTCGACTACGTCGAGAGGGGTGATTCTTGTAGCATATAGTAGTCTGGGAATGAGAAAGTACTAGTGGAAAAAAGAACATGATGATGTCAGTAGTTGAGTAGATTCCTCTTCTGTTTTAGAAATGCTCTATTACACGTGCTTCTTCTTCCTCGACTTCGGAAAACAAAGATGGCTTTACGCAAAAGAACTTAAAAGCCAAGTCTTGCTGAGTACATTTTGTACTCAACCTTGCCTTGTTGTTGTTTTGTTTCTGACTTCGGCGATGCAGCTGAAGAAGTGTTCTACCTCGACGTTGATGAGTAGTTTAGGGGTTCCCAGGTGGCAGCCTGGTATCTGTAGTATGGGTTTGGCTACGTTGCTTATGTTCCGGACTCTTAGTCCTTTTGCAGTCTTGTTGTATAGCAACATATTTGCTTTCGCTGCTTGTTGTAATGTTGGGTTGCTTGACCTATGTTGTGTAACCTCTGCGTGTAAACTACTCTAGTATGACTTGTTTAATACAACTTTCATGTCTAGAGTGCTGCTTTGATCGGTTGTTGGTTTCGAGCCCGTTGTTATACAGTTTTGGCTATGCTGCATAGTTGTCGCAATCGAGGGGTCTTGGGGCCGATGATCCATGTCCGAGCCCGCCTGCCGATGTGATTCGGCCTGGGGCGAGGTAACCCTAGTAACCCTCAATTGTTGTTGCACTTTATGGAGACATAGCAGCTCTGTATAACTTTGGTCTCGTTCCTTCAGTTTGATCCGACTCGTGGACGTTTTGGTATGCATAATTGGTTATGACTAGCATGGATACAAGGAGTAGTAGACCGTGGTGATCTGGCCTGTGTGTCGATGAATCCGGTCTGCCTGCCGTTGTTTGTTGCGGCCGGGGCTGGTAACCCTGAAGCCCTTGTGAGTCCATGACTAGGAGCACATAATAGTATGTATATCTCTAGGTCCGGGGTCTGACAGTCTCTTTGCTATAGGGCATGTGCCCAGAAGAAAATCAATCAGAAATTCCACATCTCTATCTGGTGGCATCCCCGGTAACTCGTCTGGAAATACATCAGGGTATTCTCTCACCACAAACACTTGGTCTAGGCTAACCTCCTTAAGATGGTTCATGCTAACCCCCTTAAGATAGTTCATACTAATATCTTTAGGTTCCAAGTGGAGTTTGTACCTAATCCTCTTACCCTCTGGGGTAGATAGTGTGATTGATCTATTGACACAGTCTATGACTCCTCCATAGGTAGTCATCCAATCCATACCCAAGATAACATCTAATCCTTGTGATGGTAGGATCACTAAGTGGTTTGGAAATTTATGGGTCCCAATTTCTAGAATTAGTTCCCCACACTTTATACTGACAGACATCTCACCACCTAGGGAACTTACTTGAAATATCTTCCCCAATGTTTTGGTGGGTACTTTATTTTTATCCACAAATGCCTTTGATATGAATGAATGTGATGCTCTAGTATCGAATAAAACTAATGATGTAAAGGAATTGAGTGGAAACGTATCCATCACAGCATCAGGTTCATTCATCACTTCTTAAACATCAATGTGGTTCACCTGCCCCTTCTGAAAGGGGTTGGGCTTAGTGGCTTCAATAGCCTTCGGCTATGTGCATTTATCAGCGAAATGACCCTTCTTCTTGCACTTGAAGCATGTGACTTCTGACATTCCCTCCTCCCTTCTGAGTTTGAATGTGGATGACCATTATTTACATTACGATGGCCGTTGTGATTACCATTGTAATGTCCATTGGAGTGATTGCCTCTGAACCCACCATTGAATGTGTGGCCATTACTCTTGTTGAAATGGCCCCCATGCTTGTGGCCACTGTAGCCTCCACTGCTCTCAGATGAGTCATGCTTCTTGTGAGATGTTTCAGTGTGGTTCTTTCCATTGCCAAACTTCCTCTTCCGGTTCTCCTCCTTCTTGATGTTGTTGTCCAAGGTGATGGCTTGGTCGAGTAGTGTCTGGTAGTTCGGAGCATATGCCACAGATAGTGGTATCTTCAGGTCTCCCTTCAGTCCATTTAGGAATTTCTCCTTCCTCTTGGCATCAGTATCAATGTCCTCCGAGGCATACCAGGAAGAGCACAGAAATCATCCATGTATTCCTTCAGGGTTCTTCCACCCTGTTTTAGAGTACGAATCTCATCTCTCTTCAAGTACATAATGCCTGATGAGATGTGGGCATTACGAAAGCCTGCCCTGAATGTGTCCTAGTCCATACCTTCCACATGATGGGTGACTTGGAAGGTCTCCCACCACATTGCGGCCGGTCCCTCTAGTAGATGTGAGGTGAATTTGACCTTCTCCGCGTCATTGCATTCACAAGCAGTCAAGTCCTTGTTAACTAAGCGAAGCCAATCGTCAGCCACCATGGGTTCAGTAGCAGTAGAGAACTTGTTGGGCATGAGCCTAAGGAACCTGGTAAGCCTATCCACGAGGGGTGGTGGAGGAGGGTTATTGTTGTTGTCGTTGTTGTTGTGTGGCATGAACGGTGTCATCATCTGCATCAGCTGAGTTTGGGCTGCCAACATCTGCTGGAACGCTTCTTGAGTTAGATCAGGTCGGGGAAGCATCTGGAGTTTTGGAATAGACGAAAATTAATATTGACAGATAGACCTAGTGGGAAATAAAATTTCTACCCATGCACAAGCATCAATCAAACAACAAACAAAACAAACTCACAAACATAATATAACAAAGGTTTTAGGAAACTAATAGAGTCGTGGGTACTGTCATACTTCAAGTAGTAGGACAATACATGAAAACATAAACAAGATACAAGGGTCTATGGGAAACATCTAGCATCACAAGATCATGGCTCTTCGGTCTTGAGTCTTGAACAACTTGAATTATTCCGTAGACTTCAGGCGCTTCTTCAGAGGGGAGTGGTTTCCCGTCGAGCTCTCCTCGATGTCAGGATCCTCATCAGAAGAGTTCTCAAACACTAACTCCTCAGGGTCCTCCTCTTCTTCCTCTTCTTCTGCAGCTGGAGCCTGGTGATCTTCTTCTACAGCAGGAGCCTGGTGATCAACAGGGATTGGAGGGACTATGGGCTCATTTCCTCCGTGAGCCACTGTCAAACGGGCTATTTCCCTGTGTAGTTCCTAACTTGATTCTGCAGCTGGTTTCTCTCCTGCCTAACTTCATCTGTCTTGTTGGAGTCCTTTGCAAAGTATGCACTTTACACTTGGAGAGCAACAATCATAGTCTCCTTGTCCTCCAACTTTCCCGTCAAATCAGTGTTGACGTCATCAAGGTTCATAATTGCCTTCCCCAGCTTCCAAATCCTATCCCGCTTAAAATCAATCACCTCATCTGCCTGCACATCACCCACTCCATGTTCGTCGTTACGAAATCTCTCTCCATGAGATAGTGACGCGTGGGAGTGAGTTGCTGGTGGCTATGATCAATGGCCACTCCGGTCTCGGTCCTTTCTCCAAAAAGGCGAAAGAAACTACCGTGGGTGACGTGAGCTTGATGCTTGTTGCAAATGCGGACGATGGCATCTTGCATTACTGCACTCATAGAAGCTTCGAAGTCTGGGTAATAGTTGGTGTACTCCATGCCATGGTCATTTGGGTCCACCGTTCGACCATGAATGAACGTCGAGATTCGCCACTTCTGAGCACCAGTTGGGTCAATGAACTCCGAAATGTCGTGGAAGTAAGGGGATGGCATTCCAACATCCATGGACAAGTCATATAGACACTTGCTCAGCTAGCAACCTTCATCTCCAGCAACAACAATCTCTCCAGACTCCAGAATAGTCCATCTAAATTTCGGGAAAGAAAGGGTAAGGTTAGCACAGGGTAGGAAGATACAAGAATAGAACAAAATGAAAAGACAAATGCAGAATAATTTTTTTCATAAATGTTTTGATATAATTATTCCTATGGTTTCCAATCCTAGGGTCTCGATCCTACATGCAACACTAAGCTCTGATACCATTTTGTAGCATCCTACCTTTTAACAAAGGTAGAATACCTGTGTACCTGCTATTCCCGGGATCACTGATAGCATACACATGAAAAAATGAAATATTCATAACAATATCATCATTCTACAATGTAGATCCATTGGATAAGAATTAAAATAGTCTTACAACTGGCATAGTCATCATGGACTAGCCCTAAATAAAAAAGTTCAAAGTAAACACAGCGGAAAACAATTATCAATGAGCCTCCTTCTCTCCATGTGCCACAGGCAGACATGTTGGAATGTAAGCTCGAGATCCTAAACCATTACTCATCATCAGAATGACCTACACGTTGGAATATGCATCCCACAAGGGGAAGTCAGTACAAACAATGTAATGGCAAGTGACACTTATATGGTGGCTGTTTGGAGGAATAAACTAGCTACATGATATTTGGCTGATGGACTCTATGCTATTTGCATAAAGCCAGTTTTTCCTATATTTGTGAATCATTTTCATAAAAATGAAAACAATGGTACAACCATCATGGCTAAATCCACCATGAAGGTTGTAAATCATCATGGCTAAATCCACCATGAAGTTTGATAAATCCTCATGGATAAATCCACCATGGGGTTTGATTGTGGCATCATGGCTAAATCCACCATGTGCCCTAAAAGGGGTTTCTACCATGTTATATTTCATACAGAAAAGATGAGGAGATCCTTCGGCGCCAACTCTGCCTGGTTTGCTCAAATTTCCCATAACCGGGGACACGGCTAAGATCTTAGTTTTTAACTCTGCAGAGGTTGTGCACTTTCACCTTGAGACTCATCCTCCCAGAGGGAAGAATGAGACAAGATCTTTGGGAGGAGGGATTCAACCATACCAGCATGAATCGACGCTCCTAAAATTCTACCACCCCATGTCATACAACAGGATGAACCCCCACAACTTACTTAATCTTGGCAGAGCCCATATTACCTCAAGGCTGCACTGGAAGCTAATCATACAGCGAAGACCTACAAATCTCTTTATTCCTGGGTGGCAATCCACAAGTGTACCCTTAGGTCACAACCACCACATCCATGGCTAAATCTACCATTAACATGGCCCTGAGTAGCCACTCAACATAAACCAAGCAATTACCAATCCACCTAGGTGTTTCATTGGGTTGTTAATTTTCAAGGTTTCATAAATACCACAACTAAAATGAAGCAGTAGCAGTTGTGATAGTAGTCTAGTATAGCTAAGCTAGTATCTAGTAGGGTTTCCGGATGGCTACACACTACTAGGTGTTCTGAGCATAGCATATACTTGGAAAATAATAAAATCACCTATGATGCATACTACTGAAAACACTAATGCAATTGGTAAAACAAAAGTGGGACATGCGTATCACTTGCCTTGATAACAGCAACCAACACAAGCACAACAGTCACAAGTGTTGTAGTGGTCCTCTCCAAAGTCTAAACAAACAATAATAACACAAACATAAACATACCACTCAAAATGATCAATCATAGACATGTATGCATGCATGAATGCACCAATTTGTTTTACACATGGTAAATGCAGTAATGAGGTGTATTTGATATCATATGATGTTTATTTAGTTGGTGTATGGCTCTGGTTAAATTTTATTCCAATAAGATATTTAATTATTCCTTTTCTATAGCCCAAATAATAGATGTTTACTCTATTAAATCTTAAACTCACTTTCATGTTTCTTTAAAAATTGGGCCTTGTTGTCTCTGGACAAAGGAAAAAAATATCAAGGCAACCCAATTGGTTTCACTCAAAAATACTTTTTCGAATTTGAATTATAGACAGATTACCGATTTGACCAAATTTGAAATAGCAAGTGTGTGCATGATACGATTTTGATTTTCTCTGGTTCCAGGGTGTTCTACATGTTCTAAGAAATCTAGAGACTACACCTTTATCAAATTTGGAATTGTAGAACTCAATCTATGAATTATTTGGTGTTTTTGAGCTGTTTTGGCAATTTAAACAATACTCCAGAAAGTACTACAGAACCTAAATTATATTTTTTGTAAATGGGTAGAGAATTCTCTTAGCTTTACAATGGTCCAAACCTCATAATATTTTTTATCTATATTTGATTTTATATTGTATTTACAAGTGGACAGTAGCATCTGGATTTAAAATCAAATTTGAAATGGGGGCGGGGGGCTGACGCAGTAGCCGCATGGCGCTCTGCGATTGGTCAGTACCGCTTCGCGCGGATTGGGCGCGAGGCCATGCGATTTAAGTCGCGGTGGACGGTTGGGATCAGCGCGTACCGCTTCGCCTAAGTGGGAGAGAGGCAACCATTGGATTTAGATCCAACGGCCCGGATCTGAGTGCCCGCGAGTGGGCAGCTCTGGTACACTGAAATCTCGCCGGCCGCGGCGGAGCCATTGACAGCGTGGAGATCGAGCGTGCAAAAGGAGGAGAGGAGGGAGTGGGCTGGTACCTAGGGGCGGCATGCGTCGAGGTGGAACAGATGGCGCGGGTGGGAGGCGGCAACGCTTCCTGGTCGCTCTGTGGGCGCTCGCCGGACTTGCGTCTGCGGCGATCTTCTCGGGCATGGACGGCATGGGCGCGAGAGGGCTCCTGCGGACGTGGGACTTTGTCAGGGAGGTGCGCAAGATCAAGGGGAGGCGAGAGGGTTAAGAGAGAGAGGGAGCAACATGGCGGTGACTCACCGGAATCGCGAGGTTTCGCCGGCGGTCGTGGCGGTTTCGCGGAAGCAATCGCAGCAGCCTGGAAGCGAGGAGAGTGCGGGCAAGCTGGGGAGTGATGCGGGGTGTGTGTGGGGGGGGGGGTTATAGAGAGAGGAGGGTGCAGTTGCGGAGGCGAGAGGGAGTGGGGTGGCGACGTGTGCACGGCGGGGACATCGGGGTCGTGGGCGTGCGGGGAGGGCACGGTTAGAGAAGAAGGCGCTGACAGGAGGGCCAGGGTCCACCTGCCAGTGAAAGAGAGGAGCGAGCGAGCGCGGGAGGTTTTCTCCGCGCGGTTGGGCCGGCCCAGCGGCTATCTGATGCGCGCGCGAGAGAGAGGGGATGAGGGGAGAGAGTGGGCCGGCCCGGGTGGCTGGCCTGTGGGCTATTCCTTTTCCTTTTTTTGTCCTGTTTTATTGTCTTTTCTATTTTCTTTTGTTTAATGAAAGTAACCCCAAAAAAATACTAAAATGTGTCAAACTTATTTAGAATAATTTGTAAAAAATATAATTTTCAAAGTTTAAACTATTTAAAATGTTTTGGTACTTTTGTAAAATCAAAATAAATTTTATTATAGGGGAAATATTGTGGGGTCCTTAAAGGTATTTTTGTGATAATTCAATTAGGGTTTTTGTTTTGTCAAGTTTAAATTTTTAAATGCTCCTTTGTGCAACCATACCATGATGAGATGTATGCATGCTGATTTTTTAAAAAAAATAGAAATTCTAGGATGTTACATAAGGTATCTAATAGCAGCATGATCAGTATGAATAGTAACTTTTGAATCAACAATGTAAGGTCTAAACTTATCGGATGCAAAAACTACAGCTAAGAACTCTTTTTCAGTGGTAGCATAATTCTTTTGAGCAGCATTAAGAGTCTTATTAGTATAATGAATAACATTCAATTTCTTATCTACTCGCTGTCCAAGAATAGCACCTACAGCAAAATCACTAGAATCACACATAATTTCAAAAGGTAAATTCCAGTCAGGTGGTTGAACAATAGAAGCAGTAGTTAAAGCCTTCTTTAAAGTTTTAAAAGCTTCCTTACAATCATCATCGAAAACAAAAGGTAAGTCTTTTTGAAGAAGATTAGCATGAGGCTTTGATATTTTAGAGAAATCTTTAATAAACCTCCTATAAAAACTAGCATGACCAAGAACACTACAAATACCTTTAACATCCCTAGGACAGGGAATTTTCTCTATTTCTTCCACTTTAGCTCTATGAACTTCAATACCTGTTTCAGAAATTTTATGTCCAAGAACAATTCCTTCATTCATCATAAAGTGGCATTTCTCCCAATTAAGAACAAGATTAGTTTCCTCACATCTCTGCAAAACTTTATCAAGATTGTGCAACCAGTTATCAAAAGAAGATCCATAGACGGAGAAATCATCCATGAATACTTCCACAATTTCCTCACAAAAACCACGAAAAATAGCAGACATGCATCTTTGAAACGTAGCAGGAGCATTACACAAACCAAAAGGCATGCGTCTATAACATAAGTACCATAAGGAAAAGTAAAGGTTGCTTTCTCTTGATCTTGTGCCCTAACAACAATTTTAGAAAACTCAGAATAACCATCAAGAAAGCAAAAAATGAGTTTTCTTAGACAACCTCTCTAGCATTTGATCAATAAAAGGCAAAGGATAATGATATTTCTTTGTAACCTTGTTAACTTTCCTAAAATCAATGCACATTCTATAACCAGCTACTACTCTTTGAGGAATAAGCTCATTATTTTCATTAGGCACAACAGTCATTCCTCCCTTCTTAGGGACACAATGCATAGGGCTTACCCATCTACTATCAGCAATATGAAAAATAAAACCAACATCAATGAGTTTTAATACCTCATTTCTTACCACTTCCTTCATCTTAGGAATTAAACGACGTTGATGTTCAACTACTGACTTTGCATCTGGTTCAATATTAATAACATGCTGGCATATAGTAGGAGAAATCCCCTTGAAATCATCAAGAGTATATCCAATAGCTCCACGGTGTTTCTTTAATATTCCTAATAACCTTTCTTCTTCTTCACCTGAAAGTTTAGAACTAATAATAACAATATATGTTTTCTTATCATCAATATAAGCATACTTAAGACCATCAGGTAAAGGTTTTAAATCAAAAACATGATCCTCCTTGGGTGGTAATGTGGTAACCAAGTCTTCCACAAGTAAATTGTGTTTCAACATCACCGGTTGACGAAGAAGAATATCGTCAATCTCATTTCTCTCTTCCATAAAGACCTCACTTTCATGGTCCACCATATATTCCTGCAAAGCATTGTTAGGAGCAAGAGTAATAGAAGCAAGCTGTTCAACTCTAAAATTTTCAATAGGCAATTCAGATTCATAAGGAGCTCTAGCAAATTTTGAAAAATTAAACTCATAAGATTTTCCATCAAGTTTAGTCAATATTTTCTCCTTCTTACAATCTATGACAGCACCACAAGTGTTTAAGAAAGGTCTACAAAAAATGATAGAACAAGTTCTACTAACAGCTGTAACCAGTACTAGAAAATCAGCAGGATATTTAGTTTTACCACATAAAACTTCCACATCTCTAACAATACCAATCAGAAAGATAGTTTCTCTATTAGCAAGCTGAATAGCCACGTCAATATCTTCAAGTTCACAAGAACCAATTTCATGCATTATTTCTTTATAAATCTCATAAGGAATAGCACTAGAACTTGCACAAATATCACACAAACCATAATAGCAATGATCACCAATACTAACAGAAAGCACAGGAACACTAGTCTTCTTAGGTCTATTGGGATGTGAGACAATATTAGAAGCATCCTCATAGAATACAATGTGTTCATCCACTACATTTCCAGAGATAAGGCTTTAACTATAGCTATTGTAGGTTCAACAGTTATGTGTTCATCGGGTTCAATAGATGTCTTTATACTTTTGTTAACCACACTAGCTACAATAGAATGTTCCTTTACCTTAATAGGGAAAGGCATTTTCTCAATATAAGGCTCAGGCACAGCAGGATTAACATCATGCACTTCTATATTTCTAGCAGGAACAATATCTTTATAAGGTGCATGGTACTTGCTCAACTCCTTTTAGGGAATATCAAGATAGGAGGCAAAGGCTTTAAAACAATTTGCAAAGATTTGAGAATCAAGACCACAAATAGCACTAACATTATAGGAATCATCAGTTTCCGTACAAGCTTTAATCATTCATAATCATAATTTATACCTAACTTTCTACCTTGGTGATTCTCCCATCCTTCAGTGTTTTCTTGAATACGGTCAAGAAGATCCCATTTAGCTTCTTCCTTCATACGTGTGAATGATCCAGAACAAGAAGCATCCAATAAATCCTTATCATGAAGAGAAAGCCTTGCATAAAAATTATTGATAACAATATTACTCGGGAGCTCATGAACGGGACATTTAAGCATTAATAACTTCATTCTCCCCCAAGCTTGGGCAATACTCTCTCCATCATGTAACATCCCAGTGTTTGGGAAGTTATAAGGATCTAAATTTAATATGTGCATTTGCAAAGCATGCATCTAAAAGTACGGGAAATTTTGGCGCGAAAGTTTAAACGAATCAAAGTGACCAAAGTTTCACTTGACATGATGAAATAGGTCTAGTTCATCTAGTCAAGAGTACATTTGGAGTGATCTTTATAACATAGTATCTCTAGAAATCAAATCATCTGGTTATTCAAACCATAATTGGTTGTGACCAATACTAACTCTTAACAAGCCTAACCTCAAGTCTATAAGTGACTTGGGATAATTCACTAGGTATCTAGAACTCAAAGAGGGGTGAGAATCCAAATCTCATAATTGATGATCATACTTTCACCAATGAGTAATACACAATGGAACCATCTCATCAACAAAGATGTGATCTCCTATAAAACAAAAACTCCCTATGTTATCAGTTCATTTCCATAACATCTCTCCAAATCATCTCATAACTATAAGGTGAACCATCACAAGTGAATAACAAAGTTTCAACAGAACACAAGTAATACATACAGGGGTTAACTCAAAACCACAAGTGGAAAATGATATAATAATTGTATTAACATATTTATCGAATATGTACATATCTCATCAATCATAAAAGAACTATCAACAAGAAGAAATAAATCTTCTTCAACTACTGATAAACCTTGATCATTACATATGATATTCCCAAATCTCTATATCTGCATTATGAATGACAAAGTCAATAAAGTGATCAATATAAAGTAGATCATGACACCTGGGAGAACAAATAATAACCATGACATAAGTCATTAAACCTCAATAACTTTCACATGCTCATTGTTTCAATCATCTTATACAACTGAACATATGAAATCTCAACACCTCAATGCACCATTTGATCCACTTAATATTAAGTCATCATTCCATAAGCATTTCACACCTCTACTCAAATCCAACAATTCTACAATTGAAGTATCCCTAGATACAAGTAATGAATAACAACAAGATATAAACTCTATTAGAGGAATTGGATTGAAAGCTAAATAAAACCAATCATGTATGAACAATGTCGCACCCGGACTTCTAGAGGATACTCACCGTACGAACTGAACAGTATTTTGATTGGATTACGGGGCTTACCGGCACCCGCATCTCTTACGAGTAGGCCAACACTTATGTGTGACAACCAATCTTTACTATTCACCATCGATGTAAACTATCCTGTAGAAATCAGGACACTACCATTGACGCACTTCATACCATACACACATGGTACGTCAACGGCTTTGAACAAGATGATAACACAACATATCTCTAAGACACAAAAGATTGAAATAAGTTGCAACTGGCCCTCACTAGGGCAGAGATAGCAAATACAATCATCCAGAGGACACATGTCCCAACATATCATCATTACATAGCAGCGGAAACACTCAAAGGGTCTGAGTACAGACAAATCCAAATAGGCTTAAGAAGCCGGGAACTGAAAAGAAAGACGGAGCCCATCCACGTAGTCTCGGATCCTGCCCGGGTCCGCTACCTACTCGTCAGCAGCCTCGTCAAACTCCACGTAGTAGCCGTCACGGAGATCCTCGTAAGCGTAGTCTGCGGAAACCACAGCCCCAAAGGGGTCAGTACATAGACGTACTGGCAAGCAAGACTCACAGTTCACCAAAGTGTAACCCGTCAACACCAAGCACAGATGCCTTGGGTTCAACGGAATAAAGGGGATATAAAAGATGCTGCAACTGGCTGCGCTAACCAACTACAGAAAACTACAACTTCCAACTAACAGAAAGGGGATAAGATAGCGTAAAGTAACCAACTGAAAGATAACATCAAACAAACCCATCCTGGATCTCGCCCCTTATCCAAAGAAGCAATCCGAGGATAACTCACACAGTTGGATTAATGAATAATGGGTCAAGTTATTGTGTCAATAAGTCTATTACTAGTCAAGTTATCAATAGTTAGGTGTAAGTTGTTCTGAGTACTTGTTAGCCAGTACTTTCACCAAGTCAACCATAACCGCGGAAAACACGGCTTCTCGAGAAGATTTATCCCTGCAGGGTTGCACCAATTTGGCCGTACACGTAAGAATAACCCGCCAGATGGGATGCCTCCCACCAAGCGGGGTACTCAACACAACCCAACTCTTCTTCGCATCAAGCCCAAAGCACCTTGGGCGCACGGCTAATCAAGCCCCGAAGAAAAGGGACCCTCATAGCACTCTAAGACTGTGTCCCCCTATATGTCGACTACAAAAGTTCCACCCTGCGCTGGGCTCGCAAAAACATGCATGCGGCAAATGGAAAACACGAACTAAATGAGGCGATTTGGACGAGATGCGAATCGAATCAAATTGAGGGGGGCGCCCATACTCGCTTCCCACATGCGGGTAGTGCGCTCATCATGGATCAGTAGACAAGACCCTTTTCCTATTAGGGTCGACACTAGCAGGCCTCAAAACCACAAAGGGCCTCCTGCCGGTGCCTTATCAGCATATTATTATTAACAGGTTGATTGATTAACATCGAGCCCCCAGAACATGATAGAAGTATAGTAACTGAAAGTAACGGGTAACAGACTCGAGCAAAACAACCTAAGCATGCTAGTAAGACACTGGCTCAAACAATGGGGTTGTAGGAGTGGAGGTGAGGCAATATCAGGGTTAAGGGATTCATGTGATAGGTTCGTATCAGGAACAACTATACATAGGGCTAGCAAAATAGACAACGGAAAGTATCGGTAACCAATGTTGAAAAGGAACACAGTGGTTCATGTGAGTGATAACTTGCCTGCAAACTCAGCTGCCTGGTACTGAGCTAGATCCTCAGAAGGGGTGCTGTAAAGATCGTCTGTCTCAACGTCGTCGTCTATTCGAGAAGAAGCAAACAAACAAGACAGAAATATAAACAATCAATATCATGGCATAGTGCACAATCATGGGATGATGCATGTCAAGTTAAAGGATGCATCAAAATAAACTAGTGGACTTGGTAACACAACTTAAATGGACCCACATGCAATTTTGAGTTGCATATGAAAAGCCCATGAATTTTGGTTGAAACAATTGTTTTCCAATTAACCAACAGATGAAAGTGGATTAGTATGATGCATGGATGAGAAAAACATCAAAATAACAACAATAGAATCAATTGGAAACAAGGTTTACCAATTTAGAAATTTATTTATTAAATTAGGGAATTTTTGGTTCCTTAAAGGGCTTACACAAATAGTTGTTGTTTTCACCAATTTAAATTGTGCAAAATAAATAACAAAATTCCTATTTGAAAATAATACAAAATTTTAGTTGGATTACATGTTTCAAATATGGAAAAAGGAATTAGGATGAATTTATTATGACTTAAACAAAATTAAACAAGTTTCAAATGAATTTGAAACAAGTTTGAATATTATTTGAATTTTATTTGTTCAAAACATAAATTCAAGCTCACCTTTGGAAAGTTTATACTTTTCTAGTTTGAAAACATATTTTGCATGTTCAAAATAATTTAATTTGAGCAAGTTATGACTTTATCAAATTTAAATGATTTAAACAAAGTTTAAATTATTTAAGCAATTTAAATTATTCAAAACATGAAACAAAATTTATATTTGAAAAGGTTATTTGAAATAGCATGGAAAACATATTTTATTTGCATTATTTGGATTAAGAATGAATTAGTTATGAATTTTAGCAAATTGCAATTGAATTATTTGAATTCAAATTTGAATTGCATTTGGAAAATTCAAAACAGAAAACAAATGTTACCATTAGATAGAGAATTAAATTTAGAGCAGTGCACATATTTTATTTTTGTTATTTGGAAATATAAAACATAAGTTATTTGCATTTTATTTTCAGGGACCAATCTGTAAAACAAAAGGGCTGGTTTTGAAAACAGAAAACTGGAAAAACGTTTTATATGCACAGGGGGTCTACCCTGGCCACTGCCAGTGGGCCACAGAGCCACTGGTGCTTGCGTGGCCACGGTGTGGCTGACAGGGGGGCCACCCTGTCAGCGCACGGTCGAAAAAAGGGTGGGATTTCTCCCGTGCGAGGCCAGGACTCGAACCTGGGGCTCGGGGGTGCGCGCAACGCACTGTAACCAGTGCGGTAGGAATCGTTTCTTGTCAGTAGTACACGCGCACACAGGATAAGCTTCAGATTCGTGAACCTGAACTTTTAACTGAAACTGACGCGGGTGTTTTCTGAATCTTGGACAGGGGCGCGTCGCCGGCGACGAGCTACGGTCGATGTGCTCGTGCTGCTGTGCCGGGGTGATGCCGTGGTGACGTGCACGGACGCGCTGCGAGTGTGTGTGTGTGTGTGTGCTTGCTAGCCAGAGAGGGCAGGGAGGAGGGAGAGGTGCACGGTGGCGTGCTCACCGGGAGATGGCCGAGGTGGAGCTCGACGGCGAGGCGACAGCGACGTGCTCGGCGGGGTGGATCTAGATGGTGGCGAGCTCAGCGGCGGTGTCGTCCAGCTCGAGGAGGAAGCGGCGAGCTCGTTCCTGCGGTCAGCGAGGGTAGAGGTGAACGGGAGCGGCGGCGGCCATCGGAAGTTCAGAGGTGGCGCGCCGGTGAGATACAGAGAGGTGGGGATCGGCCGCGAGAGAGGAAAAACGGCGGCGATCGCGAGGGCTAGGTGGGTGGCTAGGGTTAGGGCTGCGCAGGGCGAGGTCCAGGGGTAGATATAGGCCACTAGGGCGCTGGATGGCCGTCGGAGTTGCGCAGTGCCGCCGTGGCACGCGCGGATGCTGCGTCGTACACGAAGACGACGGGGGCGGCTGCGAGCGAAGGGGTACCGGGCCAACGCTGCGGTAAGTGGGCTGGGCCGGCTGGGTTAGCTGCCGCGCGCGCGCGTTTGTTTTCCTTTTTCTTATTTTTGCTTTTCTGTTTTTTTTTTTGCAGCAAAGGAAAATGGAAGAATTAGATAGTTTTTAGGGCTAGGAAAATTTGGGAAAAATTAGGGTTAGGTTAGTTTTTATAATATCAACTAATTGACAACTTTGTTTTTCCAAAACTTTCAAATTTAAAGTGTTGTTTGGAATTAATTCATATTTGGATGATTTGAGTATTAAAATGATTTATTGAAACCAAAATTTTGAATAGGGTGACCCAAATAACTTTAATTGGAAACAAATGAGTATATTTGTTTTGGTAATTTTATAATTTCAAATTGGGGTGATGTTTGAATGTTTCTGATTTGAATTTGAATTACCATTAGGAATTAGTGGTTTGATTAAAAGCCCTCATTTTTAACAGTTGATCACTATGAAATAAATGGAAACAAAATGAGACTTTGGATTGCAATTTTGATTTGAAAACATTGTAACATGACAAGTATGAAACACCTCATTTGAAATTGTTTGAATTTCCATTATGAAAACAGAATAGAAACAGATGCAAAACAAATAGTGAACAAATGCAAACAAGGAAATAAATATGATGACATGATGCAATACTTTAATTAAACAAGAAATCAAACATTCTAGGGGTATTTTCATACTTGGGATGTTACAAAACGCCCCCCCTTGAAGGAATCGCGCCCCGAGATTCCTTACTGAGAAGCGAAAAGGTCTGGATACTTCTTTCGAAGATCCTCTTCGGTCTCCCACGTTGCCTCTTTATTGGAATGATGCCACCACTGCACTTTCAAGAACTTGGTGCTCTTGTTGCGAGTCTTACGCTCGGTCTCATCGAGAATACGAACAGGGTGCTCCTCATAAGAGAGATCATCTTGCAGTTCAATGGAATCATGATCAACTGCACGATCTGGATCTTTGAAACACTTCTTGAGCTGTGACACGTGGAACACATCGTGCACCTTGGATAGTTTTTCTGGAAGTTCAAGACGATAGGCATTTTCCGCACGCCTTGATAGGATGTTGAAAGGACCAATGTATCTTGGTGCAAGCTTTCCTTTCACACCAAAACGATGAGTGCCTCTGAGGGGAGTTACACGGAGATATGCCTTGTCACCAGGTGCATAGATCATATCCCTGTGCTTGCTGTCATAGTAGCTATTCTGACGAGACTGAGCAATCTTGAGATTGTCACGAATGATACGAACTTTCTCTTCGGCTTCCTTAACAATGTCAGGGCCTAAGAGTGAACGTTCACCAGCTCCAGACCAATTGATTGGACTCCTGCATCTGCGGCCATAGAGTGCTTCAAATGGTGCCACGCCTAGGCTTGCCTGGTAGCTGTTGTTGTAGGAGAATTCAGCATATGGAAGGCAATCCTCCCATTTCATGCCAAAGGAGAGACCACATGCTCTGAGCATATCCTCGAGAATCTGATTGACTCTTTCGACTTGCCCCTGAGACTGAGGGTGATAAGCTGTGCTGAACAGAAGTTTGGTGCCCAATGCTTCTTGAAAACTCTTCCAGAAATGAGAAGTGAAGATACTTCCACGGTCTGAGCTTATTTCCAATGGAACACCATGAAGAGGAACAATCTTTGCTGTGTAGAGCTCTGCTAAATGGCTAGCTGAGATAGTTTCCTTGACAGCAAAGAAGTGAGCTACTTTAGTGAGACGATCAATAACAACGAAGATTGCATCGTTGCCCTTCTTGGACTTTGGAAAACCAGTGACGAAGTCCATTTCAATCATGTCCCACTTCCACTCAGGAATTTTGAGAGGTTGGAGTAGACCGGCTGTTTTCTGATGGACTGCCTTAACACGTTGACAAACGTCGCATTCAGAAACGTATTGAGCAATTTCACGTTTCATGCCAGGCCACCAATACAGCGTCTTAAGATCCTGGTACTTCTTTGTACTTCCAGGGTGGATGGAGAGAGGAGTTTCATGAGCCTCCTTGAGAATGACATCTTTGAGACTTTGAATCTGAGGAACTGCAATGCGTCCTTCGAAGAACACAGTTCCCTTGTCATCAATTGAGAAGGACTTGAATTTATCATTGCCTTCTTTGATCTGCTCTACAATCTTCTTGATTTCAGTATCACGAAGTTGTTCAGAACGAATCTTGTCCTCGAGAGTTGGACTGGCTGTCAAGCTAGCAAGATATCCTTGAGGTACAAGACCAAGGTTCAGCTTCTGGAATTCTTCATGAAGTGGAGGTTGGCTTTCCATGATCATGAGATTATTGCAATAGGACTTGCGACTGAGAGCATCGGCCATAACATTAGCCTTGCCTGGAGTGTAAGAAATGGTGAGATCAAAGTCTTTAATCTTTTCAATCCATCTCCTTTGCCTGAGGTTTAGATCTGGTTGAGTGAAGATGTATTTCAGACTCTTATGATCGGAAAAGATTTCAGTGCGGTTACCCAACAAGTACTGTCTCCATTTCTTGAGGGCAAACACAACTGCTGCAAGTTCAAGATCATGTGTGGGATAGTTTTGCTCATGTGCATTCAACTGACGTGAAGCATAAGCCACAACTTGACGTTCTTGCATAAGAACTGCACCTAGACCTTGGAGAGATGCATCGCAGAATATCTGGAAAGGTTTGGTAGTATCTGGGCCAACCAGAACTGGGGTGGAAGTGAGTTTAGTCTTGAGGAGATTGAAACTCTCATCACACTGTGGAGTCCAAACGAACTTCTTGTCCTTCTTTGTGAGATCAGTGAGAGGTTTGGCAATCTTGGAGAAGTTTTGGACGAAACAACGGCAATAGCTAGCCAAGCCAAGAAAACTTCTGACTTGCTTCACCGTCTTAGGAGGTTTCCAATCAACAATTGCCTTAACCTTTTCTGGGTCAATGGCTATGCCTTTGGCAGAGATGATATGACCAAGGTAAGCAACTTCTGGAATCCAGAACTCACATTTGGAGAATTTGGCATACAAACGATGCTCGCGAAGTTTCATGAGAGTGAGACGAAGGTGTTCTCCATGCTCTTCCTCGGATTTTGAGTAGACCAGAATGTCATCGAGATAAACCACAACGAACTTGTCAAGGTATTCATGGAAGACAGAATTCATTAGTCTAGAGAATGTCGCCGGTGCATTGGTGAGACCAAAGGACATGACGGTGTATTCATATAGACCGTACCGAGTGGTGAAAGCTGTTTTTGGAATATCTTCCTTTCTGATCTTTATCTGATGGTAACCCATCCTCAAGTCCAACTTTGAGAATATTGAGGCTCCAGCAAGTTGATCAAAAAGATCATCGATACGAGGAATTGGATACTTGTTTTTGATAGTTTTCTCGTTAAGAGGACGATAGTCCACCACGAGTCTCTTTGTTTGATCCTTCTTGGCCACAAACAGAGTTGGGCAACCCCAAGCGGAGGAACTAGGTTGAATGTAACCTTTCTCCATGTACATATCGATTTGCTCCTTCAACAATTTCAGTTCAGGAGGAGCTATCTTGTATGGATGCTTAGAGATTGGATCAGTACCTGGCTCAAGCTCGATCACGAACTCAACTGCTCTGTCCGGAGGCATTCCTGGCAATTCTTCTCGGAAGACGTCAGGGAATTCACAAACCACCGGAACATTTTCAATTGCAGGAAGAGGTTTTGCATCGAGTGTGCATAGCTGAATAGACCTTGATCCATATGGAGAATAGACTATCTGTCCAGAAGGGTGAGAGAGAGTTATTGACTTTTGAGCACAGTCAATTTTAGCTTCATTGGTCTTCAACCAATCCATGCCCAGAATGACATCAATGTCAGAATTTCCCAGCAACATGAGTGAAGCAAGGAATATGCGACCTCCAATTAGGATTTGATTGTCCATACTTATCTTGGAAGTCAACATTTTAGATCCCGGAGAATGAACAGAGATTTGATTGCTTAGTGGAACCAGAACTAGGTTGTATGCTGTTGCAAAGATCTTTGACACAAAAGAATGCGATGCTCCGGTATCAAACAACACTTTAGCTGGAAAAGAGTTTACGGGTAATATACCGAGAACGACGTCAGCAGCTTCCTCAGCTTTGTCGGCCTTGATATGATTCACCCTCGCGGTCCTCCCGACAGGCCTGTTGTTGGAGTTGAAGGCTTTAGCCGGGGGAGCACGAACCATTGCCTGGTTGGTGTTGGGGCGAGGAGGTGGAGGTAGCTGCCTCTGAGTGCACTTATCAGCATAGTGCCCTGTCTGCTTGCATTTGTAGCAAGTGACGACACGAGGTGCATCTGGCCTTGGCTGCCCCATTGGAACCCTCTGACTCTGCATCTGAGATGGGTTGGGTGGACGGGGAGCAAAGCCTGGAGAAGCTTGGGCATATGGAGCCCGAGTGACAGCAGCATTTGGCACCCAGATGCGGCGCTTCTGCGGAGGGGTGGTCATGTTGGAGGAGGAACCACCCTCACGCGAGTGCTTGCGAGAATCCTCGAACGCCTTGCGCCCATTTTCCTCATTGGGCGCGGTGTTCACGAGCTCCTCGAAGTCTTTGCACTTGATGTTGGTGAGTGCGTACTTCAGTTCCGTGTTAAAACCTCGGCGGAACCTTGCCATCTTCTTGGCCTCAGTGGACACCTCATCACCAGCGTAACGAGCGAGACGATTGAACTCGTTCTGATAGCCAATGACGTCCAGCTTGCCTTGCTTAAGAGAGCAAAACTCTTCACGCATCCTTTCCATGAGACCATCTGGGATGTGGTGCTTCAGGAAGGCATCCTTGAAACAACCCCAGGTGATAGGATAGCCAGCTCTCATGGTCTGGTAGTTCTCCCACCAAGTAGCTGCCTGACCCTTCAGTAGGTAGGTGGCATACTTGACTTTGTCTTCCTCAGCAACGTGAGCAATGTCCAGAGCCCTGGCCATCTCACGGATCCAGTCATCAGCATCCAGGGGCTCGCGCATTGCCACGAAAGCTCTCGGACCCAGACTCAGAAACTCCTTGATGCTGACTCGTGGAGCATTCTGGTTGTTGTGCTGATTTGCCTGGAACTGGGCCATCTGCGTCACGACCTGAGTCATCTGAGTCAACATCTCCGTGATCGGAGGTGGCTCAGGCGGGTTGTTCCTTGTTGGCGGCATCCTAAATAGACATGCATTTTAGCACAACAACAGAAAAGGATAGACTTGGTAACCGAAAGATAGATTATTCCGACGCATGAATAGATAACCAACAGGTACATCATCACATGTTCAAATACATTAGAATATCCAACACACCAATACATGGTTCGAAAGCCAAAGGATCACTAAATATAGCTAAGAATGGATACATCGGTACCCCCATGCTCATCACGCAGGACGGCGGTGAGTAGTACGACGAGGGGTACGGTGAGGAGGAATCCCACGAAAGTAAGTAGATCGACGATCCACATAGATCTGACGTGGTCTGAGAGCGACTCTAGGTGTGGTGAAGTACATAGCATCGACTCCCTGTGCTCCAAAGCGTGGAATCCCGGTGTAACCAGCACCGAGGTTGAGGAGTGGACCTCTGATCGGCTCGTAACCTCCAGCATCTGGCAGACGACGACCGACTGGCTGATCGAAACGTGCAAAGCGCTCATCTCCAACAAAGTCTGTGGTGTACGTCGCCAGACGAGTGAAAGCAAGGTAGAGCTGCTCCCTGACTGAGGCCAACTCCTGAGAAAGTGTGGTGGCAACTGCGTCACTGTGCCTCACAAACTGAGCGGTGGTGTGCAGCCTGGTGTTATCATGCTCGTAGACATCCAGGTTGTCGTAGAGAGTGAAGTGAGCTCCCTCCGAAGTGATGTAACCACGGGGGATGTGGCGATAGATAGAATCGTCAAATCCCCAGTAGTCAGCACGAAGGACGGTGAGACTCACATAAGCTGCCTGCTGCACGGCCATATCCACTGTGGAACCTACTGCCTCGTAGCGGTGGACAACGCTCATGCCATCATCTGACAGAATGTAGACGATAGCCTGCTAGTAGGTCTGGTCAAACTCTCGCTGCTGCTCGTAGACCTGGTACTCTGGTGCCCAACGGAACCCCAGATAAGTGACCATGTCTCTCAGCATCTCCGGATAACCGGCGGTGCTCTCACAACGAGTCATCCGAACCACCAGCGGGTAGAACCTGAGATCCATCTGCAGATGATTTGGGGAAGGTTTTGATTAGACGCCGGTAGAGAACTGAAGTGGAAAACAACAACAAGGTTCAACGGACGATAAGGATGTTGAAAAGAACAGGATATTGAAGCAACATCGGGAAACACGAGACCAAAAATCCTGAGGTACTACGGAGAACCCAAAACACGTGAAAACCTAACTTGAAAGTTTAGGTGAGAAGAGAAAACAACGTTGCACTTCCTTACCAGAAAATGGTGGGTGGGTGGGGAAAGAAGAAAAATGGCAGAATTCCTACTCTCACGTTTCATTTTTCCTATATAGCTACAAAAATAGTTTCTAGACTCAACTGCGACCAGTAAAAGGGATCCTACAGGCAGACAGGCTCTGATACCATTTGTCGCACCCGGACTTCTAGAGGATACTCACCGTACGAACTGAACAGTATTTGGATTGGATTACGGGGCTTACCGGCACCCGCATCTCTTACGAGTAGGCCAACACTTATGTGTGACAACCAATCTTTACTATTCACCGTCGATGTAAACTATCCTGTAGAAATCAGGACACTACCATTGACGTACTTCATACCATACACACATGGTACGTCAACGGCTTTGAACAAGATGATAACACAACATATCTCTAAGACACAAAAGATTGAAATAAGTTGCAACTGTCCCTCACTAGGGCAGAGATAGCAAATACAATCATCCAGAGGACACATGTCCCAACATATCATCATTACATAGCAGCGGAAACACTCAAAGGGTCTGAGTACAGACAAATCCAAATAGGCTTAAGAAGCCGGGAACTGAAAAGAAAGACGGAGCCCATCCACGTAGTCTCGGATCCTGCCCGGGTCCGCTACCTACTCGTCAGCAGCCTCGTCAAACTCCACGTAGTAGCCGTCACTGGGATCCTCGTAAGCGTAGTCTGCGGAAACCACAGCCCCAAAGGGGTCAGTACATAGACGTACTAGCAAGCAAGACTCACAGTTCACCAAAGTGTAACCCGTCAACACCAAGCACAGATGCCTTGGGTTCAACGGAAGAAAGGGGATATAAAAGATGCTGCAACTTGCTGCGCTAACCAACTACAGAAAACTACAACTTCCAACTAACAGAAAGGGGATAAGATAGCGTAAAGTAACCAACTGAAAGATAACATCAAACAAACCCATCCTGGATCTCTCCCCTTATCCAAAGAAGCAATCCGAGGATAACTCACACAGTTGGATTAATGAATAATGGGTCAAGTTATTGTGTCAATAAGTCTATTACTAGTCAACTTATCAATAGTTAGGTGTAAGTTGTTATGAGTACTTGTTAGCCAGTACTTTCACCAAGTCAACCATAACCGCGGAAAACACGGCTTCTCGAGAAGATTTATCCCTGCAGGGTTGCACCAATTTGGCCGTACACGTAAGAATAACCCGCCAGATGGGATGCCTCCCACCAAGCGGGGTACTCAACACAACCCAACTCTTCTTCGCATCAAGCCCAAAGCACCTTGGGCGCACGGCTAATCAAGCCCCGAAGAAAAGGGACCCTCATAGCACTCTAAGACTGTGTCCCCCTATATGTCGACTACAAAAGTTCCACCCTGCGCTGGGCTCGCAAAAACATGCATGCGGCAAATGGAAAACACGAACTAAATGAGGCGATTTGGATGAGATGCGAATCGAATCAAATTGAGGGGGGCGCCCATACTCGCTTCCCACATGCGGGTAGTGCGCTCATCATGGATCAGTAGACAAGACCCTTTTCCTATTAGGGTCGACACTAGCAGGCCTCAAAACCACAAAGGGCCTCCTGCCGGTGCCTTATCAGCATATTATTATTAACAGGTTGATTGATTAACATCGAGCCCCCAGAGCATGATAGAAGTATAGTAACTGAAAGTAACGGGTAACAGACTTGAGCAAAACAACCTAAGCATGCTAGTAAGACACTGGCTCAAACAATGGGGTTGTAGGAGTGGAGGTGAGGCAATATCAGGGTTAAGGGATTCATGTGATAGGTTCGTATCAGGAACAACTATACATAGGGCTAGCAAAATAGACAACGGAAAGTATCGGTAACCAATGTTGAAAAGGAACACAGTGGTTCATGTGAGTGATAACTTGCCTGCAAACTCAGCAGCCTGGTACTGAGCTAGATCCTCAGAAGGGGTGCTGTAAAGATCGTCTGTCTCAACGTCGTCGTCTATTCGAGAAGAAGCAAACAAACAAGACAGAAATATAAACAATCAATATCATGGCATAGTGCACAATCATGGGATGATGCATGTCAAGTTAAAGGATGCATCAAAATAAACTAGTGGACTTGGTAACACAACTTAAATGGACCCACATGCAATTTTGAGTTGCATATGAAAAGCCCATGAATTTTGGTTGAAACAATTGTTTTCCAATTAACCAACAGATGAAAGTGGATTAGTATGATGCATGGATGAGAAAAACATCAAAATAACAACAATAGAATCAATTGGAACAAGGTTTACCAATTTAGAAATTTATTTATTAAATTAGGGAATTTTTGGTTCCTTAAAGGGCTTACACAAATAGTTGTTGTTTTCACCAATTTAAATTGTGCAAAATAAATAACAAAATTCCTATTTGAAAAGAATACAAAATTTTAGTTGGATTACATGTTTCAAATATGGAAAAAGGAATTAGGATGAATTTATTATGACTTAAACAAAATTAAACAAGTTTCAAATGAATTTGAAACAAGTTTGAATATTATTTGAATTTTATTTGTTCAAAACATAAATTCAAGCTCACCTTTGGAAAGTTTATACTTTTCTAGTTTGAAAACATATTTTGCATGTTCAAAATAATTTAATTTGAGCAAGTTATGACTTTATCAAATTTAAATGATTTAAACAAAGTTTAAATTATTTAAGCAATTTAAATTATTCAAAACATGAAACAAAATTTATATTTGAAAAGGTTATTTGAAATAGCATGGAAAACATATTTTATTTGCATTATTTGGATTAAGAATGAATTAGTTATGAATTTTAGCAAATTGCAATTGAATTATTTGAATTCAAATTTGAATTGCATTTGGAAAATTCAAAACAGAAAACAAATGTTACCATTAGATAGAGAATTAAATTTAGAGCAGTGCACATATTTTATTTTTGTTATTTAGAAATATAAAACATAAGTTATTTGCATTTTATTTTCAGGGACCAATCTGTAAAACAAAAGGGCTGGTTTTGAAAACAGAAAACTGGAAAAACGTTTTATACGCACAGGGGGTCTACCCTGGCCACTGCCAGTGGGCCACAGGGCCACTGGTGCTTGCGTGGCCACGGTGTGGCTGACAGGGGGGCCACCCTGTCACCGCACGGTCGAAAAAAGGGTGGGATTTCTCCCGTGCGAGGCCAGGACTCGAACCTGGGGCTCGGGGGGTGCGCGCAACGCACTGTAACCAGTGCGGTAGGAATCGTTTCTTGTCAGTAGTACACGCGCACACATGATAAGCTTCAGATTCGTGAACCTGAACTTTTAACTGAAACTGACGCGGGTGTTTTCTGAATCTTGGACAGGGGCGCGTCGCCGGCGGCGAGCTACGGTCGATGTGCTCGTGCTGCTGTGCCGGGGTGATGCCGTGGTGACGTGCACGGACGCGCTGCGAGTGTGTGCGTGTGCTTGCTACCCAGAGAGGGCAGGGAGGAGGGAGAGGTGCACGGTGGCGTGCTCACCGGGAGATGGCCGAGGTGGAGCTCGACGGCGAGGCGACAGCGACGTGCTCGGCGGGGTGGATCCAGACGGTGGCGAGCTCAGTGGCGGTGTCGTTCAGCTCGAGGAGGAAGCGGCGAGCTCGTTCCTGCGGTCAGCGAGGGTAGAGGTGAACGGGAGCGGCGGCGGCCCTCGGAAGTTCAGAGGTGGCGCGCCGGTGAGATACAGAGAGGTGGGGATCGGCCGCGAGAGAGGAAAAACAGCGGCGATCGCGAGGGCTAGGTGGGTGGCTAGGGTTAGGGCTGCGCAGGGCGAGGTCCAGGGGTAGATATAGGCCACTAGGGCGCTGGATGGCCGTCGGAGTTGCGCAGTGCCGCCGTGGCACGCGCGGATGCTGCGTCGTACACGAAGACGACGGGGGCGGCTGCGAGCGAAGGGGTACCGGGCCAGCGTTGCGGTAAGTGGGCTGGGCCGGCTGGGTTAGCTGCCGCGCGCGCGCGTTTGTTTTCCTTTTTCTTATTTTTGCTTTTCTGTTTTTTTTGCAGCAAAGGAAAATGGAAGAATTAGATAGTTTTTAGGGCTAGGAAAATTTGGGAAAAAATAGGGTTAGGTTAGTTTTTATAATATCAACTAATTGACAACTTTGTTTTTCCAAAACTTTCAAATTTAAAGTGTTGTTTGGAATTAATTCATATTTGGATGATTTGAGTATTAAAATGATTTATTGAAACCAAAATTTTGAATAGGGTGACCCAAATAACTTTAATTGGAAACAAATGAGTATATTTGTTTTGGTAATTTTATAATTTCAAATTGGGGTGTTGTTTGAATGTTTCTGATTTGAATTTGAATTACCATTAGGAATTAGTGGTTTGATTAAAAGCCCTCATTTTTAACAGTTGATCGCTATGAAATAAATGGAAACAAAATGAGACTTTGGATTGCAATTTTGATTTGAAAACATTGTAACATGACAAGTATGAAACACCTCATTTGAAATTGTTTGAATTTCCATTATGAAAACAGAATAGAAACAGATGCAAAACAAATAGTGAACAAATGCAAACAAGGAAATAAATATGATGACATGATGCAATACTTTAATTAAACAAGAAATCAAACATTCTAGGGGTATTTTCATACTTGGGATGTTACAAACAAGTATCTATCTTTTGGGAAATAGAATAAGAAATCTATGGAAGAATATTAAAAGCATGAATTAAACCTTAATCTAGATCTTGTTATTTTGGCTAGATCAATGTATCTTGTTTCCCCAATCTTGTTCAAGATATTCTGCAAGAGAAGAAACCACAAGACAGGAGGGACTACCACGGGAAGACCTCCAAGAAGATTATTTAGAGTGTGCTTGAAGTGCTACTCTAATCTTCCATAAGAGTGCTTGGAAACTCTTATATCTTGTTAGGATCTTATTAACTCTCTTGAAAGAGTGTGATACTCCAATGTTAGTGTTTTATAGAAGTAGTTTGATAACAAGACTAGCTACCTTGTTAACAGATCACTTTTGTATACTCAAACAATTGAGTGTCATACACAAACAAACAGAAGGTTGAATAACCTAGTACATCTCAGCCTCTTGGTTATGAAAAGTAATTTGGGGACAAGCCTTGCAAACTTGTCAACAGATTCTTCTTATATGCTTAAGGCTAATAGATGTCATAGAACAAACTCCCATATTTTATAATCATCTAAGTAAAATCTTTTGTTGGAAATACTTGTTGTTGTCACCACAAGGGTGAGATAATTGAAGATGGAATCCATGAGTTGATCTTCCTTGCAAGTAACAAAGACAGTACCAGAAGACTAGTGGCAACTAGAGAGAAGAACATCAACCAACAAAAGACCACAAGAAAAACACTGCCTCAGTAAGGGAGTATAAGAAATTACTCAGTGAAGCATTAGGTGGTCTTAGAAGATGTATAACTTCTATGCCTTGTCAAGCCCATCAGAAATGAGGGATTCATAATAATGTCTTAAGTGAAAACAATTATCAAGTATGAAATAATAACAAGTAATTACATCCACATGTCTTGATATGTGGAGGTAGATGAAAACAAGCTTAATACCTTGTTTTCCAAATCCTTTTCATATGTAAGACTAACAGATGATAATAGATATTCATCTAAATATAACCATGTAAATGATTACATGTATTAAAACAACATTAGATATTATCCACAATTGAAACCTATGTGGAAAACAAGTAAATCAGATTCCAAAACCACACATGTTTTCCATTTGATCAAGTACTGAAAACAGCAAACATAGAATACACAAACCTCAGTAAAATGTCAACCAAACTTGCTATGAGTTTCAATTAGGAAATAACAAAGCCTCATAAGAGAAAACAAGTTCATTACCTAAGAAAAATAATTTAGTAGGTCATGGGATACAATTCTCTATTAAGTGAGTTTCATTTCCATACACAGAAACAATACCAAGAAATGTTACCAAATCATTTTCTAAAAGAATTTGTATCTAAGATGGTCCAATGAGAACACACCACTTGGTGAACCATATGTGTGTGGTGTGATTATGATATTCATGCCTAAAATAAATTTTAAGACATTTAATAAATTAAATAGAGGGAAAACAACAAAAATCACTTAATCTAGCACCCTAAATAAAAAATACAAATATTGCTCCAATTCACCAAAACAAAACATGGTGAGATTGCAAATTTGATAAGCTTTCTGTCACATCCCAATTTTGGAATACCTGTTAACACAGTTGTTTTGCTAATTGCTTTACTAATAAACCTTGGTTGTGTTTGTTTGTGGTTGTTTAAGTGCAACTAAACAAACTAATTATATAAACTTGCAAACTTAAAAGGATAGCAAAGCAGTGAACTAAAAATATTCAACATATTGTTCCAATGACCTTGGCAATATTTTCTAAAGTAAATATTGATCAAAGAGTTTTCCAAAAACTATATTATGAAACTCATACTTGTTGAATATTATTCCAAGGCCTAATTTAAGAAAGAGGAAACACTTATTAAAATTTCCCTAAAGGATTATCAAAAAAAGAGGCATTCTTAAATGCTTCACCAAAATATTATCAAATGTTTTTCCAACCTTGCAAGATTAAAAACAAAAGTATTGGAGAGCATTGACTTGCTATCTCTAGTCACATAAATATTTTGGCAAAGCATTGCTAAAGAAAAGCCAAGTGCCTTATTAAATAGAAATTCCAATATTTCCAGAAACAGAAAACTAAAACAAGTTACTATTGGAAACTTTCTTAAAATGATTTGAAATTCATACCATTGCTTCCTTATATCAAATAAGGAACACACACAAGAGGAGACCAAAAATTGAATCCATTAAAGTCCTAAAAACATGGTTTTTCTCCACAGCAACAATTGGGATTTTGAACAAGTTTGTTCTACAAACTTTTTCCAAATTCCATGAAATAAATACCACATGCTCTATAGCATCAATAAGGATGAAAACCAAAAGGGCACAAGTTTTTGAATAATTTAAGTTGCCAAAAATCCCTGTTTTCTTGACAGCACCTTTTTGAAAATGGAACAAGTTTGTTCTATGAAGTAACTCAAAATGGCTTGAATTTTCTACCACATAAGTAACACATCAAATAAGGAATGTGTGCCAGAAATTACCATTTTTGGAAGCTCCCAAGTAGGTTAATAAATTCAATGTCCATTTGTGTAAGAATTCAAATTTGAACAACTTTGAATTATAAAGTTTATCTAATTGAGCCAATTTTCACATATGTTGTGTATCTTAACTAATAAGAATTTTGGGAAAGAGGGATTAAATTTTAGACTTTGTTTGCTTGGTGAAAACAACCTTTTTCAGAGAAGAGAAGGACCTAGTTGTGAATACACAGGGACCAAAAAGTAATCCAAGTCATCTCCTACCTCTAGCCATGCTGTAGTTACAGGAGACCTACCCATGCCTTCGAAGGGAAGGAATCCTTGGGGGATAAGAGGCCCCCCATGTGCCTTGTCTGCCTCATTGCCCCCTCTCTCTCCCCTAGAGCTCTCCCTCTCTCTCTCTTCAAGGAACCCCCAAATCGGAACCCTAGCCGAAACCCTCGCCGTCGATTCGGCCGATAGGGAGCACGCCGCCGGTCGCCGTTGGTACCATTTGATCCGCCTCGTCGTGGTGGTACTTGGTGCAAAGGGAATCGGGGTGGAGCTACTCGAGGAGGCCGCGCCGTCCACCTTTCTTCTCCGACCCCGACGACCTCCGGCGAGCTATTGCCGCCGCTCCGAGTCCTCTCCGACCTCACCAAGCCCTCCAGCGCGTTCGTGGTAAGCAGGGGAGTCCCCCGACCCATTTCCCCTCTCCCTCTCCCCCTAGCTCGCCCCCGAGCCACCTCTGTTGTCCGGCCGCCGCCGCGCGTCGTCGCCGGCCGCCCTAGGGTCGTTCCCCGGAAACGAGACCGGGCTTGTTTGATCCCCCGCGTCGTGTGCAACATGTAGGTACCCTCGATTCGACGATTGATGGCCGGAAACGCGATTTGCATCCTCGCCGGAGACATCCCCGCCGGCGATGACGTCGTGATCGCGTCACGCTGACGCAGCCTCCCCTTGACCCGCGCGGGAGCTGTTGAACCTGCTGGTGGCCCCGTGCTGGCCTGCGTGGATGCCCCCGTGGCGCCCAGGCCCACGAGTCAGCGGCGTTGGCTGGCTCTCACCACGGTATGGATAGATCTGGGCGGCCCGTTAGCAGATCTGGCCCATGTCTAGCCATTTTCCATTTTAATTTTACAGAAAAGATACCTGGCTACTTTTGGCTCTAAAAGGCAACCTAAAAGATGATTTTGACCAAACTAAAATTCACAGTGGTACCTCAACTAATTCTAAACCACCTCCAACTTGTAGATCTACTTTTGGATGAATAGATTTGAAATGAAAAATGATTTGGCAACAGGTACCAGAAACACCAAAATGATCACCATTTTTATTTTACAACTCAGAATGAAGTGAGGCCAATTGCATTGGAAAGCCCTTGAAATTTCCTAACAGGAGAATTTAACCTAGTTTCCAAATTCATTGTATTTTTGAAATGGCATGCAATTTGGTAAAACACCAGAGAGCACTTTGGTGATTTTTATAAAATTATTAAAAATGATTTTTGATGCCAACTCAACTGGATGGTCTTGTATATGTTTAGGGCTATCCAAACCTAGAAGGGTTTAATTTTTAGATCATCCTAGAAAATTTGGTGGACAGAACTTTAAAATGCTTGTTTCTGCCATTTTGGCATTTTAGCTATTTAAATTGTGTGAATATATTTTTGTGTTGAAACATTGTTTTCTAGCATGTATAAGTTGTGTGAACTTGTTTTCTAAGTGTTACTTAGCTATTTTATCATGTTAGAATGTGTGGACTTGAGTTGAGAAGAAATAGGATTTATATTAATATCATATGTTCATCTCTAGCTTATTACTTGCATATAATTTTTGAATGGTTAATTTGTGTGTAAGTGATTGAATTGTTGTGTTGATATATTAGATTCAGTACCATGTTGGTACTTATATTTTGTTAGTATCACCTCTGCTAGCTTGCATTTGAGTTGGTATAAAAGCATGAGTAGCTTAATCATTACTATGAGAATGTTATGGAAAAATTCCCTCATGTGTGGAATTTTTGACATGAACATTTGTGATTGTGTAGCCACATAATTTTGTGTTGTATCCATAGTACCAGTAGCATTTTGATGATGTTGTTATGAGTACTTGACCCCTAAAGTTTTCACTTGTGTGAAAATAATAGCATGAGTAGCATTGCCTTGCTTATTTTTGCACCCTATTATTTTCTGCTAGTATTGTTATTGCACTAGGTGCTAGTTTAGGTTTTTTCTAATTGTTGTCAAGTGTGACCAGAGGCTTTGTGACCTCTTAATGCTTTGTTATGCTAGTGGAACACCCACTGGTTTCATTGCATTTTTGGTGGAAACATTATTTCCCCAAACTAGATGCATTTCTCTTATGTAGTTTCATAACTAATGAGTGCCTAGTATTTTTGCTTTGGGAATTTTTGTGCTAAACAAAAATGGGTATGCTTATGTTTGTAAGTGGTTGTAATCATGTGTGGCTTGCTAGGAAAATTCCATTTTTGGAGTGTTGTTTGATTCCTCTAGTAATGCCCTTTTTATTACTACTAGTATGTAGGAGTTGCCCTGCAAATTGATGCATTGTTTTGTTAAATGAGATATTTTTGTTAGAGCAAGTATAGATGTTTTTCACTCCTGTTTATGACATGGACCCTCTGGTTGTATTTCAATTACTTGATTGGAATGCATCCATTGATTCTTCATGCTTAAGTAGTACTAGTTTCCTTAGCAGTTTTTGTGTTGAATTGTTTTTCCTGCCAACTTGTGTTTGGTAGATAATTGTGTATTCTTGCATGAGTACATGTTTTCATTTCCCATTATGATAACATGGTTCCTTGTTTGCATTTTAGTACTTTACTTGTTATGCTTGCGTGCATAGCAAACTTTTAGTAGAAACATGTCAATAGGATTCCTCCTTTTTAGTCATTGTTTCTATTATTCTCACCTTGAGAAATTGTGTGTTTTGTGATGAGTCTATTACTTTGTTACACTTGTGTAGGCTCACTGATTTTTAAAAGTAACTTTTGCAAATCATGTGTCTTATTTATTCTTGATGTGAATTGAGACTTAGTAGAATAGCTATATTGTTCTTTTTGTGGTTTGGTTGATAGACCCATTGCCATGATTATTTTTGTGCATGTTTTATATACTTTTAGTAGTCTCACCTTTGTGAAACTAAGTGTATTTTGGGTTTATTAATATCTTGGTATGAGAGTGGCACACCCACTGAATCCATGATATTAAGGTTGTGAGATATGTTCCTCCAACCTTAAGTTGTCTTATTAAATGGCATTTCTGCCAAGTATGTTTGTTTGATTGTTTGCCTCCATTAATAATTGTGTGATTAGTTATTTTTAGTTTCCTTGCTGTATGTATTGTTATGTATGGTTGCTTGCCTTGATTGGTTCTGAATGTGTGTCCTTTATTCTTTTTACGACGTTAGAAAAACGAAGAGGAAGGAAGTGTCGTGAAGATCTGTTTCAAGTTCCAGTCACTCCAAAACCAGGGACACAAGGAGATACCAGGCAAGCCATCCTGATGCTTGCTGATACAATACTTATCATTATCTATCATGCATGTTTTACCTCTGAAGTTTTACAAAAAACTTGATTATCAAAACTATTTTTGATGTGGAATTTACTACTATACTATATATAGGTTACTATCATGCCAGTAGTTAAACTTGGTAATACCAAGCCCATAAGCCACCCTATGGTATTTATTACCATCAAATATACTAGTCCCTAAGTGGACATCCTAAAATTGTGATTCTACAAAACAAAGGCTTTACGGAAAAAACCCGGAGAAAAGGCGGATCCTTGTTCTCCGGAGGAATGTGGAAGTGGTCATTTTTGAGAAAGTGGTGTTTTCAAAAATGACACATAACCTAGTCTTCGCCGGACAACCTTTACCGTACTGCCACCCTACCCCAACATGGGCAAGGGGCTTAACTTGAAGTTTGTTCTTATTAGTGTGTGCTATCTCAATGTGCTATAGGGGATGCGATCCTCTGAACCGAATGTCGTGGAGACATATAAAGTGTGGGATTAATTTTCCCTCCGGATGCATCAGTTGAGGCATCCTGGCTTGGCGGGGATTAGCTCGGTGCCGGGGATGTGGTAAAACTCAACTGAGAGATAGGCATATTCTAGCTTGAACATAGTGGATGGTTATGATCAGATACCTGATGTTTACATACTGTTGTTACAGTCCGTGATTGTTTCACGGGAGGTGTACTGGATCTGGTGGATGTGTACACCTCTGCAGAGTATAACTTTTTCGAAGAAGCCGCGTCCTCGGATATGGACAGTTGAATGGCCATGTAGCTAGCATTGTGTCAATGTTTTCAAAAAGGAAGTTTTTGAAAAGGGAATTTATGAAAGGAAGTGTTGAACTTGTGAAGTTCGGAAAGAAATGGAAACTTATACCGTGGAGGTATCGTCGATGATGAAAAGCCAGATGATGCTATACAAAACAAAATGTTTTGCAAAGAAAACCTTTTCTACTCTAAGCAAGAATTCTGGAAACTGATTCCAAGAAGTTTTGCAAAGAGAAAATATTCTTTAACAAAGCTTTACAAAACCTCTTGTACATGTGATATCTACAAGAGAAATAAAACTATATTATTTTCTTCTGAAGTATCTTCCTCAACGAAGATACAGATTTACCTGACTGCAACTGTGGTGTCATCATATATGAACACCATTGATAGTGAACCCTATTTATAGCCTACCTATTCCACCATATAAGCATATTTGCATGTTTGGTAAGTGACATGATGGATGTCTTGCTGAGTACATTCCAATGTACTCATTATGGTTTCGCCCCTGGTATCTACTTATCAGATTTGGAGAAGGAGCCTCCAAAGGATAGCTATGAAGAGAAGTACGGAGTTGACGGTTTTGCGAACTAGGATCGTCTCCGGGTCAGCAGCCTGTAGGTTAAGGCGTGACTTGGGCTCAACTACGTTGTGTTTTATTTGTCTTCCGCTGTGTTTGATAAGTTGCCTGCCCCATGTGGCAGTTGCGTTAAACTTGATCATGTGATCTTTTATGTAATACCTTTATGTATTCGTGTAATGGATGATGTATTTCTGTGTGCCAACTGTGTATGTTGTTCACGACTGATCTTTCTGGGATCGTGAATGTATGCATACGTAGGGTTTCAGACTGCCGGTCTGGGGTCCTTACAGAGTTGGTATCAGAGCCATCCTGACCTTAGGAGACCTTAGTTAGCATGGACGTCAGATAGGAAAGAAAAGTATTTTTGAGTAAAAACCTAGTTACAATCTAAATCATTTTTTTATCTAAGGGAATTTTAGTATATTTTCCCTCCTTATTATCTTTTCAAAAGATTCTAAATGCATATCAAGGGCGTCCTTGAACAGTGGTTCGAAGGGCAGGCCTTACAGAGATGGTATCTCTCTCGGTTAAGAGTCTATTTCTTACTTGTTTGCAACTGCTCCGCTCTGTTTTTGAAACATCTCTCGTCTTTGAAGTTTTCTGTCCAGAAAATAGTTGGAGTTTCAAAAACAGATTGTTGCATAAAGTTTTATCAAAACTTTACTTCTATTTATCTTGTTTTCATACAAAAACTTTTATACTTGTCAATGTCCCGAGAAGACCAAAATAATTGCCTAGCTCTACAGTGATGATGGTCAGGAGTAGATATAGTTCTTCAGCCACTTCTAGGATTTTGGATCATCCCCCGACGTAGCTCCAATGGAGCCTTGCTTGTGTGTTTTGGCTTGCATATGTGTGTCCGTAGGACTTTGTGCTATTGTGTGGTGTAGAATTTGGTTCATCTAGGCATCTATATGTTTGTGGGGTGCTCAAGTTTTGCAAATTTGTGATTGCCCCGCTCTTGTTTTTGAATCGCCTCGTGTTAAATTTTTGCAAGCAAAAATGTTTGTATAGTATTCAAAAACAAGAATTTGTTGCTTAGACTTATATTTGTTTTCGCTTCGAAATGCCACCCGTCGTGAACCACCACCATTAATGAAAGCACCATTGGACCTAATAATAGAGGACCATCAAGCCACACGAACTGATGGCGTTGATACCAGTGATGCACTTCAACAGATAAAGCTCCAACAACGACAACCCTCAAAGAAGAAAAGGCGTGAATGAACCAACCAATACTGACCAAAACCTCTATGTTTGTGTGTGTGCAAAAGACTCTTTCTACCATGTTGGCTAAATGTTGCACTTGTTTATGTTCCCTTTTAGAAGACCAAACTAAAGAAATCCCCTTTTAAAAAAGTTATATACCTCCCTCCTCTGGAGAAAGGTGCAAGAGAAGTCTTCACATGCCATGATGCATAACCCCCTCAAAAGCCAATCAAAAGAGCACAATTCAATATTCGACGTACGATGACGCTAGTCGTGTCTTGTCGGACAAACATGATTAATTAGAAAGCTAACAAGACTAACATGCTTTGCCTAATCTTAGGTGGACACCTAACCAAAGCATGTGAACTACTGACAACTCTTTCTAAACCAAGGAATTAAGTGATTTAAGACACCTTTTAATCTAGTTAGCAAAAAGGAGAAGTCACGAGAAAATAAGATGTTGACTTATTCGTTTACTAGTCAATAGGATATCATGTGTATCTACTTTGGAAACCAAATTTTAATAAGACATTGTATTTACTATGAAATTTGGGGTTTAGAAGTTAAGTGAACGAGAGAATGGTAATGATAGATCTAGAAAACAGCAGTTTTCCTGTTGTTGTTTCTTTGGGTGCTCTGGATTGAAATAAATTTGTATTTTATTCAATCTTGCTTCCTAACTTATATGGAGTTGTTAGGACTTGTTATTATGTTGTTTTCTTACAATAAATCTACCCTAGAAAGTGTGTGCATGATTGGAAACTTGAATAAAAATGAAATAGCATTTGTTACCTTCTAGTTTATTAATTGGAAGTATTGTGAGAACTAGATCTGTGTATACTTTCTTAGTAGATTTTGTGCTATGTTTCTTGGAGTCCAGTACCATTTAGGTACTGTTATTTAGATGTTTGTACCTATGTTAGCTTGCATGTCTTTTAATAGTAAAGCATGTGTAAGCATTGCTATCAATATGCACTAGTATTGTTTCACTAGATGAAATAGCCTTATATTTTTATCTGGTATGCAAAGTTTTTCATGAGTAACCAGAGGCTTAGTACCTATTTTTACTTGGTATTAGTAGGCCATATCCCACTGGTCCCATTGTGTTTTGGCTTGAGGATGAAAATCCCCAACCATACACATGTGTGAAAATAGCATGTTTCACTATGTGATTGATTTCTATTTTCCACCATGGAAAATATAATTGTTTCTTTTCACTTATGCAAGTGAGAAGTTGATTTCTTATTAGTAAATACTAATATGTTTAGGTGTGATCCTTTTGTTATCATAATATTCCTTAGGGGTATCATGTTAAGAAATGTTTCACTATCGTCTGCTAAAATTAAATTGTTCGCAAATAAAATAAATTCCTCTTGATTGGTAGATTGTTTGTGAATAATTTTAAATTGAGTGTATGGATTTTTGAAAAGGTTTATACAACTTTTCATTAATTGCATAGCTACTGGTTGTGTGAGTTATACCTTGCTTGTTTGCTAGTAATTGGTTAAAGAGAACAGAAATTGCTAGAAGAAATTTCTGCATGTTTAATAGTTGTATCATGGGGTTGTTTTGATGTTTGTGCTTACTAACATGAGTAGGATTGGTGTACTGTTATTAGGTACACTTATATTCATGACTTGCTTGTTTAAGTTTAAAACATCATGATAGCATTATTTGCTTCTCTAGAGTGAAACTAGTTTCACCACTAGAAAATGGTGATTTTTGCTCTAGTATTACCCTCTTTTTATTTTATGAGTATATGAGTTGGTATAACATGTTTAGGAAGTTATTACTCCTGTTATCATGCCATGAATTATTTAGTTGCATGTTCTATGGTTATAGGATATGATTATCTCTTATAGCATGCTGGTGTAGAATTGTCATACTAGTATGTTATTTGTGCAGTCCTATTTTTCTATGCCTGTGTAATAGGAGTTTTATCTTGTGTAAAGATGGTGTTTTAGAGTACCTTTATGATTGTATTCATTGGTTTTTAGCTACTGGTTGTTTGCTAATTGTTCATGATTGATGAATTCCAAAACCTCTAATAAACAATAACCTAGTGAATAAATAGTCTATTAATCTGTGGTGTTGTTTGCTTGCTGATTGGATTTTGTTTAAATGTTTTACTTTAGCATGAGTTTATACTTGTGTTATGATTGTGCTCAAGAATATCTTATGAAACTAAAACATCCAACTAAAATCATGAACACATTAAGTGATAGTCGCTTGTGGTGAGTAATACCCACTGCTGTGGCTATTGTTCTGCCTGTTTGTTTTACCTTAGCAACCTAACCTTTGCACCCACAAGCTATATTTTTTTAGCTTCTTATGTACCTGGTTATGAGAGTGGTACACCACCCCATATGTGTTATGTAAGATGTGGGATATAGCTAAGAACTCATGTAATAATTGACGGTATTTTTCCAGGTAGTTCTGCACTAACCTTAATTTTTGTTCAAACTAGGAAACAAAAGTTTTGGACCTAAAACAAGTACTGGTGTACTTCTTTTAATAGTGAATTCACTAATTTAGGGATGTACCCCGCCTCCCAAGAAAAGTCAAAGGGGGGAAGCACCTGCACTCCAACACTAACATTTTGTTTGTTGGCCCTCCCTTAGTCCTCGCTTGTGAATCTCGGGGACGAGATTCTTTTTAAGGGGGGAAGACCTGTCACATCCCAATTTTGGAATACCTGTTAACACAGTTGTTTTGCTAATTGCTTTACTAATAAACCTTGGTTGTGTTTGTTTGTGGTTGTTTAAGTGCAACTAAACAAACTAATTATATAAACTTGCAAACTTAAAAGGATAGCAAAGCAGTGAACTAAAAATATTCAACATATTGTTCCAATGACCTTGGCAATATTTTCTAAAGTAAATATTGATCAAAGAGTTTTCCAAAAACTATATTATGAAACTCATACTTGTTGAATATTATTCCAAGGCCTAATTTAAGAAAGAGGAAACACTTATTAAAATTTCCCTAAAGGATTATCAAAAAAAGAGGCATTCTTAAATGCTTCACCAAAATATTATCAAATGTTTTTCCAACCTTGCAAGATTAAAAACAAAAGTATTGGAGAGCATTGACTTTCTATCTCTAGTCACATAAATATTTTGGCAAAGCATTGCTAAAGAAAAGCCAAGTGCCTTATTAAATAGAAATTCCAATATTTCCAGAAACAGAAAACTAAAACAAGTTACTATTGGAAACTTTCTTAAAATGATTTGAAATTCATACCATTGCTTCCTTATATCAAATAAGGAACACACACAAGAGGAGACCAAAAATTGAATCCATTAAAGTCCTGAAAACATGGTTTTTCTCCACAGCAACAATTGGGATTTTGAACAAGTTTGTTCTACAAACTTTTTCCAAATGCCATGAAATAAATACCACATGCTCTATAGCATAAATAAGGATGAAAACCAAAAGGGCACAAGTTTTTGAATAATTTAAGTTGCCAAAAATCCCTGTTTTCTTGACAGCACCTTTTTGAAAATGGAACAAGTTTGTTCTATGAAGTAACTCAAAATGGCTTGAATTTTCTACCACATAAGTAACACATCAAATAAGGAATGTGTGCCAGAAATTACCATTTTTGGAAGCTCCCAAGTAGGTTAATAAATTCAATGTCCATTTGTGTAAGAATTCAAATTTGAACAACTTTGAATTATAAAGTTTATCTAATTGAGCCAATTTTCACATATGTTGTGTATCTTAACTAATAAGAATTTTGGGCAAGAGGGATTAAATTTTAGACTTTGTTTGCTTGGTGAAAACAACCTTTTTCAGAGAAGAGAAGGACCTAGTTGTGAATACACAGGGACCAAAAAGTAATCCAAGTCATCTCCTACCTCTAGCCATGCTGTAGTTACAGGAGACCTACCCATGCCTTCGAAGGGAAGGAATCCTTGGGGGATAAGAGGCCCCCCATGTGCCTTGTCTGCCTCATTGCCCCCTCTCTCTCCCCTAGAGCTCTCCCTCTCTCTCTTCAAGGAACCCCCAAATCGGAACCCTAGCCGAAACCCTCGCTGTCGATTCGGCCGATAGGGAGCACGCCGCCGGTCGCCGTTGGTACCATTTGATCCGCCTCGTCGTGGTGGTACTTGGTGCAAAGGGAATCGGGGTGGAGCTACTCGAGGAGGCCGCGCCATCCACCTTTCTTCTCCGACCCCGACGACCTCCGGCGAGCTATTGCCGCCGCTCCGAGTCCTCTCCGACCTCACCAAGCCCTCCAGCGCGTTCGTGGTAAGCAGGGGAGTCCCCCCGACCCATTTCCCCTCTCCCTCTCCCCCTAGCTCGCCCCCGAGCCACCTCTGCTGTCCGGCCGCCGCCGCGCGTCGTCGCCGGCCGCCCTAGGGTCGTTCCCCGGAAACGAGACCGGGCTTGTTTGATCCCCCGCGTCGTGTGCAACATGTAGGTACCCTCGATTCGACGATTGATGGCCGGAAACGCGATTTGCATCCTCGCCGGAGACATCCCCGCCGGCGATGACGTCGTGATCGCGTCACGCTGACGCAGCCTCCCCTTGACCCGCGCGGGAGCTGTTGAACCTGCTGGTGGCCCCGTGCTGGCCTGCGTGGCTGCCCCCGTGGCGCCCAGGCCCACGAGTCAGCGGCGTTGGCTGGCTCTCACCACGGTATGGATAGATCTGGGCGGCCCGTTAGCAGATCTGGCCCATGTCTAGCCATTTTCCATTTTAATTTTACAGAAAAGATACCTGGCTACTTTTGGATCTAAAAGGCAACCTAAAAGATGATTTTGACAAAACTAAAATTCACAGTGGTACCTCAACTAATTCTAAACCACCTCAAACTTGTAGATCTACTTTTGGATGAATAGATTTGAAATGAAAAATGATTTGGCAACAGGTACCAGAAACACCAAAATGAGCACCATTTTTATTTTACAACTCAGAATGAAGTGAGGCCAATTGCATTGGAAAGCCCTTGAAATTTCCTAACAGGAGAATTTAACCTAGTTTCCAAATTCATTGTATTTTGGAAATGGCATGCAATTTGGTAAAACACCAGAGAGCACTTTGGTGATTTTTATAAAATTATTAAAAATGATTTTTGATGCCAACTCAACTGGATGGTCTTGTATATGTTTAGGGCTATCCAAACCTAGAAGGGTTTAATTTTTAGAGCATCCTAGAAAATTTGGTGGACAGAACTTTAAAATGCTTGTTTCTGCCATTTTGGCATTTTAGCTATTTAAATTGTGTGAATATATTTTTGTGTTGAAACATTGTTTTCTAGCATGTATAAGTTGTGTGAACTTGTTTTCTAAGTGTTACTTAGCTATTTTATCATGTTAGAATGTGTGGACTTGAGTTGAGAAGAAATAGGATTTATATTAATATCATATGTTCATCTCTAGCTTATTACTTGCATATAATTTTTGAATGGTTAATTTGTGTGCAAGTGATTGAATTGTTGTGTTGAGATATTAGATTCAGTACCATGTTGGTACTTATATTTTGTTAGTATCACCTCTGCTAGCTTGCATTTGAGTTGGTATAAAAGCATGAGTAGCTTAATCATTACTATGAGAATGTTATGGAAAAATTCCCTCATGTGTGGAATTTTTGACATGAACATTTGTGATTGTGTAGCCACATAATTTTGTGTTGTATCCATAGTACCAGTAGCATTTTGATGATGTTGTTATGAGTACTTGACCCCTAAAGTTTTCACTTGTGTGAAAATAATAGCATGAGTAGCATTGCCTTGCTTATTTTTGCACCCTATTATTTTCTGCTAGTATTGTTATTGCACTAGGTGCTAGTTTAGGTTTTTGCTAATTGTTGTCAAGTGTGACCAGAGGCTTTGTGACCTCTTAATGCTTTGTTATGCTAGTGGAAAACCCACTGGTTTCATTGCATTTTTGGTGGAAACATTATTTCCCCAAACTAGATGCATTTCTCTTATGTAGTTTCATAACTAATGAGTGCCTAGTATTTTTGCTTTGGGAATTTTTGTGCTAAACAAAAATGGGTATGCTTATGTTTGTAAGTGGTTGTAATCATGTGTGGCTTGCTAGGAAAATTCCATTTTTGGAGTGTTGTTTGATTCCTCTAGTAATGCCCTTTTTATTACTACTAGTATGTAGGAGTTGCCCTGCAAATTGATGCATTGTTTTGTTAAATGAGATATTTTTGTTAGAGCAAGTATAGATGTTTTTCACTCCTGTTTATGACATGGACCCTCTGGTTGTATTTCAATTACTTGATTGGAATGCATCCATTGATTCTTCATGCTTAAGTAGTACTAGTTTCCTTAGCAGTTTTTGTGTTGAATTGTTTTTCCTGCCAACTTGTGTTTGGTAGATAATTGTGTATTCTTGCATGAGGACATGTTTTCATTTCCCATTATGATAACATGGTTCCTTGTTTGCATTTTAGTACTTTACTTGTTATGCTTGCGTGCATAGCAAACTTTTAGTAGAAACATGTCAATAGGATTCCTCCTTTTTAGTCATTGTTTCTATTATTCTCACCTTGAGAAATTGTGTGTTTTGTGATGAGTCTATTACTTTGTTACACTTGTGTAGGCTCACTGATTTGTAAAAGTAACTTTTGCAAATCATGTGTCTTATTTATTCTTGATGTGAATTGAGACTTAGTAGAATAGCTATATTGTTCTTTTTGTGGTTTGGTTGATAGACCCATTGCCATGATTATTTTTGTGCATGTTTTATATACTTTTAGTAGTCTCACCTTTGTGAAACTAAGTGTATTTTGGGTTTATTAATATCTTGGTATGAGAGTGGCACACCCACTGAATCCATGATATTAAGGTTGTGAGATATGTTCCTCCAACCTTAAGTTGTCTTATTAAATGGCATTTCTGCCAAGTATGTTTGTTTGATTGTTTGCCTCCATTAATAATTGTGTGATTAGTTATTTTTAGTTTCCTTGCTGTATGTATTGTTATGTATGGTTGCTTGCCTTGATTGGTTCTGAATGTGTGTCCTTTATTCTTTTTACGACGTTAGAAAAACGAAGAGGAAGGAAGTGTCGTGAAGATCTGTTTCAAGTTCCAGTCACTCCAAAACCAGGGACACAAGGAGATACCAGGCAAGCCATCCTGATGCTTGCTGATACAATACTTATCATTATCTATCATGCATGTTTTACCTCTGAAGTTTTACAAAAAACTTGATTATCAAAACTATTTTTGATGTGGAATTTACTACTATACTATATATAGGTTACTATCATGCCAGTAGTTAAACTTGGTAATACCAAGCCCATAAGCCACCCTATGGTATTTATTACCATCAAATATACTAGTCCCTAAGTGGACATCCTAAAATTGTGATTCTACAAAACAAAGGCTTTACGGAAAAACCCGGAGAAAAGGCGGATCCTTGTTCTCCGGAGGAATGTGGAAGTGGTCATTTTTGAGAAAGTGGTGTTTTCAAAAATGACACATAACCTAGTCTTCGCCGGACAACCTTTACCGTACTGCCACCCTACCCCAACATGGGCAAGGGGCTTAACTTGAAGTTTGTTCTTATTAGTGTGTGCTATCTCAATGTGCTATAGGGGATGCGATCCTCTGAACCGAATGTCGTGGAGACATATAAAGTGTGGGATTAATTTTCCCTCCGGATGCATCAGTTGAGGCATCCTGGCTTGGCGGGGATTAGCTCGGTGCCGGGGATGTGGTAAAACTCAACTGAGAGATAGGCATATTCTAGCTTGAACATAGTGGATGGTTATGATCAGATACCTGATGTTTACATACTGTTGTTACAGTCCGTGATTGTTTCACGGGAGGTGTACTGGATCTGGTGGATGTGTACACCTCTGCAGAGTATAACTTTTTCGAAGAAGCCGCGTCCTCGGATATGGACAGTTGAATGGCCATGTAGCTAGCATTGTGTCAATGTTTTCAAAAAGGAAGTTTTTGAAAAGGGAATTTATGAAAGGAAGTGTTGAACTTGTGAAGTTCGGAAAGAAATGGAAACTTATACCGTGGAGGTATCGTCGATGATGAAAAGCCAGATGATGCTATACAAAACAAAATGTTTTGCAAAGAAAACCTTTTCTACTCTAAGCAAGAATTCTGGAAACTGATTCCAAGAAGTTTTGCAAAGAGAAAATATTCTTTAACAAAGCTTTACAAAACCTCTTGTACATGTGATATCTACAAGAGAAATAAAACTATATTATTTTCTTCTGAAGTATCTTCCTCAACGAAGATACAGATTTACCTGACTGCAACTGTGGTGTCATCATATATGAACACCATTGATAGTGAACCCTATTTATAGCCTACCTATTCCACCATATAAGCATATTTGCATGTTTGGTAAGTGACATGATGGATGTCTTGCTGAGTACATTCCAATGTACTCATTATGGTTTCGCCCCTGGTATCTACTTATCAGATTTGGAGAAGGAGCCTCCAAAGGATAGCTATGAAGAGAAGTACGGAGTTGACGGTTTTGCGAACTAGGATCGTCTCCGGGTCAGCAGCCTGTAGGTTAAGGCGTGACTTGGGCTCAACTACGTTGTGTTTTATTTGTCTTCCGCTGTGTTTGATAAGTTGCCTGCCCCATGTGGCAGTTGCGTTAAACTTGATCATGTGATCTTTTATGTAATACCTTTATGTATTCGTGTAATGGATGATGTATTTCTGTGTGCCAACTGTGTATGTTGTTCACGACTGATCTTTCTGGGATCGTGAATGTATGCATACGTAGGGTTTCAGACTGCCGGTCTGGGGTCCTTACACTTTCCAAATATATTTTTTAATAATTTTATCTTCACAAATAGGCCCTGAAAACATAGGTTTTCTCTCAGTTTTAGTAACAGAAGGACTTGAAAGCAATTTACAGAAACTTGTAGGGGGTTATGTGGAAATTCATCATCTTCAACCTTGGACAGTAGGACACTGTGCGTGTCGTTGCCGAATTCGTCGCGGTGACACCTCCTGCTCGCCGCCCTCGACAAGAGAAAGACATCACGACGATCTCCTTCCTCTCCTCTATCCTCCAGCACACTTTTCCCTATCTTTCGTTTCCTCTCCAAAAAGTAAAACAGAACCCTAGCCGACGAGCTCCGCCGCCTGTCGCCGCCGTCTCCGGTCACCCCGCGAGCAACCGAGGCCACCTCTGGAACCGTCGTCACCTCCTCTTCCTCCTCAACCATGCACGTGAGCTAGGAAGGCCCACAGTAGACGAATCGAGCCATCCTCTCCGCGGCCGGCCGAGCTCCGCCGCGCCGATTCCGGTCGTTTCCGTCGTCGCCCTGCCTCCCCGACAACTCCATCGCCTTTCCCTCGCTCTGGTGAGCCACCTCGTTTCCTCGGTTTGCTCTCCCATACCCTCTAGCGCGCTGTCGCCGTGTTACCGTCACGGCCGCCGCGAGAGTTCGCCGCCGGTGAGGTTCCAATGACCATTTGGTCAGGCCGAGGCCACCCACGTACTCACACAACTCTCATCTAGGTCATGGAGTTGGGCAATCGAGCAAATTGGGAACCAATCGACGGATTGAGAGCAACCAGAGGAGATCCCCTCCTCTGATGACGCAGGCATGACGTCATCCTGACGTCATGCGTATTTTCCTTTTTATTTTGATTTATTTTTAATTAAAACGAAACTGACAGGTAGGTCCCACCTGTCAATTTAAATAGTGGCAGAAAAAGAATAAATCTTATTAAATCAATAACTTTTAATCCAATAATCAGAAAAATACAAATAAAACATGAACATTATTAGAAAAATATAATATAAATGTTTATGAACTTTTCAAAAATGTTTGATAAAGTTTCAAATTAAATGTTTTCTTTAATTAATTAAATCATTTAAAATTGAGAAAATAATAAATAATTCATAAAATCAGAAAAATACAAGTTATATACCAAAATGCTCCAAATTACAAATGCAACTCATCTATGATGTTTTTATAGTCATTTGACCATGTTTTCATGTGTGTAATATTTTGCCTAATCATTTAATTCATTTAAAATTAATAAAATAATAACTTATTCAAATATTTTCAGAAAACATAAAATGTTATATCAAATTAAAGAGAAAAACATTTCCAATTCAAATATGTCAAACATAAAACATTTTGTTTAATTTATAAACTTGTTTCTAAGGGTTTAATGGAATTCTATAATATTCCATTATAACCAGAAATAACCACCACATCATAATTTTCTTTACTAATAAAAACCTCATGTTTTCACACCTACTAAACCTATCATCACTAGTCATGAGAAAGTATTGTGATGATAGAGTTAGTGGTATTAATTCATCATTTTCAATTAAACTCTGTCATTAGCTCCACACTTTTGAACATAAAATCAAATGTGTTTATTATCTTTTCAGTAGTTGTTTTCCATATAATAGTGTTCTCAAGTTTAATCATGTGATAACTATTTATAACCTAAACAAAATAACCATTGTGTGTAAAGTAAAAGTGGAACACATGTAAGTCTAAAATAAGTAATAACCACATCATCACAAGTAATGAAACATTTCACCTAAAACATGTGTGAGTAAGTTATTAAGACAAACGTGGCTTACACTTGTAAGCTGGGGTGTTTTCCAGGGTAATTCGCGATGCATCTCATTACTAAGCATGTATCATCTTGCCAGTGTTTTCTGTAGTCCTTACCGGGACTACTTTGCTATCTTTCAGATGTCGGGATTTCCTATGAGACCCTTGAACCCGAAGACATGAATTGTTATGGTTATTTCAATCTCAGGCAAGTTCATCACTTGCTCATATCCTTTGCAGTACTTCATAACAAACTAATTGCAAAAACCCTATCGTATTATCACCTACTCTCAAAAGAATGCATGATCCTATTTTTATAATAATATGACTAATTGAATGACTACCCGAGTGGTAGTGTTCTGTTTGGTGGGCGGATGGAACCATGGTAAGATGAATAGGTCTAAGGAAGGTTCCATCTGCACGGGAAAGTATTACCTAGGAATTAACCACAACTGCCGTCAGAACTCGGTGCGCCGTAAATACCGCGTTAACCATGGGTCTTCTATGGGGGGAGTAAGTCAGCCGTGATACTTTTCTCGTTCGCATGTCAACGGACTGCCAGAGACGTACGCTGTAGGTTCTGCGGGACTACATGCACATGGGTGGGAGCCCTTACGTCCCACGGACTCTGGGGTCTATGAGTGTCTGCCAGGGGCGCGTAGATCTCCATCGTGAGGGGTGGAATCAGGCGTTCAACCTGCTGGCGGAAATGGGTGGGCATGCGTTGTGCGGAGAAGCACGGTTTGGCTTGGACCAACCACCGGGCCCCACACCTGAGTGGGAGTGGACAGGATCTCGAGCCTGGTTGTGCAACATGGTCTTGGTCGTCCATGGGTAAAGTAACGCACCTCTGCAGAGTGTAAAAGGATGTGGCATGTTACCCCTGTTCCGGGAAGGAACTGCGAACGCTACAGGAAAGGCAACTCCATGAAGTTCTAGCTCCTGTGATGGTCTGGCGGGCATAGTTTTCAGAAGTAAAAGCAACCTCTTGAAGAAAGTTTTACAAAACCTTGCATTAGCTTATGACTCTTTCGATTCTAAAGCTGTAGTCCGTGCATCAAACTACCCACTATATATCACGAACTTGCTGAGTAACGCTCGTTACTCATTCGTTCCCGTTTGACCCCTGCTTAGAGTTGAAGCCTTATTGAAGTCGTCATCGAGAAGCCAACGCTGTCTAAGGAAGCTAGGTGGAGTCTTGTACTACTTAGCTAGTAAAGCAATCATCATCAACAACGCTGGTGGAGGAGAAGCTATCAAGGTGTAGGTGGAGTCCATTCTTGGACTTAGCTGTTACAAGCCATAGACTAGGGCTGACATCAGCCGTAGTAGATTTAGTTCTAAGCTAGAGTTCTTCTCCAGCTTGGAGCTTCGAATTGTTCTTCTGATGTTTCATTTGCTGAGATCTTCTTTGATCTTCAAAGAGATTCTCGAGAGTTTGTAATGAAGTTTGTATCCTATAGTTTTGCCTGGACCCGCTGTGTTTCTGTTGTACTACTCTGAGGGATGTAATATTCACAGATAAGTCCTTCTGTGAGTATTATGTCATCGACTTGCGCACTACACATGCAGTGGTGTGTTGGGTCCCCACAGATGGTATCAGAGCGAATCGACCTTAGGTCTAAACCTTTTAGGAGATCTGTAGGTTGGTAAATATTAAAGGAAGCCATCTTATCCAAACCACACTTCCTACAACTATGATGATTATCCACGTGAGAATGATACGATCATACTTGTATATAATCTTCTTACTCAACTTGAGTAAAGATACTTATCTAGTTTTTTTAATACCTAGGTATGAATAGTTAGAAGTCTAGAATGTAGCAGTTTCAATGAGAAAAAGAGTGACATAGTCAGAGATGATTAAGTCAAAGTGAGGATTACCCCATTCTATGAATTAATAGGATGGAGTAGAACACGGTATTGAGTTAGTAAGGGAGTCCTCAAGAAGGGGTGTTTGGGAATCATGAAGAATCATTAGACCATGGTAACTACGGGGTACATACCATATCCTTAGTTAACCACTTTAGAGGTGAATCAGTATAGTAGAGTATAGAGTAGAATTAGGATAAGGCATAAGCATTGATGGAAGCTACATTACTACTCCTAAGGTGATCAACAGCATGAAGGAGCAACAGATGCCATGAGAAGTTTAGCGTAATCAAGATGAAGGACTTTAGTTGACATGGTACTTAGTTCCATAGGGAATCAAGTTAGACAACAACTACTATAGGAACAATTTGCCTTGGTTTATTCCATTGCAGAAAGGCATGCAATTGGAGTAATTATCAAGTCAAAGAGTGGTTGTGTAGACTAGGATTACAAGGTACTATATACCTACTTGTAGTGTATAGCATTTAAGAGCCTTGGTACTTGAGATGTTTTACTCTAAGTACTTTTATTTCACAGGTTTTTGATGCATGAGTGATAACTGCATTTGAGATTTATTGCATCTTATTTGGATCTTTGATTGACTAGATCTGTACATGAGGATTGAACTTGATGTGCAAATGCATGTGCAAACACTAAGTTCTTTCTTGATGTTACTGGTCTAGAGGGTATAGAATTAGTATGAGAGCGGTCTGAGTTATCAGCAGATTGATACAACCACCAAAGCTCTAGAAGTCCTTGAAGTCAAGAAGGCAGAAATCAAGGAAGCACTGACGGAAATGGATCACATTCCACATTTTTCTTGGAATTGTTGACATACTTCATCAACACATGGAGATATACCACAAGTGATACCAAGAAAATCACCTGAATAGCTATATCCGAGAAGGAAATATGTAGAAGTTCGATAAGTCAACTAGTAGAGTCACCCTTTAGAAGTCAAAACCCAAAGATATAGAAGGACCATAGGAAGTAACCAATGGAATAGGTTATAGTAACCTATAGGGAAGAGTTAAAACTCGAGGAAACTCGAAGATATTTTCACTAAAAAATTGAGTGTTAGTCAATGTACACTATGTGTACAAGTTCCTTTGAGTAGTATTCCTCTTGAGATCATTAGATTGAACCGAATGGAGTCCTAAACATAGACAATATCCAGTGTACCGGAAGAATCTTAATGGCTATTCATCATCGGGTGGATGTACCAAATGTTATCCAGAAAGTTCTGAGAGGTAGGAAACCATACCTATTCATCGGAGAATGAAACTTGGTATCCACTATATGGTGGAAATACCACGTGTTCTTCGTAAGACCATTAGGAAGGTTTTGTGACAAAACAGAGTTGTTATGATACTAGGCAAAGTATTACATAGTAGTGGAAGACAGTGGAAGGTAAACCGTCAAGACAAGAGGATACACACGCCAAGGTCAACACAAGAAAACCGATGTGAAGATTCAAAGGTCTATAGAAGTTCTCTCTACCTATCTTTACGTGAGAGAGGTTGAACTTCGGTACGAAGTTCTTGCTAAGGGGGAGATACTGTAACATCCCAGTGTTTGGGAAGTTATAAGGATCTAAATTTAATATGTGCATTTGCAAAGCATGCATCTAAAAGTACGGGAAATTTTGGCGCGAAAGTTTAAACGAATCAAAGTGACCAAAGTTTCACTTGACATGATGAAATAGGTCTAGTTCATCTAGTCAAGAGTACATTTGGAGTGATCTTTATAACATAGTATCTCTAGAAATCAAATCATCTGGTTATTCAAACCATAATTGGTTGTGACCAATACTAACTCTTAACAAGCCTAACCTCAAGTCTATAAGTGACTTGGGATAATTCACTAGGCATCTAGAACTCAAAGAGGGGTGAGAATCCAAATCTCATAATTGATGATCATACTTTCACCAATGAGTAATACACAATGGAACCATCTCATCAACAGAGATGTGATCTCCTATAAAACAAAAACTCCCTATGTTATCAGTTCATTTCCACAACATCTCTCCAAATCATCTCATAACTATAAGGTGAACCATCACAAGTGAATAACAAAGTTTCAACAGAACACAAGTAATACATACAGGGGTTAACTCAAAACCACAAGTGGAAAATGATATAATAATTGTATTAACATATTTATCGAATATGTACATATCTCATCAATCATAAAAGAAGTATCAACAAGAAGAAATAAATCTTCTTCAACTACTGATAAACCTTGATCATTACATATGATATTCCCAAATCTCTATATCTGCATTATGAATGACAAAGTCAATAAAGTGATGAATATAAAGTAGATCATGACACATGGGAGAACAAATAATAACCATGACATAAGTCATTAAACCTCAATAACTTTCACATGCTCATTGTTTCAATCATCTTATACAACTGAACATATGAAATCTCAACACCTCAATGCACCATTTGATCCACTTAATATTAAGTCATCATTCCATAAGCATTTCACAACCTCTACTCAAATCCAACAATTCTACAATTGAAGTATCCCTAGATACAAGTAATGAATAACAACAAGATATAAACTCTATTAGAGGAATTGGATTCAAAGCTAAATAAAACCAATCATGTATGAACAAGTATCTATCTTTTGGGAAATAGAATAAGAAATCTATGGAAGAATAATAAAAGCATGAATTAAACCTTAATCTAGATCTTGTTATTTTGGCTAGATCAATGTATCTTGTTTCCCCAATCTTCTTCAAGATATTCTGCAAGAGAAGAAACCACAAGACAGGAGGGACTACCACAGGAAGACCTCCAAGAAGATTATTTAGAGTGTGCTTGAAGTGCTACTCTAATCTTCCATAAGAGTGCTTGGAAACTCTTATATCTTGTTAGGATCTTATTAACTCTCTTGAAAGAGTGTGATACTCCAATGTTAGTGTTTTATAGAAGTAGTTTGATAACAAGACTAGCTACCTTGTTAACAGATCACTTTTGTATACTCAAACAATTGAGTGTCATACACAAACAAACAGAAGGTTGAATAACCTAGTACATCTCAGCCTCTTGGATATGAAAAGTAATTTGGGGACAAGCCTTGCAAACTTTTCAACAGATTCTTCTTATATGCTTAAGGCTAATAGATGTCATAGAACAAACTCCCATATTTTATAATCATCTAAGTAAAATCTTTTGTTGGAAATACTGGTTGTTGTCACCACAAGGGTGAGATAATTGAAGATGGAATCCATGAGTTGATCTTCCTTGCAAGTGACAAAGACAGTACCAAAAGACTAGTGGCAACTAGAGAGAAGAACATCAACCAACAAAAGACCACAAGAAACAACACTGCCTCAGTAAGGGAGTATAAGAAATTACTCAGTGAAGCATTAGGTGGTCTTAGAAGATCTATAACTTCTATGCCTTGTCAAGCCCATCAGAAATGAGGGATTCATAATAATGTCTTAAGTGAAAACAATTATCAAGTATGAAATAATAACAAGTAATTACATCCACATGTCTTGATATGTGGAGGTAGATGAAAACAAGCTTAATACCTTGTTTTCCAAATCCTTTTCATATGTAAGACTAACAGATGATAACAGATATTCATCTAAATATAACCATGTAAATGATTACATGTTTAAAAACAACATTAGATATTATCCACAATTGAAACCTATGTGGAAAACAAGTAAATCAGATTCCAAAACCACACATGTTTTCCATTTGATCAAGTACTGAAAACAGCAAACATAGAATACACAAACCTCAGTAAAATGTCAACCAAACTTGCTATGAGTTTCAATTAGGAAATAACAAAGCCTCATAAGAGAAAACAAGTTCATTACCTAAGAAAAATAATTTAGTAGGTCATGGGATACATTTCTCTATTAAGTGAGTTTCATTTCCATACACAGAAACAATACCAAGAAATGTTACCAAATCATTTTCTAAAAGAATTTGTATCTAAGATGGTCCAATGAGAACACACCACTTGGTGAACCATATGTGTGTGGTGTGATTATGATATTCATGCCTAAAATAAATTTTAAGACATTTAATAAATTAAATAGAGGGAAAACAACAAAAATCACTTAATCTAGCACCCTAAATAAAAAATACAAATATTGCTCCAATTCACCAAAACAAAACATGGTGAGATTGCAAATTTGATAAGCTTTCCAAATATATTTTTTAATAATTTTTATCTTCACAAATAGGCCCTGAAAACATAGGTTTTCTCTCAGTTTTAGTAACAGAAGGACTTGAAAGCAATTTACAGAAACTTGTAGGGGGTTATGTGGAAATTCATCATCTTCAACCTTGGACAGTAGGACACTGTGCGTGTCGTTGCCGAATTCGTCGCGGTGACACCTCCTGCTCGCCGCCCTCGACAAGAGAAAGACATCACGACGATCCCCTTCTTCTCCTCTATCCTCCAGCACACTTTTCCCTATCTTTCGTTTCCTCTCCAAAAAGTAAAACGGAACCCTAGCCGACGAGCTCCGCCGCCTGTCGCCGCCGTCTCCGGTCACCCCGCGAGCAACCGAGGCCACCTCTGGAACCGTCGTCACCTCCCCTTCCTCCTCAACCACGCACGTGAGCTAGGAAGGCCCACAGCGGACGAATCGAGCCATCCTCTCCGCGGCCGGCCGAGCTCCGCCGCGCCGATTCCGGTCGTTTCCATCGTCGCCCTGCCTCCCCGACAACTCCATCGCCTTGCCCTCGCTCTAGTGAGCCACCTCGTTTCCTCGGTTTGCTCTCCCATGCCCTCTAGCGCGTTGTCGCCGTGTTACCGTCACCGCCGCCGCGAGAGTTCGCCGCCGGTGAGGTTCCAATGACCATTTGGTCAGGCCGAGGCCACCCAGGTACTCACACAGCTCTCATCTAGCTCATGGAGTTGGGCAATCGAACAAATTGGGAACCAATCGACGGATTGAGAGCAACCAGAGGAGATCCCCTCCTCTGATGACGCAGGCATGACGTCATCCTGACGTCATGCGTATTTTCCTTTTTATTTTGATTTATTTTTAATTAAAACGAAACTGACAGGTAGGTCCCACCTGTCAATTTAAATAGTGGCAGAAAAAGAATAAATCTTATTAAATCAATAACTTTTAATCCAATAATCAGAAAAATACAAATAAAATATGAACATGATTAGAAAAATATAATCTAAATGTTTATGAACTTTTCAAAAATGTTTGATAAAGTTTCAAATTAAATGTTTTCTTTAATTAATTAAATCATTTAAAATTGAGAAAATAATAAATAATTCATAAAATCAGAAAAATACAAGTTATATACCAAAATGCTCCAAATTACAAATGCAACTCATCTATGATGTTTTTATAGTAATTTGACCATGTTTTCATGTGTGTAATATTTTGCCTAATCATTCAATTCATTTAAAAGTAATAAAATAATAACTTATTCAAATATTTTCAGAAAACATAAAATGTTATATCAAATTAAAGAGAAAAACATTTCCAATTCAAATATGTCAAACATAAAACATTTTGTTTAATTTATAAACTTGTTTCTAAGGGTTTAATGGAATTCTATAATATTCCATTATAACCAGAAATAACCACCACATCATAATTTTCTTTACTAATAAAAACCTCATGTTTTCACACCTACTAAACCTATCATCACTAGTCATGAGAAAGTATTGTGATGATAGAGTTAGTGGTATTAATTCATCATTTTCAATTAAACTCTGTCATTAGCTCCACACTTTTGAACATAAAATCAAATGTGTTTATTATCTTTTCAGTAGTTATTTTCCATATAATAGTGTTCTCAAGTTTAATCATGTGATAACTATTTATAACCTAAACAAAATAACCATTGTGTGTAAAGTAAAAGTGGAACACATGTAAGTCTAAAATAAGTAATAACCACATCATCACAAGTAATGAAACATTTCACCTAAAACCTGTGTGAGTAAGTTATTAAGACAAACGTGGCTTACACTTGTAAGCTGGGGTGTTTTCCAGGGTAATTCGCGATGCATCTCATTACTAAGCATGTATCATCTTGCCAGTGTTTTCTGTAGTCCTTACCGGGACTACTTTGCTATCTTTCAGATGTCGGGATTTCCTACGAGACCCTTGAACCCGAAGACATGAATTGTTATGGTTATTTCAATCTCAGGCAAGTTCATCACTTGCTCATATCCTTTGTAGTACTTCATAACAAACTAATTGCAAAAACCCTATCGTATTATCACCTACTCTAAAAAGAATGCATGATCCTATTTTTATAATAATATGACTAATTGAATGACTACCCGAGTGGTAGTGTTCTGTTTGGTGGGCGGATGGAACCATGGTAAGATGAATAGGTCTAAGGAAGGTTCCATCTGCACGGGAAAGTATTACCTAGGAATTAACCACAACTGCCGTCAGAACTCGGTGCGCCGTAAATACCGCGTTAACCATGGGTCTTCTATGGGGGGAGTAAGTCAGCCGTGATACTTTTCTCGTTCGCATGTCAACGGACTGCCAGAGACGTACGCTGTAGGTTCTGCGGGACTACATGCACATGGGTGGGAGCCCTTACGTCCCACGGACTCTGGGGTCTATGAGTGTCTGCCAGGGGCGCGTAGATCTCCATCGTGAGGGGTGGAATCAGGCGTTCAACCTGCTGGCGGAAATGGGTGGGCATGCGTTGTGCGGAGAAGCACGGTTTGGCTTGGACCAACCACCGGGCCCCACACCTGAGTGGGAGTGGACAGGATCTTGAGCCTGGTTGTGCAACATGGTCTTGGTCGTCCATGGGTAAAGTAACGCACCTCTGCAGAGTGTAAAAGGATGTGGCATGTTACCCCCTGTTCCGGGAAGGAACTGCGAACGCTACAGGAAAGGCAACTCCATGAAGTTCTAGCTCCTGTGATGGTCTGGCGGGCATAGTTTTCAGAAGTAAAAGCAACCTCTTGAAGAAAGTTTAACAAAACCTTGCATTAGCTTATGACTCTTTCGAGACTAAAGTTGTAGTTAGTGCATCAAACTACCCACTATATATCACGAACTTGCTGAGTAACGCTCGTTACTCATTCGTTCCCGTTTGACCCCTGCTTAGAGTTGAAGCCTTATTGAAGTCGTCATCGAGAAGCCAACGCTGTCTAAGGAAGCTAGGTGGAGTCTTGTACTACTTAGCTAGTAAAGCAATCATCATCAACAACGCTGGTGGAGGAGAAGCTATCAAGGTGTAGGTGGAGTCCATTCTTGGACTTAGCTGTTACAAGCCATAGACTAGGGCTGACATCAGCCGTAGTAGATTTAGTTCTAAGCTAGAGTTCTTCTCCAGCTTGGAGCTTCGAATTGTTCTTCTGATGTTTCATTTGCTGAGATCTTCTTTGATCTTCAAAGAGATTCTCGAGATTTTGTAATGAAGTTTGTATCCTATAGTTTTGCCTGGACCCGTTGTGTTTCTGTTGTACTACTCTGAGGGACGTAATATTCACAGATAAGTCCTTCTGTGAGTATTATGTCATCGACTTGCGCACTACACATGCAGTGGTGTGTTGGGTACCCACACATCATGAGGCCAAAAATTATATATTTGATTCCGGTCTTTATGAATCTCACTGGGAGGATAGAATTTAGAATAAAAGAGAGGCACAATTTCCTCCCATCCAATAGATTCACCATTCTTCAGCATTTTAAACCATTCGGCAGCTCTACCCTTCAGTGATAAAGAGAATAATTTCCTTTTAACTTGATCCATTGTAATACCTGCACACTTGAATAACTCGCATAATTCATGTATAAAGAGCAAATGATCACCGTGATGGACAGTTCCATCTCCAAAATAGCAGTTATCCATAACACGTCCAACAATTTTCATAGGTATTTTAAAAGGATCCAATTCAACAGATAACGGGTCATCTACTACCCTAGCAGTAACACTAGTGCCCTTAAATAGAGAACCAACAGGATTCTCCATAATGAAATAAAACAACAGACAGGAATAAAATAGCACTCACATTAAAAGTTTCTCTTACCAATAGCGCTTCACTCCCCGGCAACGGCGCCAGAAAATATTCTTGATGACCCACAAGTATAGGGGTTGTATCATAGTACTTTTGATAAATAATAGTGTCGAACACAACGAGGAGCAGAAGGTGGTGACAAGCAGGTTGGATAGAGGATTCATTGTAAACACTAGCAAACAGGTTTTTGGTGGTATTTGATATAGCAGATAAATAAAGTGTGAGTAAATAAAAGACAGTAAATATAATTGCAGCGAGTGACCCAATCCTTTTGAGAGCAAAGGACAAGCCAGTTATTCTACTTATGATTACCAAACGTTCTCGAGAACACATGAGAATTTCGTCAAGCGCTTTCGTTTCATACAGTTGATTAATATTTATTGTTTTGATAGGTGTTGTGTGGGTGAACCGATGCTAATGCACCGCCCAACTAGGACTAATACATACTTGTTATTAAACCCCCTGCAAGCATCCGCAAATACAAAAAGTAATTAAGATAAATCTAACCACAGTCTTAAACTCTAGGATCCTACACTCCCTCGTGCATCGGTTTCCTAAAGGGGGTTTAGGTTTTTGTCACTCCGGCAACCCCATAATTAGTTGTCAAATACACAATGCATCCTCCTAGGCCCATAAAGGTGAAGTGTCATGTAGTCGACGTTCACATGACACCATTAGAAGAATAACGCCACAACTTAAATATCAAACCACTAGATATAACCTCAACATAATTGAACTACTAACATCTTGACTTCTCCCATGTCCTCAAGAAATAAACGAACTACTCACAAGACATCATACGAATCATAATCAAAGGTGATATAATGATGAATAACAATCTGGTCATAAAGTGCAAACACCGATAAATCTCACAAGCATCAACTACTAACAAGCAATCCACACCGGGAGAGAGATCTAGTGAAGCACAACGATATAGAACCCTAATTGTTACAACGAGATGGAGATGGATGGTGAGGGTTATGGTGCTGGTTATGACGATGATGACGATCTTGATGGTGCCGGGAGCGATGACGGTGACGATGGCGATGGTTTCCCCTCTCCGGGCAGGAATTTCTCCGGCAGATTTCTCCTTGCCGGAGAGATTTTCTCTCTCTATTGTTTTTCGCCTCGAGGAGGCGGCGGAATATTTCCTTGATGGTTCTGTGAGGCTTAGGGTTCCCGGGGGGTCAAGTACGCGAAATGAGGCGGCCAAAGGTGGGCCAGGGTGGCCACACCACCCCAGGCGCGGTCAAGGGGGAGCCCAGTCATGGTGTGGCCCCCCGGTGGCCCCCCTCTGGGTCCCATCGTGTCTAGCTCCCTCTTATGGACTTCTAAGACTTCCCCGATGCCCCCTTTCTTCTTCTGATCTTCTGAAACAGGGTATCTTGACGGTGTTTTTTCCATCAGATTTCTGGTCCCGGTGTTTATTCTTCAATAATTATGAAACATGCAAAATAAGATGAAATAACATAAGTAATGCATCATAATATGAAATATATCGTTAAACAATAGAAAATTACAATATAAAATAGTGGTGCATAATGGACGTATCAGGAAGCAACAAGCAACCCAACACATGTTGGACTGATGCTACCATCTAGTGCATACCTACTTGGACCAGGGAAGTAATCTCAGCCCAACCGAGCAACTTCATCACCAAGCAAGCTAGATATTTTCATCTGTAAGATATTTCACAAGGACAACCGCCACATGTTGATACTTGAACCAGGACCCTAGCTGCAAGCAGCTCAATCACCAAATGCATGCAAGGAGGTGTCACCACCTCAACACAATCCTGGAAGGTATAAAAATACAGTTATACGCACAAGCTAGAACAAAAAGACATTGTTCTCCACAAACAACACACCAAGAACACCTAGTATCACCTGCGGCTAGAAATATACTCACTAGGAATATTGAAGCAGCTAGGAGGAGCGGGCTAAACCACAAGAAGAAGGTTGTTCATCCTCATGAAGCTAGAGCATCACTACAACTGCAGCAGGTTAATTCCAAGCCTGTAGGAATCACATAGCACATGATATGGACACTGCTAACTGTGTGCTTAGCATGTATCCAGGATCAACAAGATCATAAATCACAAGGGGGAAATGATAAGTATAGATCCACACAGGCTGTACTCTACAGACCATGTTAACACATGGATCACTAGGGAAAGCAGGGGAGGTGTGTAAGCATCTGTTCTTATACAGTAAATCACACACAAGTGATTAATTTCATTGGGGGCATTTAAACCTGCAACAATACAAGCTTTATAGCAAGAAAGAAGCACATGAAAGCATTAAGCCGTGCTTTAGCATCACTGTGCACACTCATAGAGACACCAGGTGTTCTAAATCCACCACCTAATGCACAAGTGTATATAATACATCACAGTGCCCACACACACAGGCTAACACATAGAAACGGAATTTAAAACATACAATGGACTGAAAAAAGCAAAAGAATTGCTTTCAACAACCCAAGGTAGATTTTCCTGAGATTACATCTCAGGGGAATCTCCAAGCGGCCATGAAGGTCACGAATGAGTAGTAAAACCTATTCCATTCGGGCAAGAAACTGCACTATTGACTAAAGAGAGGAGATCCTCTCAATAGGCAGACACACTTGTTTCATGGGATATGACTGGGAGATTTATTGCATCCCTAGAACATATGCCCTAGTGAATCATCGAGCTCATTGAAGTAATCCTAACAAGGATAGCCATGGATTAAATCTAAGTCACTAAGCCTAACTACGGTGTAGCTAGCACGGTTCATCAAGAACAGAGCATGAACTAGGGGGTCCAGGGCTACAAAGAGTGAGAGGGAGAGGTAGGAGATGAGCTTACAGGTTTTGATGGTGCAACATAGCCCAGCAGATCAAATAGGCGCATCGGTGACACCTCCATGCCAAGGAGCAGCACCGGCAGCATCCGCGCAGCCACCCTTGCCCATGGCGGCATGAGCAGACACAGCTCGCACCCGTGCCGGCCATGGAGGGCATCACGGCGAGCACCCGCACCTCCAAACCACCCACGACAAGCTCGCAGACGACGACCAGCAACGGGAATCACCCCAAGAGTCCACGCTATCCAAGCTCCCACATACTAAATGAATAAATTGTTGAACCTGATGGTTATTATAGAAATCTCCCGTTACTCACGATACCGAACTTACCCGAGACTATTGATTCCGGTATTGCAGTGAAACAATCTCTGGTTCACTTATACCGTTGTCTCGTCTCGTTATCTGGTAAGTTTCTTCTTTCTCATTACTTCATTATGATATCACACATGATGTATCATCATCATACATTGTCTCCACAACTTATGGATATCAAGAATACCGAGTGGGCCCAGGTATGTATCTTTTTTTCAGAGGAGTAATTCTCATCTCAGAACATCGAGATAATATACTCGTTTAGAATTACCCAGTAGCTACCTTTATGTTCACCCAGTTTACGGTGTGACTATTGATAGCACCAAGTAAAACCTCTAGAATATATTATCCAGTTTACCTCATGGTCAAAAGATGCATGGTAATATAACCGTGTTGTGATATGATTCTAAGGACAAAAATGTCTTAGTGGAATCTCTTAGCATATCAATCTACTTAGGGAATATCCAGCCATATTGTTCCCTTCCAACAATATGTTGCTCATTGATGTTGACATAAACAATGTCCATGACAAAAAAACATAGCCATCAATCATCCAATGAATTAGTCGTAAAAGGCAAGACTCGGTTTTGTTTCTGTGTTCATGTTACTACACATGAGCGTGAGTTTTCTTCTAAATCTCATATACAAAACCACGTCAGTACAACATAGTAATATGAATCAATATTATGAAAAAGATGTATAAATATTATTGCCTTTTGAGCATACACCCAACATTGGACAGACAAGACCTCAACACCCAAGTTGTGCTTTTAAGACATCTCCTACCTATCTGTTTTGAGCATCGGAGCGAAAAATCATGGCCCAACAAGGCTGCCTACTATGGGATTTTGTTTTTTATCGGTTCATGCGTGCTCATTTGCGGCCCAAATCTGAGCTTGGTTTGAGCAACCACTGATAGAAGACGGGCCATGCCGCGTCCTTCCGTTTCCCACATGCTCAACAACACTAGGCCACCTGCCAGTGACACAGCCGCCGCTCGCCTCTCCCCGAGCCATAATAAAACGACAAGCGTCCCTCTCGCCCATCCCCACTCATCCCCACTCCCTCGCACCCACTCTTACTCCTCCTCGTCGGCGCAAACCCTATCCCAAACCACCGTCGTGATGCGTCCCGCCAAGTGGTTTGGCAAGGCCAAGAATGTCCACGAGGCGGGGAGCTCGCGCCGCACCCAGCCACCCGCAGCCACAGCTCGAGCCGCACCAATGGTGGAGCCGTTCCAACTGGCACCACTGGCTGCACCAGCCGTCTAATCCGCCACACCCAACAGGGCTGCCAGGAGACCTCTACAAGGAGTCGGACTACGTCGTCCTCTCCGATGAGGATTAGCTCCGGCGAGCGGTGGCCCTCCTATCTATCTAATTTTTTTTGTTTATTTTTATTTTTGTACCATAAAAGTTAGCCGTTTGTGGCCCCTCCCCAATCTATGGACAAGTAAGCACCCCCGTAGGGCCTGCAATCCCCCCCCCCCCCCCCCCCCCCCCCCCCCCCCCCTTTCCCTCCTCGGACCGCTACTCAAACCGACCAGATCCGGACAGAATCGCAGCCCTGTAGGAGATGCCCTTATGTCAGTATCATGTACTTACCTTTTTTTTTTGCTTTATTAATTTGAAGTTGAGCACTCTGTGTCGTTTTTTTGAAATAGACGCAGTACCATAATGACAGCTTGAAAGCGTATTCTTCTGGACTACGTAAACTTTTGTAAGAGGCGTGCCCCACTGTTCACCGCCGTGTTCAGGAAAAATTACTCACAAAACAGCCGTTCCCAATTTTGAAACTTAAATGCAAATCCAAATCCCCACCACCACCAAACCCCTTTCCGCCGTCGTCGTCGCCGGCGTCTCCTCCGTCTCCCGTAGTGCCGGGCGGCGGTAGCGGCCATGGGGGTCAAGAACCTGTGGGACATTCTCGACTCCTGCAAGCAGAAGCTGCCGCTCAACCACCTCCAGTGAGTCTCAAAACCCTCGCTCGCTTGCCCGCCTGCGTGTTCCTCCCTCACTCTCCTGCCCCCGCTGATCCCGTGGTCTCCGTGGTTGGTGGCTCAGGAACAAGAAGGTGTGCGTAGATCTCTCCTGCTGGCTCGTGCAGTTCTGTAGCGCCAATCGCTCGCCGGCTTTCGTCAAGGACAAGGTCTACCTCAAGAACCTCTTCCACCGCATCCGCGCCCTCCTCGCCCTCAATTGCAGCCTCATCTTCGTAACAGGTCAATCTCGGATTCTCTACCCTACTAATGGATCCCCACCTGGGGCTGGGAAATTTAGCGAGTAGGATTGAATGACATGGGATACCAGAGCAGGGTTCGTCATAAAATTCAGTTCTTCTGGTGTTTTCTTGTCTTCAGATGGGGCAATACCTTCAATCAAGTTGGCTACTTATAGACGCAGGCTGGGATCCAATTCTGAGGTCAGTTAAAATTTAACCAAACCCACACTTCCTGGATTGATGCGACCAAATTCATTTGTGTAAACCCAGTTGTTGATTCACTTTAGGCTAATTGTGACGAGACGACTTCACAACCGTTGACCTCGCTGCGTCGGAATAAGGGATCAGAATTCTCACGCATGATTAAAGAGGCGAAGCATCTTGGTTTGGCCCTGGGCATCCCTTGCTTGGATGGGTAGGTTTCTTTCTTCTCCAATCAATCTATTGATTGATAATAAGGCCTGAAAATATTAACACCCCCCCTGTAACTGTATTCCTTTGCTTTGTTTAATAGCGTGGAGGAAGCGGAAGCACAATGTGCATTGCTAGATTTAACCTCGTTGTGCGTAAGTACAATACTTTTCCTAGTTCATTAACAACTCAATTTACAGATCAAAAATGAAAAAAAAGAAAGCATCACCTGGTATCATGTATGTTACTTATTTCTTGCTTATGTTATTTCAGGAAGGCTGTTTTACATCAGATTCAGATGCTTTTCTTTTCGGCGCAAGGACAGTTTACAGAGACGTTTTCATAGGTACTGCTGGTTTATTGAATGTTACTATAATTATAAAGAACCCTTACATTCTCTGCTTCTTTCTTTTTCATTGCAAAGCTGTCCTATTTGGGTAGCTCAAATTCTTGTGATTTTCTCATATTCACTCTTAACTTAGGGGATGGCGGTTATGTCGTTTGCTACGACATGGAGGACATAGAGAAAAAGCTTGGTTTTGGCAGGAAATCACTGGTATGTTGCATGACCTATCCTGCTTTGACTTGATCATATGGGATATCTTGTAGATGATAATCTGACTCTTCCATGAAGCACTTCTTTTTTTGCGGGGACCATAAAATGCTATATGACCAAAAAAACAAGAATTTTAATAAATAATTCCCCAAGAGCACTTGATCTTGGAATAGATTCGGAAAATTATATTCGGAATAGTTCTATCTGTTAAACTAGCACAGTAATATTAGATAATTACCAGACAGAGTTATTTTGTAGGTACTAAACAAAATTACCTTTGATATTACAGTTTTTTTTTCAGCGAGCTGGCATGCATTGTTAGCTAGAGGTCACTGGCATTTGCACAAAAAATAAAGCTGATTTGTGCCATAATGTGCTCAGTCTGGTAAATGGTGAACAACAGTAGCAGGATGCCACCTGCCACCAATAACTAATTAAAAGACTCAAATTTTTGTATTTTACTTGTTTCTGCTTCTTCAGGAGTTTTGAAGCGCTTCCTATTTTCTAGTCCTAGAATGTACATATTTCATCTGTTTCTTTGAACTGGTTCTAACTCTTCCAAAATTTCCAGATATCACTTGCAGTGCTTCTTGGTTGTGATTATTCTAGTGGAGTTCGCGGCTTTGGCCCGGTAAGTACGGAATGCATAGTATCTGTTTTGGACTGCTGACTCTGTAATACTTATAACTTAGTACAGTGTGATTGTATTGCAATTGTTCTTATACTTTACTATCTGAAACACTATAGTTTGTAATGGTTCTTTTAAGTGCTTCAGGAAGCAGCATGCCGTCTAGTAAAGTCCGTGGGAGATGATTCCATCCTTGATCAGATTTTATCTGATGGAGTAAAAGCTACGAGGAAATGTAAAGGGAAAAAAGTTGGCATTGGCCAAAACAAGGCTGGTGACGGTGACATGTGCAAAAAAACAAGTACCTTTGGTAAACAAGTTTGTAATAAGTATTTTGTAGCCATGTAGCTAGATCTTACCTCGTTGTACCACACACAGATAATTCACTGTATTTTCTTGTTTACAGAGGTTGGGATGAGCCAAGATTCTGGTGTCCACTTCCATGAGGTAATAAACGCGTTTCTGGAGCCAAAATGCCATTCGCCTGATTCCGAAGATGTGCGGAGGTAATTAAATATTGGATAAATGTACTTGTTTGGTTTATTAGCTTCAGGTTTATAAAAGATGTAGGAAGCCGTCCTTCTTCTTTAGCTAGCTCTCCTCTTCTCTTGTTTTTGGGTGTGGGGGAGGAAATGCCCCATGCGCCATGCCCATGGTGCACAACATATATAGGGGGATTGGCTTACTGGTTTCTTCTGATTATTAATATTTTTGTATGTCCATAGGGTATGCTGCCAGCACCCATTTCGTCGGTCAGAGTTCCAACAGATATGTGAGAAATATTTTGAATGGACCCCGGAGAAGACTGGTATGTTGAATCCTAACCTGTTATGCCTGGATTGAGCAGCTATATGCCATAGCTATGTACTATCATTGTTTACTTATGTCCTTGAGCATGTCTGCAGATGAATACATCCTTCCTAAGATAGCTGAGAGAGAACTTCGAAGGTTTTCAAATCTTCGCTCGACGTCTTCAGCTCTAGGAATGAAACCATTATTGAGTGAGGTAGTAGCTTTGCGTGCTCATGTTATTTTTGAAGTAAACATTCTAGTTCTACTTACTTATCAAGTCTAAGCATCTAATTTGCAGATTCCAGTACCATGCCCTGTATTAGCAATTACGAAGCAGCGAAAAGTTCACGGGAGTGAGTATTATGAGGTTTCATGGAGAAACATGCATGGGCTCCAAGCTTCAGTGGTTCCAGGGGATCTTATTAGAAGGTAGCAGTAGTTCTGTCCCTCCTCTTCTATACCACAACGGCCAATCGCTTAAGGATTCAGTTTGCTAACCTTCTGAAGTCCTGTGCAATTACAGCGCATGTCCAGAAAAGATAACTGAATTTTTGGAAAAGAAGGATGAAGAGAAGAAGCAAAAGAGGAAGGCTAGGCCCAAGAAATCAACACAACAAGCTGAAGTAAAAGATGTTGATGCTCGGCTCCAAGAACTGTTGCTTGGTATCGAGTCGGAGTATGCCACGTTTCCGCCTGCAAGCAACTGCCCTCAGACAGCAGATGTACATGCAGTGGTACCTGCCATGGATATAGTTGATCTGTCTTCTCCATCTCCGCCCCTCCGGGCTTGCAAGTCTCAAAAGTTCATCGGATCGACCGCAGCTACCATGAATGGGAATGATCTGCAGTGCCAGAGTCTGCTGACCAGTATGACAGAGTCACAGAGTAGCACCCAGTCAAGTGATGCTCAGAATTTGGAGTCACAGAGTAGCACCCAGTCCAGTGATGCTCTGAATTTCACCCTGGACGACGACCTGATCGATCTTTCCTCGCCCCTGCCTCTGGCTGCTGATAGACCTTGCAGCTCGCAAGACTTGCCAACCCACAACGAAGCTGAAAGAAGAGCTCTGACAGATCTAAGCAATCTCCCTGAGAAAAGCATCATGCTGGTGCTTCTTCATATCACGTGCATAAAATTGGAACAAGTGATGGCTTCGAAGCATCACCGCCAGTCGTCCATGGGGCCCGGGTATCCAGTAGCCAAAGTAATTTACAGATTCATCCATTAGCAGGATCAGAAGCTTGCGCCATTGATTTGTGTTCGCCTTCTCCTGCTGTCATCGACAGGAGAAGGAACCGTAAGCATGACAAGAATGTAATAGACATTAGCAAGGCTGACAGTAGTGTTATCTCTACTGAGGAGGGCGACGAGGATGATCATGAGAGGAAAGCGAGAGAGCTTAGATCGTTTCTGAAGAGCATAAGAGATGAGCTGTGGTAATATATGAACACGTGATCAATTTGGTGTATCTGATCAGTTGCTGGTGCTTACACATGTATGTAGAGTTTTTTTTTTTACATGGATGAAACTGTCCAAGCCCTGAGCAGCAGCAGGCCGTGCGCCACCATGCCGCAGAGGAAGCCCAGCGCGGCGCTGGAGCCGACGAGGGACACGGCGGTGCAGACGAGCATGACGAACGCCTCAGCCTTGGACGACATGTCCCTGGCGGCGATGGCCAGCTCCACGCCGGCGAAGAGCAGCAGCACGCCGAGCAGCCCGACCGGGAAGTTTGTGAGCACGCGCAGCACGGAGCCACCGAGGAGCAGCCCCAGCGCCAGCTTGAGCCCGCCCAACGCCGCCACGCACGCGCCACTGCGGCCGCCGAACTTGTACTGCCCCGCCAGCCCACCGGCGCCGTGGCAGCACGGCATAGCGCCGAACCAGCAGCCTACCAGGTTCATGGCGCCCATGGTCACCGACACCGACGTCGCCGACGCCTCCTTCTCCGGGAACAGGTCGCGCGTCAGCTTGCACACGGCCACCACCGAGTTGAGCACCGAGAGCGGGATCTGCGGCACCGCGCCCTTGATGAACCCTTGCTTCCAGGCCTCCCTCGATATGTGCACCACGCGCATCCTCGACGGTCCCACCCGGAGCTCCCTCACCGCCGCCGGATGCCGGATGATGGCGAACACGACGCCCAACACGAACACAATCACCGCCGACGGGATCGCCGACGCCCAGCGGCGCCTCCAGCTCCTGCGGCTGTTGTTTCCCTGTCCTTCTTCCTCTTCTTCTTCCTGGGCGGCGGCAACGGTGCCCGGCGCCACTTGGACGCGGTCTTCGCCGGCTCCGTTGACGAGGACGATGAAACAGACGGCGGCGAGAGCGAGCACGAGGCCGTCGAGCCCGGCCCAGGGCCGGCGCGTGCCCGCGGACTTGCCCTTGCCGAGGTCCTGCTCGTAGCGTATGTACTTGACGGCGGCCATGGCGAAGTTGAGGCCCTGCGCGAGCTGGATGCCGCGGACGACGGGGAGCGGGACGAACCAGTAGACGAGCTTCATGAGGCGGGTGACGCCGAGGAGGAGGACGAACGCGGCGGTGAGGATGCCGGCGGCCATGATCTCGGGGATGTCGAACGACGGGTCGGAGAGGGCGGCGGCGGCGATGGACTTCATGGGCTGGACCGGCATGGGCACGCCGTAGACGAGGCCCGTGACGGCGTTGTAGACGCCCGTGAAGATGAGCGTGGTGCCGAGGTCGAGGTTGCGGGAGAGCGCGAGCGAGAGCACGATGGGGATGTAGGTGCCCAGGTCGCCCATGGCGCCGTTGAGCTCCGACCACGCCGACCCGAACGTCAGGTTGTCCCGCGCCCGGGCGAGCAGGGAGGACGGTCGCTTGGTGCCGCCGTGCAAGTCGGAGAGCGCCTCAGGGTCCGCGGTGGTGGCCATTGCCGATGTCATCTTGTTTGTTAGCTTAGGCGTCAAATGGGGCGCAGGATTTATAGGAAGAGGCATGAGTGACGTCGATGCTGCTCGTTGTACTTGGTATATGCTTGCTTGCAAAGTTGCAATTGTAGTACATTGCATATTTACATGTTGGCAAACTAGATAACGTATATCTTCTTGTGTTGTACTATATGTATCATGTATGTATGAAATATTGAACTGGTAGCGAGTAAAACTGTGTGCCAGTAGGTGCTGGCTTCTACTATGCCAGTTTATCAGGACATAGGGCGAACTGAACTGAGCTGATGATGGCCCATGCGCACACCAAGAGGCAGGCAGAGCAGCAAAAGTCAGCATGTACGTACATACGCTACTCCCTCCTTGCTCTAGTTTAATGGTATTCATAAATTTGATTCTGAGCCGCAGACAGAGATATTTTGACATGACAAAACCAAACCCAACCTGAGAAACAGAGATTGGCTGCTGTCGGTTGACTTTGATTCCAGGTGGTTCTCATCACCAGTCAGATGCCTACTTCCCAAGGCCAACACTCGCCGGTGGCGTCAACTCAACATATGATTATTAATCAACTAAAGTAGAGAGAACACATTCGGTGTAAAGGTTTTGCTAAGCCAAACAAGAGAAAGATTAATTACGAGCCGTCCATCCGTTAGCAGGACAGATGCCTTTTCTGCTCTTTGGCCGTGTGCAAACGTAATGGAATGAGGGAATTCTTCCTCCCCAGCATGATGATCATCGCCTCCTGCTACAATGGTCGCCTAGGCATCACGCGTCTCAATGCGCCCAATGACAACGACCCCACGGCTCACATCACTAAAAAAATACTCCATATATACGATTTGCACCTTGCATCGAATTCGAAAAGGATGGATCATGTATGCGCAGCACCTACAAACAGTTCGCAGAAAAGGATGGATCATCTATTGCCAAAATAAACTCTGCACTCACTTCCAGAGTTAAAATCTGGGCAAAATGTAAGGTACAGAAAGTATGCCATACTGGTCTGGTTGATGTGGCACAATTAGTTAGGCTTTCGAGTTGCCGGAGAATGCAAACATGAATCCAACCAAAAGAGCAACCAGGAGCGCAAGCAGAGCAGCTAGAATGCTCAAACTGTTGCCTTGTCTTCTCCTTGTACCATCCACCTGTGCAGGCTGCCCGTCTTTCGGAATGGGACCGGCACGCGGCGCACGTGACGAAGCTCCAGGCACCACATCCCCGAACGATTCTAGCGTGGCAGAAGTCGGCGCTGCGACTTCTGGTTCTAGGATTGAAGAGTCCTCCAAGTCTGTTTCCAGTGATATCACTTCCTTGCACCGCTCCATTGCGTCCTGCAGGTAGCACAAGCAAAGGGTGCGTCAAGCCAAGCGTGCTATTCACATAGCTTAATTATTTTGGACATGAGAGTCCAGATCCCCTGGTGCTTTCAGACTATAGCTAGGGAGAGAACATAAGCACCTTTGTTGTCTCTGATTGTTGCAAGTAGTCACAAATATAAGAGCCAGCAAACCAAGGAATCAGAATCCTTCGAGGGAATGAGAAACTATAAGGTTCTCTGCTTGCAAAAAGAAAAAGGATGTGATCAGTTGCGTAGAGAAACACACATTGCAGAGATGCTCTGAGTAACACAAACTACATCAGTGGCGTGCACGTTTTTTCCGCTTATAATCAAAGGAAAACATTTCTTATTTGGATACATTGATCAAAGAAGAAAAATATAAACAGACGAGGCTTCCATAAAACTGTAAAATATAGCGGGTGTACTTTTCGTTCTATTTAAAACAGAAAAATTTCCCCAGATGATAGGAAATACCTCAACTCATGAAAAATAACTTGTGTGGCCTTCTGAGATGGTAAATTCTCCACATCATTAGTCGTTGAGTCATCATCCGCCTCATCGAGGATGATATCCAATCTGCTTCGCAGGCTAGCTATGATATCCACCTTAATAGGGAGTAGGATAGGTAGAACGGAAGCATAAATACTATTAGTTTACTAACCATTAAAATATATCACATAATTCTAACAACTAATTTACAATGACTCCTTTAAAAAAGAAGTTAAAATCACAAGAATTAAACCAATGCGGGACAGATCTATCATGTTAACTCTTTGGACATTCAATTAAATTATAATAAGGAGCAACAAATACTACAGTGGCAAGTAACTTGCAAAAAAAAAAAAGGTAACAATGAAAAGCACCACTAAGTGAAAACAAATATCTACGGTTCAGACACCGAATAATTATGAAGCATATATAATTACCAAAGGGTTCTATTGTTAAACTTCGGTAGATTATTAAAATTCCAAATCCAGTTTAGAAATGCCAACCAAAATGCCTCTTCATTTTCACCATGATTAGTTTTTTAATTGATATTCAGTCATAAAATTGGTGGTTTCAAGCTCGAACAGTTGCATGTGAAGCTGTTATAGTAAAAAGGTGACAACTCAATACAAGGTTCAGAATAAGCTGATAGCAATGCAAATTTTATCTCATAAATACCTTCAGGTCAGATATAGCTTCCGAGATAGATTCTTTTGGGCCTAAGTATGCCAATGCACTGACAGATCCAGCAAAGAGAAGCAACCCAGAAACTCCCTCTGAACTGCATTCTTTAGTGTAAGCGCTAGCTATTAGGCTCGGAATAATTATATTAAGATAAATCAACCATAAAATAAGATGGAAAACAGCATTAGATGAGGCACCTCCAGCAGGCAAATTGGTCTTGAAAGGTACAAGAAAATCGACTTTGTGTGAGCTCTCTGAAGTGACTTTCATATCATCCGAAAACTAGACGAAAACAAAGAGAGAACAATATAAGCTTAACTGGGTGTTAAACACAAGCAAAATTAGACATGACAAATTGTCATAGCTTAGAATTCACTATCATTCTTTAAGGTGATGACATTATCAGATTTTCTGCACTGATCCAACTAAAATAAAGGCCAAGAAGTGGTAATTTACCAGAACTCCATCAATTAAAGCTTTGGCATTCTGCACTTCCTTTGTGAGATGACTGATTGCCTTTGAAATAACTTTCTTAAAAGGCTCTGCTTGAACAACTGTCAATCTATGCCAATATGCATTGTACTAATCAGTCTGGAATGCGACAAGCAGACATAACATTGACAAATTCACGGATTTGCTGAACTGACAAGCATAGTTGTTTGTTTATGTACTTTAATATTTAACAAATTTAGTTCACTTAAAATGACACCCTTCTAGCTTTGGAACATAAATGGCACAATAATTGCTTAGCAAACTAGTAGGCAGCAGTCTAAAAGTCGTACCTTGTGTCAAAATTGTATGTGCATCTGAAAGTTTGAAGTGAAGTTAACAATTTGCTAAGTTTGAAGTCACATGGCCTTAAGCTTCCTGATGCCATCTCACATATACGACAGGCCCACCTGTAACACATAGAAGTTCATATGTTATGACCTACGTGCGTATTAAATGTATTTGTTGATGCTCCTTCCATAAAGGAGCTGAAATCAGAATTCATTTAAGCAATGTCAAATTTCCATCGCCAATAACCATTATTGACACAACAAATTAGGATAACCACAATAAAAGAACCAGATAAGAATTGCTGAAATCCAAACTTGGCACATCCCTTAAGCTTGATCAATTCAAAGTACTAAGAGCATCTCTAGAAGAGCCTGTAAAAATCAGACCCTTAAAACACGTATAAGTCGAACTGTAAAACGATTTTAAGGGCTCAAAACCGCCCGGACAGAACAGATACCATAAAATTAAACTGTAAAACTGAATATTCCCTGTAGTCTTCTTCTTCCTTCCAACACCGCCATACGTTTCCCAATCCCCTCAGTCAAATCACGCGCATTCGTGACCGAATCGACTGCTCCACCATGGCGGTTTTCATTGCCCGCCGTGTGCCGTCCACGCTGCCGCAAGCCGGTCCGATTCTGAAACCGCGTGGTAGAGCTAGCTGCCCTCCAATCGATCGATCCATCCAGCATACAATGTACAGATACACATGAGCTAGTTGAGCTAGCTCAAATCTATAGATCGATCCAAGCTCACGCGTAGGTGAGTACTAGTTGAGCTAGCTAGTACACATGAGCTTGTTGAGCTAGCTCAAATACGTAGTAGATCGACCGATCGATCCGAGCTCACGTATGTGAGTGCTAGTTGAGCTAGCTCAATCTGGCTACGCTTGCACGCGTGGAGACGGTGCGCATCGCGCGCTGCAGCTGCTGCTGTCTAACATGTGGTGGTCCCGCGCCGCCGGACGCCGCTGGAGCAGACAAGACGACCACAACGGAAGCACGGCTGGCCATGGCCATCGCCGCTGCACTCTCCGCCGATTCCGGTGAGTTTGGCGTCCTCACCATGAAGCTTCGGGGCGAATTTTGACCGGACTCCGGCGAGTCTATTGGCGGAAGGCGTTGGCGGGAACTGAAATTTCCCAACCGCTAGCGTTGACTGGTATTCAGGGCTCTGGCAGAATTGCCTCAGAAACTTTAGATACACGGGTCTGCGGCCGTGTTCACAGTGCCCTGTAAAAAAGTTTAAGGGTCTGTTCGGGTCCGTTTTTTCGATTAAAACTGTAAAAGTCGGTTATTTTATAGGTTTGACCACTTTTACGGGCTCTGCTAGAGATGCTCTAAGAATATGGTCCCAGCCTGCCACACAACTTTTGGGGGAAGGGAACCAAAGTAAAGATGGCAAAAATAATACAGCACCTTCTTGGGCTGTAAGAGAGATGAATGAGCAGCCTCTCATCAAAGTCACTGCCATACCAAGGAACTGCCTGAGAAACCACTCTAATAACCTACAAAAATAACAACAGTTGATAATCTGAACAACGGGATGCCCTAGTACAAGGAATAACAGAAAAATCAAGAAGTTGTTGTACATGCCTAAAATATCAGAAAACCACTGGCAACACAATCTACAACACATATGCCAGCAGAAGGTACACCCACCTCAAAACTTATAAAAAGAATCAAACCAGAAGTTGGTACTGGTTGTTCTAAAGAGGCCGTTATGGGATAGTAAAGGCTGTTAGAATTGCAAGGTAGAGGTAGCCTACTTGTTACATTCAAGTTGAGATGAGGCCAACATTCTTACAGCAAAGACCAGAGAACCTAGGCGGTAGAAGGGCCAGGTAGGGGAGGATAGTTGGGCCAGATCGGCACATCAGGTTGGCTAATTGGCAAGCTTTACTAGAAAGACAAGAGATATAGGACCAACATGAGCATGTCTATTTGATTTGATAAGCGTTAACAATTTGTAGCATCATCTTATACTAGAAATATTTTGTAGTCATCAGAAAATATAATACAGAACGTCTAATATGAAGCAATCACCAAACATGATTTGTAAAATCTTCTCCTTTCTGTAGTACTATGAGGCAATAGCTGGGACTTGAATTCCATTATATCTTCTTGTAACTTTATTTTGTTACCATATAAATAAGTAAATATGCCTATCTCATTCCAAATAGCAAATCCACATACAAGCAAGTTAACAGAACTAAAAGGTGGCCTAGCGGCCCAACAACAGTAGTACAGTTATTTAGTCACCTGCGATAAAACAGCAGGAGAAGTCGCTTTGAAGGAGCCTTCAGAAGCCCATATATAGATACCTATGACACTCATTCCTCCAAGAGCATCCTTGACACCTGCAAACCAGGAGAACATTTGAGTAACATTCTCAAATAAATAGTTATTCTGAGTCGAAACGACAAAAAAAGTTGTGCTAGCATAGTGAGTTCGAGCAAAAGATTCGAAACATGGCCGAATTCTGAATTTAGTTGACCAAGCGACTCGCATTAGACACATATTGCTGGTTTGCAATACCTAAGGTCTGAAACTTACAGGAGATATTGTTGCAAACTCAGAGTGCTACTGCATTAAACACATAAATTTAGTCTGCATCTAAAAAAAATAGACTCGGAGTTTTCAATTTGATAAGTGCTACTGTGATCCTACGGTAGCAGATACTGGTATTGTCAGGGGTTTGTGCAGAGTATAAGTGATGAGTAGAGACTTCACCTGTCGAGCGTGCTCTGCAACCCAGTCGACATCGAACTGGAGCGTCGGCGGCGCGTCAGAAGAAGCTGCGGCGCCCCCTTTCCCACCCCCCTTAGACTTGGCCTTGCCAGCCGAGGGGGCGGCGGCCCGGAGGGAGCACGCGGGCTCGCCTGCGTCGGTGGGCGGCGTGGGGAGCAGGGAGTAGACGAGGGCGCGGTCGGAGGAGGCGCTGAGCTTTCCGACCACCAGCCCCACCTGCACGCAGGAAGAACAGATCAAATCAAACATCCACCTCCACGGCAACGCGGCCTGCCTCTGCCTAGGATGCGATTGGAAGAGGAAGGAAGGCAAAGTGACCTGAGATCGAGGGGCGCCGGAGGAGGCGACGCCTTCCTCGAAGGCCTTGATGCGTGCCTCGTCGGCGACTACCGCTTTCACCATCGCTCCGCGGCGGCAGGGCGATCTGGTCGTCTGCACCGGAGGCGTCGAGGAGACGTCACCTTTTTTTTCTTACCTGTCGAGGAGTCGTCACTTCACGTGATGCAACGTACGGCCCACCGCTTTCCCCACCTCATTCACGTAAATAATAATTTGCACCGTATTCGCTGTCGGTTTGCGTAAACCAGTTATCCGCTTTTAGCTGTGATATCACTCTCTCACAGTCGCAGTGAAGAGGAAGCGGCAGCGGCGGCAGCAGCAGCACTTTCCCCACTAGAACGAGGAGGAGGAAGAAGAAGGAGGCCGCAGCCTGCTCAAATCCACAGCAGCTGAGCTGTATGTGCTGAGCTGAACTCCGGGAAGGCGCAATGCGAGGTCCCCTCGGCGCCATCATTGGCCGCCTCGGCTCCGCCGCCGCCGGAGCCGGAGGAGACGACGCCGCGACCGGCATCATTCGCCACGACCGCAAGTGCCGAGACCTTCCATTCCTCGGCCTCTTCGCCGCCTTCTGGGTCGCCATGATTGTCAACTCCAGCTTCGGGTTCAACCAGGGCAATCCGCTCAGGTCGCTCTCCATTCCCCCAACTTTTTGTTTGTAGTCTCTCTTCAGCCGCTGTCGGTGCCGCTTAGTTTCGATTCATCTTTGCTTTAGGGGTGACTCCTTTTGGTGAATGCGTGCCACATTTGCTCATTCTGCTCTTGTTTGATTTTAGATCTTTGATATTTGCTACTTCCAAATGACAGTATAAAATGCAAGAAGTGACTGTTGCCTATCTTGGAGCTTTCTTCCACTGGATGCAGCCATGCAGGCACCCTTAGTATCACTAATCGTAGAAACTAGGGCCTAGCCAAGCAAGGTGGATCCTTACTTTGCACCGTCACCTCCAATTGAGAACACACACCAGCAAAGCAAATCAGTGGTCCTGAAAATATTCTGTTGCTCACATTGCCACCATCCATATAGTATTGCTGTTCCCTTCTTTTGGCACAGCTCATTTAAAGAGCTGCAGAGATTTATTGATGTAGCTGCCCGTTCTTACGAACATCAAGTCGCCACAGAGAAAGGGGTGATTGTACAGGGTGAAAGCATTTCGTGTGTTACTCATGTTGCCACTGTTAAAAATTGTTTTTAGAATTTAGAATGCCTTTGTTGGTGAAGACATCTATATATATCTGACATGTTATGCTCTGATCATGTAGGCTGACTTATGGACTAGACTACAGAGGGAACATATGTGGCAGCAAACATGGTGATCCAGATTTGAGTGAGCTTGATGTTCGTTACTGGATGAACCCCAACCAGGTGTACCAAAGTGGACTAAAAGACAGCAAAATTAATCTAGCTGATGCTAAGTCCATCTGCCTGATGGAATGCCCCTTCCCTGCGGAAGATGGGCTGAACTTTGTATGTGACTACCCGGAAGGTGACATACGGCTCTCTGTCGATGATTGGATCGACAGGGACTACGATTACTTTGAGTATCTCACACCAGACATGAGGAACACTTCTCTTCAGTTGCAGGGTCCATGTTACCCCATCATATTTCCAAGTATAAATGGTAAGTCTGACATGAATATTTGAATATAAGGTCCTCGAATATTCAGCAAGGTGCTGCCAGTTCCTCATGGATGTGAAGTACATGCGCTAATTTGGTCTCTTTCTGCCTCCGCAGTCTACTGGAGCTGCCAGTTTATTGCACGGCCATCCAATGTCTCTCTGAAGCATTGGCAGCAGATGGGTGGTGCCAGCATTGATGAAAACATGCTAATAGATAAGACAATTCACAATACCATCAACTATAAATCTTCGGTCTTAAAGGTTTGTCTTGGTACTACTTGCACTGTTGGTTCATTTATCTGTCTCTCAAGAAATATATTCTGCCTATCCGACATGTCTGTCCGTGTATAGGAAAAGCACAGTTTTGCTCTCTGGATGAGCATTATTTTATACAAGCTACATAACATTTTTTTGCGAATGCCCGTACAAGCTACATAACATTAAATGTTCATACAGCAAGGAAATACTTGCAGCCACATGTCTTGCTAAAACAAACCAGCAGCCACATGTGATGAATATTTTTCGGTTCCATTTGTTAGATTCAATTTGAGAGTTAGGGTCCTGCAAATAAATAAATAAATAGCTGAGAGCCTTGCACATGCTTGCATGTCTATATGTAGATTATTGGAACTGATACCTTTTTATTTTGTACAGAGATATGTTGCAGATATTGGGAAATCCTGGCCTGTGTTAATCGTTTGTGGGGGATTACTCCCCCTTTTCCTGTCGTTGATATGGTTAGCGATGATCCGCTATTTTGTTGCTGGGATGCCATGGATAACAGTGATCCTCTTCAATGCTCTTGTAATATCTGTCACGATGTTCTTCTATATAAAAGGTAGGATGCTCCACCCAACTCGTAAGTGATAGCTAGTAAGTACTAATACTAGTATTATAATCCCTTCGTTCCATATTGGTTGTCGCTGATTCAGTACATAAAATGGCATCGTGTGATCTTTATCAGCATAAATTGTATTAACATATTCCCATATATTCTGACTGTTTTACGTGCTCAGCTGGCTGGATTGGCAATGATCCCTTAACTGTTGTAATCGGTCCAAGTGATCCATATATTAGCATAGGTGGACGGGTATGCTTGTACCTCCTATTGATATAGATTTAACACAACTCTGCTAACCTTCTTGATATCTCATCATTCTTTTTTGTTTTCAGGAAATAAGCCACCTTCATGTTGCTGCTGTATTGATGACTGTAGTAATGATCATTGCTTTCTTGACTTCAATAGCTATTGTTCGGCGTGTATTGATAGCGTCATCCGTCCTGAAGGTGTGTATGGTCCACTTGCTTCGCGGGCACACTGTTTCCCTCAATAAGCTGTGTATTTTCTGAGCACTCGTCATGAACTGGATGTAGGTGGCTGCAAAGGTCATTGGTGAAGTCCAGGCACTAATTGTTTTTCCGGTTGCACCATACTTTGTCCTTGCTATCATCTATATGTTCTGGTTTTCAGCCACACTATATCTCTTCAGCTCTGGTCAAGTTTTACAAAATGATTGCAAAGCTGACTGCTGTACGTATGATCTAAAGCTGGGAAAGGTAAATTGTGACAACTGTTGTGGGTACAGTGTCCATTACACCCCTCATATTGGCATTGCCATTTTTTTCCACCTATTTGGCTGTTACTGGGCAACACAATTCTTCCTCGCATGCTCTTCAACTGTAATTGCTGGATCAGTTGCTTCGTACTACTGGGCACGTGGTGAAATATCAGTAAGCACCACACAAACCTCACACTGGCAAATAACTCTAATTATGGTAGATGTGAAGTTCCCAGTGACTTTCATTACCTCCACCAGCTAATTGTGCGGCACGATGTTGTATGCAGCATGACATACCGTTTCATACCGTGGTGTCTTCCCTGAGGCGCTTGTTGCGCTATAGTCTTGGATCTGTGGCTCTAGGTTCACTGATCGTGTCCATCGTAGAGTGGGTGCAGTCCATACTTAAAGCACTACGCCGTAGGCTGAAAACAGTTGATTCAGCTGGTGAAAGCAGCTTTGAGAAGACTGTGTCATCTTCATCTCACTGCTGCTTAGGCTGCATAGATTGGACAATCAAATCAGTGAACCGGAATGCTTATATCGTGGTAAGTATCAACAGGTCTTCTACATGTTTCCTTCGTAACGTGTATGTTATCTTCTTGCCGGTATATGTGCTGTTTAGTTTCCCTTGTTAGTGTTGTGATAGTTGCGCCGATACGAATGGGTTTCTCAACATTGCTCATTGCTAGTGCAGATTGCCACTACAGGGAAAGGATTCTGCAAGGCGTCTGAGCTCGCAACCGGGCTAATAATGAACAACATACTGCGCATCGGACAAGTGAACGTCATAGGGGATGTGATCCTCTTCCTGGGAAAGCTCTGTGTGAGCCTGTTCAGCGCGCTCTTCGCGTTCCTCATGCTGGACAACCACAAGTACAGATCTGCTCACAACAAGATATCATCTCCACTCTTCCCTGTGCTGGTAAGCAATTTTCGAAACACGGTCGTTACACCGGATCCATCTTTGTTGCGTACATATGTATCTCAACTTAGCTAACCGGGGGCGTTTGCAGCTGTGTTGGGCGCTTGGTTACGTGGTGGCTCAGCTTTTCTTCGGGGTGGTGGAGACGTCTGTGGAGACGATAATTCTGTCATTCTGCCAGGATGCAGAGGAGCACGAGGGGGAGGCTCAGTATGCGCCCCCTCTCCTGATGGAGACGCTGGGTGACCCAAGCCAGCTGCAGAGACTCACGCAGGGGCCTTGATGAAGCTTCTCAGCATCGATCTAAGTGGTGTTGGTAGTATAATAAGGGATGTAACACTAGTAGTCTGTTTGACCTGTGGTGTTGGGCGGGTGACAACTGTTGACCGTTGGTTTTTCTTGGTGACGGAAAAACCTCTAGTGGAGGATGTTAATTAGTTTGTGACACATTCATAGACAGTTAATTCTTGGTTCAAACCAGTCTGCGCCAGCACACCCGTTACAAAGCTACAGAAAGAAGCTAAATCCGGACAAATTGGAAAATATGCACATATTTTATGGAAATGAATTAAATGTACTAACCATTCTAAAAGTACTCCCTCCGTCCAGGATTACTAGTCCCCTAGGGCGCGTTTGGTAGCCGGGGGGGGGGGGGGGGGGGGTGATATGGAGTGTCCAGCCAGGCCCGTGTCCACGATTACTAGTCCCCTAGGGTGCGTTTGGTAGCCTTGGGGAGGTCCAGCCAGGCCCGTGGGGAGGTTTGGTAGCCTTGGGGAGGTCCAGCCAGGCCCGTGGGGAGGTCCAGCCAGGCCCGTGGGGTGCAAAGTCACTCAGTTCGTTTGGTTCCATATGACCAAAATTTTGGCCAGCATGAAAGTACAAGGATGCCGCCTAGAGGGGGGTGAATAGGCGCTTTAAAATAATTACGATTTAGGCTTGAATAAATGCGGAATAAAACTAGCATTTTAATTTATCAAGCACAAAACCTATACAAGCTAGGTTTACCTTTGTGCACCAACAACTTATGCTAAGCAAGATATACAAATATGTGATAGCAAGAAAGATGACTTCAAGCACGATGGCTATCACAAAGGTAAATGCATAAGTAACGAGCTAGAGTATAGAAATAATCAAAGCACAAGGAGACACCGATGTGATTACCGAAGTTCCTTCTCAAGGGAAGTACGTCTTCGTTGGAGAGGTGGGGAGCCACCTAGGCGCTCCTCAATAGCATGGATGTGCACACCTTATTCTCCTTGAGCTTCTCCGGTGAGGGAGATTCTCGTTTCCACTATGAGGTCGTCTTGAAGGCGGTGACCAAACCTTACACGAGGTTGAGGCTATCTCCACAAGTAAGTTGGAGGCTCTCAACGAAGCTTCTTACAACAAGGTGGAAGCCCCAAGCACTAACCGTCTAGGCTGCTCAATACACCCAAGAGGAACAATCTCTCCAGTGACCAAGCACCCAAGAGTAACAAGCTCACGAACTTCTCTTTCACGAATCCCGTGGGGAACTCAAACCGATGCACCTAATGCAATGGCAAGAACACACAAAGTGATCAAGTCCTTCTCTCCCAAATCCCACCAAAGCAACTAATGATATGGAGGGAGGAAGGAGGAAGAATAAGCAAAACAACAGATAAATCCCAAGATCTAGATCCAATGGATTCATCTCACTAAGAGGAGATATTGATTGGTGGAATAGTAGATCTAGATCTCCTCTCTTTTCCCTAAAAAAGGGGCAAGAATCATTGGAGGGATTGAGAGTAACCCAAACTTTTGAAGGTCAACAACGGAGGAGAGAGGAAATGGGTTGGGAAGCCTCCTCTTGAGGAAGAAAAAGGCTATTTATAACTTCCCACGAAATATGGCCGTTAGGGCGTCCGGGATGGAAATTTTTCACTTACCCCAGAAATTTCCGGCCTCCCGGGGTGGAAATTTCCGGACGACCCAAGACCCCCTGGAGCGCGAGTTCCCACTCATAGATGCCGGGCCGGATATTTGCCCCGGAAATTTCCGGCCTTAGCCGAAATTTTCGCCCCCCCCCCCCCTTAAAACTGCGAAAACATTGATACAAAAACGGTCATATCTTTTGCATCCGGACTCCGTTTTCGACGTTCTTGGGCTCGTTGAAATCGCAGCGACGAGCACTACAAGAATATGCAGTGAAACATCATAGTCCAACAAGGGATAATAAAACCAAATGGGCAAAGTCTAGACCTCTCTATAAGATAGGAACCGGCAAAACCTCCAATAACAAAAACGCAATAAGTTTTCTATACGAAATCCGTTTTTGATGAACTTGAGATTGACATGAAGAACAAGACAAGCTCTAAAACCACACATGGAGAAAACTCAAATAAGAACCAAGAAATATGATGCCAAAGATGCAAATGTTTGAGCTCTCTACGAATGATACGATCAAGCAACTCATTCGAGAGCCCCTCTTGATAGAACAATTATCTATCCTATAACCCGGTCTCCCTACTAACATCATGAGACCGGTAAAATATAAATACTATCAATGTCACCTTTGTCTTGCGCATTCCAATTGAGATAGATGTTGACGATCTTAATCACCTCAAGTTGGAGCACCTTTCTTGATTGCGCTTCGCTTTGTGAAGACTTGTAAATTGCACCCCCATAAGATAATATGGGAGAGCTTCTCACATGTCCATCTTTACTTGATAATAATCTCCATATGAGTGGCAAGCATCAAGCATTTGAACTCTTCTTGATGTTCATCTTGAACTTGCACTTCAACTTGATCAACTAAGTATCTTCTCTTTATTCATGATGATGATGTCTTGAAGTTAAACATGAACGTTCACACAATCTTCTTCTTCAAGACATATTTGCAATATGATCAATAATATCATGGCAATTCTTCTTCTTGATCATATCAAATATATTCATTATAAGCAATGTCGTGGGATAATCACGACAGACGTTACCAGGGGTAACTTACTTTGGGGAAAATCGACTCTGGTGTTTGGGAGAGGATTTAGCTCAGAGGAAATCATGCTATCAATCGATATGGTAGCTCTGGCAATAATGTCACCGAGTCTCCGATCTAGGGTTACTATTATCAATTCTCGTATTACAGGATACTTGAATATCTGGTGAAGCTCTCTGTTTCTAACCCTAGGAGCCGGTTTATATGTTACCCGGCTCCCTGGCTTCCTATACAAGATACACCCGGAATCCTACCCGGAAACCGCACACAGCCCTAAGTTTCCTAATCTTAACCCCCAAAATACGGGTTACTAGGCCTACGCTCCTTCTTGGGCCTTCTAGAAACTCCTCCTCCTTGAGCCGGGTCTTGCGCGATTACCTTTGGGCCGGGTTTCACCTTGGCATTAGCCTACCGGGTTATCATCCCTCCATCAGTAGTCCCCAGAATAGCTTGGGCTTCTCGGGGTCATCCATGAAGCGCACGCTATTCCCTACAAAACAATAAACACTCAAATTCATAATATACCGGGTTAGAATGCTTTGATAATAGCTAGGCCTGCTCTTTTGGCGGTCCATATAATAACCTGGCATTTTCCGAGTCAAGACACCATCTCTCGGGTCAACACTCCAAGGGAACGTGACGAGACTCGGCATCCACATCGCCACTAGTTAATCCGCATATTACGCTCGCAATCAATCATGATCTCCATCCGGATATCTCGCAACGGATACTTTGGTGCTTATCCCCAAATTTCCGGACCGGATCTTTTTTCCTCAAAAATCTCGCCTACCGCCCAAACCTAGGAATTTTCCCCCGCACCTATAAATAGGGACCAAGGGGTAACCCTAGATCCCACCGGTTCATTTCTCATCTGCTCCTCTTCCTTCCATTCCGCCTCCGCACCCACAAGCTCAACCCGAGCTCGTGCCGCCGCCCGCAAGTACGCCGCCGGAGTTCCGCCGCCGCCGCCGGGTCGCCACCGTCCGTGCCCGCACCGCCGCCGTCAACCACCGCTGCAACGCCCCCGAGCAGGCCTCCAATCGGGCCACCGGACCTCGAGACGCCGCCGCCGTCGAGCCAATCGCCGCCGCCGCGCGCCTTTTCCCTCAACTCATCCGGTAAGCCTCTCTATTACTTAGATCTAGATCCCTTTTTTCTTTTGACTTTGCGCGTATGCCTAAGATCCAATCTCATCTTCTAGCCCTCCACTACTCCCTCACTACTTTGGCACAATCTCGTAATCCTTAAGTTCATGTCTTCCCACGGTTCTCACTTAGTTAATTTCATGTCTATGCCTCCTTGCACATTTATACTATTTGCAATCTCACATTTTTCTCTCCACGCATACTTGAATAGATCTGTTTGCCTAAATCTCGCAAATACTTAGCACTTTCTTTTTCTTCTTCTCATTAACTCGAATAGTTGCACTCTCCGGGTTTCTTGATATTCACACGCTTGCTTTTTACTTCTTTTTAGATCCATATCCCATGGCTCATAAGTCAAGCGCCAAGTCAAAAGGGCAAAAACCCGGTCGGCAAGCAAAAGCCGGGTCAGTCGATTTCGGCCAACTGGGCCAAATCGACTGTCACGAAGGCCAAGCTGGACGAGCTGGCCGAGTCGGGTGTCCTTGCCTCCCGGTCTGACATCCACTGGAGGATACCCGGAGAGGAGACCCGGCCTTCTCCAGGCCTAGATGAGGTAGTGGTTTTCGTTGAGCATGTGATCCGGGGTTTCCGCCCCCCGGGTCACCCTTTCTTCCGGGAGCTCCTGGACCACTACAAGCTCCGGGTATTTGATATCGGCCCCAATTCCATGCTCAATATCTGTCATTTCATAGTCTTGTGTGAATCCTATTTGTGCGTTCCTCCCAACCTCGCTCTATTCCTCGAGCTTTTTCAATGTAAGCCATGCCGAGAGAGTGGCGATGGAGCCCTCCTAGTTTGTGGAGGCGTCTCAATCCAGAGGCGGAAAATCTCCCCGATGCCGACTCTGAGTCTCCATTCACACGTAAAGCACTGGCAAAAAACCTATTTCTATTGCCAAGATACCTCTCCACCCGGCGAGAAGCCATTGCCGGGTTTCTCCACCGACACTCTCACTTTGTCCGACAATTTGAACTCCTTCGCATCTGATGCCGACAGGCAAACTATCCAACCTCTCCTTCATAAACTTGTTGTACTTTCCGCCCAAGGTCTCCTTGGGCTCAACCTGATAAAAACTTGGATGAGCTGCCGGATTCAGCCCAACAGCATCCGGGCGAAACTCATGTTTCACTACTCTGGGCACCTCACCGACTCTCTCCGATACTCGGAGAAAAATTACCCGTCCGGTGACATGAACAAGCTCATGAAAACTTTCTTAGCCGAAAAACTTGACGCCATCAAGAATATAGCCGGGCTTAACCCCTTCACACGCTCTAACCCGGCTCCTCCAGTAAGAACCGGTTTACTCTCTTTATCAGACTGATATTTCTTATATATACACTAATCTTTGTTTCTTCATTGCTTACACAGGAAGATGATGCGTTCTGGAAGATAGTCACTCCTCCCCCCTCGGAAAACTCGGAGGAGGACGAGGAGCCGGCTGGTAGCGACAAAGGCAAGTCCAGGTCTCCTGTTTATAGCTTCCTCATTAACTAATTTAAACCATCTTGTTCGCTTTACCGACAATATTCCTCACTCACCAGAGCTGGAGGACAAGGAGGACACACAATCGAATGAAAGTGAAGCTGAGCCAGAGGGGGAGATTGGGGCGAAGAGGAAGACCCGGGGAGTTGTCTTCAAGGTGCCCTATTCCTCCATTGCCTCCAAACCATACTCGTACGCTAATATGTGCGAACTTAACCAACGCTTAACGGAATCATCATACTTGAAGGAACCTGCCCCGACCAAACGTAGGGTAACCCGGAACTCTCCAGGTGACGATCCTCTTCACCCGGGCATCCCTTCATCACCCGCTCGCCGAGCCGGTACTTCCCAAACTCATACATCCTATATACCTCGGAAATTTCCATCTCCAAACCATCCCTTAGCCGGCCAACTCCGGGTCTCACTCTCTGACTCTTTATCAGCATCTTCTGGGTCTAGCAATGATCTCCCACCGGATTTCGTCGTGAATACCGGGTAAGTCACTTTCCTTGCTAATCAATACATTACTATCATCCATGTCTTTGTTATATGCTAACTGCCCCCTTTTTTTCTCAGAGCTAAGGTCACACTCAGTGATCCTGAAGATATGAACATAGACAATCCGGCTATGGAAGACCCGGAGGTTGTTGTGCAGCCCGCAGCTGGCGGGGCAGGAGAAGAAGAACAAGAAGATTTGCTGGAAGACCCGGTCGGGCAGGAAGCCGAGTTTCCTCTGCCAGGAGACGAGGACATCGAGTTCCTGGGATCATGGAGGGGTGACCCCACTCCTAACACCCAGGCAACCCGGATCAACTCCCCCAAGCAGGAAAGGACCCCACCTCCGGGTAACCAGAACCCCAGCTCCTCCAGGCCGAGACTCGATGATCTTGATTTTGAAGGGAAGTTAACTGAGCTCTTCTCTCTGAAGACCACTGAAAGGGATATCCTTGAATCCCTAGCAGCTGAGCACCAGGTAACCTAACCAATGTTGCTTATGTATTCATCCAGTCCCCAAGTTCCGAGTTAACTATATCAAGTTGACTTGGTACTTTCATAGCTGTACAACTTTTCATACCCGGTTTTACCCTGCATCCAACTGATTTTTCCTTGTCTACTTCCACAGGCGCACGTGACCCGGTCCGAGGAGATGTTGGCAAAAACCAACGAGCTCCTTCAGGCCGAGACCAAGCTGCGAGAAGAGCTGGAAGACGAGGTGAAGGACCTTGCCAAGGATGTCAAGAAATACAAGAAACGATCCCAAAATGCCGAGGGCGCGCTGAAGAGAATTACAACCCAGATTGCCGACACTTACCGCTCTCTGCTTGGTAAGATATCGTAACTTTACTGAATATAACCCGGACTTCTCTTTCTGCAAGGTTTGTAACCCGGATCTCATTTCTTTAATTTTTCTGGCATCCTGTAGCTCCGGGTGAGCAGGCTATGGATGAAGATGATGTTGAGAAGCTAAAGACGCTGAAGGCCGTGATCCGGCAATTCTCTGTGGGAACCAAGTGGACCTTGGAGGCTTTGAAGTGGCCTGGGACTCCTGGCGGCGCGGACAAGATGCTCGAGGCGTGCTGAACTATCCCCGCTTGGATTGAGCACTGGAAACGCTCAGCCTGCCGAGTGGGAGTAACCCGCGGCCTTGCCTTGGCCAAAGCTTATTTTCCTAAGCTTGAGCCGGCAACGCTCGTGGATGGGTTCCCCGAGTTTAACAACGATGGCTCAAGGTTCACTGGCAAGGACTATAAGTTTATCCGTACTCAGGTGCGTCATTCAGCAAGCTTGATAGCCGACAATCTGGATGTGAGCAAGATCACCCCACCCTACGATGCTGATGACAAGCCAGTTCCATCTGATCTCCCTCAACCCTTCGATATGCTGGCTCGGTGGAAGGAGGAAGTTGCCAAGAAGAAAGCTGAAGCCGATACTGTGCCTTGCTCCTCTACTCCGGTTGTTCCTCCTCCAGCTCGCGCCGATACTGCGTCTAACCCGGATATGGGAGCAGGGAAGACCACCGATGAGCATGCTGAAGACCCGACTGCCAAGGACACTGTTGATGACTCGGCTATGGATGCCAAGTGAAGTTTTATTATATCTCGCCCCAAACACTTATTCGGCCAATAGGCATTGTGTAATATGCCTGATACAATTATTCTTTTAATAGTGCGCATGTGCACTTTTCGATACTATTTCCCGGTTTGTAATACATTTAAACTTTAATAGTGTTTGGCGGCCCTTCTGGCCATTTCGCCTTGATATGCTGTTTCCCAGTCTTAAACTTTTTTGCTGCTTTTCTGCTTTTCGCTCTTTTTTCTTCTATGAGACTCGGTTTCCGGGTCTCAGGTTTTTTTTTGACCAAGTGGACTTTATTTCTTAAGTCCCCAAGTCCACAAGACTCGGATTTTTGGGTTTTAAGCTGATAGCTGAACAATTTGTTGCTTTTCTCAAATTCCCAAGTCCCCAAGACCCGAATGTCCGAGTCTAAGGATTTGTAATTTTCACAAAGCTAATTGTTTTTGCTAAGGCCCAAACATAGAGTTACTCACGTAGGTTTGAAGTTATGCTTAATATATTGTGAGTTTTCCGGCTGTCAACCTTTTACTCCGCATAACTTCTGGTTTGGATGACCCTTTTGATCTTCTTAGTTGTAAGCCGGCTTTCGCGTGGATATTCAGTGTTGCTATAACTTTACAAAAACAGAGTTAGGCAAGTCCCAATGGGCATCATGACTGATTGTGATTATACGTTAGCAAAGCACGCCACATTATTGTGAGTCGCATCAAGCTTAAACAAGAGAAATCAAGAAAATTTGGCTCTATTGTCCAGTTATAAGATTGCAACCGTACTTATTGCAAGTAATCGGTCCTTATAACTTAATGGCATCGTGGCCGGGTCTTAAGATTATAGCTGTGCTATTCAAGCAATCAGCCCCCAAGGCCTATATATACAATCTAGAAAAATATGAAAACTAGTGTACTATAAATAAACAACTAATAATTACCTAATAAAGCAAAAAACGGAAAGTAAAAAACAGAAAGATTGAAACCTGACAAAAATAAACAAGAAAGAAACAATATCATAGTTTAACCATCTCTTTATTGATATAAGAAAAGTTAGGTCAGCAAGCCGCCTCATTAAAAACCCTCCAGTCCCCTTAGGTACCCTGGATAGGAAAAGAGTGCGTCTGAAACCTGTTGCCTGTTACATCGTGTAATTCAACTTTGCAAACCCGGCCTATGCTAAGTGTAATAGGGACGTAGCTGAGCCACGTTCCATGGTCTTTCCCTCTCTTGCATAGTTGACGTGGTGTGGGCGGTATCGTTGACAGTATCCGACTCTTCCCTCGCATCTACTAAGTAATATGATCCGTTGTGCAAATTCCGGCTTATGACGAACGGGCCTTCCCATCGTGGAGATAACTTATGCTTTACCTCCTTCGACTGTACTTAGCATAATACCAGGTCCCCTTCCTGGAAGACCCGGGTTTTGACCCGCCGACTGTGGTATCGCCTCAAATCCTGCTGATATATGGCTGATCTCTCCAAAGCTTGCTCCCTGTGCTCTTCTAGCATATCCACGGCATCTTGCCGGGTCTTCTCATTCTCCACCTCAACATAAGCCGCCACTCGGGGTGAATCATGAATAATGTCACTTGGCAACACCGCCTCTGCACCATAAACCATAAAAAACGGGGTCATCTGAGTAGATCTGTTAGGTGTGGTGTTAATTCCCCAAACCACTGATGGTAACTCCTCAACCCATGCTCCAGCGGCTCTAAGGCACGGGACTCTCAGTCGTGGTTTCAACCCACGCAGTAACTCCTGGTTTGCCCTCTCCACCTGTCCATTAGCTTGTGGATGGGCTACCGAGGCTACGTCAAGGCGGATGTCGTTGTTTCCACAGAATTTCTCCATCTCTCCTAAGGACATGTTGGTTTCATTGTCTGTTATTATGCTGTGGGGATATCCGAACCGGTAGATAATCCTTTTCAGGAACTTGACAGCTGTGATTGCTTCGCAATTGGTAACTAGCATAACTTCAAACCACTTGGTAAACTTATCGATAGCCACAAGAAGATGAGTCTTTTTGCAAGGTGACATGTGAAACGGGCCTACCATATCCATACCCCAAACTGCAAACGGCCAGGTCAACGGGATTGTTCGTAACTCCATAGCCGGCACATGGATTTGGCGAGCGTACCTTTGACATCCGTCACGCCTTGCCACCAAGCGCTCCGCGTCTGCTAAGGCCGTGAGCCAGAAGAAACCGTGCCGGTATGCTTTAGCCACGAGGGATCTTGTGGAGGCATGATGCCCACAATCACCTTCATGTATCTCCTTCAGAATCTGCCGGCCCTCTTCTGGTGCTACACAGCGCAAAAAATACTCCTGATGCACTTCTTTTATACAGCTCCCCATTGATGACAGAATAACCTTTTGCTCGTCTCAGTATTTGCCTGGCTAAAACTTCCTGTGGTGGTAACTCGCCCCGTGATAGGTAGGCCAAAAACGGCTATGTCCACTCGGGAACAACACGTACCGTGGCCACGAGCTCCAAATCCGGGTCTTGGTTAGCCACCTCTTCTTCAGATTCGGTTTTAACAGATGGCCGCCATAACTCGTCCAGAAAAACATTAGGTGGAACCGGCTCTCGGCGCGAGCCGAGTCTTGCGAGCGCATCTGCTGCCTCATTCTTTCGTCTGTCAATATGCTCCACTTCATACCCGGAAAAAGACCCGGCCACCCTGTCCACCTCTCTACGATATGCTGCCATCGTTGCGTCCTTTCTATCCCAAGTTCCTGAGACCTGCTGTACCACAAGATCCGAATCTCCATAGCATCGTATTCGCCTGATGTTCATCTCCTTTGCAACTCTCAGTCCATGTAACAATGCCTCATACTCGGCTACATTGTTGGAGCAATCGAAGTGAATCTGCAACACGTAACTTAATTTATCTCCTTTAGGCGATGTAAGTACCACACCTGCCCCTGATCCCTCGTACTGCTTAGAACCATCAAAGTGCATCACCCAAGACTCGGAACTTGGCATCATCGTGGGCATGCCTGTGTGAGTCCAATCATTGATAAAATTGGCTAAGGCCTGGGATTTGATTGCAGACCTGGGCTCGTAGTTGATGTGATAATCTCCCATCTCAATGGCCCAGTTGGCTATTCTACCTGTCGCGTCTGAATTTCTGATAATATCTGCCATTGGTATAGAGCTGACCACTGTTATGGGGTGTTCCTGAAAGTATGGTTTCAATTTCCGGCTGGCCATAAAGACCCCGAAAACTAACTTTTGCCAATGTGGGTAACGCTGCTTTGCTTCCGATAGGACTTCGCTCACATAATAAACCGGCCTCTGTACCGGGTGATCCTTTCCATCCTCTTTGCGCTCAACAACAACTACTGCGCTGACCGCCCGGGGCCCGGCTGCAACGTATAACAACATGGGCTCTTTGGGACCCGATGCTGCCAAAATCGGTGCCTCAGATAACTGCTTTTTCAGGGCCTCGAACGCCTCTTGGTCCCAAACAAATTTGTCGGTTTTCCTCAAGAGCCGGTACAAAGGTATTGCCTTTTCTCCGAGCCTGGATATAAACCGGCTTAACGCTGCTACCCACCCTGTAAGCTTTTGAACGTGCTTCAGGCCTTCCGGCTTTTTCAGATTCTGACTGGCTTTGATCTTGTCCGGGTTTGCCTCAATTCCTCTCTCGGAAACGATGAAACCGAGTAACTTTCCTGCTGGGACTCCAAATACGCACTTTGTGGGGTTAAGCTTCATCTGATATCTTCTCAAATTCCTGAACGTTTCCTTTAGATCATCAATGAATGTTTCTGCCTTCCTTGTTTTAATCACCACATCATCAACATAAGCATGGACGTTGCGTCCAATCTGGTCCTCAAAACACTTCTGAATGCACCGTTGGTACGTTGCGCCAGCGTTCTTTAGCCCAAAGGTCATGGTTTTGTAACAGAAAGCTCCAAAGGGGGTTATGAACGACGTTTTCTCTCAATCTTCCTTCTTTAGCTTGATCTGGTGATACCCGGAATAAGCATCCAGGAAACATAATAGGTCACTTCCCGCCACTGCATATATAATTTGATCTATTCTTGGAAGGGCAAACGGATCCTTTGGGCAATGCTTGTTGAGACTCGTGTAATCTATGCACATCCTCCACTCGTTGCTCTTCTTCATCACTAGAACCGGATTTGCCAGCCAATCCGGGTAAAAAACCTCCATAATAAAGCCGGCTGCAAGGAGCCGAGCTATCTCTGCTCCTATAGCCTTTCTTCTCTCCTCATTCATTTTTCTCAGGCCCTGCTTCACAGACCGAGACTTGGGATCAACATGCAAACTGTGCTCAGCTAATTCGGTCGGGATACTCGGCATATCGCTATGCGTCCAAGCGAAAACATCTTGATTTCCACGAATAAACTCAATGAGTGCTTCTTCCGGCTTACTGTCTAGGTTAGATCATATAGCAAATTGCTTGGAGGGATCGCCTTCGACAAAAGCCACCATCTTGGTGTCCTGGGCTGCTTTGAACTTTGCTCTCTTATCCTTCGTGTTCGGTCTTTTCAATGCTGTTCTATCTTCCGGGTCTACCTGAGACCGGTAGTATTTGAGCTCTTCCTTCCTACAAGCCTGTTCTGCCATTGCCGCGTCTCCCTCGTCACACTCTGCGGCCACAACCTGGTTGCCATGTATAGTAATGGTTGATTTGGGACCCGGGATCTTCAGCTGCAGGTATGCGTAACACGGCCTGGCCATGAACTTGGCGTAAGCCGGCCTTCCGAACAGCGCGTGATAAGACTGCGCAATTTTACCACCTCAAACGTGAGCCATTCCACTCGGAAATTATCATTAGACTCTCCAAAAGCAACCTCTAATGTTATCTTTCCTTCAGGGCACGCCGAGTGACCCGGTACAATCCCATGAAATACTGTGGAACTTTTCTGCAGCTGAGACTCCTTGAGCCCCATACGCAGGAAGGTTTCCCAATATAATATATTGATGCTGCTTCCGCCATCCATCAAAACCTTTTTCAGCTCGTAACCATTGACCTGTGGTGCAACCACCAAAGCTAACACACCCGGATGTTCTATTGTTTCCGGGTGATCCCTTCTGCTCCATGTTACCTCTTGATCTGACCATCTCAGATATCTCGGAACACCTGAGGAAACCGAGTTTACGGCCCTTTTGAGTATCTTTCTATCTTTGTTGGAAGTCCCCGTAGTATGAACGTGGTACTGCCCTAGCTGCTTTGGGTTGGCTTGGAAACCTCCAGCGCCTCCCTGATTGTTACCCGGATTACCACCTCCCGCATTGCCGGCTGGGGGTGGCCCGTTGGCCGGGTTTCCACCCTGACCTGGTCCTCCTCCCCGGCCTGCGCCTCGCATGGCTTTTTGTATTCCCTCATTCTTCCATCTTTGTAAGTCCACGCACTGCTCTAATGAATGATTAGCTGGCCTGCCGTTCCTGCTATGACGCGGACAGGGCATCCTGAAGGCCTCTATATGATTAGCCGGCCTTGGTGGTCCTTGATAATTTCCTCCATTAAAGTTTCCTCCGTTGAAATTTCCCTCAGCTCTGGGTCTCGCAAACCCGGCTTCTGTATTGGCAACAAACTCGGAGTTTCCTTCATATGGGCGCTTGTGCTAGTTGTTTCCGTTATTTCCTCCATTATTACCCGGTGCAGTCCCATTGCCGGGTCTTCCGCTATTATTTGTGTTGGCCTTTGCTTTTTTGTCATCAACATCCTCTTCCGTGGTATCTGTGGCGGCATGCTTGTTTCACGCGTCCATTAATTCTCCCATTGTAACCTCTGAAGCGTGCCGACTGGACTTCATGCGTGTCAGCTTTTGCACTAAGGGTATGTATTTGCATGTTTTCGCCATAGCTTGTAATGCATCCTTTGGCTGGATATCAGTGGACGAGTGGAGAATTTCCATAACCCGGCGCACCCAACTGCGCGCCGACTCTCCTTCTTCTGGACACATCGCTCTAAATCATCGATCGTAAATAACTTCCTGCACGTCCCATGAAAGTGCTTGATAACAGCAGTTTTCAGCTCACTCCATGAATTGACGGATCTTTCGGGTAGGTTATTGAACCATAACTTTGCTGCTCCCTCTGACATCATTAGGTACATAAACTTGGCTTGAAGATTCTCAGATGCGTTGCGAATCGACATATCCATCTCATAACTGCTCAACCAGGTCTCGGGGTCCATGGTCGGCTCATAATTAACCACTTTACTCGGTTCCTTGAATTTATCCGGGTAAGGCTCAGCCCTGATGGCATCCGATAAACACTTAGGCCCGGCGAGGTTTGCCGGTACTGGCCTCACTCGGGAAACGTGTGATCCCGCAGCGGGTACAACGGGGGTGCAACCGCTACCGGTCCCCGTACCGCAGACCCGGCTGCTGCTGGCCTGGCTCAAGAACTCTCCACAATGGCTTGTGCTGCTGATACTGCAGGTGTTGCCGGTCTATGGGGAGGAGGCGGCATTTGCTGCTGCTCCGCCCTCCGCCTTGCCAAACTTGACTGAATATATCCGGTATTCCCGGGCTGCCGGCTGACATACGGTGTCCCGTGCAAACCACTTCTATGATCCGGGTAATTTGCTTGCTGGGCCACTGCGGTGCGCAACAGGTATATCGCCCGCCGGGTCTCCACTGCATAGGGTGACTCTCCTACGGGGATGCGGTCAAGTGCCAATGTTGCTTCATATACGCTGTCCATGGGGTTATTGAAGTGACCTGGTGGGGTGTGAAATCGTGGTGGTGGTAGTGTTGCATTGCCAACAGCGACTCCTGTTTGCAATGTGGGTAACCCGGCTTGCACGTTCGCCGGCTGTCCTCCCAGGGTTGCAGCTTGATATGTTTCCTGATTGACAACCGGAATCGGTTGATCCTGAGGGGTAATGAACACTGCGGCTGGTTGCAGATTTCCACCTGTAGCCGGTAATCTTGTTTGGTGCCTCTGATTGTAAATCCTAGTCGACTGAACCTGAAGCAAGTTCTCCAATTCTTTCAGCTCGCGCTGGCGCGCGGTCATCCCTTGTTTCTCAGCTTCGACATCTCTCCTCTGTTGATCCAGTGCACGACGAGCCACATCCAGATCTCAGGCACGTGCCGCCGCGTTTTCTGGGGTTATCACCTGTAACATCCCAAGTATGAAAAATAGCCATTAGAATGTTTGATCTCTGTTATTTTATGTTTTGCATCATGACATCATGTTCATTGCATTTGTTTTGCTTTGTTTTCCATTTGTTTTCCTCTGTTTTCCTTTGTTTTCCTTTGTTTTCTATTTGAATTTTCAAACCAAATTCAAATATTTGTTTCATACTTGTGTTGTTACAATTTTCAAATAAAATTATCCAAATCAAAACATCAAGTTGTTTCCATTAAACTATAAAGTTCAAACCATCAAATTGTTTAAGTTTCCATAATTCATTTAATAGCAAATTCACTTAATTCAAATTCCTTTCAAATTCAATTAATTTCCAAACAGCACCCCTTTTGAAAATTATGAAATGACAAAACACTTCCATCATTTGTTTCCATTAAACCATGAGGTTCAAACTATTTAAAATTATGGCTTTCAATAACTCACTTAACTCAAATTTCATTCAAAATTCAATTACATTTTTCAAACAGCAACCATGTTGAAACTTATGAAAATTACAAATCAATTCTAATCCTTTTGTTTCAATTAAACTATAAGGTTCAAACTATTTAAATTTTGTTTTCAATATTTCACTTAATCTCAAAATTCATTCAAATTTCAACCAAATTACAAACAGCAAAATATTTTGAAATATTTGAAAACCAAAGCATGCACATGTTGCTGTTACAATAAAGAATTGTTACAAAAATTTCCCTAAAAATTTCTAACCCAAAACCCTAGCTTTTCTTCCCTATTTCAAATCAGCAAAAAAAACAAACAGAAAAGGTAAAAAAGAGAAACAGAGAGAGGGGAGGGCAGGCAGTGGGCAGGCCCAGCCCACCCCACGGCCCGATACCCTTTCGCTCTTCTTCCTCCCTCGTACGGCTCGCATCTCTGCGTGTCCACGTCGATGGCAGTGAACAGGGAACGGCCACAGGCGCTCCCTCCTCCTCTATATAGCTCCACCCTCGAGCCCCCTCGCTGCCCTAACCCTAGCCTCCACCACATCCCTCGCCGCCGTCGTTTTCCTCTCTCTCACCGGCGATTCCTCTCTGTTTCTGAACCTCACCACCGCCACCACCGAACTCCACCCTCTGAACCCTCCGGTGATCGCCGCCGTTCGATGAGCCTCCGTGCAGGTCGAGTACGGGAATGGGATCCCCGTACCTCCCTCGTCATCCTCGACCCCTCATCGTTCACGGGGAACCAGCACGTCGCCGCTGCCATCCTCGTTTTCGCTGCCGGTAGCCATCCTCCCTGATGGGGGGATAATAACCCGGCAGGCCAACTCCCAGGCATAACCCGGCCCAAGGAACATGGTGCGCCATCCGGTTAAGGATAATGGAGCTTCTGGAAGGCCCAAAGTTTGTAGGCCTCGTAACCCGGATTGTGGGTTATGGTAAGGAAAGTTAGGGTTTGTAAGCGGTGTCCAGATAGGATTCAAGCTGCGCCTTGGAGAGCAGGGCCAAGGGGGTACGGGTGCTTTATAAACCGACCCCTAGGTCTAGTTTAGACAGAGATCCAAGAACCCTAGTAGTACCGCTTGATATCGAGCATCCAGTGTAACCCTAGAGTTGAGTTATTATATTAAGGTCGGAGACTCGGCGACTCTGATTGCCGGCTACCAGATCGATTTCCACCATGTTTTCCTCTGAGCTAAACCCTCTCCCAAACGCCTGTGTCGTCTTGCCCCAAGATCAGTTACCCCCGGTAACGTCTGCCGTGATTATCCCACGACAGTTGGCGCCCACCGTGGGGCCTGCGTCCAAAGGTGTTTACATCATGGGAGAAGCTCGGAAGAACATGGAGAATCTTGTCGTCGGCGAGATCTACATCGACCACAAAGGAGAAAAGACGGTGGACGATTCCGGCTGGGGGCCAGAATCGGATTACCTCGAATCCGGATCTATCGTGACAATCGGCCGGATCAGCGTCTTCATTGGTATGGTATGTACTTCCGGTTCGATCCCTGACAATTTTGGATCTGATTCTGTGTCAGGGGAAGCCACTTCTATCCGATCAGATGATGAAGAATCGATCGGAACGACATATCCGGCGGAAGAACCCATCGCGAAGTGGGAACAGCCGGAGGAGCCGACATGGACCCCGCGCGACCAGGTCGAGAGAGAGGATGATACCGAGTCTATCCTGGATCTGCTGGAGAACCGGTACGAGGAGAATAACGGCGGAGAAGAACAGCATGAATTTACACCGAGTATCATACGCCGAGTTGCGGTCTACACGGCTCCCGCGGCCAATCTCAACCAAGAGAACGCAACCGCAGCAGCAGTCGGGGCGGCTCAGGCATTGGCCCAGCAGCAGGGCGCGGCTAACAGAGACCCGGTTCTGGCCCGGGTTGACGGAGAATCGGCAAATACGTTCGGATTCCTGGGAAACCGGACACCAGGGGCGGGTTCTTCGAACCCGCGTCACCCGGCCTTATTCGATAATAATCTGATCCTAGACCCCACGGTTCTTGCAACGGTTATCACTCCAGAAAACGCAGCGGAACGTGTCAGGGATCTGGATGTGGCTCGTCGTGCGTTGGAACAGCAAAGAAGGCAAGTAGAGGCGGAAAGGCAAGGGATGGCCACGCGGCAACGTGAGCTGGATGCGCTAGAAACTCGGCTCCGGGAGGAAACATCTAGAGTACATCAAAGGCATCAAACTAGGTTACCAGCAACGGGCGGGGTTATTAATCCGGCTGCTTTATTTATCACACCTCAGGATCAGCCGATACCAGTGGTGAACCAGGGAACCGCACCCCAACCGGCAACAGCGGGGGCACATCCGGCGAATGAGCGGGCCGGGTTACCCCCACCACAGACTAGAATCACAACCGGCAATGATCTACCACCACCGCCACCACCACCATCACGATTTCGCACACCAGCAGGTCACTACAACAATCCCATGGACAACGTGTATGCGGCAACACTCGCATTAAATCAAATCCCCGTGGGAGAGTCACCCCATGCAGAGAAGACCCGGCAAGCAATCGATCTGTTGCACACTGCGGTGGCGCAGCAAGCCAATTATCCGGATCATAGAAGTGGGATGCACGGGACGCCATACGCCAGTCAGCAACAAGGGAATATCCAAACAAGTTCAGCACGGCGGAGGGAAGAGCAGCAGCAAATGCCGCCTCCTCCCCGTGTTCAGGCAGCATCAGCAGCACAGGCTGTTGTGGACAGTTCCAGGGCTCGGAGGGCCGCGGCCGGATCTGCAGTGCATAGATTACCCGCAGCGCCGCCCCCAGCCGCGCCCCCCGCTGGATCACACGTTTCTCGAGCAAGGCCGGCCTCGACCATTCTTGCAGGACCCAAGTGTCTCTCGGACAATATAAGAGCTGAACCTTACCCGGAAAAATTCAAAGAGCCAGGAAAAGTAGTGAATTACGAGCCAACTATGGATCGAGAAACATGGCTAAGCAGTTATGAGATGGCAATGTCGATTCGCAACGCATCCGAGAATCTCCAAGCCAAGTTCATGTACTTGATGATGTCAGAAGGAGCAGCAAAGTTGTGGTTCACCAATTTGCCGGAAGGATCGATCAAGTCCTGGGAGGAATTCAAGACCGCGTTTGTCAAGCACTTTCATGGGACGTGCAGGAAATTGTTCACTATTGATGATCTAGAGCGATGCGTCCAGAAGAAGGGAGAGTCGGCGCGCAGTTGGGTGCGTCGGGTTATGGAGATACTTCACTCGTCCACAGATATTCAGCCCAAGGATGCACTACAAGCTATGGCAAAAACATGCAAGTATATACCTTTAGTGCAAAAGTTAACTCGCATGAAATCAAGTCGAAATGCGTCGGAAGTTACAATGGGAGAATTGATGGATGCGTGCAACAAGCACGCTGCGACAGATACTACAGAGGAGGAAGTTGATGACAAGAAGGTAAAAGCAAACACAAGTAATAGCGGAAGAACCGGCAATGGATCAGCACCGGGTAATAACGGAAATAGCCAGAACAAGCGCCCGTTTGAAGGAGGCGCCGAGTTTGTCGCCAACACAGAGGCCGGGTCTTCGAGACCCAGAGCAGAAGGAAATTTCAACGGAGGTAATCACAGTGGAGGAAACTATCAAGGACCACCAAGGCCGAGTAACAATTGGGACATATTCAGAATGGCATGCCCGAAGCACAGCAGGAACGGCAGGCCAGCTAACCACTCCTTGGAGCAGTGCGCCGACTTACAAAGATGGAAAAATGAGGAAGTGAACAGAGCTATGCGAGGTGCAGGACGGGGAGGAGGACCGGGCCCAGGGGGAAACCCGGGCAACGGCCCACCCCCAGCTGGTAACCCAGCAGCTGGAAATCAAGGTAATAACCAAGGGGGGGCAGGAGGTTTCCAGGCTAACCCCAAACAGTTGGGTCAATATCATGTGCATACCACAGGAGGTTCTAACAAGGACAAAAAGATACTGAAGCAAGCGGTCAACTCAGTTTCGTCAGCTGTCCCGAGATACTTGAGATGGTCAGAACATGAGGTAACATGGAGCAGAAGGGATCACCCAGAAAGAGTAGAACACCCGGGAGTCTTGGCATTAGTAGTCGCACCGCAGGTCAATGGGTATGAGCTGAAAAAGGTTTTGATGGATGGTGGAAGCAACATCAATATACTGTATTGGGAAACCTTCCTACGCATGGGCCTCAAGGAGTCTCAGCTACAAAAAAGCTCAACAATTTTTCATGGGATAGTGCCGGGTCATTCAGCGTGCCCCGAGGGAAAAATCGCATTGGAGGTAGCTTTTGGGGAGTCAAAGGATAACTATCGAGTTGAGTGGCTCACCTTTGAGGTAGTCAAATTGCGCAGCCCTCATCACGCGTTATTCGGAAGGCCGGCTTATGCCAAATTCATGGCTAGGCCGTGTTACGTGTATCTACAGCTAAAAATCCCGGGTCCCAAGAAGACCATTACCATACATGGAAATCGAGACATAGCAGCTGAATGCGATGAAGGAGACGCAGCAATGGCCGAGCAAGCCTGTAGAAAAGAAGAACTCAAGCACTACCGGTCTCAAGCAGACCCGGAGGACAGAACCACATCAAAAAGGCCGAGTACTGAAGGCGAAAGAGCAAAGTCCAAGGTAGCACAAGATAATAAAATGGTGGCTTTTATCGAGGATGACTCCCCCAAACAATCCGCTATAAGAGAAGAAACTGCACGGCCGCTCACAACCAGCCACGTCATGGAAACACCTCACCCGGGTTGGCTAGTAAACCCGGTACTCATCATGAAAAAGTCAAACATGTGGAGAATGTGTATCGGTCACGCCAGCCCGGGACCGGTGACCAAGAAGAACTAAACAATGTAACGGGCAGCAGGTTTCAGACGCGCTCTTTTCCTACCCAGGGTACCTAAGGGGACTGGAAGGTTTTTAATGAGGCGGCCTGCTGATCCAAACTTTCTCGCATCAATAAAGAGATGGTTATCAAGTCATATCTTGTTACAGCATTTACTCCGATTACAAGTAAGTAATATCCATGAGACATCAATACATCAGTATCATTAAGAATGTTGAGTATATATAGGTCGCGGGGGCTGGTTGCTCAAGTAGCGCAGCCACAAACCCAAAGACCCGGCCTTGATGCCTATAAGTTATAAGGGCCGATTATTCGCAAACGAGTACGGCTGCAATCTTATAACTGGACAAAGGAGCCAATTTTTCTTGACTTTTCTTACTTAAGCTCGATGTGACTCGCACTAAAGTGGCATGATTTGCTCGCTTACGATTACAATCAGCCATGAAGCCCAATGGGACTTGCCTGACCCTGTTTTCGTATAGATGTAACAACATGGTATCCACGCGAAAGCCGGCTTACAGTACAAGATAGTCAAAAGGGTCATCTAAACCACAAGTTATGCAGAGTACAAGGCTAATAGATGGAAACTCAACGCTTATCAAGCATAACTTCATTATCCATATGAAACAATTCCGGGTTTCGACTTAGCGACAACAGGTTTGTTCTCTTCGAAAAAACCACACACCACAGACTCGGAGATTCGGGCCTTGGGGACTGTGGGTTTCGAAACAGAGTCAAGCTGTTTCATCGCTAAGCTCGAAAGACCCCAACGTCCGAGTCGTGGGGACTTGGGGACTTAAAGAAAAGTCCACCTGTCAAAACCCACGATACTCGGCAATAAAGAAGGAAATAAAAAGAAAGTCGGATATCAAGAATAAGTCCAAAAATAGGCAAGTATCAAGTTCATCAAAAGGCCTAGAAAGGCACGAGGTGTAGCACAGAATTAAAGTGCGTTACAAGTTGCGACACTAGTATCAAGGGTGCACAGGCGCACCATCAAAAGAATACTTGTTTTGAGTAAAAACATCAAACGATTGAAGTATTCTTATGGCGTTTTGCTCATTCGGCTTCCTGAGTAGAGTCCACATTTTTGCCCTTACCCTCCGGGTCTTGCTCCTGGACTTGCTTTTTTCCGGCATCATCACTCGGATTCCTTGCGGCAGGACGGGCTGGTGGAGGAACAGCTGGGGTAGAGGTGGCTGGCCCTGATAACTCGGCCTCTCTCTTCGCAGTTGCTTCCCTCTTCTTAGCCGAATCAGCAGCCCATTTCTCCAAAATATCAAAAGGCGGGGGTGCTTCCTCTGTAACAATTTTGCCTTCAGCGTCATATGAACTCATAATCGTGTTCAGATCCATACTATCGGCCAAAGTGGTGGCCGAATGACGCACTGCAGACTGTACGGCCTTGAAGTCCTTGGGTGTAAACTTGGAGCCATCCGCTTTAAATTCTGGAAACCCGGATATCATCTTTGCCGGGTCAAGCTTTGGAAAGTAAGCCTTAGCCAGGGTAAAGGCCCGGGTCATACCAATCCGGCATGACGAGCGTTTCCATATTTCAATCCAGCCAGGCACGGTGGAGCGGGCTTTGATGAGATTTTCCTCACCCGGATATACCTCCGTAGGCCACTTTACGGCATCCAGTATAAATTTTGTGCCGGCAAAGAAAGTCCGGAGCACAGTCTTCAGGGTTCTAGCCTTGACAATGGCATCCTCCTCGGGGGTTGCAAGGTTGGCACCTACAGTTGAAACAAAAGAAAGAACGTATCAGTAATCCCGAGTATCATATAATAAAGCAAAGACATGAAGTCAATCGGCAGCAAAAACTTACTAAGCAAGATCTGATAAGTATCGGCGACCTGGTCCGATAGTTTCTTCAGTGCGGTCTGAGCGGTATTGCATTTTTTCGTGTATTTAGAAACATCCTTCTTCAAAGTTTTCATGTCATACTCAAGGGTTTCCCTTCGCTTTACCTCGGCAAGAAGAAGTTGTTCGGTCTTGAGTAAAATTTCATCAGACCGGGTTATCTGCGCCTGTAAGTAGCAAGGAGCACAAGTATCAGTTGGATATTATGGTAAGCTGAGTATTGCATAAAGTACCAAACATAACTTTAGCAAGTCATGCTCGGAACTTGGGGACTAGGCATGCACTACGAGATATCAAGTGTTATTACCTGGTGCTCTGCGGCCATGCGCTCCAAGATATTGCTCTCTGAAGTCTTCATAGTGAGGAGAGTGTTCATCAATTGATCAAAAGTGTCTTTACCCGTATCAGAGGACCCGGGGCCTGGGAAATTCCGAGAAGGATTTTTCTTCTTAGTGGGAGGTGGCACCCGGGTCATTTGTATATCGGAATCCGATGCTCCTTCTTCTGCACCCAAGGTTGTGACTCTGTTCTTCTTGCTTGCGTGAGAGGCAATCGGATACTCGGCTTCTTGCGTGTCCGGGTTTATCGGTGACGCTTGTCCTTCGCCGCTAGACGCGGCTGTTGTCTTATCAGCCAGGCTCCCCCTACCCGGGCCCTCGGTCTCCATATCCTCTTGGTCGCTAGTAACGACCGTGGCCCTGTAGATATTATGAGTGAGCAGCTAGTGTACAATCAGGAAAGGGTGATGAAAACATGGTAGAGCATTTTACCCGGTATTCACCGCGAAGTCCGAAGGGAATCCGTCGCTGGACCCGGGAGAGGCTGGAAAGTATCAAGTAAGATTTCATAAGGGAATGGTTCAAGAAGAATGTTTCGACCGAGAAAGGATAGGGTAAATACCAGCCCGCCGAGTCGGAGTCGATGAAATACCCGGGTTAAGAGCACCATCACCCGGGTGATTTCGAGTTGACCTGCGCTTGGTCATGGGCGATTCCTTCGAGTATGGCCAGTGGAACAACGTCAAGGTAGCTCATGTATATCATTAAAGGAATACGAATTGAATGCAAGGAGGTGATGTGAAACCTTGGGGGTGGCCTCTTGGGGTTTTCTCTTTGATCCGACTTTGACTGTCGGCTCCAATTCCTCCTCGTCGCTGGCGGATTCTACTTTGCCGTCGGTGTCTTCCTCTTCGTCATCTTCTTGTTCTGGATATCATCAAAGTTATAAGTTGGAAAATGAAGGGGTTATGATGAGCTTAAAGGAACCAAATAAAATCCGGAGAGCACCTTCGTCCGAGTCAACGGCTTCTTCTTGCTCCTCTGGACTCTCGGAGCTAGGGGAAGCGTTGATTTTCCAAAAATCATCATCAGCCTGAAAGGTATCAGTACAAGGGTCATCAATTGTATCGAGTGGAAAGAGCAAAGGTAAAGATGTCAAGATCGGATCTTCACCTTGGGGGCTGGGTTCTCAAGTGTGAAGGGCTCTAATCCGGCTATGTTCCGGATTACCTCAAGCTTTTCTGTCAGAAAACCCTTGATAGTTTTATGAGTGTCACCAGCCGTGAAGCTGTTGTCAGAATACCGGAGCGGGTCTGTAGATTGCCCCGAATACTCGCACATCAACTTTGTGCGGATGGAATTGGGTTGAATCCGGAAATCGACCCAAGTTTTCACCAGGTTGACCCGATGAGACCTTGGGCCGTGAGAGTGGTGATTTTGGCTAGCAGAGGTAGAATTGCCTCCCTGTCCGAGTCAGAGGCAAATGCACTAAATTTCTCAGAGATGTCAAGAAGGCCCTCTGAGTAACCCGGCAGTTTCTTTTGGCCGGGTGGGGAAGTGTCTTGGCAGTAAAAGTACGAGAGCTGCCAGTGCTTGACGTGGGAGTTAAGGGTGAGGGGTGGCATCAGAGAATTCTTGCAGCGCTGGATAGAAACCCCGCCGCAAGCAAGAAGTGCCCCGTCACCGCTTTCGCGGCACGGTTTGCACTGGAAAAGCTCAATGAAAAGAGCCAGACTTGGCGGAGTGCACAAGTATGACTCGGAAAGGACGATAAAGTGGGAGATATTTAACACGGAATTGGGACCTATATCAAATATGCGAAGGCCATAGTGGCTCAGGACGTCGCGGAAGAAGGGGTGACCCGGAGGACGAAAGCCCCGAGTCACGTGCTCTACAAAGCATATTACCTCATCCTTTGCTGGCGTAGGCCGGGTCTCCTTGCCCGGCACCCTCCACTGGATATCCTCTTGAGGAGGAAGAACTCCCAGCTCGACCAGCTCCTCCAACTTGGCCTTGGTGACCGTAGACCGCGCCCAGTTGGCGGATATGGAGTTGGTGGTTTTGGCTTTAGTCGGAGTTTTTCCCTGCTTCTTGGGAGCCATGTGGTTGACCTGCAAAGCACAAGGTAGAAGGATAAAAGGAATAAGACACGGAAGCTGTGAGTCGGCCAAGTATCGGCAAGGTAATATCGAGATACGAAAATTGCGTATTATCCGGGTGTCAGTCTGCAGAGTGAGGTTCGAACTATCCGGGTATCGAGTATTATAGCAAAAATTATGGGGATCTAAGCGTTGAAAGAGCTTTTGAGGATGATGGATGGCTGCACAGGCACTTAGTGCGAATAAAAGGAACTGGAAAGGGGAGGATTGGCCGGGTGATTGAGACAAAGGCGGAAATTTTGAGTGGGGTTAAAGCGCTTTGTTGTGTAGCTAGGCTTGTGCGTTTGATATTTTTGCAGGGAATAGCCAGTGCTTCAAGGAAGGATCTGTGAAGCCCAAGCTATTCTGGGGACTACTGATGGGGGGATAATAACCCGGCAGGCCAACTCCCAGGCATAACCCGGCCCAAGGAACACGGTGCGCCATCCGGTTAAGGATAATGGAGCTTCTGGAAGGCCCAAAGTTTGTAGGCCTCGTAACCCGGATTGTGGTTTACGGTAAGGAAAGTTAGGGTTTGTAAGCGGTGTCCAGATAGGATTCAAGCTGCGCCTTGGAGAGCAGGGCCAAGGGGGTACGGGTGCTTTATAAACCGACCCCTAGGTCTAGTTTAGACAGAGATCCAAGAACCCTAGTAGTACCGCTTGATATCGAGCATCCAGTGTAACCCTAGAGTTGAGTTATTATATTAAGGTCGGAGAATCGGCGACTCTGATTGCCGGCTACCAGATCGATTTCCACCATGTTTTCCTCTGAGCTAAACCCTCTCCCAAACGCCTGTGTCGTCTTGCCCCAAAATCAGTTACCCCCGGTAACGTATGCCGTGATTATCCCACGACACTCCCCGAGCACCTGCTACAGAGGGTGAGCTTCCCCTCTCGTTCCCTCTCTTCCCCCCTCTCCTTTTCCTTGCGCAAGTACCAGCACACCCGCGAGCACCACAGCACGCACACGGTCACCGCACAGCAGCAGCGAGCGGTTCCTCGCCGGCGGCCGTCGCGCATCTGACGGAAGTTCAGAGAAACTGAACTTTAAAGTTCAGTTAAGCCCGCTACTGCACCTTATACCCCCCCCCCCCCACAACCCCCTACTGTCACCATCCGATCGAGCACCGCACTGGCAGCACCCCTTGCGCGCACAGCAGAGGTGGTGGGTTCGAATCCCACCCCTGCACAATAAACCCAACCTTTTTCCATCTTTTTTTCAGATCCAGCACAAAGTCCAAATTGCACACCAGTCCCTGGTAGTATTATTTTAGGTCCCTGTAAATTAATTCCAAGTCCCTGGATATTGTTTAAAATGGCAGAATAATACCTAATTTTGGAAATTGCATAAATAATTCATTTCAACTCCAAATTCAACTTTTTAAATATGTTTTTCATACCAAATTAAATGCTCTACCCAAATATAATTTTTTTTTACTGTTTTGAATATTTTAAATTGGTGAAATATTTGAATTCTTGTTTAATTCATTTAATTTTGCAAAATTCATAACTTGGGCATAAAAATTCCAAATTCAACAAACTAAATTTGTTTCTCATCCCATTTTTCATGTACTTTCCAAATATCAACTTTGTGTTCTGTTTTAAATAATTTAAATTGCTGAAAACACCTATTTCTTTTTTAATGCATTTAAAATTGTCAAATTAATAACTTGCTCATTTTAAATCCATTTTCAACAAATAAAATATGTTTTCCATGCTAAATTAAGCCACCTTTTAAAATATAAACTTTGTTTCATGTTTTGGATAATTAAAATTGGTTAAATGATTTAAATCCTGTTTAAATCATTTAATATTGTTAAATTCATAACTTGCTCAAATTAAATTCTTTTTGAACATATAAAATATGTTTTCAAACCATAAAAGTATAAAATTTTCAAATATGAATTTCACTTAATGTTTTGCAAAAATAAAAATTCAATTAAATTCAAACTTGAATTAAATTCAATTAAATCTTGTTTAAACTTGTTTAATTCCTAATTAATTCATCTTAATTCCTTTTTCAACAAGTGAAACATGCATTCCACCTAAAATGTTGTGTACTTTCCAAATATGAACTTTGTTGTCTATTTTGAACAACTAAAGTTGGTGAAAACAACAAATGCTTGTGTAACACCTTTAAGGAACCAAAATTCCATAACTTAATAACTAAAATTCCAAACTTGGTAAACCTTATTTCAAATTGTTTCTATTGTTGTTTTCTTTCTGTTTTCCTCATCCATGCATCATGCTAATCCACTTTCACCTGTTGGTTAGTTGTAAAACAATTATTCCAACCTTAATTCATGGGCTTTCCATATGCAATCCAATTGCATATCGGTCCCATTTAAACATGTTATCTTGTCAACTAGTTTATTTCTGATGCATCAATTAAATTGACATGCATCATCCCATGTTTGTGCATTATGCCATGTTATTGATTGTTTGTCTCTCTGCGTTGTTTGTTTGCTTCTTCTCGAATGGACGACGACGTTGAGACAGACGATACTTACGACACCCCTTCTGAGGATCTAGCTCAGTACCAGGCTGCTGAGTTTGCAGGCAAGTATTCACTCACATGAACCATTGTGTTCGTTTCCACATTGGATACCGATACTTTCCGTTGTCTATTCTGCCAGCCCTATGAATCGTTGCTTCTGTTCGATCCTATCACATGTTATCCTTTAACCCTGATATATCCTCACCCCCACACCTATAACCTTTTGCTTGTTGCCCGTGTCTTACTAGCATTCTTAGGGTTGTTTTTGCTCGAGTCTGTTGTCTGTTACTTTCTGTTACTATATCATTATGTTCTGGGGCTCGATGTTTAAAAGATCAACCTGTTAATGTGTGGTTAATAATAATTTGATGATAAGGCACCGGCAGGAGGCCCGGCGTGGTTTTGAGGCCTGCTAGTGTCGACCTTAATTAGGAAAAGGGTCTTGTCTACTGATCCATGATGAGCGCACTAACCGCATGTGGGAAGCGTGTATGGGCGCCCCCCTCAATTTGATTCGATTCGCATCTCGTCCAAATCGCCTCATTTAGTTCGGGTTTTCCATTTGCCGCATGCATATGCAGGTGCGAACCCTTGGCGCCAGGGTGGAACTTTTGTAGTCGGCATTTAGGGAGACACGTTCTTAGAGTGCTATGAGGGTCCCCTTTTCTTCGTGGGGCTTGATTAGCCGTGCGCTCAATTGCACGGGGTTCTTTGAGCTTGATGCGAAGAAGAGTTGAGTTGTGTTGAGTGCCCCGCTTGGTGGAAAGGCCATTCCATCTGGCGGGTTATTCTTACGTGTACGGCCAAATTGGTGCACCCCTGCAGGGTAAATCTTCTCGAGAAGCCGTGTTTTCCGCGGTTATGGATGACTTGGTGAAAGTACTGGCTAACAAGTACTCAGAACAACTTACACCTAACTAATGATAACTTGACTAGTAATAGTCTTATTGCCACAATAACTTGATCCATCATTAATCCAACCGTGTGAGTTATCCTCGGATTGCTTCTTTGGATAAGGGGCGAGATCCAGGATGGGTTTGTTTGGAGGTAGTAGTAGTTGGTTACGATACGCTGTCTTATCTCCTTTCTGTTAGCCGGAAGTTGAAGTATGTTCTGTAGTTGGTTAGAGCAGCCAGCTGCCGCATCTTTTGTATCACCCTTTCTTCCGTTGAACCCAAAGCATCTGTGCTTGATGTTGTTGGGTACACTTTGGTGAACTGTGAGTCTTGCTTGCCAGTACGTTTATGTACTGACCCCTTTGGGGCTGTGGTTTCCGCAGACTACGTTTCCGAGGATCCCCATGGTGGCTACTACGTGGAGTATGACGAGACTGCTGACGAGTAGATAGCGGAACCGGGCAGGATCCGAGACTTCGTGGATGGGCTCCGTCTTTTCGTTTCCGGCCTCTTAGGCCTATTTGGATCTTGGCTGTACGCAGACACTTTGGATGCTTCCGCTGTGATGTAATGATGATATGTTGGGACATGTGTCCTCTGGATGATTGTATTTGCTATCTCTGCTCTAGTGAGAGCTATTTGCAACTTATTTCAATCTTTTGTGTCTTAGAGATCTGTTGTGATATCATTCGTTCAAATGCCGTTGACGTACCATGTGTGTATGTTATGAAGTACGTCAATGGAAGTATCTGGATTTCTATGGGATGGTTTGCGCAGACGATGGATAGTAGAGAATGGTTGTCACACGTTTACGTGTTGGCCTGCTCATATTGAGATGCGGGTGCCGGTATGCCCCGTAAGCCATTTGTTCTACTATTTAGCGGACTGTGAGTATCCCCTAGAAGTCCGGGTGCGACATCACCGTTGCTAGCACTGTGGGATCTAAGATCAAGTTATTGTTGAACAGAGCCGGATTTCGCGGATTCGAAGGTCCCGCTCCTGGTGTTCTGTTTGCCATAAATCCAAACATGTTCCTCTGCCGCTCGCTTTCCCCGGTATGGCTGGTGACAGAGGTCGACTCTCCGTCGACCCGGGCTATAACCGGGTTTCCGTCAATCGGTGCCTGCTGTTGGGCCAGTGCTCGCATCCGTCGACCCGCGGCTGTCGTCACATCCCCCTGATTAAGATTGATTGCATGGGCTGTATAGACCGCGACCCGGCGCGCGATGCCTGGTGATGATTCGTATTCCTCCTCGTCACAGCTATCTTCCTCGTACCAATCTTCTAGCAGGTGTAGGATAAACTCGGTATCATCTTCTCTCATGACCCGGCCGCGCGGGGTCCATGCCGGCTCCTCCGGCTGTTCCCTCTTCGCGGTGGGCTCCTCTACCGGATCGGCTGTCCCGGCCGACTCTTCTCCATCCGATTGAACGCAGGTTGCTTCTCCTGACATAGAATCATACTCAATATCATCAGGAGCTGAACCGGACGTACGTACCATGCCGACGAAGACGTTGACCCGGCCGATTGTGACGACAGATCCGGTTTCCAGCAGATCCGACTCTGGTCCCCAACCAAGGTCGTTCACCATCTTCTCTCCTTCGGGGTTGGTGATGATCTCGCTGATGACGAGGTTCTTCATGCTTTCCCGAGCTTCTCCCGTGATGTAAACACCCTTGTACGTAGGCCCCACGGTGGGCGCCAACTGTCGTGGGATAATCACGGCAGACGTTACCGGGGGTAACTTACTTTGGGGCAAATCGACTCTGGTGTTTGGGAGAGGGTTTAGCTCAGAGGAAATCATGCTATCAATCGATCTGGTAGCTCTGGCAATAATGTCGCCGAGTCTCCGATCTAGGGTTACTATTATCAATTCTCGTATTACAGGATACTTGAATATCTGGTGAAGCTCTCTGTTTCTAACCCTAGGAGCCGATTTATATGTTACCCGGCTCCCTGGCTTCCTATACAAGATACACCCAGAATCCTACCCGGAAACCGCACACAACCCTAAGTTTCCTAATCTTAACCCCCAAAATACGGGTTACTAGGCCTACGCTCCTTCTTGGGCCTTCTAGAAACTCCTCCTCCTTGAGTCGGGTCTTGCGCGATTACCTTTGGGCCAGGTTTCACCTTGGCATTAGCCTACCGGGTTATCATCCCTCCATCAAGCAATGATCTTGATGGCATCCAACCTTGAATCCAAACACATGGAGTTCAAGTGGTGCCAATGATATTATTGAATCCACAGTTTCCGTGGAGCCAGGTCTGGTGGATGCAAAAATATCCCCACGCATGCAAGCTTGTGTTGACTTTTGGTCCAATCACTCCCCCTAATGGTGTTTAGCTTCTTCTTCTTCCTCATCCTCTCTCCGATCCCCACCTCCAAACTCCTCCCATGGCCGAATAAAGTCCACCTCTACTTCTTCCTCATCCTCTCTCCAATTCCCACCTCCAAGCTCGGATTGGAGAGAGGATGAGGAAGAAGAAGAGGTGGACTGGATTCAGTCATGGGAGGAGTTTGGAGGTGGGGATTGGAGACAGGATGAGGAAGAAGGAGAGATGGACAGGATTCGGCCATGGGGGGCTTGGAGATGGGGATTGGAGAGAGGATGAGGAGGAAGAAGAAAGGGGTGGACTGGATTCTTCCATGGGAGGATCTTGGAAGTGGGAATTGGAGAGAGGATGAGGAGGAAGAAGAAGAGGTGGACTCCATGAGAGGAGCTTGAAGGTGAGGATTGGAGAGAGGATGAGAAACAAGGAGAGGTGGAATCCATGAGAGGATGCAGCCGTTGGGTCCGTGCTTTGGGATAGTACTAGTGCTTTGGGATGGAAGGAAGAAGAAGAGAAGGTGCATCCGTCTTTGGGCTAGTACTGGTGCTAGTGAGTGATTTGGGTAGTGGTATTGTGTGCGTGCTTGGGAGGCTGACGCGGGAGTGCGCCGGTGGCAGCGCGTCGGAGAGGTCGAGGCCGGAGACGTGGAGCACCATGACGGTGCCGCGGGTGTTGCACGTCACGCTGGCCCACACGCAGTGGCCGTCCATCCCGTCCGCTGCACCGCCGCCCAGGAGGCGAGCCCGCCTGTGGGTCGGAGAGTGCCGCCTTCGCGGCCAGCAGTGCCGCATCGCCATCGTCCGCGTCAGCGCCGAGGTGGGCGAGCAGGAGAAGGAGGATGGGACACCCACATGTAACTAGGCGAGACTAATCATCACACCAACACAAGCATGTTGTTTGGTTGCTCTTGCACCACCAGAGCTCCGTTCTCTAATGCATCTCGCCTAACAACATGCACAACGTGTATTAGGGGGTGGCTCTGTCACACTAGGCCCTGGAGACAAAGCCCCACAGATGCAAGAAATCTCTGCAGGCTACCAAACGCGTCCCTATTGGATTTCTATTTATCCAGAAATTGTCTCCAAATAAGGTCAAAAATCATTTATTATCCTAATTAACCGTGTCGTGATAATTGTGAAATCCCACCCAGCCGCACCTTAATTGGTTTGCATGGCCAAATTAATTGTGCTATTAATCAGAAAATGGGAAATTGTCGTGTTAATTGGTGGAAACGGAACCATATTTATTCAAGCTTTGCCTTAATGTCGGGGGAAAAGTAAGAAAGAAGTAGTTCTCTTTTTTTTGGGGGGGAGGGGCACTGTGAAAGTGCAAACGCGCTTAAATCATCTTGTTTTGGTGTTTGTTAACAACACATGTATACTTAAGTGTGTTGATGTTTTTCAGGGCCTAAAAACATATTTGATATGGTGGTAGTGAGTTACAAAAAGATGCAAAGTTCCAGGAATTGATTATGCTGGAATTTATTCCAGGCCGGAGTCTCCGGTCTCCCAGACCGGAGTCTCCGGTGTGAAGAAATTCGCCAGGCTTGGTTCTTTGGATTTCTGGTGTCGCCCACGGTACCCAGACCGGAGACTTACCGGAGATGCACTGGAGTCTCCGGTGTGGGCTTTTCCTTTGAAGAATTTGGCTGAGTTCATCTCGTGTCGCCTGCGGTACCCAGTCCGGAGACTTACCGGAGACTGTCCGGAGTCTTCGGTGTGGTTGTTACCTTCTGCTCTCGAAAGACCACAGATACCCTCTGGGCTCAGGCGGCAAGACAAGACCGGAGTCTCCGGTCCACCTGACCGGAGTCTCCGGACTGGTGATTTCCTGAAGATTATGAAGGTGGAGAAAGTGGTGTCGCCCGCTGCATCAACACTGGAGACTTACCGGGGACTGTCCGGAGTCTCCGGACTGGTGGTCTGCAAAAAACTTCAGAGCGGAGTCTCCGGCCTTTACACCGGAGTCTCCGATGTGAGTTTGGCAGAAATATCTCCACCGGCTCCAAACTTTATGAGGGGTATAAATACCCCCTCCCCTCCACCTACCTCCAGTTAGCTCGTCCAGAATATATCTCACCATTGCTAGAGCTCACCCACCTTGCTAGATCTCCAAATCCCTCCACCCAAAAGCCTTGATCTTTGGAGGATTGAAGGAGAAGGCCCCGATCTACGTCTTCACCAACCGGATTTAATTTCCCCTCTCAGGTTGAGGGATCTTTGCCTAGGTTTTCCTCTTGTGGAGAACCTAGGCTTCTTGCTACTCTTGGTGATTTGTGAGTGTTGGGAGCCCCCAATTTGGTTGTGGGTGTGTGCCCCAAACTTGTTTGTAAAGGACTCGATTCCCGCCTCAAAGGGGATCAATAGTGGAAGGTGAACTAGGCCTTTGTGGCGGGGTTCATCGGAGAATAGGGTGAGGCCTTTGTGGCGTTGAGTAGTCCTCCGTGGCTAGCTCACACCCCTCCAACGAGACGTACTCCCTTTACTAGGAAGAACTTGGGAATACATCGTGTCTCCGCGTGCTTCCTATCGGTTATCTCGTTCCCTTATCCTTTACTCACTTGTGTTGAATTTATTGTGGTACTAGTAGCATTTATTGTTGTACTAGTTGCATTAATTGCTATCTTGTCATATAGGTAAATTCATCTTAGTTGCACTATAGAGAATTTACCTTTGTGTCAAGCCTAATTGTGAAGAAAAATTAAAATTGGTCATAGCACCTATTCACCCCCCCTCTAGGTGTCCATACTATACTTCCCATTGATATCAGAGCCTCAGCTCTTCTGTCGGGCTTAACCGCCTAGGAATTTAAGTATGGTAGATGAGGCGGAGACTGCCGGTTCTGAGGCGCCGGTATCTATGAATGATCTCAATGAGTTGAAAATTCATTGACCTCATCCATGGAGACCAAAATTGATGAGTTGCGTCAAGTCTTGATGCAACTCTTGAAAGCCAAAGGACCGGAGGTCACCGGCTCATCTCCTCCCGACGCAAATCTGAAGGGCGCCAAGAAAGGGGATGATGGTGATCCATCTAAAAAAGCTTTCGCTGAAAACTCCATCGATAAGGGTACAGAAGAAGAGGAAGAATATCACTCCGTCAAAGGACGTTATTCTCCCGATCCTCCCATCCCACATCCTCATATAATTACTAGGGGAGATCCACCTAAAATTTATGCATTTTCTTTTCGTGAATGACAATATTACATGGGGACTCACTTGAACTCTTCTTGTATAGAGCTTTGGAGGATCACTCGTGATGGATACAAGCCTCATGACCCCAAGAACCTAACAAGAAGAGAAGACGTAGATTGTCAACTCAACTACACCGCCTTGTCAATTCTTCAACGAGCCGTGGGTCCTAACCACATGCCGCATCTTCAACAATATTCCACCGCCAAGGAAACATGGGACGCTCTTGTCGTCATGTTTGTGGGAAATGAGAGCATGCAAAGGAATAGGTATGATGCCTTGAGAAATGAGGCCGAAGGGTTCTATATGCATGATGGAGAGAACCATGAAGACATGTACCTAAGGCTCAAGACTCTTGCCACCGCATTCTCCAGTGTTGGTGCCAAGTACATTGATGATGCTTGGATCAAAAGGAAGTACATGATTGCGCTAATGCCATTTGAGCCCGCGGACTTGAAGAGCATTCAAGGAAGACATGACTTTGCTTCTTTGACCTCAACCCAAGTTATGCAAGAGATGTGATCCGATCAAGTGCAAACCAAGAATGCTCTTGACAACCATGCTAGGGCCATAGGAATGCACAAAGGGGCGTCTCTTGCTTTGAAGGCCAAGGTTGTGTCAAGAGAGGCAGAGTATGAAGAAGATAGCCATGAGGAGTTAGCTCCGTTGAAGGATCAAGAATATGATCCCGTGCTCAAGGATATCATTGCTCTCACCGTGCAAAAGTTTTGGAGGAATCCTCCCAAGGCTAAGCAATATGTTGAGGAGAATACCAAGTCTCGCTATGGCAATGATGGGACTCAACGAGTGAGGTCTTGCTTCAATTGTCAAGATAATCACCACTTCATTGCGGAGTGTCCCTATGCAAATAGAGAACTCCATGGTGGCAAGCTCATTCGCAAGGACAAGTCCAAGGTTGACTACAAGAAACCTCACTTCAAGAAGAAACCATTCAACAAGAAATCTCCCACAAAGTTTGTGCTAGTGACTCAAGAGGAATATGATTCCGGAAGTGATGAAGAAGAAGAAACCACAAGTGAAGTGGCCGATCTTGCTATTGCTTCTACTCCATCATCTTAATCTCTATTTGAATCCCCCAATGAGAATCATCCTCACCCAAATGACAAGTGCTTCATGTCTAAGGCCTTGGAGGACTATGCTTTCGGTGGGTCTAAATGGATAATTGATAGTGGATGCACTAGTCATATGACCGGAAGCAAAGAACTTGTGACGGAGTTGCGCCCAAATGATATTAATGAAACCGTCAGCTATGGAGACAAGTCCAAGTCTAAGGTATCGGGGTTTGGCAAGGTTGTGATTGCTCCTGATATCACTATCGTGGACGTCATGCTTGTTAAATCCCTTCGTTACAATTTACTTTCAGTTCGTTCATTAGGGAAGATGGGTTTCTCCGTCTTCTTTGACCCTGATATTGTGGTGCTTTTGAGGAGCAAGATTCTTGACGTCGCATACGTGGGACATGTTGAAAATGAGTTGTTCGTGGTGGACTTTTCGAAGTCTACCAACTCTCAAGCAATGTGTCTTTTCGGAAAGGCGGACGTGGGGTGGTTGTGGCATCTCCGCTTATCCCATGTCAACATGAGAACTTTGCAAAGTCTTCACAAAGGTGACCTTATTGTCGGACTAAAAGATAATGTTTCCTTTTCCAAAGATCGCGTTTGTAGGTCCTGTGTTGAAGGAAAGATGCATGATATCTCGCACAAGGCCAAGACTATTATTTCATCAAATAGGATCTTGGAGCTTCTCCATGTTGATCTCTTTGGTGACGTGCCCGAGGCAAGTCTTGGTGGCAAGAAGTATTGCTTGGTGATTGTCGATGATTATTCAAGATACACTTGGGTTTATTTCTTCAAGTGCAAGAGTGAGACTCAACAAACCATCATCGACTTCTCCAACCAAGTGCAACGTCAACACAATGTGAAAATCATGGCTATTAGGAGTGACAATGGTTCGGAGTTCAAGAACTACACTTTGAATGAATTCCTTAGTGAAGAGGGAATTCGTCATCAATACTCCGCCACTTACACTCCTCAACGAAATGGTGTTCCCGAAAGGAAGAATCACACTCTCTTGGATATGGCAAGGACCATGCTGGCGGAGTATTCTTCTCCCCAATATTTATGGGCCGAGGCCATATCCACCGCATGCCACTCCTCCAACTGCATCTACATCCGCAAGGGATTGGACAAGACCTCCGTATGAGATCCTCGCTGGCAACAAGCCCAACGTCTCCTACTTCCGTGTATTCGGTTGTAAGTGCTTTTATTTGATCAAGGGTCTTAGGTTGTCTAAATTTCAATCCAAAAAATTTGAGGGTATATTTGTTGGTTACGGTGCCGAATCCCACACTTATAGAGTCTTTGACAGAGCCTCGCAGATTGTCATAGAATCTTGTAGTGTGGTTTTCGAGGAAAATGATGGCTCCCAAGTGGCGCAATTTCATGTTTCTAATATAGATGTTGAAATGCCTCAAGAAGCCATAGGAAGGATGGGTGTCGGATTTTTCCGCCCCATCGAGGGACACCTTATGGCAACTCGAGAGGGACTATGCTCTACCCAACTGGAGCCCTCCTCTACAATAGAAGAACAAGCCAAGGAGCCAAGTGATGCACCTATCCAAGAACATGTTTAAGGCCCTCCTCTTATTGACCAAGTTACTATGCAAGATGCAACCACTCCTATCATTCATGCTAGTAGGTCAAGGCCAAGATCAACCATCCTCATCCTCCTCTCCTCAAGTTGAAGCTAGTGTTGAAGAAGTTGTTTATCATTGTGATGATGCCGACGATGATCAAGGCCAGGTTGGTCAAGATGGGGACCCAAATGATCAAGATGATCAAGTGATCCCTCCTCGCAATAATGAGGAGATCGAAGCCTGTCGTGCTAGAAGGATAAGAAGAGATTTGAAGCTAATTGATGCCCAAGACAACAAGGTCTTGGAAGATGTTCAAGATAGAAAATCCACAAGAAGGCAATTGACACATTTTAGTGAGCATCAAGATCACATATCTATGGTGGAACCAAAGAAAGTGTTTGAAGCTCTTGAGGTCTCCGAATGGGTTGAAGCTATGCATGATGATCTCAATAACTTTGAGCGCAACAAGGTTTGGAGATTAGTTGAGAAGCCTAAAGATTGCCACAATGTTATTGGCACTAAGTGGATATTCAAGAACAAGCAAGATGATCATGGCATTGCTATTAGGAACAAGGCAAGATTGGTAGCTCAAGGTTACACTAAAGTTGAAAGCATTGACTTTGATGAAACCTATGCTCCCGTGGATTGCCTTGAGCCCATCTGTATCCTTCTTGCCCATGCATCTTTGCATAATTTCAAATTGCAACAAATGGATGTTAAAAGTGCCTTCTTTAGTGGTCCACTCAAAGAGGAGGTATATGTCGCGGGATAATCACGGCAGACGTTACCAGGGGTAACTTAGTTTGGGGCAAATCGACTCTGGTGTTTGGGAGACGGTTTAGCTCAGGGGAAATCATGTTATCTGGTGATCTGGTAGCTCGGGCTGCAATGTCTCCGAGACTCCGATCTAGGGTTACAACTATCGACTCTCGTATTACTAAAACACTCGAATATCTGGAAAAGCTCTTGGTCTCTCTATGCCGAGAGCCGGTTTATATATTACCCGGCTCTCTAGCTTCCTATACAAGGCACACCCGGAATCCTACCGGAATACGCACATAACCCTAGGTTTCCTGATCGTGGCCCCCCAAGGTACGGATTACAAGATCCACACTCCCTTTTGGGCCTTCTGGAAACTCCTCCATCTTGGGTCGGGTTTTATGTGATTTCCTTCTGGGCAGGTTTCGCCTAGGCATGGTCCTACCGGGTTACCATCCCCCCAACAGTAGTCCCCAGAATAGCTTGGGCATCTTGGGATCAACCATGAAGCGCACGCTATTCCCTGCAAAACAATAAACATTCAAATTCATTATATACCGAGTTAGATTGCTTTAACTATAGCCAGGCCTGCTCTTTGGGTGGTCCATATAATAACCCAGTTTCATTCGAGCCAAGGCGTCATCTCCCGGGTTAACACTCCAAGGAAACATAACATGACCTGGCATCCATACCTCTATCGGTTAGTCCGAGTAACAATACCTTAAATCCGACTCACTCAACCAACTAAACTTATCCGGATATCACGCAATAATTACTCTGATTCTTATCCCCAAATTCTCGGGCCGAATCAAATCTCTCCGGAAATCACTCAATCTTACCGTTAAGCCCTAGGGTTTTCCTTGCGCCTATAAATAGGCCGGGGGGGCTAACCCTAAAATTCCCAAACAGTTCATTCCCTATTCATCTTCCTCCTCCCGCTCGTCTTCTGCGCCCGCGAGCTTTAGGCCAAACCTTGACCGCCGGAGCCACGCCAGCGCCACCAAGCTCGCCGCCAGCCGCCGTCTAGCGCCTCCACGTCCGCGCCGCCTCACCCGCCGGATTCCGCACCGGAGGGAAGGCGCGCCACCGGAGCTCTAAGGAGCAGCTCAAGCTTTCCAGGCCGCACGCACCCACCGTCACCGGGCCGCCGCCGCCGCGCAAGCCAAACTCCGTCTCCGTCTTCGCTAAGCCCCAGCGGATCTAGATCTGAATTTTATCCCTTCCAATCCTGCATGGGTGTTGAACTTGAACCTCATCTATGTTTATCCGCCATTGCTCACTAATTAGACGCATTTTCGCTAACCCTTAAACCCATATTCGTTCGCGGTCGATCTTACCTAGATCCATTTCCGTATTCCTTGCAAGCTTTTAAATCATATCCCTCTTTTCCTGCTACATCATTTAGACGCGTTTCCCGAAATTTTGGATCTATACTTACTTGAATTTTAATTCCATCTAGATATATTCTCCATGGCACCCAAAGCTAGCGCCAAGCTCAAGGGAAAAAACCCGGCTTTGAAGCAAAAGTCGGGTCAGTCGATTTCCGCCAACTGGGCGAAATCGACTGTTACCAAGGCAAAACTCGACGAGTTGGCCGAGTCTGGGGTTCTTCCCGCAGAGTCGGACATCCATTGGAGGATGCCGGGTGAGGAAACCCGGCCTTCACCAGGTCCGGATGAGGTAGTTATCTTTCTTGAGGACGTGATCCGGGGTTTCTGCCCCCTGGGTCACCCTTTTTTCCGAGATCTTTTGGACCACTACAAGTTCCGGGTTTTTGATATTGGTCCGAACTCAATGTTAAACATTTGCTACTTCATAGTCCTTTGTGAAGCCTATCTCTGTATTCCCCCAAACCTCGCTTTGTTCTTGGAATTATTTCAATGCAAACCCTGTCGGGAGAGCACGGAGGGGCCCCTCCTAGTTTGTGTGTGTGTGTGGGTGTGGGGGGGGGGTTCCATTCAGAGACGTAAAAATTCTCTGATGCCGACTCTCAGTCTTCACACTCATGTGAAGCACTGGCAGAAGACCTTTTTCTACCGCCGAGACACATCCTCACCCGGACAAAAGCCTTTGCCGGGTTTCTCCTCCGAAACTTTATCTCTTTCTGACAACCTTAACTCTTTCGCCCCTGATGACGATAGACAATCTATCCAGCCCTTCCTACATAAGCTTGTCGTGTTAGCAGCCCAGGGTCTCATTGGGCTAAACTTAATAAAAACCTGGGTTAGTTGCCGGATCCAACCAAATAGCGTTCGCCCGAAACTCATCTGCGAATATTCCGGCCACCTTACCGATACTCGGAGAAATCATACCCGGCCGCGGATATAAACAAGGCAATGAAGAATTTCTTGGCTGAGAAAGTTGATGTCATCAAAAGCATCTCCGGACTCATCCCCTTTACGCGCTCTAACCCGGCTCCTCCAGTAAGAACCGGCTATCTCCCTTTATTCCGACTGATATTTCTTATGTACACATACTAACTTTCATCTCTGCGTTTCTCACCCAGGAAACTGACGCATTCTGGAAGATTGTCACCCCTCCCCCTTCTGAAAACTCGGAGGAGGAGGAAGAACCGACTGATAGTGATGAAGGTAATTCCGGGTCTCTGCTTAGTAAATATTTTGTTAGCCTATTAGACCAAACTTCTCCTCCTTCCGACAATGCCCCACAATCACCAGTGCTGGATGATAAAGACGGGTCTCAATCGGAGGAGGAGGAAGAAGAGCCGGAAGCTGAGGTCGGCCAGAAGAGGAAACCCAGGAGGGTTGCTTTCAAGGTGCCGTACTCCTCCATGACCTCAAAGCCGTACTCCTATGCCAATATGTGCGAACTTAACAGGCATCTAACCACTGCATCATCTCTGAAGGACACAATCCCAGTCAAGCGACGGGCAACCCGGACTTCTCCGGGTGATGATCCCCTTCACCCCGGGATCCCTATGTCGCCCGCTCGCCGAGCCGGTACTCCTCCAACTCATCCTGCCCACATTCCTCGAAAATATCCCTCTCCGAGTCACCCATTAGCCGGACAACTCCGAGTCTCACTTTCCGATTCTTTGTCAGCATCTTCTGGGTCCAGCAATGGTCTTCCAAGCGACTTTGTCGTGAATACCGGGTAATTAGCATGCCTTATTAGCCAATATACCTACGTTTTCCGTGTTTTCCGTCTATTACTTACTAACTTTTTTTTTCTTCCCCCAGAGCCAAGGTTACAATTAGTGACCAAGAGGGAACCTTTGTTGATAACCCGGCAATGGAAGATCCGGGGAGCGCCACTAAGCCCACAGCTGTAGAAGAAGAAGAAGAGCTGGATGACACAGTCACTCCAAGAGCCGAGTTTCCCCTGCCCACGCATGAGTCGGCTGATCCCGACGTCGAGTTTCTTGGGTCGCAAAGGACATCTCCTGCTCCCAACACCCAGGCAACCAGAGTCGACCCGTTGAAACAGGAGGCAACCCCGCCACTGTGTAACCAGAACCCTAGCTCTTCCAGGCTGGCTCTCAGCGGCCTTGACTTTGAAAAGGTGTTGGAGGAATACAACTCCCTGAAAGCAGCTGAAAAGGATATCATTGAGGCTCTGGTAGCTGAACATCAGGTATCTTAACTAATACCATGTGCATACACATCCTAGTCCCCAAGTTCCGGGTGAACTGTCACAAGTTTACTCGGTACTCTTGTAACTATATAACCGTTCTCATGCAGCTTTATGCCATTGCCGACTGACGTTGCCTTGTCTGTTTTCAGGCTTATGTGACCCGGACGGACGAAGTTTTGGCGAAAACCAACGAACTCTTGAGGGTTGAGACCAAACTTCGTGAAGAGCTGGAGGTCGAGGTCAAAGATCTTTCTAGGGAGTGCAAGAAGTACAAGAAAAAGCTCCATAACACTGAAGGACTTTTGAAGAAACTTTCGACCTTTATTGCCGACACTTACAACTCCATCCTTGGTAAGGCGCACCTAATCTCCTGCTTATCACTCGGATTTCTCATTTTGTAGGGTTTCTTAACCCGGGTTTGACCACCTTGCTCTTCTTTTCGCTCTGCAGGTCCGGGTGAAAAGGCTGAGGATGAGGATGATATCGAGAAGCTAAAAACACTCAAGGCTATTATCCGGCAATTCTCGGTGTGGACCAAATGGACCCTGGAGGCTGTGAAATGGACCGACACTTATGGTGGCGTATCCCAGATGCTTGAGGCGTGCTCAACAATCCCTGCCTGGATCGATCTTTGGAAGCGCTCGGCATGCCGAGTTGGGGTGATCCGTGGCCTAGCGTTGGCCAAAGCCTATTATCCAAAACATGAGCCGGCAACGCTAGTGAACGGGTTTCCTGAGTTTAACACTGATGGTTTGAGGTTCTCAGCAAAAGACCTCAAAGCCATCAATACTCAGATTCGTCACTCGGCCTGCTTGATTGCCGAGAAACTGGACGTAAACAAGCTCACGCCTCCATATGACGCTGAAGATAAGCCGGTACGCTCTGATTTACCTGCCCCTTTGATATGCTAGCTCGGTACCATGAGGAGGTTGCCAAGAGGAAAGCCGCGACCAGCTCTGCGCCAACATCAACGACTCCAGTTGTCCCTCCTACCGCTCGTGCTGGTTCCATGGTAGACCCGGACACAGAGGCGGGGAAAGCTGCAGTGGAGGACGCTGAAGACCCGGCTGCCAAGACCACCCTTCACGACTCGGCTATGTACGCCGAGTGATGTTCTCGTCTTTTACCCACGAACATTTATTCGGCCAATGGGCATTTGTAATATGCCTGCTACACTTGTTCATTTGATAGTGCGCCTGTGCACTTTTGATACTACTCCTTTGGTTTGTAATACGTTTAAGCTTTTATGGCTTTGATGGCCCTCCTGGTCATCCCTTCAATATGCACTTTTCAACCTTGTGTCTGCATATTTTGCTGTTTCTACCTTGGTTGCAATAACTGCCGATTTTTGGGTTTTGGGGTAAGGCCAAGTTTCTTTCCAAGTCCCCAAGGCCCGGTTTCCGGGTCTTAGGATTTTTCGACTGGGTGAACTTTGCTTCTTAAGTCCCCAAGTCCCCAAGACTCGGATTTTAGAATTTGAGTTCATTAGCTAGGTAACTTGTTGATTTTTTGAGTCCCTAAGTCCCAAGACTCGGGTTTTGGAGTCTAGGGATTTGTGGCTTAAGAATACTCCATGTCCGGCTAAATCCCCGACTACGAGATTATTTGAAGTTATGCTTAATATACTGTGAGTTTCCGGCTTTTCGCTTTTTACTCCGCATAACTTGTGGTTTAGATGACCCTTTTGACCCCCTTTGCTGTAAGCCGGCTTTCGCGTGGATACTCAATGTTGCTTATAGCTCTATGAAAACAGGCTCAGGCAAGTCCCCATGGGCATCATGACTGATTGAATTTATAGGCTAGCAATCATGCCACTTTGTTGCGAGTCACATCGAGCTTAAACAAGAAAGGCCAAGAAAAGTTTGGCTCTATTGTCCGGGTTATGAGATTGCGACTATACTTATTACAAGTAATCAGCCCTCATACCTTGATGGCATCGTGGCCGGGTCTGAGTTTGCAACTGTGCTATTCAAGCAATCAGCCCCCAAGACCTAAGTGTACACTATGCACTACTAGGTTTTACAGATAACTTAGAAAGAAACGAAAAAGAGGATATAAACCTAACACTATACTTCTCATAACTCAGTAACTATAACTGATTAACTGTAATGTACTTACCTGATATAAATCATGATTAGACATAGAAAGAACATGCAAAAGAAAAAATACAAGAAAAGTAGGAACCATAATGATTTAACCATCTCTTTATTGATATAGAAAGGTTAGGTCAGCAGGCCGCCTCATTAAAAACCCTCCAGTCCCCTTAGGTACCTTGGATAGGAAAAGAGTGCGTCTGAAACATGCTGCCTGTTACATCGTGCAATATAACTTGAAAATCGAATCTATGCTAGGTACAGTAGGGACGTAGCTGAGCCACGTTCCATGGTCTCTCTCGCTCTTGCATAGATGAAGTGGTATGATTGGTGTCATTGATGGTGTCCGACTCTTCCCTTGCGTCTATCAAGTAATATGATCCATTGTGCAGATTCCGGCTTATGATGAACGGGCCCTCCCATGGGGGAGATAACTTGTGATTTCCCTCCTTGGATTGCCCTAGGCGTAGCACTAGGTCTCCTTCCTGGAAAACCCGGGTCTTGACCCGGCGGATGTGGCATCGCCTTAAGTCATGCTGGTATATGGCGGATCTCTCCAATGCTTGCTCTCTGTGCTCCTCTAGTATATCCACAGCGTCTTGCCGGGTCTTCTCGTTTTCAACTTCCACGTAGGCCGCCACTCGTGGCGAATCGTGGATGATATCACTCGGAAGAACTGCTTCTGCACCATAAACCATAAAAAACGGGGTCATTTGAGTAGATCTATTAGGCGTGGTGTTGATTCCCCAAACCACGAAGGGTAACTTCTCAACCCACGCTCCAGCAGCTCTGAGACACGGGACTCGTAGTCGTGGTTTCAATCCTCGAAGTAGCTCCTGGTTTGCTCTTTCCACCTGCCCATTGGCTTGTGGGTGGGCCATAGAGGCTACATCAAGCCGGATACCATTGTTTCCACAAAATTTCTCCATCTCTCCTAAGGACATGTTGGTTCCATTGTCGGTGATTATACTATGAGGATACCCGAACCGATAGATGATTTTCTTCAAGAACTTGACAGATGTAGCCGCTTCACAATTTGTAACCGGCATAACTTCGACCCACTTGGTAAACTTATCAATGGCCACCAAAAGATGGGTCTTTTTGCAAGGAGACATGTGAAAGGGGCCTACCATGTCCATACCCCAAACCGCAAAAGGCCAAGTCAATGAGATTGTTCGTAGCTCCATGGCCGGTACATGTGTTTGACGAGCGTACCTTTGACATCCATCGCATCTTGCCACCAAGCGTTCCGCATCCGCCAAAGCCGTAAGCCAAAAGAAACCGTGTCGATAAGCTTTAGACACAAGGGATCTTGTGGAGGCATGGTGCCCACAATCACCTTTGTGGATCTCCCTCAATATCCGTCGGCCTTCCTCTGGGGTTACACAGCGCAAAAAGACACCTGTAGCACTTCTCTTATAAAGCTCACCGTTAATGATAGAGTAGCCCTTTGCTCGTCTCAGGATTTGCCTAGCTAAAACTTCCTGTGGCGGTAATTCACCCCGTGACAGGTAAGCCAAGAACTGCTCCGTCCACTCTCGAAAAACACGTACTGCAGCCACAAACTCCAGATCCGGGTCTTGGTTAGCCACCTCTTCTTCAGATTCGGTTTTGACGGAGGGTCGCCATAACTCGTCCAGAAAGACATTAGGCGGGACCGGCTCTCGACGAGATCCGAGTCTTGCGAGCGCATCTGCTGCCTCGTTTTTTCGCCTATCAATGTGTTCCACCTGATACCCGGAAAAAGATCCGGCTACCCTGTCCACCTCTCTACGATATGCTGCCATTGTTGCATCCTTTCTGTCCCAGGTTTCCGAGACCTGCTGTACTACGAGATCCGAATCTCCATAACACCTTATCCTCCTGATATTCATCTCCTTCGCTACTCGTAGTCCATGTAACAGGGCCTCATACTCGGCCACATTGTTGGAGCAATCGAAGTGAATTTGCAACACATAGCTCAATTTGTCTCCTTTTGGTGATGTGAGTACCACCCCAGCTCCTGACCCCTCGTATTGCTTGGAACCGTCAAAGTGCATCACCCAAGACTCGGAACTTGGCGTCATTGTGGGCATGCTTGTGTGAGTCCATTCATTGACAAAATCGACTAAGGCCTGGGACTTGATCGCAGACCGGGGCTCGTAGTTGATGTGATAATCTCCCATCTCAATGGCCCACTTGGCTATTTTGCCTGTCCCATCTGAATTTCTGATTATATCTGCCATTGGTATGGAGCTTACCACTGTTATGGGGTGTTCTGAAAGTACGGCTTCAATTTTCGGTTGGCCATGAAGACCCCAAAAACTAGCTTTTGCCAATGCGGGTAACGCTTCTTTGCTTCTGATAAAACCTCACTCACATAGTAAACCGGCCTTTGTACCGGTTGATCCTTTCCATCCTCCTTGCGTTCAACCACAACCACTGTGCTGACCGCCCGGGGCCCGGCCGCAACGTATAACAACATGGGCTCTTTAGGACCCGGCGCTGCCAGAATCGGTGCCTCAGATAACTGCTTTTTCAGAGCCTCAAATGCCTCGTCCGCCTCTTGGTCCCATACGAATTTGTCGGTTTTCTTCAAGAGTCGGTATAAGGGTATTGCTTTTTCTCCAAGCCTGGATATAAACCGACTTAAGGCTTCTATACATCATGTGAGTTTCTGAACGTGTTTCAGCTATTCCGGCCTTTTCAGATTCTGGATAGCTTTGATCTTTTCCGGGTTAGCTTCAATCCCTCGTTCAGAAACGATGAAACCGAGTAACTTCCCCGTAGGCACTCCGAACACGCACTTAGTCGGGTTAAGCTTCATCTGGTATCTCCTTAGGTTCTTGAAGGTCTCCTTTAAGTCATCTATGAAAGTTTCAGCTTTCCTTGTTTTAATCACCACATCATCAACATAGGCATGAACATTGCGTCCAATTTGATCCTCAAAGCACTTCTGAATACACCGCTGATACGTTGCGCCGGCATTTTTCAGTCCAATGGTCATGGTCTTATAGCAAAAAGCACCAAAAGGGGTTATGAATGAAGTTTTCTCCCAATCCTCCTTTTTGAGCTTTATTTGGTGATACCCGGAATAATCATCCAGGAAACATAATAAGTCACATCCTGCAACTTCATCTATGATCTGATCTATCCTTGGGAGGGCAAATGGATCCTTTGGGCAATTCTTGTTGAGACTTGTATAATCTATGCACATTCTCCACTCATTATTCTTTTTCAGCACTAAAACCGGGTTTGCCAGCCAGTCCGGGTGGAAGACCTCCATGATAAAGCCGGCTGCTAGGAGCCGAGCTATTTCTGCCCCTATAGCCTTTCTCCTTTCCTCGTTCATTTTTCTCAGGCCTTGCTTCACTGGTCGAGACTTGGGATCAACGTGCAAGCTGTGCTCGGCGAGTTTGGTCGGGATACCCGGCATGTCACTCGGTGTCCAAGCAAACACGTCCTGGTTCTCGCGAATAAACTTTATGAGTGCCTCTTCCTCCTCGTTACCCAGGTTAGAACCTATAGCAAACTGCTTGGAAAAGTCGCTTTCAACAAAGGCCACCATCTTTGTATCTTGGGCAGCTTTAAACTTAGCTCTCTCGTCTTCCGAGTTTGGTTTCTTCAAAGTTGTTCGATCTTCCGGGTCTACCTGAGACCGGTAATACCTGAGTTCTTCCTTCCTGCAAGCTTGTTCTGCCATTGCCGCGTCTCCTTCGTCATACTCGGCCGCCACGGCCATGTTCCCATATATAGTGATGGTCTGCTTGGGACCCGGGATTTTTAGTTGCAGGTACACGTAACATGGCCTGGCCATGAATTTGGCGTAAGCCGGTCTTCCGAACAGCGCGTGGTAGGGACTGTGCAACTTCACCACCTCAAACGTGAGCCACTCCACTCGGAAGTTATCCTTGGATTCTCCAAAAGCGACTTCAAGCATTATTTTTTCCTCAGGGCACCCCGAGTGACCCGGCACAATTCCGTGGAAAACCGTGGAACTTTTCTGCAGCTGAGACTCCTTGATCCCCATGCGTAGAAAGGTTTCCCAATATAAGATATTGATGCTACTTCCGCCATCCATGAGAACCTTTTTCAGCTCATAGCCATGACCTGCGGTGCCACCACCAAAGCTAGCACACCCGGATGTTCTATTGTTTCCTGGTGATCCCTCCTGCTCCACGTTACCTCTTGATCTGACCATCTCAAGTATCTCGGAACACCTAAAGAAACCGAGTTTACTGCCCTTTTAAGTATCTTTCTCTCTTTGTTAGAAGTCCCGGTAGTGTGGACGTGGTATTGTCCTAGCTGTTTTGGGTTGGCTTGGAAACCACCAGCACCTCCTTGATTATTACCCGGATTACCACCTCCTGCATTGCCGGTGGGGGCGGTCCGTTGCCCGGGTTTCCACCCAGACCCGGTCCTCCTCCCCGGCCTGCACCTCGCAGGGCCTTCTGTATTTCCTCGTTTTTCCATCTCTGTAAGTTCACGCACTGCTCCAATGAATGGTTAGCCGGCTTGCCATTCCTACTGTGACGCGGACAAGGCATCCTGAAGGCCTCTATATGGTTGGCCGGCCTCGGTGGTCCTTGATAATTTCCTGCATTGAAGTTTCCTCCTTGAAGTTTCCCTCTGCTCTATGTCTTGGAAAACCGGCTTCGGTGTTAGCAACAAACTCTGAGTTTCCTTCATACGGGCGTTTGTGCTGGTTATTTCCGTTAATCCCTCCATTATTACCAGGTGCAGCCCCATTACCGTGTCTTCCATTATTATTTGCGATGGGCTTCGCTTTTTTGTCCTCAACATCCTCTTCTGTGGTGTCAGTTGCGGCATGTTTGTTGCATGCGTCCATCAACTCTCCCATTGTAATCTCCGAAGCATGCCGACTGGATTTTATGCGCGTCAATTTTTGCACCAGGGGTATGTATTTGCATGTTTTTGCCATAGCCTGTAACGCATCTTTTGGCTGAATATCAGTGGAAGAGTGGAGAATCTCCATAACCCGACGCACCCAGCTGCACGCCGACTCTCCCTTCCTCTGGACACATCTTTCTAAATCATCAATAGTGAATAACTTCCGGCATGTTCCATGAAAGTGTTTGATGAAAGCTGTTTTCAACTCGCTCCATGAATTGATGGATCTGTCTGGCAGGTTATTGAACCACAATTTTGCTGCTCCCTCAGACATCATAAGGTACATGAACTTGGCTTGGAGTTTTTCTGATGCACTGCGAATAGACATTGCCATCTCATAACTTCTCAGCCAGGTCTCAGGATCCATGGTTGGCTCGTAGTTTAATACTTTACTCGGTTCCTTGAATTTATCAGGGTATGGTTCTGCTCTGATGGCGTCCGACAGACATTTAGGCCCGACCAGGTTGGTCAATACCGGCCTCGCGCGTGATACATGAGACTCGGCTGGCGGAGCCGCGGGTGCACCACCTACTGCCCCTTGCACTGCTGACCCGGCCATGCGCCTCGCACGGGAACTGTCGACTATTGCTTGTGCTGCCGAAACCGTGGGGGCTGCTGGCCTACGAGGAGGAGGCGGCATTTGCTGCTGCTCTGCCCTCCGTCGTGCCGAGCTTGACTGAATGTTCCTCGTGTTTCCGGGTTGCCGGCTGACATATGGCGTCCCATGCAAACCACTTCTATGGTCCGGGTAATTTGCCTGCTGAGCCACTGCGGTGCGTAGCATCTCTATGGCCTGCCGAGTTTCGATTTCTCGAGGTGTCTCTCCCAGTGGAATACGGTCGAGCGCTAGGGTTGCGGCGTACACGTTATCCATGGGGTTATTGAAGTGACCCAGAGGGGTGTGAAATCGTGACGGCGATGGCGCCGTATTGCCCCCAAGGGTCCCAGCGGGTAACCCGGCTGGTGCGTTGGCCGGCTGTCCCCCGAGCGTCGCTCCTTGAAACCCAGTTCCCTGATTCACAGCCGGGATTGGCTGATCTTGGGGTGTAATAAACAGCGTGGCCGGCTGTAGATTTACGCCTGCCGCCGGTAACCTCGTCTGATGCCTCTGATTGTATATCCTTGTTGTCTGAGCCTGAATTCGATCCTCCAATTCTTCCAACTCACGCTGGTGTTCAGCCATCCCTTGTCTCTCAGCTTCTACTTCCCTTCTCTGTTGTTCCAACGCCCGGCGTGCTACATCTAGATCTCGGGCACGCGCCGCTGCATTTTCTGGGGTTATCACCGTTGCCGGTACGGTGGGATCCAAGATCAAATTGTCGCTGAACTAAGCCGGGTTTTGTGGACGTGAAGTTCCTGCTCCCATTGCTCTGTTTGCCATGAACCCGAACATATTTCTGTTTCGCTCACTTTCCCCTGTTCTGCTAGTGATGGAGGCCGGCTCTCCATCGACCCGGGCTATAACCGGGTTTCCATTAGCCGGTGTTTGTTGTTGGGCCAGCGCTCGCACCGCTCCAGCCGCGGCCGCCGACACATCGCCCTGATTAAGATTGATAGCAGGGGTTGTGTAGACCGCGACTCGGCGCGCGATGCCTGGCGACGATTCGTACTCTTCCTCTTTGCAACTATCTTCTTTGTACCGATCTTCAAGCAAGTGCAAGATAGAATCGGTATCATCTTCTCCCATAACCCGGCCACGCGGGGTCCATACCGGCTCCTCCGGTTGTTCCCTCTTCGTGGCGGGCTCCTTCTCTGGTTCTACTGTCCCGACCGATTCTTCTCCGTCCGATTGAACACAGGTATCGTCCCCTGACACAGAATCACATTCATTATGGTCAAAAACAAAACCAGATGCACGTACCATACCGACGAAGATGTTGACTCTGCCAATTGTGACGACAGATCTGGCCTCCAGATGATCCGACTCTGGCCCCCAGCCAAAGTCATCCACGATCTTCTCTCCCTCGGGGTTGGTGATGATCTCTCCAATTACGAGGTTCTTCATGCTTTCCCGAGATTCTCCCATGATGTAAAAACCTTTGTACGTAGGCCCCATGGTGGGCGCCAACTGTCGCGGGATAATCACGGTAGACGTTACCAGGGGTAACTTAGTTTGGGGCAAACCGACTCTGGTGTTTGGGAGAGGGTTTAGCTCAGGGGAAATCATGTTATCTGGTGATCTGGTATCTCGGGCTGCAATGTCGCTGAGACTCTGATCTAGGGTTACAACTATCGACTCTCGTATTACTAAAACACTCGAATATCTGGAAAATCTCTTGGTCTCTCTATGCCGAGAGCCGGTTTATATATTACCCGGCTCTCTAGCTTCCTATACAAGGCACACCCGGAATCCTACCGGAATACGCACATAACCCTAGGTTTCTTAATCATGGCCCCCCAAGGTGTTGATTACAAGATCCACACTCCCTTTTGGGCCTTCTGGAAACTCCTCCATCTTGGGCCGGGTTTTATGTGATTTCCTTCTGGCCGGGTTTCGCCTAGGCACGGGCCTACCGGGTTACCATCCCCCAGCAGTATATGTTAAGCAACCTCCGGGGTTCGAGAACCTCAACTTTCCTAACCATGTCTACAAGCTCGATAAGGCGCTCTATGGACTTAAACAAGCACCACGTGTGTGGTATGAGCACCTTAGAGAGTTTATGGATGACCATGGTTTCGAAGTTGGGAATATCGACCCCACTCTCTTCACAAAGGGAGTAAAGGGAGAGCTTTTCATATGCCAACTCTATGTGGACGATATCATCTTTGGCTCAACTAACTAAGCTTTCAATAATGAGTTATCAAAGCTTATGACTGACAGGTTCCAGATGTCTATGATGGGAGAGCTTAAATTATTCCTTGGCTTTGAGATCAAGCAATTGGCTCGTCGTACTTTCATTTCTCACGTCAAGTATACCCAAGACATGATCAAGAGGTTTAATTTCCAAAATGCCAAGACCAAGCCATCTCCTATGCAAGTAAAATGTCACCTCAAGCGTAACCTAGATGGTAAAGATGTGGACCAAAAGTTGTATCGTTCTATGATTGGTTCTTTGCTTTACCTTTGTGCATCTAGGCCCGATATCGTTTTGAGTGTAGGTGTGAGTGCAAGGTATCAAGCGGCTCCTAAGGAAAGCTACTTAGGGGCGGTCCATAGGATCTTTCAGTATTTGGTTCATACCTCAAGGTTTGGTTTGTGGTACCCAAATGGGGCACAATTCTCTCTCAGGGGCTACACGGATTACGATTGGGCGGGTGATCAAGATGATAGGAAGTCCACTTCCGGGGCTTGCCAATTTCTTGGTAGGTCTTGGTGAGTTGGTCTTCCAAGAAGAAAAATTGCATATCTCTCTCCACTGCCGAAGCCGAGTATGTAGCCGCCGCAAGTGCTTGCACCAAATTGCTATGGATGAGGCAAACTCTCAAGGAATATGATGTTCATTTGGATAAGGTGCCTCTCATGTGTGACAATTTAAGTGGCATCAAGATCGCCTACAACCCCGTGCAACACACAAGAACAAAGCACATTGAGATTCGTCATCATTTCATTCGTGACCATGTGGCAAGAGGTGATAGTGCTCTCGCATATGTGCCCACCAAGGATAATCTTGCGGATATCTTCACAAAGCCACTCGGCGATGCAATATTCATGTTCCTGAGGAATGAACTAAACATCATTGATTCTAGGAGCTTGACTTGAGGATCTTGCATACACCCCTATAGATGAAACGTGTTTGGGTTTAGTTGTAGGCATGGACATAGGGGGAGTGTTATCCTAACACATTGGGTTATCCCTACCCCCATTATGCCCATAGCAAAAATTCATTGTTATCTCTCTTTTTCTAATGTTGAACTGTGAGATTCAATGTCGAGAATTGGCAATGTACCCAAGATATATCTTCGCGGTGACATGCCATGTTCTCTTACATGGTGGCTTAGGTCACCAACCTCTTCCTTTGAAGAGTTCGTTCTTATTTGGTCGTATTTTGACTTATTTGAGAGTTGTTTGCCATTTTGAATAACATACTCAAAAATTTGGTGTTCAAATGATTTCTTGCATTCCTTGAGTATTAATTTCATGTTGTTGTTTTTCATTCTCAAGCCAATACTTTCCAAACAAAAAAGTTTTATTTGTTGCGTATATGTCATGTCCATTCCTTGGTGTTTTTAGCGTGTGATCCGGAGACTCCGGTCTGCCACACCGGAATCTCCGGCCAGTCCGGAGACTCTGGTGTTTAGACCGGAGACTCAGGTGTGAGGTGCAACACTATAAAAGGAGAGGGCTCTGGGAAGTTAGGGTTTTCATCCCCACTTCCCTCCCGCCCCCAAAACTGCTGTTGCGCCGCCGACCGCCGCCAAGGACGCCTCCGGCTGATTTCCACCACCGGATTCCCCTCCCTCGACTTCCCCTCACTTCTCCCATCCGTGGGAGCCTCAACGGCAGGCTCGGGTGACAAGGGTACCTCTCTCCCCTCTCCTTTTTTCTTGTTTTTCATCTACATCTTGTTCTAGGTGACTTTTGTTTTGGAGAGTTGGTACTATCTACAGACTGTAGATTCACCCTAGCATGTTTCCCCCTGTAGAAACCTTGTAAAAAATGACTTAGAGAAAATTGTAGTAGATTCACTTGTCAGATCTGCAAGCAGACCGGAGATTCCGGTGTCTGTCCGGAGACTCCGGTCTGCCAGACCGGAGACTCCGGTGTGAATCTTCCAGAACTTGTTCTGTCCTTTCTGCTTGATTTCTTCTTTCATTCTTGGACATGTATGCTCACTGTTTGTGTTTCCTCTCTGGTTTTGTGTTTGGTTGCGTGTGTTTTCAAGGAAAAGGACTAAGTCATCATCATCAAACCCCAACATCGTCCCAAGAAGGAAGTACCGTACCCACTCTCGCAACTATCACGTCACCGATGAGGACACTGTCAGGGTTGGACAGAGGAGGACTTTTGAGGCTGAGCAGCGTCAACGGGAAAAAGCATAGGCTAGGCAGAGGAGTGAACTGGCAAAGAAGGCTAGGTTTGACACTATAACCTCTGTGGCATCCATGAGCAAGAAGGAGTGCAAGATCATGAGGGCCATGCCATTATTTACCATGGCCCGCACTGCTGAGACTTCTCATTACCGGAGGAGGGAGTCTGAGTTGATTATGAGGGAGATCTACTCCAAGCGCAGGCATCCTGTTTTTTCTCAGAAGGTTCTCGACTTGGAGGCTCTTGGCAATTATGGGTACTTTGAGAAGGCAGTGTGGATCACAAAGAAGCTAGGACTTGAGCACCTTGTTGGCATTCAGCAAAACTACAATGTCTCGGCCGTTCAGCAGTTCTTTGCCACTGTAACCTTTGGTGAAGATGATGATATTACTTTGAAGTGGATGGCAGGGTCTATTGAGTGTGAGTCCTCTATCAAACGTTTGGCTGAGCTTCTTTATTACCCTTGGGGTGACAACAATGGTCATCATATGCATTTTCATGGTGTGACCTATGACAAGAAGCGAATGGCTCCTGTGTATGAGAAGCTTTCAAGCACCGGCACCGCTAAGGACCCCAAGAGGGTTTACAACATTGTTCTCCGTATCTTCCGCAACAACATTGCTCCCAAGGGCGGGAATGTGGATGCTATTCGTGGAGGTCTCGTGAACTTACTATACCATGCCTTCCAGTGTCACTTAGGTGGTCCAGATGGTGAGGGATACGAGATTGATGTCATGCATTTCATCAAAGAGGAGATCTATTTTGCTATGATTGGGATCAAGAAGGTGCCCGTGTATGATCCTTATGTGATGAAGCTCATTCTCAATCAGTTTCCGGGCTTGGTGTGTGATGTTGAGCACACTGTTGGTACTCTCCAGGTTCTGTCTTCTCATCGTCCTGACACTGACACCCCCATGGGTGATGCTGAGGCTGCTCCTAGGTCCATGAGGAAGAATGCAGATCCTCCCTCTCGCCGCTCTAGCAAGGAAGAGACACGGGATGAGATGAATAAGTTGTCATGGTTTCAACGCAACATTTTGTGCGTGACGATTGCAGTGCACAAGGAGAACCATGTGGCCTATAAGGAGAGGCGTGAGCTGAAGAAGATGGTCTCCAAGCTCCAGGACCATGCTGGTTGTGGGGCCACTCCTCCTGTTGGTACTCCTCCCACTCCTCCCACCGCGTCCGTGACTGTGTCCTATGAGAACTGGAACACTGACCTCTTCCCATGGGGTGATTTCGAGGAGGTTACCTCAGCTCGTTCCTCTTCAAAAAACCGTGGCAAGGCCCCTATGATTGAGGAAGAAGAGGATAATGTGGAGCATGCTGAGGATGATGATGAGGATCTCGAGTTCTTCAATGATGGTGATGAGAAGGAAGAGGAAAATGAAGATGATGATGGAGAAGAGACAGACTGTGTCGATGACGATGACGATGATGACTATGAGGATGATGACTGATTCCTTGGGTTTGTGTAGTGCTCTTTGCCCTTTTTGGTGTCTCGATGCCAAAGGGGGAGAAGTAGCTTGTCTTCTCCGGGCTTTGCGAGGGTTGCTTTGATTTGATTTGCTTTGGAACACAAGTCTTTGAACTTGATTTGCTTTTATGACTTGTGTTCTCTTTATCTTAGTTGATTTGATTTCCTAGTGAACTATGGATGTTATGTGTGTGGTGAGACTACGTGGTGAAGCTATCTATCATATTATTGCTTAATATTGCTTTGTCTATTGTCTCTGTGCATGTATGTATATTGTTCACTAGTAGTTGATCTAGAGGGCATTGTTTGTAAAATATAGGGTGAGCTCACGACTTAAGTGTTCGAAAGCCCGTCTATCTTTTACAAACATAGCGTAGCTGTGATTTTATTGCTAATATGTGTGTTGTCATCAAACACCAAAAAGGGGGAGACTGAAAGTGCAAACGAGCTTAAATCATCTTGTTTTTGGTGTTTGTTAACAACACATGTATCCTTAAGTGTGTTGATGTTTTTCAGGGCCTAAAAAACATATTTGATATGGTGGTAGTGAGTTATAAAAACATGCAAAGTTCCAGGAATTGATTCTGCTGGAATTTATTCCAGGCCGGAGTCTCTGGTCTCCCAGACCGGAGTCTCCAGTGTGAACAAATTTGCCAGGCTTGGTTCTCTGGATTTCTGGTGTCGCTCGCGGTACCCAGACCGGGGAGTTACCGGAGATGGACTAGAGTCTCTGGTGTGGGATTTTCCTTTGAAGAATCTGGCTGAGTTCATATGATGTCGCCTGCGGTACCCAGTCCGGAGACTTACCGGAGACTGTCCGGAGTCTCCGGTGTGGCTATTACCTTCTGCTCTTGAAAGACCACATACACCCTTTGGGCTCAGGCGGCAAGACAAGACCGGAGTCTCTGGACTGGTGATTTCCTGAAGATTATGAAGGTGGAGGAAGTGGTGTCGCCCGCTGCATCGACACTGGAGACTTACCGGAGACTGTCCGGAGTCTCCGGACTGGTGGTCTGCGAAAAACTTTAGACCGGATTCTCCGGCCTTTACACCGGAGTCTCCGGTGTGAGTTTGGCAGAAATATCTCCAACGGATCCAAACTTATGAGGGTTATAAATACCCCCTCTCCTCCACCTACCTCCGGTTAGCTCGTCCAGAATAGATCTCACCATTTCTAGAGCTCACCCACCTTGCTAGATCTCCAAATCCCTCCACCCAAAAGCCTTGATCTTTGGAGGACTGAAGGAGAAGGCCCCGATCTACGTCTTCACCAACCAGATTTCCTTTCCCCTCTCATTTGGTTGAGGGATCTTTGCCTAGGGTTTCCTCTTGTGGAGAACCTAGACTTCTTGCTACTCTTGGTGATTTGTGAGTGTTGGGAGCCCCCAATTTGGTTGTGGGTGTGCGCCCCAAACTTGTTTGTAAAGGAATTGATTCCCGCCTCAAAGGGGATCAATAGTGGAAGGTGAACTAGGCCTTTGTGGCAGGGTTCATCGGAGAATAGGGTGAGGCCTTTGTGGCGTTGAGTAGGCCTTCGTGGAGAGCTCACACCCCTCCAATGAGACGTACTCCCTTTACAAGGAGGAACTCAGGAATACATCGTGTCTCCGCGTGCTTCCTATCGGTTATCTAGTTCCCTTATCCTTTACTCACTTGTGTTGCATTTATTGTGGTACTAGTAGCATTTATTGTTGTACTAGTTGCATTAATTTCTATCCTTGTCATATAGGTAAATTCATCTTAGTTGCACTATAGAGAATTTACCTTTGTGTCAAGCCTAATTGTGAAGAAAAATTAAAATTGGTCGTAGCACCTATTCAGCCCCCCTAGGTGCCCATACTATACCCCCTCCGTTGCATCTTGAGATGGTATGCTAAGCGAACCCTGAAAACGCCCGATTTGGTATAGTTCCACGCAGTGGCGGAGCGTGATGCCAAACAATGGAGAGTCTGGTTCAGATTTTTTTGGTGGAGAGTGGGCCGTAAGTGTGCTATTTGTAGCTAGTGGGCTGAATTGATACAAAATCCTAAAGGAATGCCGGATAGAAGGCTGGGCTACGACCCAGTATGGCCAACCAGACGCTCCGCGAGTGGTTCCATGTGTACTAATCTATCGCGCCAAGGCCACCCACAGCCCACAGGGATATTTTTCACATCAGAAGCATCAAAATCAAAGAAGATTTGGTGAAGTTATTGTTCGTCCCACCCAGAACCCTCGGTGTTCACTAACTCCGAGACTCTTATGATTGGCATAGGAGCTGTGTTCGGTTTGCGCCCTAGCGGTTGTAAAGCTCTAGTACTGAGGATCCAATTTCCCTTCCATGCTTCGACGTTCTCTCCATTTCCAATCCTCCAAAACAAGCATGTCTTACGCAGGTTATTGACGTACTAGGTTTGGCGGAAACCATGTTCCCGTTAGGAACCTCGGGTTTGTGTTATATAGAGGTGGAAAGAGCCTCCTCTGTGGCACATATAAATGGTATACCATATAGGATGGTGTATACCGTGCCTATACGGTACAGGTACATTATGTCTAACAGCCCCCTTAATGTAAAAAAATCGGAAGAGCTTGGGTGAAACCATCAACTTCTTGGTATTTGCTAGAAACAAAACATATATCAAGTTTCTTTTCTGCTACTCTCTCTCTCTAACAAAATAAAAATCAATTTCTATGTGTTTTGTACATGCATGAAACATAGGATTTGTAAACAGATATGTTGCACCTAGATTATCACACCATAGAGAATCAATTTCTATGTATAGCTACAAATAATAGTGTGAGAAGTATTCACATATGTATTTGTGGTGGATTACAAAATCAAATCTTTATTGATTTTAACTTAGATTATGATTCTTCAATTGATAATATCGTACGTTGTTATGAGTAGACTCTATAGTATTTTTTTATGGGTAGTTGCAACTCAACGTTAAACATTGTGAATTGTAAGTTATTGGATAAAATCCATTCGACTATGTGAGGTTTCAAAAAATGGTATAATAATTCGTTCGGAGACGCTTGAATTATTAATATTGTCACGGAATCAGGTTCACACAATCCAATTCCTAATAAATCCAAACACAAGTTTATCATAAGTTGACGAGATCAAAAGGTGAAAGAGTATTAATTGACTCTAGTGCAAGTGGGAGACTATTGGAGGTATTTCCTAGAGACAATAATATTCAGTTATTATTCTATCTTCAAGTTTAGAATTAAGTTTATGTCAGCATGCTACAACCGCTATAGCACTTGAAAAGTGAGTTTTCGAAGAAAAATCTTTATGCGGGTGTAAAGACATAAACAAACAACAGTTCCTAATCTTGTCTCCAAGATTAGCTTATGGTTTGTGAGATGATCGTATTTTCCTGATCATGGACTTGGATGAAAGTCTAGCAAAACATAAGAGTTTATTGTTAGGTTAACAATAGTACTAAACCGACCCAAGTGTATGTTGTTGCTAAAAGAGACTAAACAATCATTATGTGTTTTAACAAATGCATATGAAGTTAACATTGACTATAATTCCTATATTATGAGAATATCTAGTGACCGCATGATCAAAAGTAATACTTTCGATATCATCAACCGTCTTGCCGTAACTGGGGATTATAACGGTGATATATGGGTATGACCTAGAAAGTGTAATCGAAATGAGATCGTTCAAGACTAGTACTTAACTCCTCTAGACGATAGAGAGATACATTCTATGGTCCCTGTCAGTATCACCGATGACATATCGTCTAGCCAGATACAGTGTGATTTATCACAGATTCATCGGGTATATGGATGAGAAAAGAGAACGATATCGGTAAACGAGTTTTATGTGTTATGATCAAAGAATTTTGTCATACCAGATTACATGGTCTCACCTCGTGATATCATTAAGTTAAGGGAATAAGTGAAATGAGTAACTTATAAGGCTCCCTCGTTCTTCGGGAACACACAAGAGCCATCATGGACGTTCACGGTCCCGTTGTTGGTTATTGTTCGGTAAATTCCCGAATATGTTCGTGTGTTATCGAGACTTTAAGGATCACACGCTTAAGTTGTGAAAACCTTTTATTGAGAGAAATAATATGTTGTTATTGTTTTTATGAATGTTCGATATCGTTACAATATCACAGAAACAAGTCCGGTGTCAATCGGACTGGTTTCAGGGAAGTTACTATAAGAGAGAAATTATGCGGTGTTAGGAAAAATTTATATGAGATGTAACAGATACTCGTTAGATAATATCGATGATTTTATCTATTGGGATCAAGTGGTTCTGGGGGAGTTTCGGGGACTTTCCAAATAAGGAAGAAGGCCGGGAGGGGGCAAATTTTCCCTCATGGTTCAACCCTATTTTAGGGGGATGCCAGGTGGGCCCCACTGGGTTCACAAGTTGGTAATCATCGTCCTGGTATTTTTATGGTTTTTATTGGAGAGAAAATAAGAAAAGAAACGGAGGAGAAAAAGAAAAAGGAAGGGAGGGAGGAGGTGGAGGAGGACTCCACCTCCCAATCCGAGTTGGGCTAGGAGGGAGGGTGCGACCACCACCTCCGAGCACAACTAGGACTCTTCCCCTCCCTATTTGGTAACTCTCTCCTCCCTCCCACTATACAAGGGACCCAAGGCTCATAGGAAAACACACAATTGGCTCTCAAGCCTCTATCTCTAGTAGAATTAGAGGATATAATTAGAGCTTATAATTAGAGATCCTCTAATTGAATTTGAGCATCTTCTAGTCGGGGTTTGAGTATACTCTCCTGATTAGAACAAGCTCTAATTAGCTCTTCTCTCTCATGTGTTGAGAACGTCCAGATTCATAATAGCTCTAAACATAGTTGATTAGAGCTACCAATTAGCAACGCCAGAACGCTGTCTCTCTTCGTCGGTGTTGAATCCTAGACGGAGGAGCGCTGACGGGTTGACACGAGCATACACGTGCAAACCATAAGAGGGATTACACGTGTGATCCTTGATGAGGAAAGACTTAGCGACATCCTTGCAACTAGGCCTAGTTGTGAGGATCTACGATTGTTTAGAACTCTTCTATGACTACACCGTATCTGCTGCCTGGTGAGTCATGATCTTGATCCTCGCATGTATGGGCATGCCTCATTAACTGCATAGTGATCTTGGCGGACTACGTAGGGGGAAAAATTGCAGCATAGACCAGTAGTGCTTCAATAGCTTTAGATCTTGTTATAGTTGGATTCATGGACGACATAATGGACGAGGCATGTGGATTGGATCCGCATAGTGGTCATGGTTATAATAAGTTTAGATTGAGGCTCTAGGAGTTTTTTGTAATGTATGTGTTTCAATCACCCCCCCCCCAATGTTCAATCTAGTAACATGAACAATCATGTTTGATGTTGTTCGTAGGTAGTGACGTTTCACTCTGTAGAACCTACAAGCATGTAAAAATTGCAAATTCAAGCGTTAGATCCATCTAACTTGTTTTTGCAGAGCATCTGTTGTGACGTGGTATAGTCCGTTTTGTTCAAGAGTTGTATGAAATGCTATCCAATTTATTCGTTTTGACCTGCGAGTCAACTTAAAGCATGATGGTTGAAAACCATGTGATTGCTATATTTGGCATGTGTGCCCCATGCTTTCATTAAGTATGTTAGATATAGGAGAAAGACATGGATATAGTGATCAAATATCATAGACATCGACAATGATCCATGGAGCAAAGAAGGAGTTCTAAGCCCAAATGATAAAAGGACTATAGTGCATCACTATTAATTGTCGGTGATGGTTAATCCTTTTTATGCACCCTTTTGTTTGTGTAGTAGTCGCGATTATTAGGGCGATTCCTCACTTGAAAATATCAGGTGATCCTGCTCTTCCAAACTATGCATCGTCAAACTGGTCTGGGTTCACGTCCGTCACTTGGATAGGAGGGTCAATCTCATACAGGCAAGATTAGTGGTTGGTTGTCTTCATGTTCTAGCATGATAGTCACGAGCTCGGAGCATATATAACAAAATATGAACGGGAGTCACATGAGATGTGGTTGGCTTGGTGACCTACCCTGTAGGATTATGATTAGTTGCATTCACATCCCCTTCTTCATCAACTATCTATCAGGTCACTTCTCGTGAAACTATATTTTTATTCGGTCACATCATATGAAGTTTACTTGGAGCGCATGTTTGTTTTTCTTTTAGTTTCTTTTGTTTTCCTTGCTGAAATAATATAGTTGGATCCTAGCATTCTTTGTTTATGGAGAGAGACATGCTCTGTTTTTTCATTTGAATACTTGTTATGCTTGTATTCTTAGTTTTTCTTCTAGTTGCTGCAAATATTCCTGTTTAGCTCTAGTTTTCATTGTATATCTTGTTCATAGCTGTTAGTTTCAGTAGTTTTGTGAGTCCTCTCATGTTTGCTTGCTGTATCATTTAGAGAGTTTTTGTTAAAGCATGTTTTGTATGGTGCTTGATGGGAAAAGAAATTGCTGCTTTAGGTAGAATTTTTAACGGTGCAAGTAGAAGCTTGTATAGACTGTGGCTAGACTTTTTCATATCATTCTAGATATTATTTTAGTTTTAAAGCCTTGTGGTTGTTGAGTAGCATGATTAGCCTCAAATAGCTGAGAGTGTTTAATGTGCCATTGAAAGAATCATGAGTTGTTCTTGTCATATTGAAGCATAAATTTGTGGTGTTCTCCTTTGAATGTTTTATTTGGTTGACTTGGCGCATACTCACACCATGTTTATGACTATGAACCAGTCATGAATAGCCTCCATGATCATTTAGTTTTTGAACTTTTGGTACCACTTATGCTTTGATTAATGATGTTTATGTCGCTATGCATGATTATGGATCTTATGCTCTCTTGATTTGTGGCTCCCAGTCTTTTGCTAGCCTCCACCTGTACTGAGTATGAGCTCTACTCGTGCATCCAACTCCCAAAAACCAAAGGTTTCCCATTGTGTCCACCATACCTACCTACATGTGGTATTTAACCGCCACTCTAAAGTAAATTGCTCATGTGTTACCTTTAAAACTTTCAAAATTAATCCTGTTTTGTGCTCCTGTTTTAGCTCATGAGGACGTAAAGAGAGAATCTTTATCTCACTTGTTGATTGGACTTTCACACCATGGACTAGTGGCTTCATCCGGTTATCCAATGATAGAAGAGATGGCAGCGGGGTGCCCAACCCAAAATTAATAACACAAATTCTCTTCACTATTTTTGCCCCTGATTTATCAGTCAAAGCATAATTGTGTAACAAAAAGAGAAAGAGGGATGACCTTCTACCCAGATGTGTTCTTCTACGGGAGCCTCTCTTGTGAATTCTAGTTGGCTTGTGACGTACTGTATTTTCCGTTTACCATTCGTTCACACAAGCATACACCTCTCTTAAAATATAGACACTCCTCCACGGTATGTGATTGTTGGCAGGCACCCGAGGATTCGGTTAGCCATGGTTTATGAAAGATGGTTGGGAGGATTGTCAAGTTTTCAATACCTCTGTTTAATAAAATAAAATCTCTAGCACATGAGTGATCCTTGCTTCCCTCTGCGAAGGGCCTTTCTTTTACTTTTATGGTGAGTCTCCATCTTCTAACTTTATGCACGGTTGAGAGAGCATAGTTGCCATTCTGAGTTTTATGTGCATTTGTCCCAGAAATATTATTAATTGATTCATGATGTTTTATTGCTTGTTCTCTAATTATTTGTTCTAGTCTTCCTCATGAACTTTGTAGGTTTCCTCGCATTTATGTTTTGCCCCACTCTTAAGGACTAGCGAACTATCACTTTGACATGTTCTCTCTATACTTGAAACAAACGTATATCTTTCTTGCATTGTTATTCATGATCTTTTATTTGAGTTACTTCTCATGATGCAAGGTGATTGCTATGATTTCTATCTATCATGTTTGTGTTTAAGTTCTATGATCTCAGCTTACTTATTATTTTACATTATTGATGATCAAGTTTATGTTGGTAGCATATCACCTTAGAAATTATGTGTTTTTATTGTTGACCTACTCGAGGACGAGTAGGAACTAAGCTTGGGGGTGTTGATACGCCATAAACGTATCCTTAATTTCTGATGGTCCATGTTGTTTTCTTATAGTTTACCACATGTTTGCTATACACTTTATGCCATTTTTATCGATTTTCTAGACTAACCTATTGACAAGATGCCACAGAGCCAGTTCCATGTTTTCTTCTGTTTTTAGTTTCAGAAAAGTTGTTCTGGAAATATTCTCGGAATCGGAAAATTCGAAACCCGGAATTCTTAGAATTCCCGATGGTTCCACGGATTCTCGAAGAGACCCGGAGGGGCCCTTAGGGGGCCCACACCATAGGGCGGCACGCCCCCTGGCCGCGTCGGGGGGTGGTGTGGGTCCCCCAGGCCTCCACCGCCTTTTCCCTTTCGCCTATTTAATCCCCTTGAGACGTAAACCCTAAATATATTCCACTTCGTCCCAAAAAACACCCGAGGCCGCCGTCATCGTCATCCCGAGACCGGGAGGGTTCTGAAGCTCTCCACAGCACCCTGCCGGGAGAGGAATTCATCACCGGAGGGGTCTACACCACCATGCCCTCCTTCGAAGTGATGCGTGAGTAGTTCATCCCTGAACTATAGGTCCATAGCATTAGCTATATGGTTGTTTTCTCCACTTTGTACCTCATGTTTAGATCTTGTGAGCTGCCTATCATGATCAAGATCATCTTTATGTAATGCTACATGTTGTGTTTATTGGGATCTGATGAATGTTGAACGCTATGTCTTCTGATTATCAATCTATCATGTTATCTTCATGCATATGTTATTTATGATCTTGCATGCTCTTTGTTATCAGTAGATGCTTTGGCCAAGTAGATGCTAGTAACTCCAAGAGGGAGTATTTATGCTCGATAGTGGGTTCGTGCCTCCTTTTCATCTTTGCTCGAGTGACAGAAACGTAACGGATGGAGGATGTGTTGTTCCCATTAGGGAGAAGACAACGATGTTTACCTAGTTTACATTGTTTACATTACACACTTTTCTTACGGCGATAATCTGTTGCTTGCAACTTAATACCCAACGTTTGTTCGGATGATATTCGGAGGGTGGATTATTAGACATAGATGCAGTTGGATGACGGTATATGAATTTTGTTGTAATGCCCGCATGAATCATATACTGAACTGTGGACCCCGGTCCATTTTCTCAGACTGATAATACAACCACTGCAATTACTGTTTTCACACTGCTACTACTGTTTTCATATTGTTCTCATATTGTTTTCCACACCATACATTTAAGCTCTTTGTTACAAGCAAAACCGATGAGATTGACAACCTCACTGCTTCGTTGGGGCAAAGTGAATTTATTGTGTTGTGTAGTTTCCACGTTGTCGTTGAAACGGTAGTGCGCCCTACCACATCAACTCCATCAACCTTTAGAAGTTGCTTGTCCTCCTACCGGTCGATTCAACATTGGTTTCTTTTCTGAGGGAAAACTTGCAGCTGCACTCTTCACAAACTTTCTCTCGAGGTTTACCAACGTCGGCCATCAACAAGTTTTCTGGCGCCGTTGCCAGGGATCTCAAAGTCATCAAGAAGCAACCACTCCCTCGTCAACTCTGGCACCAGCAAGTTTTATGGCGCCGTTGCCGGGGAGGAAGAGAATTTCTGCAAGGGGGGTCTCTCAGTTCCAATCTCTTTACTTTGTTATAGTTTTGCTTAGTTTATTTTATTTTGTCTTGTGTGCTTCTCTTTATGAAAAACACAAAAAAATAGTTCTTATTCTAGTTGCTACTTTTGTTACCTTGTTGTTATTCTTCATCATGTTGCTCCCTAAGTTTACCCTGAAAGATCTTCGAGTTGGTAGTGGTTCTATACTTGGAAAGGATACTATTAAAGAGTTCTTTAATCATGTTAGTAAGCATGATAATTTTGAGGAAAAATCCATAGTAGAACTTGCTCCAAATTATGAAAGTGCTGCAACTTCTTTAATTCACATGTTAGAAGCTAGTGTTGTTAACCTTCACCCCATACTGCAGCAAATGTTCCTCAACTTGAATAATATTTTAAAAAGAAATTTTATCTTAGAAACCATGCTTAAAGAATTTGTAGATGTTGGTATAGAAGATAGAAAAGTTTTTTATCGTTTCAATATGCTAGGATCATGTGTAGATGTTGTTGGTGATCTTGAAAATTCTGAACCTGAAAGTGAAAAGGGGATGAAAATACCAACCCCCTTTAAACTAGTAGCACTGCATGAAGCTCCAAAAAAGAATTTTGATTGGATTGTTCCTGAAAATTTATTTGATGAGAGTAGTAAACCTAAAAGTTATAAGAGAGGAACATATGAAACTCATTTAGATAAAATACAATGCATTATTGAGGAATTTCCTTATCTTAATTTGTATGTTACTTCACTTGAAAACACTTGATTCCATTTTTCTAGGCCTAGCTAAAAGGCGTTAAAGAAAAGCACTTTTTGGAAGATAACCCATGGTTTTATTTTTTATTTGATTTTCTCTGTTTTCTTTGAGTCAAGGGGTTGTATACTTCTGTAGAAACTCCTTTGTATCTTTATTTTCATGTATTAGTTGTCCCAAGTAAAGTTTCTAGCGAAAGTTGGAGTTGGTTTTGGATTTCTGTGCAGAAAACAGATTTCTGCTGTCCAGCGTACAAAATCGTATAAATTACAGAAAGATAAAAATGACCTGAAACTTTCTTTGCTTATTCCTCAGCTAATTCCGAAACTTTTTTTGTTATTTACATTTTTCGATCTGAGCAACTTAAATGCCCCGAAAAAATTCGTCATTACAGACTGTTCAGGTTTTGGCAGATTCTGCCATTTTTCTTGCATATGCTCTTTTACTAGGTCAAGTGGATTTCTTTGCTTCACAAAATATCACTGGATGTAGCTAATGTTTAAAAGTATTAATAGAACTTGTTCCCATGCGGAACCTATGGATTTTTTTATTGTTGCACTAACCCTCTAATGCGACTTACTTTGAGTGTGGTGTGAAGGAAGTTTTCAAGGGTCAAGAGAAGAGGGTGATATAATGTGATCATGAAGAGTGCAAGGACAAATCTTGGGGATGCCCCCTGGTTCATCCCAGAAAATCCTAAGAAGACTCAAGAGTCTAAGTTTGGGGATGCCCAAGTCATCCCCTTTTTCATCGATAATTTATGAGGTCACTTCTAGTGAAACTATATTTTTATTCGGTCACATCATATGAAATTTACTTGGAGAGTTTGTTTGTTTTTGTAACCTATCATTCATGTTTGGGATAGAGACACACTCCATGTTTTCATCGAATACCCGTTATGCTCGTATTCTTAGTTTTTCTTCTAGTTGCTGCAAAATTCCTTTTTAGATCTTGTTTTTCTTGCATATCTTATTCAGAGCTGCTAGTTTTAGTAGAGTTGTGTTAGTAATCTCTTGCTTAATTGCTGTATCTCTTGAGAATTTTTGTTTAGTATGAAATTCTTGGTGTTGGAAAGCAGTAGTATACTTTTCGTGATTATAACGGTGCAAATAGAAGCTTGTATAGACTGTGGCTAGACATTTTCATATCATGCTAGATGTTATTTTAATTCTAAATCCTAGTGCTTATTTTTGTAGCATGATTTGTCTCAGATATATGAGGGTGTTTAATGTCACTTTGAAAGAATCATGAGTTGTTGTTGTCATATTGAAGCATAAATTTCTGGTGTTCTCCTTTGAATGTTTTATTTGGTTGACTTGGCGCATGCTTACACCATGTTTATGACTACAAACCGGTCACTTATAGCCTCTATGATCATTTAGTTTTTGAACTTGCAATGCCCTTTATGTTTTGATTAATGATGTTTTTGTCTCTATGCATGATTATGGCCATTATTGCTCTCTTGATTTGTCGCTCTAGTCTTTTGCTAGCCTCCACCTGTGCTGAGTATGAGCTCTACTCATGCATCCAACTCCCCAAAACCAAAGTTTGCCAAATGTGTCCACCATACCTACCTACATGTGGTATTTAACCGCCACTCCAAAGTAAATTGCACACGTGTTACCATTAAAACCTTCAAAATTGCACATGTTTTGTGGTCCTGTTTTAGCTCATGAGCACGTAAATAGAGAATATTTATCTCACTTGTTGATTGGACTTCCACATCTTGGACTAGTGGCTTCATCCACTTATCCAATTGATAGAAGAGTTGGCAGCGGGGTGCCTAGCCCCAAACTTAGTAACACAAATTATCTTCACTATTTTTGCCCCTGATTTATCAGTCAAAGCATAATTGTGTAAAGAAAAGAGAAAGAGGGGTGACCTTCTACCCAGATGCATCCTTCTACGGGAGCCGCTTTTGTGAAGTCTAGTTGGCTTGTGACGTATTGTATTTTCTGTTTACCATTCGTTGACATAAGCATACACCTCTCTAATTTTTTTTCCAATACCTCTGTTTAACAAAATAAAAGCTCTAACACATGAGTGATCCCTGCTTCATATGCGAAGGGCCTTTCTTCTAATTTTATGTTGAGTCTCCATCTTCTAACTTTATGCACAGTTGAGAGAGCATAGTTGCCATTCTGAGTTTAATGTGCATTTGTCCCAGAAACATTATTAATTGATTCATGATGTGTCATTATTTGTTCTCAAATTATTTGTTCTAGTCTTCGTCTTAAACTTTGAAGATTTCTTGGCATTTATGTTTTGCCCCACTCTTAAGGATAAGCGAAATATCACTTTTCTATATTTTCTCTATGCTTGAAACAAGCATATAACTTTCGAGCGCATTATTATTCATGATCTTTTATTTGTGTTACTTTTCATGATGCAAAGTCATTGCTATGTTTCATTGTTAAAATTATATCTATCATGCTTGTGTTTAAAGTACTATGATCTCAGCTTACTTATGCTTTTACAATTTAGATGATCAAGTTTATGTTGGTAGCATGTCACCTTAGAAATTATGTGTTTTTATCGTTTACCTACTCAAGGACGAGTAGGAACTAAGCTTGGGATGTTGATACGTCATAAACGTATCTTAATTTCTGATGTTCCATGTTGTTTTCATGCCATATGCTACATGTTTTCCTTACACTTTATGTCATTTTATCGATTTCCTAGGACTAACCTATTGACAAGATGCCACAGAGTCAGTTCCCGTTTTCTGTTGTTTTTAATTTCAGAAAAGTTGTTCTAGAAATATTCTCGGAATTGGAAAATTCGAAGCCCGGAAGTCTTAGAATTCCCGAAGGTTCCACGGAGTCCCAAAGAGGCTCGGAGGGGGGCACAGGGGGCCCACACCATAGGGCGGCGTACCCCTGTCCGCGCCATGGGGTGGTGTGGGCCCCTCGGGCGCCCATCGCCATCGCCTTTTCGCCTATTTATCCCCCTCGATGTGTGAACCCTAAATATATACTACTTTTCCATGAAAAACACTCCAGGCCGCCGTCATCGTCAACCTGAGATCGGGAGGGTCGGGAGGGGAAATCATCACCGGAGGGCTCTACACCACCATGCCCGCCTCCGGAATGATGCGTGAGCAGTTCATATGTGGAATACGGGTCCATAGCAGTAGCTAGATGGTTGTTCTCTCCCCTTTATGCCTCATATTTTGATCTCGTGAGTTGCCCTACATGATCGAGATCATCTTATTGTAATGCTACATGTTGTGTTTGCTGGCATCCGATGATATTTGAATGCTATGTCTCTTGATTATCAATCTATCACGTTCCTTTCATGTGTATGTTATTTATGATCTTGCATGCTCTCCGTTGTTAGTAGATGCTCTGGCCAAGTAGATACTAGTGACTCCAAGAGGGAGTATTTATGCTCGATAGTGGGTTCATGCCTCCTTTGCATTTGTGCTCGAGTGACAGAAACGTGACGGATGGAGGATGTGATGTTGCCATTAGGGAGAAAACAATAATTTTACATTGTTTACATTACACACTTTGCTTACTGCGATTATCTGTTGCTTGCAACTTAATACCCAAGGTTTGTTCGGATGATATTATAAGGGTGGATTATTAGTCATAGATGCAGTTGGATGACGGTCTATGAGTCTTGTTGTAATGCCCGCATGAATCACATAGTAATTATCATGTCATGCATGTTTCATTATCTATCAATTGACCAGCTGTAATTTGTTCACCACACATGTTATCTATCTTTTATGGAGATACACCACCAGTGAACTGTGGACCTCGGTCCATTTTCTCATACTGATAACACAACCACTACAATTACTGTTTTCACACTCCTACTATTGTTTTCATATTGTTCTCCTACTGTTTTCCACACCATACATTTAACCTCTTTGTTATCAGTAAAAACGGTGAGATTGACAACCTCACTGATTTGTTGGGGCAAAGTAAATTGATTGTGTTGTGCAGGTTCCACTTTGCTGTTCAACCGGTAGTGCGCCCTACCACATCAATTGCATCAACCTTCAGAAGGTGCTTGTCCTCCTACTGGTCAATTCAATCTTGGTTTCTTTTTTGAGGGAAAACTTGTCGCTGCACTCTTCACGACTTTTCTCTTGGAGTTTACCAACGTCGCCCATCACAACCTCATGAGGACTTCTACAAGGAGGAGAACTTTGACGACCCAGGGAACTAGGCACCTCTCTCGGTCAGTAGTCTGCGGTGTTAAGGTGTGACATGGGCTCTACTATGTTGTGTTGCTTCCGCTAAATAAAGTTGTGTGTGTTGTATGTCCTGCGTGGCAACTGTCTCAGACTTGGTCGTGTGACCATTTGTGTAATACTATGTTTAATTCGTGTAATGGATTATGTACTCTGATGTACCAGCTCTAAATATGTTGCTCACGACTGTTTGATCCTGGATCGTAAGTGTATGCATATTGGAGGTCTTGGACCGCTAGTCTGGGGTCCCCACAGAGTTGGTATCAGAGCCGTCCTGACCATAGGAGACCTTAGTTAGCTTGGACGTTAGCTAGTACTCCGATAGCTAATTTCTAAAAAGCAAGTTTCGGATATGACTAAGTACCAAAACTATCTCTTATACCCCATCCCCTCTGTGTTTTCAAAATTCCTACTTACATTAAGTTACATTTTGTATACTCTAAAACTTTTCACACTGGTTACTTACTTAAACTATACTTCAAACTTGTGTAGATGGACGTCGTCTTCACCAAGTCATAGTAGTTGGGTCTCACTCCCGGTTTCACTTTTTGCTTCGAGACCGATATGGTAGAGATGACCCGTATCCTCGGGCGTCCTCTACCAGAGTTGAGGGGAGGACAGGTCGACGATGCTAGCAACGAGCTTTCTTGGTTGGTGGAGTGTTCTCCCCGCCCACCGCTGACGACACCTGCCAAGCATGCCTCTGTCTTCCATGTGATTGACCGCTCGTGGAATGGCAGAGCTGTTCGATTTCTCTAGCAGGTGATTGCGTGCCTAGCCTATCTCTGTAGCTCACACTTCGTCGGTACTTGCTTTGAGTTGTATTGGAGGCGTGATGAGGATGGAATGCCTATTATTCACCCGCACCCTCCGAGCATCCTGTGTACTCACATGGACGATATGGAGTTTTTCCTGCACCGTACTCAGCACAACATTGACACTCTGCGCATGCAGTTCAACGCTCGGGCAGTGCGGACTCGCACTATGGAGGGACAGCTACGGACCACCCAATTGGCCCGTACCCACCTCTCAAAAAAGGTAGAGAAGCTCCAGAATGCCAATGCCATTCTCCATGGCCGGCTGAAGACCGCTAGAGAGGACCTTGCCATGAGGGATTCAACCATCAAGGAATTAGACGAGGAGATTGCCGGCTTTGCAAGAAGAATGAGGACCTCCTTCCCGATGACGATGTCCCACCGGATGACATGGACACGACTCACGAGTGATCAAAGTGACCATGAGGACGACGATCTCGCCGGAGATGAGGAGGACCCCGAGGAGATCCTTTTCGACGGCGATGACGGAGAGAACTAGGCCGTTGTCCTGTGCTTTTAGACTTGTGTTTGTTAGGATCAGGTTGTAGTAGTGTTGCAATGTTCCCACGAGTCGCTTCTTTTGTAGTGTGGTTCTTCTGAAACCATTTGTGTTGTTGAACTCTTGTTGTGATGTGTGGCTTGTATGTGTGAGACTCGCTTGTATATATATATGTGTATGTTTGTGTTTGTGGATTTCATCCATTTACCTCGCATGCCTTTTAATTCATGTCTTTCCGCTTTCCATAAATATGTTTACTCTCTTATTGGCAAACCATCCTTTACTCTTTTTACTCATATCCTTATTCATTCAGCATGGATCGTGATCCTCCACCACCACCTGAGACAACTGTGGCTAAGATCTTTGCTCTCTTGATAGAAGACCGTGAAGTCGTTTGTGCCGAGTGCACCGCTACCCTTGCTACTCTTCAGCACCTGGCTCAGATTGGTACCAACAACAATGGAAATGGTGCTCGTTCTAAGCTGAAAGAGTTCCAGAACACCAACCCTCCAACCTTCACCAAAATTGTGGAATATCTTGATGTAGAAGACTGGCTCCTCACCATCGAAAACAATTTGGAAGTGGCCGGTGTTGCGGAGAATGACAAAGTCCTTTATGCATATCACTTTATCGCTGGACCGGCACGAACTTGGTGGGAAACCACCCGTGCTATGGTGTTTGCTGATCATGTCACCACTTGGGAAGAGTTTGTTGCCAAGTTCGGCCAAATATCACACCCCTACGGGAGTGATGAATATCATGTGGGACAAGTTCTTGAATCTAAGGCATGGAGGAATGACAGTGTCCAAGTAATGGGAGGAATTCACCACTCTGGCTCGATATGCTCCGAGTGATGTGGACATTGAAGAGAAGAAGAAGGCAAGATTTCTGAATGGGATGCATGATGAGCTGGAGTGCACTCTTGTGGTAATACCATTTCAACACCTCAAGTCGCTTGCAAATGCTGCCATTATGATGGAGCACTAGTGCCAGACTGCTTATGATAACCACAAGAGGAAGATGATGCAGCAGGGATGACCTAGTGCTCATAGGGATCGCAGTGCTCCACCTGCGAGGCCCCCATTCCCTAGAGCACCTGGTTATTCACCTTGCCCCAACTTTCCGCTTGGTCCAAATCCTTAGAATCCTGGAAGTGCTTCTTATGCACCACGTCCTGGAGGTGGAAATGTTGGAAACACTTTCACTCGTGCTGCTCCAAAGCCATCTAGAAGATGTTTCTCTTGTGGAAAGGGAGGGCACTTCTCTCCTGAATGTCCCAACAAGAATCCTGCTCCTGCTCGCCCCAATGCTGCTAAGATGACACATGTATCTTCTTAGAAGAAGCCTCGAAATGTTGTAAAGGGGCATCTAAACAATATTACTATTGAAGAAGCCCAAGAGGCACCAGACAGGGTAATTAGTACGTTCCCCGTCAACTCAGTACCAGTCCCGGTTCTGTTTGATTCTGGTGCATCACATTCATTTTCCACTAAGCCATGTGTTAAGAAGAATGGTTTGGAGATCGGTCGTATGACCAATTCTATGCTAGTAAAAATACCCGGAGAAACAACCAAAGCCACCCATGCTTGCAATAATGTGCCTATTGATGTTGATGGGAATTTTTTTTATGCTGCTCTGGTAGTACTAGGCGCACATGGGATTGAAGTTGTGCTTGGTATGAACTGGATGACCAAGTATAAGGGAGTCATAGATTGCACCACCAAATATATTGCATTGACCATTAGTGATGGAGATGAGGTTAAGTACAAAGAAACCAAGCCTACCTCTAAGGTTCATTGCCACAAAAGCATAGCCAACCCATCACTTGAAGAAATTCCTGTGTTATGTGAATACCCGGGTGTTTTTTCAGAGGAACTACCAGGTATGCCCCCTGAGTTTGTTATTGAGTTAGTTCCTCGAACTGGACCAATAGCTCAAAAACCTTACCGGATGAATCCGGAGGAACTCGAGGAGTTGAAGAAGCAAATTGATGGTATGCTGAAGAAGGGATTGATACACTGAAGTGCTTCTCCTTGGGGATACACCTTTTATCTTTGTGGACAAACGGGACGGTACCACTCATTTATGTGTGGACTACCGAAAGCTGAATGATGTTACCATCAAGAACAAGTACTTGTTGCCTAAGATTAAAGACCTCTTTGAGCAAATGAATGGAGCCCAAGTCTCCTTGAAGATCAATCTTTGCACCGGATAACATCAATGGAAGGTGCGAGAGTCTGATATTCCGAAGACGACGTTCACCGCCCGTTACAAATTGTTTGAATACACCGTAATGTCATTTCGTCTGACAAATGCTCCGGTGTACTTCATGAACCTTATGAACAAGGTTTTTATGGATTATCTTGACAAGTATGTCGTGGTATTTATCGATGACATCCTCATCTATTCCAAGAATGAAGAAGAACACGAAGAACATCTGAGAATTGTACTTGGAACATTTCGTAAGAATCAACTGTATGGTAAGTTTAGCAAGTGCCAGTTTTGGCTTAGAGAAGTCAGATTTATTGGAGACGTGGTATCCGAAGGTGGGATTTCTGTTGACCCAACTTTTATTGGGAAGTATTATCTACCTAGAAAAATAGCATTGATTCTTGAACTAAATGCAAACATGCTTTTATTGGGAAGTATTATCCACCTGCAAAAATTATACAACCGAGGAGTAACATTATGAACTTTAGATAAAATGATAATGAACATGTTTCTCAAGCTTGCAAAAGACCGAAAACTATGGTTAAGAATTGTCCCACACACAGACTAACTACGTGGATGGTTGTCCAAACTTTCTATGCAGAATTAAATTTTCTTCAAGGAATTTATTGGATTCAGCTGAGGGAGGAATCTTCATGAACCTCACTTTAGGGCTAGCAAACAAGTTATTGGATGATCTAATGATAAATGATTCCCAATGTCACTCTGAAAGATCTCCAACAGGTAAAAAGGTAAATTTTGTTGAGGAGGTCTCTTCTTTGCGTGATAAAATTGATATGCTTGCTTCTTTGCTAGCTAAATAAGTTCCTATAGATCCTAATAATGTTCCCTTTAACTCTATGGTTTCTAATGAGAATGATCAAATTGATTTGAATTTTATTGCTAGAAACAATTTCAACAACACTGCTTACAAGAACAATTTTGGTGGTAACAACTACATGCCATATCCTAATAATAATGGTAATTCATATGGGAATTTGTCGGGGGGTTACCCCCGAGTAGGGTAGAGGCAAGTGCTAAAGGCAAGATCAGAAGGGGTGTTTGGCCGAGTAGCCGGCTACCTGGTACTCGCTACCCGGTCGACTGCTACCCGGTCTCACACCTAGACAGCTAGAAGGATGAATCAAGAAAGTTACGCTCCTCAGAATAGAAGAGCTGGACCGAGTAGAAATGGCGGGAACCTACTCGGGCCAGAAGTCAAAGGAGCCATTCTGACACCGAATCCCGCGTATCCCGGGTCCGTACCCGGCACTGTTCACATCACTGTTCATCTGGGGACGGCGTGCCTGACAGCGACAGTGTGTCAGCAGGGCGCCGCAGGATAGGGGGGGCCTACTCTGTGTTCGCACAGTTGTAACAGACTGGTTACTTGGTTTTGCCCAACGACTTTCCGCATCAGGACAAGCTTAGAAGCCAAAGCTGTCAGCGGGAACTCGGAAGAAGGACGGTGTGCACACAATGTCGACACTTGTTTGTATTTGGTTGTATCCGGCTGGGCACCGAGTATATAAGGTGCCCCGCCGCCTCCTGCGCGAGGGACGATGCTTGGGCTGGATCATACGTAGAGATTCTTGACCTAGTTCTACCCGGAGAGAGAAGAGTGGCTACTCGGTAGCAAGCACCATTGTACTGTGGCTACTCGGTGAGACATCAGAATACATAGAGAAAGGCAGGAGTAGGGGTTTTACCTCCTCACGAGGGCCCTGAACCTGGGTAGATCGTGTTGTTTGCAGTGCTAGTTTCATCCTTCACGCGTCTACTCATCGCGTGATCCCTCCCCGAGCGCCTGCAGCGTCCTTCGTCCCCACATCTTTAGCCATCCCATGGCATCTGCCGTGACACCACCACGACAGTTGGCGCCCACCGTGGGGCAACCAGCGGCGCTGGCTGGAGTTTCCGTTCGGACGGGATCGATTTCTGCTACCGGAGAGCGCGTGGTCTGTGGCCTTGTCCACAGATTCGGCTCCTTCGACTTCGTCATCGACAGCGCCGGTGATTTCGGCGGCAGGGCCATGCCGGAGGGTGGCACGGTGCTTTCTTTCGGCGCGCACCTCGTCTACGTCGCCACCGTCGTCGACCGCGAGTACCCCGAGCTGGTGCATGACGCGGAGGATCCGCCTGCCGTTATCGCCGCACGCGGGAGGCCGCTGGGCTGCTCCGCGGACGTCGCGGAGGTGATGCTAGCTGGCCTGGCTGAAGACGCCGGGAAGGGCGCGGCTGCTACCGCTGCGGCCGTCGTCGAGGATCTTGCTGGCTCTAGTGCTGGCGGGAAAACGCACAAGCCTTACGAGAAGGAGTGCAACCTCCCGCTCTCCACTACTCCGATGATCCCTGCGTCTGCTGCACGGACGGGCATGCCGCCTCCCACCGACCTCGAGCTCCTGACCATGAAGGCGCAGCTCGACCGGCAGCGCCAGGAGCTGCTCGCTGAGCAGGCGGAGTTGGAGAAAATCAGGCTAGAGCTTAGCTTAGATCAGCTTGAGTACAACAAGGCTCACGGTTTCACACCAGTTGTTAGGAGAGCTAGCAAAGTAGGTGCTACGCGTCGCAACCTAGGTGCCGAGATGGCAACTGTTGTAGAGGCTCCCAGTCAGTCCGCCACCGCAAACACCTCCACACGGCCCAGATATAGCACACCTGCCAAGACACTTAGAGCTGCTGAGGCCGTAGCCGCCGAGTTGCCGCATCTAGTTGGCGACGCGTGCGTTAGGCAGCAGGAGAGGCTAAACGAGTTGGTGCTAGAGGCGGCTAGGCAGAACGAGGAGTTCCGGAAAGCCAACCGGGTGCTGGTGCTTCTCAGGTGGTGCACTCGCACGTGGCCAGATCTAACGATCAGGCTTCATCTCCGCATCCTAGCCGTGAGAAAAGCCGATGTGGGCATTCCGGCAAGGATAGGCAAATGCAGGTGTACGACCCGGCTGTCGCCGCGAAACAGCTCGCTGTGCCGCGACACTCCGGTCAGAAACACAACGCTGCAGGAGCAGGCTCTCAAGCCCATAAAGCTCAAAGACAGGCCCGAGCTAGAGAGCGCCCAGGTCCTTCTCAGCAGCCCACCGCTCAGCCTACTCGGCAGAGGCAGCAGCCGCGTGCAGTGGCGCCGGCCGCCAACCCGGTGGAGCAGCCTGTAGCTGTGCAGGTGGACAGATATGATGACGGCTACTCGGCTATAAAGATGGCTGGCTATGATATTCTGGATCGTGTTGGCGAGCGCGTGTTGGCGCCTGGAGATGCAAGGCACCAGCTGGACCGGATCAGCTTGTCGGCGCGGCTAGAGAACACGGGTCCTCCCGGCCCCGAGTGCTTTGGCCCGCGCATCATGAACGAGCCGTCTGTGAAGAACTTCCAGCTCGCAAGGGGCACCAAGAGCTACAACGGCAGCACCAAGCCGGAAGATTGGCTCAATGACTATGTCACCGCAGTCCACATCGCGGGCGGCAACAGGAGATGGGAAGTGCGGTACGTCCCGCAGATCCTAGAGGGTCCAGCTCGCACTTGGCTCAACAACTTGCCCAAGCACAGCATAAATTGCTGGCTGGACTTCTCGGATGCCTTCGTCAGCAACTTCACCAGCACCTACAAGAGGCCGAATAGGCCGCAGCGGCTGTCCGCTTGCAGGCAGCGAGAAGACGAGACAGACTGCGAGTACCTTACTCGGTGGAGCACATTGCGGAACACCTGTGAAGGTGTGAATGAAGCCCAGGCCATCACTTGGTTTGTGCAGGGTTGCAGACACGGCAGTATGCTATGGCAAAGGTTGCAGAGGGAGATGCCAAACACTCTGGCGGAGACCATCAAGATTGCAGATCAGTACGCACTCGGAGATCCTACTCAGCCTCTGATGGATTCCTCCGAGCCGAGAAGAAACTTCAACAGCAACAAGCGCAACGAGTTCCGCAACAAGCGCAGGGGTGACCGGATAGATGTTCGGTACGACCCCGAGGAGGTGAACGCAGTGGCTGTTGGAGCTGGGGGTAGCCAAAGGCAGAAACCTGCTGGATCCTACGGGCAGAACCAGAACCAGGGCCAAGGCAACAAGAAACCTTTCCGCGCTCCTCAGTCGGGTAGCGGCAACTCGGAGCAGACGAGGAATTTCGTCTTTGACGACATGAAGGATGTCCCATGCAGTTTCCACACTCAGCACCCTTCACGGCCTGCTAATCACACTACCCGACAGTGCGAGTGGTGGGATCTGATCAAGAATGAAGGCTTGCCTCCTCCTCCTCCTCTGCCAGCGGCAAATGCTAATGTGCAGCCTGCTCGTGCACCCGCAGCTTGGCCGCCAGTGTTTCCGAGAAGAGAAAATGTGAATCAAGTGGCTTTAGGAGCCAACCGTCACTTCAATGAGAGCTACCGCAACAACAACAACTACTACAACCGCAACAACAACAGAGGCAACAACAACTACCAGGGCAACAACAACAACGGCAACAATGAGGGCGGAGGCCGCAACCAGTATCAAGAGAACCATGACAGCTACATGATCTTCACTTCCGAGCCTGTCGACAAGCAGTCACAGCACAGGCGTGCCATGGAGGTCAATGCCGTGATCCCTGCAGTTCCTCACTATATGCATTGGTGCAGCCAAGAGATCAAGTGGTCCCGAGTAGATCATCCCAAGGTGATGCCCAACCCGGGTAGCTATGCTCTGGTGGTGGATCCTACCTTTTTGGGTCCCGAGAAGAACGTGAGGTTCAGCAAGGTGTTGATCGACAACGGCAGCAGCATCAACATCGTGTACAAAGACACACTCGAGAAGCTTGGGCTGGCCGAGAACATGCTGCTACCCAGCAAGACCACTTTCCATGGCATTGTGCCGGGAGTCTCGTGCAACCCGATTGGTCGAATGTGGATAGATGTGCTATTCGGCACAAGGGAGAACCAAGCCATTGGTGACCAGATCACCAAGTTGCTGATAAGCAATTTCATCATGGAGGTGCTGCATCCGGACTGGCTAGCCAACCCGGTCATGGTCGAGAAGAAGAAGGAGGATCCCAAGGCTGCTACTGCATGGCGCATGTGTGTCGACTACACCGACTTGAACAAAGCATGCCCCAAGGATCCCTTCCCGCTACCTCGCATCGATCAGGTGATCGATTCCACCGCTGGTTGTGAACTGCTGTCTTTCATAGATGCCTACTCTGGTTTCCACCAGATAGCTCTCAACCCTGCTGATCAAATAAAGACTGCTTTCATTACCCCGTACGGGGCTTATTGCTATCGTGTCATGTGTTTTGGCTTGAGGAATGCGGGTGCAACCTATCAGAGATGCATGCAGAAATGCTTGCACGATCAGCTCGGCAAGAATGTGCAGGTGTACGTAGATGACATTGTCATCAAAACGAATAAAACACATACTCTGCTTGCCGACCTTGAGGAAACCTTTGCTAACCTGCGCAAGTACAAAATGAAGCTGAATCCGAGTAAATGCACCTTTGGTGTCCCGGCTGGCAAGCTACTCGGCTTCCTGGTGTCTAGTCGGGGCATTGAAGCCAACCCTTCAAAGATAAAAGCTATTGAGAGCATGTCTTTGCCGAGATCTCTGAAGGATGTGCAAAAATTCACTGGTTGCTTGGCATCTCTGAGCCGTTTTCTGGGCCGAATGGGCGAGAAGGCCCTGCCTCTGTACCAGCTAATGAAGAAAAGTGACAAGTTTGTCTGGACTCCGCAAGCGGATGTGGCATTCAACGAGCTGAAGGCAATGCTGGCTAGCGCTCCCATCTTGGCTAGTCCGCTACCCAAGGAGCCAATGTTGCTGTACATTGCTGCCACCAACCGAGTAGTCAGTGTGGTGATTGTGGTGGAACGAGAAGAAGAAGGCAAGAGTGTGCAGCGTCCAGTGTATTACCTCAGCGAAGTGCTATCCAGCTCCAAGCAGAACTACCCGCATTACCAGAAGATGACCTATGGCGTGTATCTGGGCGCCAAGAAGCTAAAGCATTACTTCCAAGAGCATCCTATCACGGTTGTGAGCTCTGCTCCCATCTCGGATATCATGGGCAACAAGGAGGCGAGTGGTCGAGTAGCCAAGTGGGCAATCGAGCTGGCCGCGTACGCACCCGCGTATGCGAGAAGAGAAGCCATCAAATCTCAGATTCTGGCGGAGTTTCTGGTGGATTGGGCTGAGGTGCAGTATGAACCTCCGGCTCCAATTTCCAATTACTGGAAGATGCACTTTGATGGCTCGAAGGTGAAGGAAGGCCTTGGGGCTGGCGTAGTGCTTACGTCACCCAAGCGAGATCAACTCAAGTACGTGCTGCAGATTCATTTCAAGGCGTCCAACAATGTAGCAGAGTACGAGGCAGTGGTGCATGGCTTGCGAGTAGCCAAGGAGGTTGGCGTGCAGCGCATTGTATGCTATGGAGATTCAGATCTGGTGGTGCAGCAAGTCTCTGGCACTTGGGATGCTCTAGATGCCAACATGGCATCATATCGCTTCCTGGTACAGTCTATGACTGGATTCTTCGAAGGCTGCGAGTTCCAGCACATTCACCGAGCAGAGAACGAAGCGGCAGACAAGCTGTCCAAGTTGGGATCTTCTCGGCAATCCATCCCGGCGGGAGTTGCCTTGGAGCACTTGAGGAAGCCATCCATCAAGCCATCTCCCAACTCGGAATCCATATTTGTTCCTTCTCTACCAAGTGAAGAATCTGTTCCAATGGAGATTGACTGGGAGAATGCAACAGCGAACCCGGGGACTGCCGCTCCTTACTCGGGGACTGCCGTTCCCTACTCGGGGACTGCCGCTCCTTACTCGGGGACTGCCGTTCCCTACTCGGGGACTGCCGCTCCCTACTCGGGGACTGCCGCTCCCTACTCGGGGACTGCTGTCCTTAACCCGGGGACTGTCGCATTCATTGAGGAAGTCCTTGCCAATCGTTCTGGGCTTCAGAGAAGTGCTCCCAACCCTAAAGAGCAGCCAGAGATGCATGTCCCAATGGAAGTGGACGAACCAGTGTTTCCCACACGGGAGACACCGAGTTGGGCCATGCCCATACTATCCTTTCTAAAGGACGGTACTATGCCAGAAGATGAGGTGGCCGCAAGGCAGATTCAGGGAAGATCCAAGGGATACACTATATTCAGAGATGTGCTGCACAAAAGAAGTGCCACCGGCGTGCTGCAACGTTGTGTGGACCCAGAAGAAGGAGGAGAAATCCTGCTGGAAATACACCAAGGAGAATGCGGGCACCACGCCTCTTCTCGGGCATTGGTCAAGAAAGCTTTTCGGCATGGCTTCTACTGGCTCACAGCTCTGCAGCAAGCTGAAGACATCGTGAGAAAGTGCAATGGCTGCCAGATGTTCGCGAGTAAGATTCACATGCCTGCTTCCGAGCTGAAGACAATTCCTATCACATGGCCGTTTGCCGTATGGTGCCTGGATATGGTTGGCCCCTTCAAGCCGGCTAAAGGCAACATGACACACATCTTGGTCATGGTGGACAAGTTCACCAAGTGGATTGAAGTGAAGCCTATTCGGAAGTGCGGTGGAGCTACAGCCGTGAGATTCTTAAAGGATGTGATCCTGAGATACGGCTACCCGCACAGCATCATCACCGACAACGGCACAAATTTCGCAGAGGGGGCAATGGTGCGGTTCTGCACAGATAAGCACATCCGACTAGATGTTGCATCTGTTGCGCATCCCGCCTCCAATGGGCAAGTGGAAAGAGCAAACGGCATGGTGCTGGCAGGCATAAAGCCAAGGCTGATTGAGCCGCTGCTGAAAACACCTGGGTGTTGGCTAGACGAGTTGCCAGCGGTGTTGTGGAGTCTAAGGACTACCCCTAACCGGTCAACCGGGTACACGCCATTCTTCTTGGTATACGGGGCTGAGGCCGTGTTGCCAATAGACTTAGAGCATGACTCCCCTCGAGTAACCCTCTACACTGAGGTAGAAGCGAGAGAAGCTCGAGAAGACGACGTTGACCTGCTCGAAGAAGCAAGAGAGCTCACTCTGCCACGTTCGGCTATCTACCAGCAAAACCTGCGGCGTTATCATAGCCGAAAGGTGAACCCAAGGGTTTTCCGAGAAGGAGACATGGTCCTCAGGCTTGTGCAACGCACAGCCGGGATGCACAAATTGTCTCCTCCATGGGAAGGACCCTTCATTGTGAGCAAAGCGCTGCACAATGATGCCTATTATCTCGTGGACATGCGTCCATCACAGGCGAACAGGGCAGATAAAGCTGGAGAGGAATCCAAGCGCCCTTGGAATGTAGCCCTACTTCGTCGCTTTCATTCGTGAGCAAAGATGTGTATGTACTCTCTTATCCGAGTTAAAATTCTACCCTGCAATCTGAAATTCAGCTCGGGGACTGCCCTCGCCTAAACTTGCTCTGTGTGTTCCTACCCGGCTTTACTTTTGTCCACTCGGTTGCTCTGCTTAAAATTTCACGAGTACATCTAGTACTGTGTTTAAACCTACATGCCAACTCTTCGACTCTGCTGCTGTCCGAAACCCGGCTTCATGGCAAGCAAGAGAACAAGCAAAAGGTTAATGAGCACAAGTAAAATTACTAAGGAAAGAAAAAGTGCAGGAACCGAGTAGGATGTCTTTGACTGTTGTTTCTTGTTAACTCCTTCTCGGCTAAGTGGTGGGCTGCGTTACTATGAGTATTTCTAAGTGGCTGAGTATTTGCAACTCCAACTTTGAATTCTTGTGACTCGAATACCAAAAAAGCAACAAGTTGCGGGTAAGAGCTGAGATAAAAAGGAAGAGCGAATAAGAAATGCAACTCGGGGACTCGCATCATAACGCAACCCGGCATTCGAGCCAAAGTTGCTCAAATTGACTAAGTTAAATATCAAATGTGCATAAAACTGAGTAGCAAGCGACAAAGATAATTGTTTCGATACATCTGCACCCGGCATCCCGGGGATCTGATAAAAGTTTAGAGAATAAGTTGCAGGAAGTAATCAACTGGAAGCAGCAGTGTTCTCGGCGCTGGTCTTGGTGGCCTCAGCGTCAGCGCTGGTCTTGGTGGCCTCAGCGTCAGCGCTGGCCTTGGCGGCTTCAGCTTCAGCGTTTGCCTTAGCAGCATCAGCCTCCGAGCTGGCGGCGTCAGTCTTCGCGGCATCAGCATCCGGCTCAGTAGCAGCCTGGTCGAAAGTGGCAGTGGCCACCGAGCTGGAGGCCGCAGTCTGGGCGAGGAGTCGCGCCGTGTCGTCGAGAGCCGCACCTGAGGAGGTGCCGAACTCGAGGGCCGCGGTGTCGATCACCATATCCACGCTCTCGGCCTCCTCCTCGCTGTCCGCGACGACCGCGGCCTTTCCCTTCCCGGCCTTGTCGCGATCGCTCTCGAAGCTGCCCAGGTCAAGCTCGGTGGAGTCCTCGTCTTCATCATCGTCGCCTTCGTCCACCTCGGTGTCAGGCTCGGTGAGACCGTCGATGAAGCGCGCGGTGCTTGCATACTGGGCGACCTCGTACGCGACGGCCTGGCAGAGAGCCACGCAGTCGGTGTCCGTCTCCCACTTGGAGTCCTCACGCATCTCGCGGACAACCTGCAAGTTAAGGTTCTCGTACCAACTGGTGACGAACAGCAGCATCATATCAGCGCCTGCCCGAGCTCCGGACGCCCTCCATTTCTTCAGCTCGGCCTTCACGCCATTGAGCTTCGCGGCAAGTCCGCGGATAGTTTTTGGTGCGGAGTCTTCAGGCCAGAACACCTCATGGAGCTTGAATGCAGTGCGCACCAGATCGGTGCCCACACCGCTTAAGCGCTGAAGCTGCCCCTGCATGACTGTGATACTATCCTCGATCTCGGCCTTGGTGTCCATGGGTTCGCCCTTCTCAATGCGAGTTGCTCGGGCCTTCGCCAAGGCAGGCTTGCAAGATGACTCGAGATCGGGGAAGATTTCTGAAAAAGCTATTGAGAAGATCAGAAACAGAAGCCGAGTAGAAAAATAAACCGAGCAGCGGAGAAGCGCAAGAAACAAGAGAAGGGCGGAGAAGCAAGCACTTACTGTTCAGGTCGAAGAGCAGCGCCTGCAGTTTCTTCTTCCATGATTCTTCGTCAGCAACATGCTTCTCTTCCACCTTCCGGAACTGCGCCAGCTGGAGCAAAAGATCCGCGTTGCTCTCCTTCAGTGACTTGCATTCCAGCTCGAGAGCCTGTCGCTTGGCTGTGGCTGCCGTTTCGGCCTTTTTCTTCTCGGCCACCGCGTTGTCCCTCTCGGTGGCTAGATCAGTGGCTTTCTTGAGAGCAGTTCGCACCTGGTCCTGCAGTGGTTTCAACTCGGCGAGATGCCTTTTCTTGAATTCCGCCTCAAGGGTTGCAATCTGCGCCTGCACCTCAGCGGGCTTGAGGCAGTCGAGATGCTCTTCGACAAACTTCTTATGATCTTCTGTGAAAAGCAAAGCACGGTCAGCAGAGTAGCAAAGATGAAAGCAAGAAAACAAGCCGAGAAGAACACCAACTCACCTTCCAGCCTCTTGATTGTGGTTTGGCCGCTCTCGACGAAGGCGCGGCAGTTGGAGTGCTCCTCGGCCAGGGTCTTGAACTTGCCTGCAGAAAGGAGTTGGTCAGAGCAGAAAGCAATAGCGGACGTAAACATGAAATGCGGGAACCGCGTAGCTACAAGCTCACTTTCGATCTCGGAAAGCTTGAGGGCACTGTCCATGACATTCTTATCCGCCGCCTCAGCGTACTTGAGCTCCTTTTCCAGGGCCTCGAGACCCCTCCTAGCGATGTTGTGGTTCCATAGCAGCCGCCGGTACAGATTGGTTCTTTTCAGAAGGCAGTTCTGAGAGGAAGAAAGAAAAGGAGTCAGACAAAGACGTGTAGATTCAACCCGAGAAGGCGGCAACTCGGTTGAGTACCCGCCTACTCGGCCAGAATCTCGGGGACTGGGGGATGGATAAGAAGAAGCAAAAGAATAGAAGAGAAAGAAAATGCAACTCGGGACGGATGAAAAAAGCTTACCGCGTAAGTCTGTTCAATATCCTCCGCGGCCTTGCGATGGACGAAGAGCTTGGCGGCGAGTGTGCTGGTGTTGGACGCAATAGTCATGGGTTTATAACCCATGTCTGCCTTGTTCTAGTCGACTCGCATGTGGTCCAGATCGCCCAGAGATGTGCCGTGCCAGTTCGTGTTGCCGAGGACGTCGCTATCCCATTCAGCATCGATAAATCCAACCCGGTCGACTATCTGCTCGAGGCCCGTGGATGTCACCTCGGTTTCCGCAACCTCGTGCGAGTAGAACGAGACAGATCGGTCCTTGTTCCTGGCTGGAGGCTTGGAGTCCACCGGTGTAGCCTGTTTGCCCCTCCTGGTAGCGAGCTTCCTCTCGACTGGGGTCAATGGAATGTTGTGCTGCTGGCTCACCTTCACCATATAAGGTGGGAAGGTGGGTGGATCCGGGAAGTTGGACCCTGCGGCGGTATCAGCAGCCGCCTCAGGTTCACGGATGGTGAGCTGGCCAGGCTTGGCAGTTGGTCTTGGCGGCAGCATCGTGGCGGCACCACGCGTACCGCTACGCGAGGGATTCCTGCGAACAGCGCCCTCTGACTGGCCAGCTGGCTTCTCGGCAGCCTTCTTCTCTGCGGCATCCTCCTCGGTAGCCTTCTTCTCGGCGGCCTTCTTGTCAACGGCTTCCTGCTTGATATTCTTGATAAGCTGTTTGGCCGGAGGGCTGGATGTTGTCTTGGTTTTCTTCGTGGGTGGAGAGTTTGGCGCGGTGGAGGAAGTGCCCTGCTGGGTAGGCGGCACCAAAGGCGCGCTACTCGGCGCGGCATCCGGCTGAGCGCTACCCTGCGCGGCGCCTGGTTGCGCGTCGCTCAGAGGGTACTGCTCCGTCTCATCAATGGTCTCAACCCGCTGCCCGGCAGCGGGGTCTTGCTGTGTGGCATCTGGTCCTTCTACCCGCGGCTGGGCCGCGGGGTCGTCTTGCTCAGCAGCCTTTGTCGCTGGCTGCTCTTGGTCATCTTCTTGCCGCTCAAGGGCGGCATCGTCATCATGCTTCTCGGGGTCTTGATCTAGGTTCTCCTCGGCCGTGGCGGCCGGAGGAGAAAGTGGTCTTGCGTCGCGATCAGTGTCCCGCGCTTCTTGATCTGCGCGGGTCTGCTGCTCCTGCTCGGCGTCGGGGGCGTCGCTGTCCATATATCGAGCGTCGTCGGAGTCGTCCCCTTTCACAGGAGAGGACGCACGCGCTCCGGCCTGCGCTGCGGCTCCAGTCTCGTCGTCGAGGTCGATGAGGTTATCGACGTCAATGGCGGATTTCTTCTTAGTCACGGTGGGCGCGAGAGCGGCGTCAGCGTTCAAGGGGGCTCTGAAGAAAGAAACATGTTCAGAAAAAAGAGAAGGACAGAGGAAATCGAGGAGAAGCGACTAAGGAGAAAGTGCTTACCCCTTACGGGTAGGGATTGTCCGTCCCCCTCTCGTCACGGTCTTCTTGGTCGTCTTCCCGGCCGTCTTCTTCTTCTTGGCGGGGGGCTCCTGAGCACCGCTACCCGTCCGTTTGCGGGTAAGAGGAGCAGCGACCGAGAGCGGCTTGACGACTAGGGCTTCCTCGTTTTCCTCCTCGTCCTCCTCTTCAGCATCAGCGCCGCCTGTGAAGTTCGGAAGAAGAAAAACGGCTCAGAAACAAGAGGAAATTGGGTAGCGCGGCCTGCGACCAGACAAGATGAGCTCAATTACCTTTGTCTTCGTCCTCGGACCAATCACGGACGGACGCATCTACGTGATGCTTCTCCGTCTGAGCATGGGGGAGGTTGAGCCTGTCCGCGGTCTCAAAGGAGACCTCGTCGTCCTCCTCTCGGTCCCCCGACCAGTTGTCCTCGAAGCGCTCCATGCTCTCAGCAAGCTGGCGATCAAGGACCTGAAGAATAGAGAAACATCACAAGTTAGTCGAGTAGCATAAAGGCACCCTACCCGACTAGGCGTGCAAACACAAAGCACACTAAGCCTAGGGAAACTTGCTAAGTGTCCTACTCGGCAAGGCGTGCAAACACCAGGCACATTAAGCCTAAGCAATTCTCCTAAGTGTCCTACTCGGCAAGGCGTGCAAACACCAAGCACATTAAGCCTAAGCAATTCTCCTAAATGTGCTACCCGACAAGGCGTGCAAACACCAAGCACACTAAGCCTGAGCAGTTCCGTTAAGCGCCCTATTCGGCGCAGAGTGCAAATACTAGTCGCAGCAAGGAGAGAAGGCTATCTACTCGGATTGCGTATGCAAGAAGCAGAGTAAGAAGTACATACCCGTTCAATCGGCTTCGTACGGCTGTATGGGATGAAGCCATACTGCCAATTGTCTCTGAGGCCGGTGGTCAGGATGGACCGCGCATGAGCGGCGACGTCCGCGTTGCTGAGCTCGAACGTGGTTGTCCGGGTAGAATCGCGGGGGCCGCCCATGTAGCACATGGGGTGGGCGCGTTGCTGAAGCGGCAGCACCCGCTTAGAGATCCAGCAGGCAACGGGATCGTCGCTCTTGAGCCCTTCTCCGATCAGATGGGCAAGGCGCTCCTCCATCTGCGTCAGGTTCCTATTGACGGACGGCTTGGTCTTCCAGTTCTGCCCGGTAGGAGCTTGGTTGCTCCACGAGGGCAGATTGATTCTGTCCTTCACCTTGGCTCCCTTCTTGGCGGGTATGTTCTTGACGTATAGGAACGTCCTCTACCACTTGCGGACGGAGTCCAGTCCCTTGATGCGCGGATGGTTGGTGCCAGGGCGCTGCACCATCATGGCGCTGCCGGTCTCGGTTATCCGGCTGCTGGTGTCCGCCCCGTCCTTCTTGCCCTTACTCTGTTGGCGAAAGAAGAAGTACCTGGACCACGTCTCCGTCGTGGGACGAACGCCGAGGAAGGCTTCGCACACAACAGCGTGGTAGGAGAAGAAGACGACGGCGTTCGGGGGCAGATGGTGTATCTGGAGGCCGTAGTGGTCGAGGAAGGAGCGGAGAAAGTTCGATGCGGGGAGACCGAATCCTCGCGCGAAGTGCGCGAGGAAGACGACGTGCTCTCCCTCTTCCGGAGCCGGAACGAGCTCGTCGCCAGGTTGCCGGCAGCGAACACCGGGAGGAACCCTCCGGGTGTTCACGAGCCACTTGCAGTCTTCGGCGGTGACCTCGGAGCCAGCCCAGCCGGCGCGAACGTTGTCGTCGCGAGCCATGGTGGGGAGAATGAAATTGAGGAAAGGTTTCGAGGGATTTGGTGGAGTGGAAGAGCTCGCGGCAGCGCAGTGAGTTGCGCGACGGCAAAGAGCTCTGCGGCGGCGGAGAAACAAGAAGGCAGAGGGGAATTGCGAGCGGAAGAAGAAGAAGGAGTTACCGAGGGGGTATTTATACCGCTCCTCGAGTTACCGTTACGAGTTGAGGAAGTGGGATCGATCGTGGCAGTAATCGTGTGGCGTGGGGTCTGTGGGCCGGTTAGAAACGCACACAGCGCAGAACGCGCGCATAACGGCCGCATTGGATCCCACGACGAGATCGTGGGCGATTACTGCGCGTGATGGGACGTTACGAGCTGGTGGGCCCACCCCGTGAAAACTGGGCGCGTGGCCTGTCAGTTACCGGGCACCGAGACGTCGAAGTCGTGTCCGCGTGACACGTGCCCAGTTGCAGCGCCGAAAGACGGATTGTGCTCTGTCTCACAGAGATTCTGTTTCAAGATTTCACCAAGTCATTTTACTCGGCCACAGAGAAGAGAAGTGGCCCTACTCGGAAGAAAGGAAACAAGACCAAGGGCTACTCGGAGGTTTTCACCTGGCATCCCAAGGCTCAAGGGCAAGACTGTCAAGGTTGGTTCTAAAGCTGGCAGGGCCCAGTGAACGAGTTCGCAGGACTCTACCAGCTTCGGGGACTGCTGTCGGGGGGTTACCCCCGAGTAGGGTAGAGGCAAGTGCTAAAGGCAAGATCAGAAGGGGTGTTTGGCCGAGTAGCCGGCTACCTGGTACTCGCTACCCGGTCGACTGCTACCCGGTCTCACACCTAGACAGCTAGAAGGATGAATCAAGAAAGTTACGCTCCTCAGAATAGAAGAGCTGGACCGAGTAGAAATGGCGGGAACCTACTCGGGCCAGAAGTCAAATGAGCCGTTCTGACACCGAATCCCGCGTATCCCGGGTCCATACCTGGCACTGTTCACAGCACTGTTCATCTGGGGACGACGTGCCTGACAGCGACAGTGTGTCAGCAGGGCGTCGCAGGATAGGGGGGACCTACTCTGTGTTCGCACAGTGGTAACAGACTGGTTACTTGGTTTTGCCCAACGACTTTCTGCATCAGGACAAGCTTAGAAGCCAAAGCTGTCAGCGGGAACTCGGAAGAAGGACGGTGTGTACACAATGTCGACACTTGTTTGTATTTGGCTGTATCCGGCTGGGCACCGAGTATATAAGGTGCCCCACCGCCTCCTGCGCGAGGGACGATGCTTGGGATGGATCATACGTAGAGATTCTTGACCTAGTTCTACCCGGAGAGAGAAGAGTGGCTGCTCGGTAGCAAGAACCATTGTACTGTGGCTACTCGGTGAGACATCAGAATACATAGAGAAAGGCAGGAGTAGGGGTTTTACCTCCTCACGAGGGCCCTGAACCTGGGTAGATCGTGTTGTTTGCAGTGCTAGTTTCATCCTTCACGCGTCTACTCATCGCGTGACTCCCCGAGCGCCTCATGCGTCCTTCGTCCCCACATCTTTAGCCATCCCATGGCATCTGCCGTGACACCACCACGACAGAATTCTTATGGCAATGCTTACAACAATACTAAAAGTTCCACCTCTGATCTTGAGAACATTCTTAAAGAATTTATCACTACACAAGAAGATTTCAATAAAATTGTTGATGAAAGGCTTGCAAAACTAGATAATCTTATGTTGAAAGTTGATAGTCTTGCTCATGTGTAGACATTTTAAAAATTAGGAATACACCTCTTAAGGCCAAGAAAACTTAACCTATAAATGCTATACAGGTTCAAGTAAATGAGATCACGAGAATGTAAGCTTAAAGACGTGCTAGAAGAGAAAGACAAGCTGAAATAGCTAAAAAGGCTGCTAAAACTAAGCCTGTTAAAATTTACACCATCCAACCCTTCGAAGAAGCGAAAAAATCCAGTACCAATGAGTATCCTAATGCTTCTAAACATGTTGGTGTCAAAACAATTGGGATTGGAGAGGTCACTGATACGTCCAAAACGTATCTACTTTCCCGTACACTTTTGCTCTTGTTTTCCTCTAAACTTGTGGGTTTTGAATACAACTAACACAGACTACCGTTGTTTTCAGCAGAGTTGCGCTGGTGTCTCGTTTTTGTGCAGAAATTCAACTTTCAGGAAAATGCACGGAAAAGATTGCAAAGTCCCTATTTTACCCGAAGACTCACGGAGCCAGAAGACGAGACGGAGAGGGGCCACGAGGGGCCCACACCACTTGGCGGCACGCCCCCCTAGGCCGCGCCATGGTGTGGTGTGGCCGCCTCGACCACCCCCTCGACCACCCCTTTCGAATAATTAAGCCCTTTAACCTAAAAACTTTGAGGGGGTCGTCATATTCCAGAGAAACACACCCGAGCACCGCCGGCGCCTCAAAACTCAATTCGGGGATCAGAAGTTCCTGTTCTGGCACCCTATTGGGATGGGGATTCGGAGGAGATCATCGCCATCGTCATTTCCACCGCCTATCCATCAACCATCCATGATTTCCCCATCCATGTGTGAGTAATCCCCGCTGTAGGCTGAGAGGGATGGTAGGTATTGGATGAGATCGTTCATGTAATAATTGCCAGATTGTTAGGGCATGGTGCCTAGTATCCGTTGTTAGTGCTATCTATCATTGTTGCAACTTTTTATGCTTAATGCTTGTCAGTAGGGCCCGAGTGCCATGATTTCAGATCTGAACATGTTATTGATTCATGAGGATAATTAGTGTTTTTTATCTTACCTGCAAGTTGTATACACATATCGTTGTCCGGAATCCGAGGCCCCAAAGTGAAAACATTTGGGATAAACCGGAGGGGATGGATGTGATGCGAGGATCACGTGTGTTCAAGGAGTGTTAATGCTTTGCTCTGGTGCTTTATTAAAGGGAGCACCTTAATTACCAGTAGTCTCTCTTGAGGCCCCGCTACAAATGGGCTGGTAGGACAGAAGATGTTGTGCAAGTTTCTCATTGGAAGCACGTACAACTAAATACGGAACACATGCCTATGGTCACTTAGTACTTGGACGCTTTATTGTTATTTATCTGCAATTGCCCATGTTTTGATTATTATACGAATTATCTTATCCATGCAACGCCCATTCATCCGTCCCTATGCCTACAGTATTTTAATCCTGTTGTCTACTATAATCATTGCTCCTGTCTTTATTTCATTCCTGCTATTATTTCACTACCGCTATTTCTATAAAATTGTTGCGACTGATAAACTGTTGCGAGCAAGTCTATTTCAAGGTGCAGCTGAACTGGCAATTCATCTATTAAGGCTTATAAATATTCTTTGGATCCCCTTGTGTCGAATCAATAAATTTGAGTTTTACTTCCCTCGAAGACTGTTGCGATCCCCTATACTTGTGGGTCATCAGTCACGACTTTAGGTAGAAGGAGTGCCAAAAGTTTGGAGATTAAAAATATTTCTAGTGAGAAAATTGTTGCAAGCAAGATTGAGAATAATATGACTTTAGGAGAAAATTTTCCCACCATGTTTGAGGATGATAAACTTGATTTTGATAATTGCACCATATCTGATGTTATTAAGTTCTCGCAAAAATTATCTAAAGATCCTAATGCTAGTAAGATAAACATTGCTTCCACTAAACATGTCACTAATGCTCTCTTTGAAGCTAAGGAAGAAAGGCTCAAACTTGAAGCCTCTATTCCTAGAAAATTACAAGATGGTTGGGAGCCCATTATTAGAATAAGAATAAATTATTTTGATTTCAATGTTTTGTGTGATCTTGGTGCAAGTTCATCTATTATGCCTAAAAGTTTACATGATATGCTTGATTTGAAACCATTGGATGAGAGTATTTTGTGAGTGCATCTTATAAACTACATTGTTAAAATACCTTTGGTAAGGATTGATGATATTTTTATGATAATTATTTCCCCGTTGATTTTCTTGTTTTGTATATTTAATGCAATGCTTCTTGTCCAGTCATTTTGGGGATACCTTTTCTTCGCACCGTTGGTTCCATTATTGATATGAAAAACGGAATTATAAGATTTTTGTTTCCCCTTAAAAAGGGTATGGAACATTTCCCTAGAAAGATAATGAAGTTACCTTTTGAGTCCCTTGTGAGGACTACCCTTGATTCTATAAATAATACTTGATTAGCTCATCATGCCTAGCTAAAAGGAGTTAAAGAAAAGAGCTTGTGGGAGGCAACCCACTTTTGTTTTCCTTCGTTGTCCTTTTGTTTTATTCTGTTTTATTTTGTTCTGTTTGTGTCTTGGAAGTTGTTACCTCTATAGCGACTGCTTCTTGTCCTTTTTATTTCGTTTTTGTGCCAACAGTAACCTCTAATACAGAGGTAGTGCGGTTTGGGGATGTTGTTGTTCCGAAATAGATTTCTGGGTTGTTACCAAAAAAATTTATATCTCTCAGCCAGAACATCGGATTGATTTGAAAAACAATATACACATGCCCCAGGTTGTTATATAATTTTAATTAGCTTTCCACTTTTTGATTTGAGCAACATAATATTTTAAAAAAAAATCATCTTTACCGACTTTTCTGTTTTAACAGATTCCTGCCAATATTTGCATTTGCGTCTTAATCTTTTTTTGTGTTTTTGAGGGGAAGAGCTTTAAAAAGGGTTGTGACAGTAGCTAAGTTTTAAATGTAGTGTGAGATTTGTGTTGAAACTGAACCAAGCGGTTTATTATTTTGATTACACTAACGATGCTAATGAAGATTGTGAGAAGTTTTAGGTGGAGGAAGTTTTCAAGTGTAGAGAGAGAAGTATGATGTGATGAGATGAAGGATGGACAAAATATCAAGCTTGGGGATGCCCATGTCACCCCAAGACATATACAATAAGTACAAGCGTTAAAGCTTGGGGATGCCCAAGACATCCTCTTCTTCATCAACAAAAATATGAGGTTTCTTTCAAAACACTATATTTATATTGCTTGACATGATTTGTCTTATTCTTGGAGCGTCATTTTATTTTTCTTTATGTTTGTTTTGTTTTGTTTGTTGTAGATTTTGGTTGGATCCTAGCACTTTTATTTTGGGAGAGGCACGCTCGGTTTTCATTGCCTAGAAAACTCTAGTTTTCACTCTTATTGTTCTGTGAGTGTTCATTTTTTGCTAGTAGTGCGTTTAGCTCTCTTTTTTCACTCGAATTTTTTCCAGAGATTTTTGGTTTGCTTCAGTTATATTTGATCATCTCTCTAGTCTTTGATGTTTATTTCCTTTAAGAGTTGTTTCCAATAAATTGATTGACGTTGGAGAAGAGTAAATTGTTTCATGCTTATAGTGGTGCAATAGGAAGCTTGTTTTGACCATGGCTTAGTCTTTGGCATGTCATGTTAGATGTTATTTGAATTTTGTGCTTAGTTATTAATGACGCATCATGACTAGTCTCAAATATCTGAGAGTGCTTAATGTGCCATTGAAATTTATCACGTGTTGTTTTCTCATATTGAAGCATGGTATTTCTTCTTTGAATGCTTTATCTCGATTGACTTGGCCCATGCTCACATAATGTTATGACTACAAGAAAAATTACCTCTAGCCTTGATGATAATTTATTTTTTGACCTGTAACATCACTTCATGATTTGATCAATGATGTTTGTCGCTATGTATGATTATAGCATTTATTGCTCTCTTAGTTGGTCGCTCTCAGTCTTTTGCTAGCCTTCACCTGTACTGAGTATGAGCTCTACTCGTGCATCCAACTCCCAAAAAAACAAAGTTTGCCAGATGTGTCCACCATATCTACCTATATGTGGTATTTAACGGCCACTCCAACTAAATTTCTCGTGTGCTACCTTTAAACCTTCAAAATTATTAACCTGTTTTGTGTTCCCGTTTTAGCTCATGAGGAAGTAGTTTAAAGTTTATTATGATTTCTGTCAAGCAAAGTTCTTCTTCCTTATTTCACCCGATGAGTATGGAATATGTGCTCATCTAAATTTGTAGAGAGTCGGTGCCAAATAATATAATAAAAGGCACTTCCCCATGGTTTGATGAAAGGTGGTCGGTACCCGTGAACACGGCTAGCCCTAGTTTGTGAAAGAAAGGTGGTGGGAGGGGAGTGTGAACTAATAAAGCTAACGGAAAGCACTCTCAAAAGTATAAACACTTTGCTTGACATGGATTATGATATTTTTTTTCATCACCATTCGTTGACATAGACATACACATCTCTCAAAATTGTTTTGAATACCTTTTTTATCAAATAAAGAGCTCTAGCACATGAGTAATTTGTGCTTCCCTTTGCAAAGGGCCTTTCTTTTAGTTTTATGCTGAATCTTCATCTTCTTACTTTATGCACTACCCAAGAGAGAATAGTTGTCATTTTGAGTATAATGTGCATAGTCCCACAATTTATTATTGATTTATTCGTGATTATGGTATTGCTTGCCCTCAAATTATTTGTATCTAGTCACCATTTAAACTTTGAATGTGTCCTGGCATTTATGTTTTGCTACCACACGAAGGACTAGCTAGATACCACTTTATTATGTTTTAGTTTATGATTGGCCGTATAACTTTAAATGTTTCATTATTCATTGTATTTTTGTTGTGTTACTTTTCATGTGCAACATGGTTGCTAATTTTACATTATTTCAAATAATATTTATCATGCCGTTGTTAAAGTACTTTGGTCTCGGCTTGTAATGCTTTTAGATAACATTGATCAAGATTTGTGTTGGCTTCATGTCACCTCAAAAATTATTTTGTTATCACTTACCTACTCGAGGAAGAGAAGGAGTTAAGCCTTGGGATGCTGATATGTTGCAAAAATATCTACAATTTTTGATGGTCCATGCTTGTTTTCTACCCAATACCTTTTGTTTTCCATGTGTTTTCTTCCGTTTTCCTTCGTTTTCGGATGTTTTCACATACTAACCTCTTAACAAGATGCCACCTGTCAGTTGTTGTTTTCTGTTGTTTTTCTATTTCAGAAAATTTCTTAAGGAAATATTCTTGGAAAGGGATGAAAATCCACGCAGATCATTTTTTACCCGGAACGGAGACGAAGTCCAAAGAGGAGACGGAGAGGGGCCACGGTCCACCAGTAAGTTGCCAGGCGTGGCCCCTCCCTTGGCTGCGCCTGGTGGGCCCCTGGCGCCCCTGGCCACCGCCTCAAGTCGCCTCTTCGCCCATAAATTGCCCTTAACCCTAAAAATTACTGGGACAGAATTATTTTCCATGAAACATACATAGAGGCGTCTTCACCTCGAAACTCCAATATAGGGCTTATGGAGTCCTGCTCTGGCACCCTGCCAGAGAGGGGGATCGTCACCGGAGGCCTCTACATCGCCATGATCGCCTCCACATAAATGTGTGAATAGTTCATCTCGGGACTACGGGTCCATAGCAGCAGCTAGATGGTTGTTCTCTCCATTATGCCTCCATGTTTAGAGTCTCGTGAGCTGCCTCACGTGATCGAGACCACCATTATAATTCAGCATGTTGTGTTTACTGGGATGTGATGAACCATGAGATTATGATTATTTTGTTCATGCCAAACTGAGATGTGTCACTTAGATTTGTAGAGAGTTTTAATCTTGTCTTGCAATGCTCTCCGGTTTTTATGATTACCTTGGCCACGTAGTTGTTTTCACCTCCAATAGAGGGTTTATATGCTAGATAGTGGGTTCATGCCTCCCTGTTGCCTGCACTCGAGTGACAGAAATGTGCGGGGGGGGGGGGGGGGGGGGGGGCGGGGGACGATGTGTTGTTTCCACTAGGAAGAAAACATCGACGCTCTTGTCTATGGATGAGAACCACTTCTTACATTACGTATTGTTCTTAATGCATTTGTCTGCTACACACAAAGCAATCACTTCATTGTTGTAACTTAATACCAAGAGATTTGCTGGATAGCTTTCTTGAGGTGGACTTTTAGATATGGATGCATGCTGGATAGCAGTCCATATGCCTTGACATAATTCCTACAATTTTAGAACCCGTGAACTATATCTCGTCATAATAGTATTGTTATATGTTCATGATTTTTCAATTGCCCAACTGTAATTTGTTCACCCAACATGTTTGTTTTCTTTGGAGAGATACTACTAGTGAACCTATGGTACATAGCCCTATTTTCCTCATATTGCAACCTTCTTTTAAGCACTTTTTATTATTGTTTCCTCCTTGTTCCGTTTTTACTTTTATTAGTTTCCAAGACTCTATACGTTTAATTCTCCAGTTTCCATCAGGACCGAAAGATTGAAACCCTTCCAGGAAGTTGGGTCAAGAGAAAGTTTGTGCTTGTGTGCATGTTCCACGCTTGGTAACATCGATAAACGGCGCCGCTGATACAAGTAACCATCTTCAAGACTACAAAGTCCTATTGGTTCAATAAACTCTGGTTCCACGCTAGGGGAAATTTACACTAGACTACATCATACCTTCCATTTGGGGTCTCCCAACGGGCGTGTGATCCCGTAAGCATCAATGCCATTCTCATTGCATTAAGGTAAGACCCGCAGATTAGTTCCAACGGCCCGGGAGTTGCACCTTTGCTATGCTACATGGTATTTTTCCATGCCAACAGGTATGATGAAAATCCTAATGGATGCGTTGAGTAAAACAGTCGACAACTGGAACTCGACTTGGTAAGACTTTAGCATCGCGAGTCGAGTTACCCCAGGTTTTTCTGGGTTCGAGCCTAGGGACTCGAAGCCGCAGTAAGCCAATGGTGTTTTCTCCCAAGTGAGATTAATTGACCTCGATTAGTCGAGCAGATAAAACCTAATGAGTCATATCCTTCAAAAAAATTGAGCAAATAAATGCGCCCGAATTAATTCATTCCTGGAGTTTGAGTCCCTTGATCGAGTCCTTGATTCCATCGGGAACTCGGGGGCTACTGACGTGGGGGGTACTCGAGAGACCCCTCACAATAGGCCTACCCAGTGCGGCCCATCAGGAGGTACCCTAAAGAGGCCTTCGGGTAGTTGTGGTGAGGCTTGTTACAGAAGCCCACACGGAAGCGGAAACAAGGAAAGAGTAGTATAGACTCAGAATCAAGTATTATTCTTGTACGACCCACAAGACCCGGCTACCTATATAAAGCTCGGGAGGGGGTCATGACAAACTAAGCAACACTAAATCCAGAACTGCGCTAGATTCAATCCGTGTGACACCCCTATAACCTGTTTTTCACCTCATCGGAATAAAGATCCGACGGTCAGTAACCCGTCATGTCGAGTATTCCACCAGCGCCTTCTCCCTTACAAAACCCCGGGTCCCTCACCATGGGGATTGCATAGCTCACCACAAATGTCATTTTTCTAGAAACGAATCCGAGCTCCACCGCCATCCAAAACCCTAATTCGAGGGACAAAAGTCTCTGTTCTGGCACTCTGCCGGGACGGGGAAGTGCCCCTGGGGCCATCTTCATCGATGTTGCTGCCTCCCATGATGATGCGGGAGTAGTCCCTCCGCGGGGCTGAGGGCTCGTGCTAGTAGCTATGTGGTTATCGCTCTCTCTCTCTCTCTCTCTCTCTCTCTCTCTCTCTCTCTCGTTATGTGACCTTGATGTGCTCATGTGTTATGTTATCATTGTTGAATCTATGATGTTTCCCCTTCATTATGTATTGGATACGATGTAGTCGATTGGTTTTATCTAGTATAATTCTCCGGAGTCACCTTTGTTCCACGGTGCCACGGTGACAATGCGGGTGCCGTGTGTGACTCTATGGACCATGGATTAGAGGTATACTTATCATGAACTTGTTCTTACTCTGTTAGATTGAATTGAAATCATGAGGTTTCTTGATGATTGTGATTAGTATAATCTTCACAGTGCCAAGGTGACAGTGCGGGTGCTCTGTATGTATTAGAAAATGACTATTCAAGAGGTAGGTTGTGATATTTGTTAGTACTATCTTTGGATGATCAAAGTGACAGGGGTTGGGGTGTTCAGTGAGGGGAACATGAACTTTAAGGTGTGCTTGTGTAGCCCTACGCGATTCTAACCCTACTTGATTCACAAGGAACAATTTTCGAGCTATGTCTTTCATGCATATTGTTATAGAAAGTATCATATGTTTAATTATGTTAATGTTGTTGAGAGTTCCACTAGTGAAAGTGAAAGGACACATATGTCGCCTAGAGGGGGTGAATAGACGTTTAAAAATAATTACGGTTAAGGCTTGCATAAATGCGGAATAAAATTAGCGTTTACTTTATCAAGCCAAAACCTAAAAAACTAGGTTCACCTATGTGCACCAACAACTTATGCTAAACAATTCAAGCAACTATGTGATAGCAAGATATGTTACTTCAAGATCGATGGCTATCACAAAGTAAATTGCATATGTAAAGAGATCAGGTATACAAATAATCGAGAGACGAGGAGACGATGATTTATCCCGAAGTTCACTTCCCAATGGAAGCTAATCTCCGTTGGAGAGGTGTGGAGTCACAATGACTCCAGGCGCCCAATGGCTCACCTTATTCTTCTCGTGCCTCCACCAATGCGGAGTGCCACGATCCACTATGGGACCTTTGAGGGCGGTCACCGACCCCGTATAAGCTTGGGGAAATCTCCACAACTCAATTGGAGGCTCCCAACAATATCCCGCGAGCCACCAAAACTCCAAGATAGCAACAAGGTCCCGAGCCACCAAAACTTTGGGACAACAAGGTCCGGAGCTACCAAAACTCAAATACAACAACAACCGTCTAGGGCACTCCAAGTACCCAAGAGGACAAGCTCAAGGGCACTCCAAGAACCCAAGAGTAACAAGATTCTCAACCTTTAACTCGAACGAATCCTTGTATAGAACTCAAACCGATGCAACCTATGCAATGGCAAGAACACAAGAAGTGCTCAAATCATTCACTCTCAAATCGCACCAAAGCAACGAATGCTATGGGGGGAGAAGAGAATAAGAACAAGGAAGAACTCAACAAATGAATCCACAAGATCTAGATCCAAAGACTTCCCCTCACTAAGAGGAGAGATGGATTGGTGAAATAGTAGATCTAGATATCCTCTCTCTTTTCCCACTAATTGGAGGAAAGAATCATGAAGGAATAGAGAGAAAGCAAGCTCAAAAAGTCAACAATGGTGGGGGAAGCTTGCCTAAAAGGTAGGGAACCATTGGGGAATAAGACCTCTTTTATAGGCCCCCAAAATCAGCTCGTTGGGGGCATTCTGCGCGTGCCCAGCTTCCCAGGGCTAGGGAGCCTCATCCCGGCCTAAGGCCGGCCTCCCAGTTTCCAGAAAATCTCCTTCATTAAAAACGCGATATCTTTTGCATCCGGACTCCATTTTCGATGATTTTGTGCTCGTTGAAATCGCAAGAATGAGAACTACAAGATTATTCAAAGAAACATCATAGTCCATAATTGGAGGATAAAACCAAATGATGAAAGGTTTGACCTCTCTATAAAGGAACAATCGGTAAAACCTCCAATATCAAAAACGTAATAAGTTTTTCATGCGAAACCCGTTTTTGATGAACTTGAGCTTGTATTGAAGCACATGACAAGATCTAAAACCACACATGGGTAAAACACAAATAAGAACCAAGAAATATGATGCCAAGTATTCAAAGGTTTGAGCTCTCTCCAAATGATACGATCAAGTTGCTAATGTGAGAGCCCGTCTTGATAGTACGGTCATCTATCCTATAACTCGGTCTCCCTCCTAATGCTATGAGACCGGCAGAAAGGAAAAAATATCAAGATCATAACTTTGCCTTGAGAATTCCACTTGATCTAGATGATGAAGATCTTGACCTCCTCAAGATGGAACACCTTTCTTGATTTCGCTTTGCTCGGTGAAGACACATCGATTGCTCCTCCATACGCCACTATGGGAGAGGCTCTTATAAGTACATATTCACTTGAAAATTATCTCAAAAAGAGTGGCAAGATTCAATCATTTGATCTCTTCGATATGTTCCCCTTGAACTTGCACTTCTCAAACTTGATGACGACCACAACTTGACGTCATCCACCATGGACTATATGAAATCTTCCTTTTGATGCAATCCCATGGAAAGATACCTAACCCCGCATAGATATACCACACACACATATAATGGGTTAGAACACAAAGCTATATGAACAATTACTTACCATACCATGATCCCACATGGTACATCTTCTTGCTTTGTGAGTTGATCAATATTAACCATCGCTTAGCAATTTGCCTTGATCAACCTTGTATCTTTTATTCTCTCTTCATAATAATTATGTCTTGAAGGTAAAGATGAATATTCACACAATATTATTCTTCAATACATACTTGCAATATGTTCAACTCTGTCATGACCAAACTTGGGATATTCACATGAATGGCACCTTGGTCACCACTTGATCACCTTGAATCCAACACATGGACATCAAGCATTTCCTATGGACAAACTCTACAAGTATATCTCAATGCAACCATTAGTCCATATTTATTGTCATCAATTACCAAAACCACACATGGGGAACCATGCTCTTCAATATCCCCCATTTTGGTAATTGATGACAAGCTCTTTTACGAGGGTTTATATAATGAATTTTACCAACCATGCAAAAAACAAGCAAGGATGCATGAGCATGAAAGGCAAATGCTTAAGAACAAAATCAAAATATAAAACCAAAATTCCTTAAACCCTCCAAACTTTCTCCCCCGTTAGGATCCATTTCCAAAATGGGATCATAGAAATTTTAGATGGCCAGTATAGCAAGGGTTCCTCCGTAGGATGTGCACTTCTCATAATATGAGTGAAATCAAATACAGTTATCCAATGATGAATAATGGTAGGAACTATACTGAGGATACAAAGATTGCAAATAAGATGGTATACAAATCTAATATTCTCCTACAGAGAAGCAAACAATCAAAAAGATCCAACAAACCAAACGAGCAAGGTATATTATGGTTTGAGAAAATGAGTGTTTTTAAAGAAAATAGAGGAGCTCCGCAATGTTTGTGCATGATTTAGAAATATTGCATTTTGAATGCAAAGTGCACAAAAATGGAATCATAACTCCCCCACTGTTGTTCAAAACTCAAAGCAAGTGCAAGTGATCATAAAAGAAAACAAGGCATATCAATTGGAGCAAGAGGTGGTTGAGCCATAAGAGAAGTTACCAATAAAAGGATGGACATCGAACCATTAGGATAACAATAAGACATGTAATTCTTATCATGTATATAAGTTTCTAAATAGACAACAATAATGATGATGTACATCCATAAAGAAACATGTACACACAATATAGTTACAAAGAGAACGAGCAATATATCCAATTTGAAGACATAAATACAACAATAAGATCTTTGTTTGAAAGCATAGCACATAGCTTTAATTTTTTTTATCTTAGAGGATATTGAAAGTGCAATATGGTCAACTAGAGGGGGGGTGAATAGGTGACCTACAAATTTTAATTCTTTTTCACTTTTAATGGGGGCTTTTAAGAAAGTAAATGCTTGATTACCTAAATGCTAAATGTGCAACTAAGTGAGTACCCTAGGTGATACGAAGCAAGTAGCAGCGGAAATAAAGGAATGGTACAAGATAACAACAAGTGAAAACACGGAGACAAGGATATGTTTCCCGTAGTTCCTTCTTAAAAGAAGTACATCTACGTTGGAGAGGTGGGGAGCCACCTAGGCGCTCCTCAATAGCACGGATGTGCACACCTTGTTCTCCTTGAGCTTCTCCGGTGAGGGAGATTCTCGTTTCCACTATGAGGTCGACTTGAAGGCGTTGACCAAACCTTTACAAGGGGTTGAGGCTACTCCACAAGTGAGATGGAGGCTCTCAACAATCGAAGCTTCTTGCTACAAGGTGGAAGCTACAAGCACTAGGGTTTCCCTTGGATGACAAAGCAACCAAGAGATTACAAGATCCCAAGAGTTGTGGTGTGGGTACACACGTTTTGGCTTGGTGGAAAGGTAGATCTAGTCCTCCTCCATGAGATCCTTGAAGGGCATCGAGTTTGGTTGGAGGAGGAGGGAGATCGGGGCGTTTTGAGCTCAACAACAATGGAGGAGAGAGAGGAATGGACGAGCTACCTATCTAGAGGAAGAAGACAGCTATTTATAGGCTCCTCCAAAATCTGACCGTTGCAGTCCTGCGAGACCGGAATATTCCGGAGTAAAGGCCGGAAATTTCCGGTGTGTCCTGGACGGAAATTTGAATTCTCCGGGGGGCGGATATTTGAAATATCCGGGGGCGGAAAATTCCGCCCCCATCTCTGTGCGCAGGCAGCATCTGGTTGACAGAAAATTGCTAAGGACCAGGGGCCGGATATTTGCTCCGGAAATTTCCGGGGCAAATTTCCGCCCCACCTTCTGTGCGCGGGCATCGACCAATGAAGAATCCTTTTTAGCAAATTTCTGCTAAGGACTTGAAGACCGGAATATTGAAATATCCAGGGGGCGGATAATTGAAAAATCCGGGCCCGGAATTTTCCGGGCAGAAATTCCGCCCCCATCTCTGTGCGCGGGCAACTTGTAATGATCCAATTTTCGCTAAGTCCCAGAGGGCCGGATTTTTGCGCCGGAAATTTCCGGGGCAAATTTCCGGCCTGACATCTGTGCGCGGGCAGAAAAGAACTTAGACGTTTTTGAGAGTGCCAGGAAGGGGGCCGGAAATATCCGGTGAGGGGGCCGGATAATCCGCCCTTTAAGATCCGGAATTTCCGGCCTGTGATCTGAAAAATCCGGTGGCAGTAATTCCTGAATATAGTTCTTCTCTTTGATCTTTTGAGGAGTATATAAAGATGATCACCTGAGATATTAGCTGCACAGTCTAAACAACATTGTTAGATAGGATATATCCGTGTTATCATCATCACCAAAATCAATAGAGGGATCATGAGCTTTCAATCTCCCCCTTTTTGGTGAATGATGACAACACGGGTATTTGCGGGAAAGTAAACTAGCAATGCAAGAAACGAAAACATCACAGATAGCATATATAGGAGACATGCCTCCTAATAATAATGGTTCACCAACGAATAACGAGTACGATAGAACGAAGTTCGAAAAGACGCACGAAATGATAAAAAACGGCAAATGAAGAACGAAACCCTCCCAAGCAAATGCCCGCGATCATCTAGATCTTCTCCCCCTTTGGCATCAGGATACCAAAAAGAGAAAAGAGAGAGCTACGTCCCATGGAGCAAACTCTAGGCCTGGGTGTCCTCTTCTTCCTCTTCGGCTTCATCCTCGGTGACTTCCTCCATGTCCTCATCATCATCCACACCGATGTCCCAGTCAACGTCGCGGTTGTTCCAGTTCTTGTAGGCAATCCTGGGAGGAGGAAGTGGTGGCACATTGGGGGCACCAAGAGCAGTCATGATGTGATGCTGATTCTCGAGGATGCTGCGGCGCTCCACATAGGCGCTGTAGTTCTCCTTGTGGAGGCACACATTCATGCACAGCACCTTTTCAATTGCGCGAACAAGCCAGGAGCGCTTCTTCTTGCCAGGAGGAGGGGGACGCATGCGAGGGTCCCGGTGGCCTTGACCTGTGGCACCAACATCATGTGCAGCCTGCTGAGTGTGGGAAGCCTTTTTGTACAGGGTGACGTCCTTGTGCTCCTCACAGTCAAGCTCAAGGTCCTCACGAAGAGCTGCGGGATAGCGGGCCTTGATGAGCTTCATAATATAGGGAGCATATGGAGGCACTTTGCGGTGGAAAAGAGCAAAATGGAGCTCATGGAAGATGAAATCCATCACATCAATCTTGTGGGCCTCCATGTCAGTCAAGTCGCTCTCAGTTAAGGTCAAAAAGGCGTGGTGCATGAGGTTGACCAAGCCACCACGAATAGCATCATTATTACCACCACTTGGGGCAATAGACTCCCGGAACATGCGCAGCAGAATGTCGTACACGGGATACAGTCCTTTGGCCGAGCCAATCACACCTGTGGAGCCATACAAGTCAGCCAGCTTGTTCTTCTCATACTCAACCCCGTGAATATGCATGCGGTGACCCTGGGGAGTGTTGAGGCCAGAAAAAGGATACCCAAGCTCAGAAGCAAAGTCATGGAAGTTGGCTGTGAGCAAGTGAGGGCCAGACATCCAGGACATCCCAATTTCTTCAGAATCATCAATGACAAGTGTGGCATAGAACTGCTGAATGAATGTGGTATTGAAGGAGCACCTAGTCTCCATGAGCGGACGCAGACCAAGAACCTCAGCAAGCTGAACAGAGTTGTTGAAGTAGGCGGGGTTGGCAGCCAGATGAGCAAAATTGATCACCTTCATGGGGCACACGGGCTTGCTCATCACAGTGTACACCTGCTTGAATAGGGTCTCCTGCTCAACATGCCAAAAGCAGGAATTAATGGTGGGGTCCTGAGGACCCTCTGTGTACCAAGCCTTGGACCTCCATGCCTTGAACTCCAGAATTGACATGGTGCCCATGTTGAGAGTGGCCTTGCCTTGCTGTCTGCCAGCCTTGCGGGCAGCCCTTTCAGCATCACGTTGACGCTCATAATCTCTCTCAGCATCCCTCGCACGTCGGCGAGTCTCATTATCCTCAACAAACGTCCCTTCTTCATTTTCTGTCAGGTGGCGGAGACGCTTGCGGGTACTTGTCAGCTTTCCGGGCCTAGAGCTTGAACCATCTGCGAGGAAGGCAGAAAAAGATGCAAAGAAAACCAAACAAAAATCAAAAATGGGGGCTCACGAGTTGTGGAAGTGGAATAAGTGAACTGTGTTCATGATTCAGTACAGACCGGAAATTCCGTTCATGGATGCGGAAATTCCGGGGGCGGAAATTCCGGCCTCAGGGGAAATTTCCGGTGTGCGGAAATTCCGGTCCTGGGGCGGAAATTTCCGGCCTGCGGGATTTTCGAATCCAGATCTGAATCTGGGCCTATAATGGATCTAGAACGATGAATCTAGTACGAGAATGAACCCTGGAGAATATGTGATACAAGTGGGAACAAATAAGCATGCTAGGTCAAGTTTATCACTAGAGAGGAGATCAAAACACCAAATCACACCCAAACTTGTGGAGAAAACATACACATACCGGGATCCATGGCAGGAACTGGCGTGCGGTTTCTTAATCCGCAAGAGTTGAGGAGAGGATGAGGAGGGGAGGCGAAGGGAGCCTCCCGGAAGTCTCGGAGGCGGCGGCGGCGGCTGGAGGCGAGTGGGGGCGAGGGGAGGGAAACAGTCTGGAACTGCTCCCTCCCGGCGTCCTTATATAGCCCCAGCCCAGCCACACCGGAAAATTCCGGTACTAAACCCGGATATTCCGGGGTCCGGAAATTTGGGCCGGAATATTCCGCCCAAATATCCGGTGTGTCCTCTGTGAGCGGGCACGCGGATATTTGGGGGATTATTTGAGTCCATTTTCGAACCCCGGAAATTTCCGGGACTTAAGGCACGGAATATTCCGGTCCCCGGAAATTTCCGCACCAATTATCCGGTGTGCCTTCTGCGAGCGGGCACATCGGAAAGGGGCGAAATTTCTGGGACAAATGTCTGAGGGCCGGAAAATTCCGGGCCCTAGGCCGGAATTTCCGGTGTTCCCACGCCATCCGAGTTTGTGGTGGAAGATGGAACAAATCGTGAGCCTCCAAAAACGAAAAACACAAACAACCGAACGAACACTAGGAGAACATCAAGAAACAAGTTCAAAAGGAAAAAGTCGGTGGCCGGAGCCACCGTGTTTGAGTGACATCAAGGAGTCGCGAAGATGTATCTTGGACTCAAGAGATTCACTCACGTTTTAAGCACAATAAGTCACAAATTGACTAGATATGCATGACGCTTTGATTGTTTTATGCATGATAGATGGAGTGTTTGTTCATGAGTTGAACTACGCTCCCCCTATGACCATGCCTACATCTAGATTAGATAGTACAAATAGCGAAGGTACTTATGCAAGGGTTCAAGAGAAGTTAGACGCATCGATCACATTTAGTTCATTCCTCAAACCCCGAAATCTTGGTTCATCAAGGGCCTTCGTGAAGATATCCGCGAGTTGATCCTTGGTTGCAACATAGGAGAGGTCAATATCACCCTTTTCAACATGATCCCGAATGAAGTGATGCCGTATCTCAATGTGCTTCGTCTTGGAGTGAAGAACGGGATTGTAGGCGATCTTGATGGCACTCTCATTGTCGCACAAGAGAGGAACATTGTCGAAGATGATTCCATAATCTCTCAATGTTTGCCGCATCCAGAGTAATTGAGCACAACAACTCGCCGCGGAGATGTATTCGGCCTCAGTGGTGGAGAGAGCAATGCAATTTTGCTTCTTGGAAGACCAACATACCAATGAGCGGCCAAGAAATTGACAACTTCCGGATGTAGATTTCCTATCCGTCTTCTCTCCCGCATAGTTCGCATCCGAATACCCAATGAGCTGAAAGCTTGAACCCTTGGGATACCAAAGACCAAAGTTTGGGGTATGAACTAAATATCGAAAGATACGCTTAACCGCTTCAAAGTGACTTTGTCTTGGGGAGGCTTGAAACCTTGCACATTTACCAATGCTATACATAATATCGGGTCTAGATGCACAAAGGTAGAGCAAAGAGCCAATCATGGAGCGGTATACCTTTTGATCTACCTCTTTACCATTCGGATCGGGTTTCAAATCAATAGTCGTGGACATGGGGGTCTTCATAGGTTTAGCATCATGCATATTGAATCGCTTGAGCATATCTTGAGTATACTTGGCTTGCTTGATAAATGTGCCTTCGGGATGTTGCTTGATCTCAAAGCCAAGAAAATACTCCAATTCTCCCATCATAGACATCTCGAACTTGTCCGTCATAAGCTTGCAAAACTCATCATTGAATGCAACGTTAGTGGAACCAAAGATGATATCATCCACATAGAGTTGGCATATGAACAAGTCGCCTCCGACCTTTTTGGTGAAAAGGGTGGGATCGATTAAACCAACATTGAACCCTCGATCTACCAAAAACTCTTTAAGGTGTTCGTACCACGCACGTGGGGCTTGTTTAAGCCCATATAGCGCCTTATCGAGTTTGTAGACATGATCGGGGTGGTTGGGATCTTCGAAACCCGGAGGTTGCTTGACATAAACCAACTCATGGATGGGACCATTCAAAAAAGAACTTTTAACATCCATTTGTTGCAATTTGAAGTTATGATGAGAGGCATATGCAAGTAAGATACGAATAGATTCAAGACGAGCAACGGGAGCGAATGTTTCACCGAAATCGACACCTTCGACTTGAGAGAAGCCTTGAGCCACCAATCTAGCCTTGTTGCGGATGACGATGCCGTCCTTGTCTTGTTTGTTCTTGAAGATCCACTTAGTGCCGATGACGTTCTTGCAATCCTTGGGCCTTGGAACCAATTTCCACACTTTGTTGCGCTCGAAATTGTTGAGTTCATCGTGCATAGCTTCAAGCCAATCTTGATCTTCAAGAGCTTCATAGACCTTCTTTGGCTCAATGTGCGAGACAAATGCATGAGCTTTGCTGAAGTCCGCTAGTTGCCTCCTTGTGACGACCCTTCCACGAACTTGTCCAAGAATCATATCCTCCGTGTGACCGGCACGAGCAAGATTATCTAGCCTTCTCTTTGCTCTACGAGCTAACATCTCCTCCAAAGTTTCCTTGGATAGGACTTGATCATCACCTTCATCATCGGAGACATGTCCACCTTGGTCTTGATCATTGATGGGAGGTGGATCCCTCAAGTGATGAATTGCATCATCACCATGTGTATCTTGTTCTTCGTTGTGAGCTCGGCCTTCATCATGAACTTGGCCTTGATTGTTAGCTTGGCCTTGATTGTTAGCTTGGCCTTGTGGTGAGGCATGAGGGTTTGGTGCATCTTGTTGGGTAGCATGGTTATCAATGGATGTAGTCAATGGCTCCACTTGAGTAGAGCATAGTCCTTCTCCCTCCGTCATCCGGTGTCCCTCAATGGGGATTATTTCACCAATCCCCATTCTTCTTATGACGATGGGAGTAATTGCATCTCCTACAAAACCATGATCTATACGGCCCCCTTGGGACCCATTATCCTCATCGAACACCACGTCTATAGCTTCTTCAACTTGTCCGGTGGACTTGTTGTAAACTCTATAGGCGTGTGAGTTTGTGGCATAACCAACAAAGATACCCTCATAGGATTTAGTCTCAAACTTTGACAAGCGTTTCCCTCTTTTGCGAATGAAGCATTTGCATCCAAAGACCTTGAAGTATGAAACATCCGGCTTCTTGCCCGTGAGAATCTCATAGGGGGTCTTGTTCAAGATCTTGCGGAGATATAATCGGTTGCTAGCATGACAAGCGGTGGAGACGGCCTCGGCCCAAAAGTTATAAGGAGAAGAGAACTCCGCAATCATGGTTCGAGCCGCATCCATAAGAGTCCGATTCTTTCTCTCCGCCACACCATTTTGTTGAGGAGTGTAGGGAGTGGAATATTGATGAGCAATGCCTTCCTCACTAAGAAATCCCTCAACGGTGTAGTTCTTGAACTCGGAGCCATTATCACTCCGGATAGCCATGATGCTTGTATTATGTTGTCTTTCCACCAAAGTGATGAACTCGATGACCCGCTTTTGAGTCTCACTCTTTCTCTTGAAGAAGTACACCCAACAATATCGTGAGTAATCATCCACAATCACCAAGCAATACTTCTTGCCTCCAAGACTATCATATGATAGAGGACCAAAGAGGTCCAAGTGAATGATCTCGAGGATTCTTGATGTAGTGATGTTCGTCTTGGTGGGATGTGCTTCTCCATGTTGCTTTCCTAGAACGCAAGAGCTACACACACGATCTTTGGCAAACTTAGCATTTGTTAGTCCTAGAACGTGATTGCCACTTTGAAGGTCATGCAACGTCCTCATATTGGTGTGGGCTAACCGGCGATGCCATAGCCAACCCACATCAACTTTAGCCATTAGGCATGTCGCGGCACACGTGTCTCCTTTGGAGAAGTCCACTACATACATGCCGTTCTCGACATGCCCAACAAAAGCTACTTTAAGAGTCGTTTCCCAAGTGACAATCACATTCTCCTTAATAAAGAACGAGGTAAAACCACTTTTAGCGAGTTGAAGAACCGAGATGAGATTGTAGCCAAGGGACTCAACAAGAAGAACATTCTCAATTGACAAGTCATTTGAGATTGCTACCTTGCCTTGTCCCAATACCTTTAGTTCGGAGTTGTCACCAATAGTAACGCAATTGAGATGAGGTAATGGAGGATTAATATCACTCATTGCGTCATTGCTTCCGGTCATATGTTGGGATGCACCACTATCCACCGTCCATTTGCTCGAACCGGAAGCACTTCCCTACAATAGATTAGTTGCTTGATTTAGGGACCCATCTTTGAATGGGTCCTCTCATGTTAGTGACAAGGGTCTTAGGAACCCAAATACTCCAATGATAATCGTCACCATAAGAAGTACCAACATATTTAGCATATACATGACCATCTCTAGACTTCATAAGAACATAAGATGGATTATATTTCCCGGCAAAGTTATTGTGAGTGGTGCTCCCCCTAGAGGTCTCACCACCCACAATGGTGTTGGTCTCCTTACCTTTGGTCACCTCTCCCTCTTTCACAAATCTTACTTCTTGTGAGTAGGAGGTGACTCTCTTCTTGTTCTTCTTCTTGTACTTCTTCTTTGACTTGGCTATATAGCCAAGTCCCTCCTTTCCATTGTTGGCACGTTGAGAAGCAATCTCATGGGAACTCTTCTCATTTCCTACAAGATTAGTTGTACTACAAGCATTGCTAGACAAGACATTCAAGCTAGAAAGTGAAGTGGATACAACTTGCTTGTTTGATTGTTGAGCTAGAAGATTGTCACGAGATTTGGTTAACTTGTCATGAATTTCCTTAAGAGACATGAACTCCTTTTCAAGTTTTTCATAACGAGTACCAAGTTCCTCGTGAGCAATTCCTAGCTTCAATTCTTCATGCTCAAGAGTTTTAATTAAAGCAAGAGATTGAGCATTCTCCTTTCTAAGCTTAGAGACACTTATGGCAAAGTTTTCTTCAAGACAAGACAATTTCTCCTCAAGTGAGGCACGAATGGAACGCTCATTATCAAGAGCTTTTTCAAGCTCTTGCTCATTGCAAGTGTGACCTCCATGGCTTTCTAAGGTCATGATAATCTCCTCCTTTTCATCAAAAAGAGAGTTAGCCTCATCAAGTTGCCTCAAAAGGGAGTTCACCTTTTCCTTAGTCTCACCCTTAAGGCTAGATAGCCATATGCTTAACTCATTAGACTCACTATCCTCCTCACAAGCATTTTCAACACAATCCAATAACGAAGGAGGGTTAGTGACAATGGTCTTGGAGTTGGGAGAGCATACCGAAGTGGCTTTTGCCATGAGACATGTAGGTCGGGTAGCCACATTCTCATTGGGGGATTCGAATAGAGAGACCGAAGGTGATGATGCGGTGGCCTTGGCGATGTGAGCAACTCCAACTACCTCATCTTCTCCTTCATCTCCGGAGATGTAAGTCTCAAGAACCGCCCCTTCTTGAACGTAGAGAGCTCTTGGCACCTTCCTTGCAAAGTTCTTGTTTTGAGGAGGCTTGGTCTTGTTCTTGCGAATGAGCTTGCCTTCGTTTTCTTATCTTGGCTCAAAGGGGCACTCCTTCACGAAGTGGTTAGCGCTACCACAATTATAGCATGTCCTTGGTCGCTCCCCCTTCTTCTTGTAGTTCTTGTTTCGTGGAGGCCTTGGAGATCCGGTCTTGTGAGCTTCCCATCTCTTCCAATATCCATGCATAGCAAGGGCAATGCACTTGTGAGCTCCTGTGTAAGTATCTTCATAGTCTTCCTCATCATCATCATCTTCCTCACTTTCATCAACTCGAGCCATTGCCTTTGACTTCAATGCAAGGTTGGGAGACTTTCCTATCCCTCTAGAGCGAGCTAGAGCATCATCCGCACTCTTGTGTGAGAGAGAGATTGCGATGAACTCACTAAGAACACCAATGGAGTTGAGAGTATTGTAGTCCGCTCTTGTCCGGATGCTAGTGGCGAGATTCTTCTCGAAGGGTGTGATAGCCTTGACAAACTTCCTCTTTATCCATTCATCGGTGATCTCTTCCTTGCCAAAGTCTCTCAGTTGATTGGCGAGAGTGACAACTCGTCTATAGAGCTCTTCAGGAGTCTCATCCTCTTGCATAACGAAGTTCTCGGAGTTGTCAATGGCCACATCATACTTGGAAGACTGAATACTAGCATTTCCTTGAAACAAGGTATCAAGTTTGTCCCAAGCTTCCTTGGCGGTCTTGCAACCGCGGATGTGAGTGAGATGCTCCCTTGGGAGAGCCTCTGGATAATAACAAGAGCAGTTTTGTTGAGTTGAGATTCAACATCCTCTCTTGGAGTCAAGTTGCTTGGATCATGAGGATGAAATCCATGGATCACGCTTCTCCACAATGCCGTACACGATCCTGAAATGTGAGATTCCATTTCAAACTTCCAAGAGGAAAATTCGTTAGTGTTAAGGATGGGTGGAACTCCAACATTAAGGATGTGTGGCATGGAAACGATTGGGTGGATAGAATCATAGTTTTGTGGTGGTGGAACTTTTGAATTGGACCCCGAACCATTAGCCGTTTGAGACTTGGAGCCACCGTCACTCTCCTTAGCTTTGGCTTTAGCCTTTTGTGCGGCTTTAGCCTTAGCTTTGGCAATGTTTTCTTCGATTTTGGAAATATCCGGATTTGTTTCCTCATCTGAACTATCCTCATCGGTGACATGGGGAGAGTGAGACGGCTCCTTGGTTCTACCCATCATGTTCTCTAACATCTTCTTGATGGAGGAGACCTCCGAGCCCACACTAGAGCTAACCTTGGACAATTGGGTTTGAATGGTACAAACCGTTGTCTCAAGGTTGGCTATAGTGTCGGCCATTTTGGAGAGCTCCTCCTTAGAAGTTTCGGGAACATCCCCGTTGACCATGATTACTCTTAGGCGGTTAAGCCCGATAAAAGAGCCGAGGCTCTGATACCAATTGAAAGTGCAATATGGTCAACTAGAGGGGGGGTGAATAGGTGACCTACAAATTTTAATTCTTTTTCACTTTTAATGGGGGCTTTTAAGAAAGTAAATGCTTGATTACCTAAATGTGCAACTAAGTGAGTACCCTAGGTGATACGAAGCAAGTAGCAGCGGAAATAAAGGAATGGTACAAGATAACAACAAGTGAAAACACGGAGACAAGGATATGTTTCCCGTAGTTCCTTCTTAAAAGAAGTACGTCTACGTTGGAGAGGTGGGGAGCCACCTAGGCGCTCCTCAATAGCACGGATGTGCACACCTTGTTCTCCTTGAGCTTCTCCGGTGAGGGAGATTCTCGTTTCCACTATGAGGTCGACTTGAAGGCGTTGACCAAACCTTTACAAGGGGTTGAGGCTACTCCACAAGTGAGATGGAGGCTCTCAACAATAGAAGCTTCTTGCTACAAGGTGGAAGCTACAAGCACTAGGGTTTCCCTTGGATGACAAAGCAACCAAGAGATTACAAGATCCCAAGAGTTGTGGTGTGGGTACACACGTTTTGGCTTGGTGGAAAGGTAGATCTAGTCCTCCTCCATGAGATCCTTGAAGGGCATCGAGTTTGGTTGGAGGAGGAGGGAGATCGGGGCGTTTTGAGCTCAACAACAATGGAGGAGAGAGAGGAATGGACGAGCTACCTATCTAGAGGAAGAAGACAGCTATTTATAGGCTCCTCCAAAATCTGACCGTTGCAGTCCTGCGAGACCGGAATATTCCGGAGTAAAGGCCGGAAATTTCCGGTGTGTCCTGGACGGAAATTTGAATTCTCCGGGGGGCGGATATTTGAAATATCCGGGGGCGGAAAATTCCGCCCCAATATTCCGCCCCCATCTCTGTGCGCAGGCAGCAACTGGTTGACAGAAAATTGCTAAGGACCAGGGGCCGGATATTTGCTCCGGAAATTTCCGGGGCAAATTTCCGCCCCACCTTCTGTGCGAGGGCATCAACCAATGAAGAATCCTTTTTAGCAAATTTCTGCTAAGGACTTGAAGACCGGAATATTGAAATATCCGGGGGCGGATAATTGAAAAATCCGGGCCCGGAATTTTCCGGGCAGAAATTCCGCCCCCATCTCTGTGCGCGGGCAACTTGTAATGATCCAATTTTCGCTAAGTCCCAGAGGGCCGGATTTTTGCGCCGGAAATTTCCGGGGCAAATTTCCGGCCTGGCATCTGTGCGCGGGCAGAAAAGAACTTAGACGTTTTTGAGAGTGCCAGGAAGGGGGCCGGAAATTTCCGGTGAGGGGGCCGGATAATCCGCCCTTTAAGATCCGGAATTTCCGGCCTGTGATCTGAAAAATCCGGTGGCAGTAATTCCTGAATATAGTTCTTCTCTTTGATCTTTTGAGGAGTATATAAAGATGATCACCTGAGATATTAGCTGCACAGTCTAAACAACATTGTTAGATAGGATATATCCGTGTTATCATCATCACCAAAATCAATAGAGGGATCATGAGCTTTCAGATATGAATGGCCTTCCAACAAAAACACATCAAATACATCACAAACATCAATAAGGGAAAAAGAGATAGTTGGGATGTTTTGATAAAAGCAACAAGTATCACAAGGAGTAAATATGTTTCATGCCATGATACAACCTACAAAAGGTTGAAATGTTAGAGTATATGCATGAGGTAGATACTTGTTACCGAGGTAGCATTGGTGATGTTGTACTATATAAGAATTGATCCATCATCATAGCTTGAATCCAATAAGAATGTAGTGATAACACCTTCTTTGTGAATGAGGCAAGCACCCAATGCATATCAAATGTACAATATTTAAGTACAAAAATGGTCCCCAAACTCATTGGGTCCAAAGTAGTTGGACAAACTACAATATATAGGATACAATCCACATGAATATGGGCATATAGATATGAAATTGAATATCATGAACATCTTAGCCAATTTAGGATTGATGGATATTATTCTATATAAATATTGGATCAAGGAAGATAAACATGACATAACATATACATTATTAATTATGCATGCAATCACTTTCAAGAACCAAAAGCGATGTAATTTGGACAAGACACCTAGTAAACCAAGATATGCACACAAAGGCATGCCATGATATAAAGGTTGTCCAAATTATATCAAAGGTCCACGTCAACACATGAAACGAGATACCAATCGGAACCAAACAAAATCAACTCATGATTGATAAGATACCAATTAGAAAATATACCATGTAAAAATAAAATACCAAAGGAAATACTTATCACTTGGGGGATACTAAATAAAAACGCATCAAGGAGTAAAATATTGAGATCCCAATAGACATAAAATGAACCATGTCAAATTCAAAGAGATGTCAATTGAAGCAAATATCTATGAGTGAGATATCAAATTCCAATTAATACCAATTGAGGGCATCAAAGCAAACAAATTAGCATAGAAGATGACTATATAAAATATGCTCAAAGACTTATCTCATCCAAAACAAGGAATAATATAACCAAACCATCTACACTTTTTATGATGGCACAAAGTAATAAAAAAGAAAAGTTGTGCCTTCCACAAACACACAAGATATTGATTAAAATACCAATTTAAAAAGATCTAATATCAATTGATGATAACTAGTGTTCAAAAAGAATCTATGATAGCTCCCCCATGATCTATGCATGATTTTTTAATTTTGCACACAAATGGGATCATCACTCTGATAACTAGTGTTCAAAAAGAATCTATGATAGCTCCCCCATGATCTATGCATGATTTTTGAATTTTGCACACAAATGGGATCATCAATCTCTACACGCATACAATAGAAACTTTCATTAAGTGGCAAGAGATCCAATTGAAAATATAGTGTTCTAAAGGAAGTAATATAGCTCTCCCATGACTTGTGCATTATCTAGATGTTTGAATTTTGATACAAAAGCACTATAAGGGGATCCTCGCTTTTCTTACAACCATTACACTAGAATTTTGTTTGATTATAACACATAGATATTCAAGAGTCAAGGAAGACAATGGGAGTTCATAAAAAACAATTTCTCGTCGATAATACAAATGGAAGCAAAGCACGATGTAAATACGATCAATAACTTCTACCACAAATATTGTTGTCACTTGTCCAAGGACAAGGAGGGTATGGTGTTACTTTTAGGTGGTATATTGCAAAATATTCATGATCATATTCAAACACAAAAGCTTATGGAAAAGTATATGAGTTAATTACCATGCTGACATAGAGATTCTTGGTGGCTTCAACTAGTCAAATAATCATTCAAAGCAATGATTAATATATCTTGAAGCAACCGGTTTCCCAAATAATACATACTAGTGCACATTTGAGGAACACCGCACGAAGAAACTCTCTCAAATTCAAGAAACCAAAATATAAGATACAAAAAAATCATTTAAGCAAGTACGGAACTTGTTTGACCTATCCATGCCACGTAGTAACAAGATAATTTAGAATATCAATTCTAAGTGGCATTACCTCACATGTTCACATTTTCTAGGATTGTAATATGCACATAGCTTATTACTCCCCCATAATGTGATAATCCATTTCTTTTCAACAAGAGGCAAGTGAAATCAAATAAGAGATAATTAATGAAGATTATGAAATTTGAAATGAAATACCACATGGAGACTATATAATCTTGTTACATTAATAATAAGTGATATACCTCATGTACACATATTTTAGGATTGTGAGGCGGCAAAGCACATCACTCCCAATAAATTATATAGTTCATTAATCTCTCAAAAGAGGCAACTAAATTAATCATAAATTGCAATAAAGGCTAAACACAAAACAAACAAGTACATGGAGTGCAAACCAACAAACACATACTAGATTACTCAAGATAAGTAATTAGTAAGCACACCATATACAAACACATGCTAGATACAAAACTAACACATGCAAGGGGCAAGCAACTTTCAATGTATATAATTTAAATACAAGTTACCGCAAGGAGACACATTGGATATGCGATAGATATATGATGATACAAATGACTTGGCTTGAGTAAATATAATTGATAAAGATCCCTTAATTCTTCATAAGATATCCAAATCTTCAATGCCCTCCAACAACATCTATTGATCAAGTTTTAGCTTGTTGGTCCCCAACCAAGTTGGGTCCTAAGAGGTTAGTCACAATAGGCTTGGCAACCCAAATGGTTAGTTTCTTGACACCACTTTGAGTGCCAACATATTTGGCAAACACATTGCCAACCTTATCCTTCTGAAGGGAATAAACATCATCAATAATGATAGGGTTGGATAAGGTACCATTAGTGCATGAGGAAGCGAAGTGGCCCTTTTCACGACATAAGTAGCAACATAGGCTTCCTCCTTTCTTCTTAGTTGATTTCTCAATTTGAGGAGTTCAAACTTTATTGTTCTTAGGAAGAGGCCTTTCTTCATCTTGACGTTGAGCATGAGACTGAACTTGTGGCTGCTTCCCTTGTTGCTTCTCACTAAGAGGCTTCTTCTTTAATGGGCAAGACCTAACATGGTGCCCTTCAACCTTGCACTTGAAGCAAACAATTTTGGATGAATTCTTGAATTGTTCTTGGCCCTTGTTATTGTTGATTGTATGATTCTTCTTAATATTGGACTTCTTGTTATTATTGGAGTTAAATCCAAGTCCACTCTTGTCATTGGGTAATATTTGCAACTCAACATGTTGTCAAGTACGGACTTCCCATGACACTTTTCCAAGTCTTTCTTCAAAGAAGCGACTTGGAACTTGAGCTCTTTTATTTCCCCTACATGGTCAGTAGCAACACAAGTAATAGAGGAAGTAGATGATTCATTGTTAGAGCAACAAGGCATGTAAAGCAATTCATCACAAGATGTAGCGATATTATGAGTGAATGAATTAATAGGACTAGCACGAGGCAAAATAGAATTTTGAGTATAGTTTGTGATAATGTACACATGAGGCTCACAACATATCACCTTGGTAGTAATAGCCTCATGAGCTAACTTTAGCTTATCATGTGAGACTAAAAGATTCTCATGAGAGGTTGAGAGATTTTCATGACTTTCTTCCAATTTCCCATAATTTCTAGTTAGCAACTCAAGTTGAGCCCTTAGCTCAACATTCTCCTTCAATGTAGATGCTTCACAAGAAATAGAGTTAGTAGCACAAGCATCATTATTAATAGAAATAGGAGAAGGCAACTTGGCAAGCCCTTTTGAATATGAAGCTTTAAGTTGAGTATGTGCGACTTTTAGCTCATCATTTTTAGTTTTAAGACAATTAACCACCTCAAGATTTCTATCACGAGAGTACTTTACTTTTGATAACTCTAGAGTAAAAGTCTCTTCAAGAGATTCATTGTTGGTTTGTTCTTCTACAAGAGCTTCCTCTAGTTTTGCAATTTTATTGGAATAATCATGCTCGCGGCTATAACACGCGGCAATGCATGCTTCCAAATCCTTAATGGTGATATTGCGCCTATCAAATGCTCTAATGATTTCTAGGAATTTGGCACAAGCATATTTATCCTCATAAAGGATATTGTGAATCATTTTACATTTCTACATTAATGAATCATTGTCATTATCATCATCATCGTCATCATCACTATCATAATCATCATAATCATCACTAGGTACATTGGTGTTCAAAGTAGGAGCTACCTTTGAACCTTTAGACATAAGGCAAAAGTGAGATATGATAGATGACGATGAACCATTACTTGAAGCACCACTTAAATCCACATCTTGTTCCATGGAATGTTGAGTTTCTTCTACATGGTTAGTAACACAAGTACTAGAGGAAATACAACTATTTTTACTATGGCAACAAGATGTATCAAGCATATCATTATAAGATTTAGTAAAGCAATTTCTACATGATATGCATGGACTATCAACACAAGCATGTAAATCATTTTGGGTGCTAGATGTGTTTAAGTCCATAGACAAAGTATTGCAATAAGATAGAGATGAAGAATCGTCAACAATAAGCTTACTATCAAGATTGCAATTTTTGTCACTACTCACCGTATCATTATGTTGTGCCTTGCCACATGTTGGTGAAGTAGAACAAGTTGATAACTCATCACGCCCGGAGGTGGAGGGAGAATAATCATCCCCACAACTTTTGGACACATCATATTTATCTTGAATCTTGGTCCATATCTCATGAGCTTTCCAAGATGGCCTAATTGACTCAAGAAATACAATGCTCAAATATTTGAAAAACACATTAGTAGCTTGAGTATTGAGATATAAGTTTTTCTCATCCTCTAAAGAGAAATGAATACCCGTTGGAGTAGAAAAACCCATATCTACAATTTTCTCTATATTTGGACCCATGTCCTTAAAAATATTAAGCATACTAATTTTCCAAGTATTATAATTTGTGCCATCAAATATAAAAGTGTCATTATGCACTAATCCCCTTGCCGAAATATTTACTCTCTAGGTTGTGATACCCTATGAAGAGAGACCCGGCTCTGATACCAATTGAAAGGACACATATGTCGCCTAGAGGGGGGGTGAATAAGCGTTTAAAAATAATTATGGTTAAGGCTTGAATAAATGCGGAATAAAACCATCGTTTAATTTATCAAGCCAAAACCTAAACAAACTAGGTTCACCTATGTGCACCAACAACTTATGCTAAAAAATTCAAGAAACTATGTGATAGCAAGATATGTTACTTCAAGCTCGATGGCTATCACAAAGTAAATTGCATAAGTAAAGAGATCAGGTATAGAAATAACCGAGAGACGAGGAGACGATGATTTATCCCGAAGTTCACTTCCCAATGGAAGCTAATCTCCGTTGGAGAGGTGTGGAGTCACAATGACTCCAAGCGCCCAATGGATCACTATATTCTCCGCGTGCCTCCACCAATGCGGAGTGCCACGATCCACTATGGGACCTTTGAGGGCGGTCACCAATCCCGTACAAGGTTGGGGCAATCTCCACAACTCAATTGGAGGCTCCCAACAATATCCCGCGAGCCACCAAAACTCCGAGACAGAAACAAGGTCCCGAGCCACCAAAACTCTGGGACAACAAGGTCTGGAGCTACCGAAACTCCGAGACAACAACAACCGTCTAGGGCACTTCAAGTACCCAAGAGGACAAGCTCAAGGGCACTACAAGAACCCGAGAGTAAAAATCTTCTCAACCTTTCACTCGAACGAATCCTAATAGAGAACTCAAACCGATGCAACCTATGCAATGGCATGAACACAAGAACTGCTCAAATCATTCACTCTCAAATCCCACCAAAGCAACAAATGCTATGGGGGAGAAGAGAGGAAGAACAAGGAAGAACTCAACAAATGAATCCACAAGATCTAGACCCAAAGACTTCCCCTCACTAAGAGGAGAGATGGATTGGTGAAATAGTAGATCTAGATCTCCTCTCTCTTTTCCCACTAACTGGAGGAAAGAAACATGAAGGAATAGAGGGAGATCAAGCTCAAAAGGTTAACAATGGAGGGGGAAGCTTGCCTAAAAGGTAGGGAACCATTGGGGAAGAAGACCTCTTTTAGAGCCCCCCAAAATCAGCCCGTTGGGGGCATTCTGTGCGTCCCCGGCCCCCCAGGCCGGCCACGTAACAGAACCGCCTGTCCTAGGGAGCCTCATCCCGGCCTAAGGCCGGCCTCCTAGTTTCCAAAAAATCTCCTTCACTAAAAATGCGATATATTTTGCATCTGGACTCCGTTTTTTATGATCTTGTGCTTGTTGAAATCGCAAGAAAGAGCACTAAAAGATTATGCAAAGAAACATAATAGTACATCATTGGAGGATAAAACCAAATGATGAAATGTTTGACCTCTCTATAAAGGAACAATCGGTAAAACCTCCAATATAAAAAACGCAATAAGTTTTTCATGCGAAACCCGTTTTTGATGAACTCGAGCTTGTATTTGTAACATCCCAAGTATGAAAACTCCCCTTAGAATGTTTGTTTTATGTTTATTAAAGTATTGCATCATGTCATCATGTTGTTTCCATTTGTTTTCATTTAGTTGCATCTGTTTTTCCCTGTTTTCACAATTCAAATTTAAACTTTATTCAAACAATTATTTCATACTTGCTCTGTTACAATCTTTTTCAAATTATAATGTCAAATTAAACCCTTATTTTGTTTCCAATTATTCCATAATGATCACTTATTAAAATGATGGTTTTAATCAGTCAATTGATTCCAAATTGCATTCAAAAATTCAAATCAAAGCACCAAACAGAACCACTTTGAAATTAGGAATGTTATCAAAACAAATCAACTCATTTTGTTTATAATTAAACATAGGGGTCACCCTATTTAAAAGTTTGTTTTATTAATGATCATTTAATAATAAAATTCATCCAAAGTTGGTTTAAGTACAAACAGCAAGTTAAGTTCAAACTTTTTGAAAACAGAACTTAGCATTTGGTTGCTAATGACCTAAACAACTTACCCTAATTTTTCCAAATTTTTTACTAATTTAAAACCTAGCTAATTCTTCCAATTCCTTTTTCAGCAAAAAAAAAACAGGAGAAAGAAATTTTAAAAATAAAATTTTTGGCGCCAGGGCAATGGGCTGCGCCCAGCCCATTCCCCCTTTTTCTCTCCCGCGCGGCCCCTTTCTTTCTTTCTCCCCCGCCGCGTACCGATTCGTTTTTTTTCCGTCGTCTTCAGCGTGTACGGCGACGCATCCGTGATGCCACGGCGGCATCAGCGCATTCCGACGGCCAGGAGACGATCCCGAGGGCTATAAGACCCCCTAGGGCAGCGGCGCGCAGCCCTAGACCTAGCCCTACTCCCTATCCCCTCCAGAGCGCCGCCAATTTCTCTCTCTCGCCGCGATCTCCTCCCTCTGCCACTGCCACCGGAGAAGCGCCACCTCTGAACTTCGATGGCCGCCGTCGCCATGGAACTCCTCCACCCCACCTAGCTTCAGAAATCAAACCACCTCTTCCCCCGCTATCGTTTGGACACCGGAGCGAGCTCGGTGAACCTCTGGATCGACGACGCCGTCCACGTCCACGCCGTTCGCCGCCGCGGGAACCTCCTCTGAACCTCTGCTCGCCGTCGTCGCTGCAGCACCTCTCGGCGTGATCTGACCGCGGGAACTGGATCCCCGTACCTCCCTCTACGACCACGACCCCTCCGTTGAGCTCGAGCAGGCTTGGATCCACGCCGCTGTCGCCTCGCCGTCGAGTTCCACCGCGGCAACCTCCCGGTGAGCCACCGTGTCCTCCTCCTCCTCTATCTCTGTTGCGCTCGCATCCACGCACTGCACACGCATCCCTGCACCACCAGCAGCAACCACGATCACAGCATCAACGGCAGATCGTCGCCGGCGACCATGTTTCTGTCAGCTAGTTTCAGTCAGCGCGCACACATTTGAGTTTCAGATGACAAGTTGACACCTTAACCTGTCCGTGTTGTGTCTACTGACAACAAACGCGAAACAGCACACTGGTTACAGCACTAGCGCAAGCGAGGCAGGGCGCAGGTTCGATCCCTGGCTCTCGCGGGAAAAACCCCCCAACTTTTTTCGACCACAGCGCTGACAGGGTGGCCCCCCTGTCAGCCACTCCATGGCCACGCCAGCACACCGTGACCCTGGGCCCCCTGGCAGTGCCTAGGGTAGGGTTCTGTGCGTATAAAAATGTTTTTAAAGCTTTCTGTTTTAAATCTAGGTCCATTTAATTTACAGATTGGTCCCTGGACATAAAACTCAAATAACTTTAGTTTTATAATTTCAAATAACAAAAATAAAATATGTGCACTGCTCTAAATTTAATTCTCTATCTAATGATAGCATTTGTTTCCTGTTTTGAATTTTCCAAATGCAATTCAAATTTGAATTCAAATAATTCAATTGCAATTTGCTAAAATTCATAACTAATTCAGTCTTAATCCAAATAATGCAAATAAAATATGTTTTCCATGCTATTTCAAATAACCTTTTCAAATATAAATTTTGTTTCATGGTATGAATAATTAAAATTGCCTAAATAATTTAAACCTTATTTAAATCATTTAAAATTGCTAAAATCATAACTTGCTCAATTTAAATTATTTTTGAACATGCAAAATATGTTTTCCAACTAGAAAAACATAACCTTTTCAAATATGAGTTTGAATTTATGTTTTGAACAAATAAAATTCAAATAAAATTCAAACTTGTTTTAAACTCATTTAAAACTTGTTTAATTTTGTTTAAGTCATAATAAATTCATCCTAGCTCCTTTCTCAATATTTGAAACATGTAATCCACCCAAAATTTTATGATCTTTTCAAATATGAATTTTGTTATTTATTTTGCACAAGTTAAGTGGCTGAAAACAACAAATACTTGTGTGTCACCTTTAAGGAACCAAAAAATTCCTTAACTTAATAAATAAAATTGTAAATTGCTAAACCTCCTTTCAAATTGGCTCTATTGTTGTTATTTTGTTGTTTTCCTCATCCATGCATCATACTAATCCACCTTCACCTGTTGATTAGTTGGAAAACAAATAATCTAACCAAAATTCATGGGCTTTTCATATGCAACTCAAAATTGCATATGTGTCCATTTAATTTGTGTTACCATGTCAACTAGTTTATTTTGATGCAGCCATTAACTTGACATGCATCATCCCATGATTGTGCACCATGCCATGATATTGATTGTTTATCTTCCTGTATTGTTTGTTTGCTTCTTCTCGGGTAGACGACGACGTTGAGACCAACGATCTTTACGACACCCCTTCTGAGGATCTAGCCCAGTACCAGGCTACTGAGTTTGCAGGCAAGTTATCACTCACATGAACCATTTTGTTCCTCTCAACATTGGTTACCGATACTTTCCGTTGTCTATTTCTGCTAGCCATATGTATCGTTGCTTCTGTTACGAACCTATCACATGAAACCCTGAACCCTGATATGCCTCACCTCCAGTCCTATAACCCCGTTGCTTGGGCCCGTGTCTTACTAGCATGCTCAGGGTTGTTTTGCTCGAGTCTGTTATCAGTTACTTCTGTTATTATATTCTGTTATATTCCGGGGCTCGATGTTAAACAACCACCTGTTAATTTGAGGTATTAATAAATTGCTGATAAGGCACCGGCAGGAGGCCCGGCATGGTTTTGAGGCCTGCTAGTGTCGACCCTAATAGGAAAAGGGTCTTGTCTACTGATCCATGATGAGCGCACTATCCGCATGTGGGAAGCGTGTATGGGCGCCCCCCTCAATTTGATTCGATTCGCATCTCGTCCAAATCACCACACTTAGTTCGGGCTTTCCATTTGATGCACGCATATGCAGGTACGAACCCGAGGCCAGGGTGGAACTTTTGTAGTCGGCATTTAGGGCGGCGTGGTCTTCCAGTGCTATGAGGGTCCCCTTTTCTTCGTGGGGCTCGATTAGCCGCGCACGCACAGCACGTGGTGCTTTGGGCTTGATGCGAAGAAGTGTTGAGTTGTGTTGAGTGCCCCGCTTGGTGGGAAAGGCCTTCCCATCTGGCGGGTTATTCTTACATGTACGGCCAAATTGGTGCACCCCTGCAGGGATAAATCTTCTCGAGAAGCCGTGTTTTCCGCGGTTATGGTTAACTTGGTGAAAGTACTGGCTAACAAGTACTCAGAACAACTTACACCTAATTAATGATAACTTGACTAGTAATAGGCTTATTGACACAATAATTTGAACCATCATTAATCCAACTGTGTGAGTTATCCTCGGATTGCTTCTTTGGATAAGGGGCGAGGTCCAGGATGGGTTTGTGTGGTGGTTAGTTGTAGTTGGTTACGATACGCTATCTTATCCCCTTTCTGATAGCCGGAAGTGGTAGTATGTTCTGTAGTTGGTTAGTGCAGCCAGTTGCAGCATCTTTTATATCCCTTTTCTTCCGTTGAACCCAAGGCATTTGTGCTTGGTGTTGACGGGTTACACTTTGGTGAACTGTGAGTCTTGCTTGCCAGTACGTTTATGTACTAACCCCTTTGGGGCTGTGGTTTCCGCAGACTACGCTTACGAGGATCCCCGTGACGGCTACTACGTGGAGTTCGACGAGGCTGCTGACGAGTAGGTAGCGGACCCGGGCAGGATCCGAGACATCGGGGATGGGCTCCGTTTTCTTTTTATCCCCAGCTTCTTAAGCCTATTTGGATTTGTCTGTACTCAGACCCTTTGAATGCTTCCGCTGAGATGTAATGATGTTATGTTGGGACATGTGTCCTCTGGATGATTGTATTTGCTATTCTCTGCCCTAGTGAGGGCCAGTTGCAACTTATCTCCATCTTTTGTGTCTTAGAGATCTGTTGTGTTATCATCTTGTTCAAAGCCGTTGACGTACCATGTGTGTATGGTATGAAGTACGTCAATGGTAGTGTCCTGATTTCTACGGGATAGTTTACATCGACGGTGAATAGTAAAGATTGGTTGTCACACATAAGTGTTGGCCTACTCGTAAGAGATGCGGGTGCCGGTAAGCCCCGTAATCCAATCAAAATACTGTTCAGTTCGTACAATGAGTATCCTCTAGAAGTCCGGGTGCGACAGTATTGAAGCACATGACAAGCTATAAAACTACACATGGATAAAAAAAAATAAGAACCAAGAAAGATGATGCCAAGTATGCAAAGGCTTGATCTCTCTCCAAATGATACGATCAAGTTGCTAATATGAGAGCCCCTCTTGATAGTACGGTTATCTATCCTATAACTCGGTCTCCCTCCTAATGCTATGAGACCGGTAGAAAGGTAAACCTATCAAGATCATACCTTTGCCTTGAGAATTCCACTTGATCTAGATGATGAAGATCTTGACCTCCTCAAGATGGAACACCTTTCTTGATTTCGCTTTGCTCGGTAAAGACAAATCGATTTCTCCTCCATACGCCACTATGGGAGATGCTCTTATAAGTACATCTTAACTTGGACATTATCTCAAAAAGAGTGGCAAGCTTCAAGCATTTGATCTCTTCGATATGTTCCCCTTGAACTTGCACTTCTCAAACTTGATGACGACCACAACTTGACGTCATCAACCATGGACTATATGAAATCTTCCTTTTGATGCAAGCCCATGGAAAGATACATAACCCCGCATAGATATACCACACACACATATAATGGGTTAGAACACAAAGCTATATGAACAATTACTTACCATACCATGATCCCACATGGTACATCTTCTTGCTTTGTGAGTTGATCAATATTAACCATCGCTTAGCACTTTGCCTTGATCAACCTTGTATCTTTTCTTCTTTCTTCATAATAATGATGTCTTGAAGGTAAAGATGGATATTCACACAATATTATTCTTCAATACATACTTGCAATATATTCAACTCTGTCATGACCAAACTTTGGATATTCACATGAATAGCACCTTGGTCACCACTTGATCACCTTGAATCCAACACATGGACATCAAGCAGTTCCTATGGACAAACTCTACAAGTATATCTCAATGCAACCATTAGTCCATAGTTATTGTCATCAATTACCAAAACCACACATGTGGGAACCATGCTCTTTCAGAAAGTATGATCCCTAGGCCTTGTTTCCCACCATTTCTTGTGGTGACCCAGCACACCACTTCATGTGTAGTGCGCAAGGCAGTGACATAATACTCACAGAAGGACTTATCCGTGAATATTACATCTCTCAGAGTGGTACAACAGAAACATAGCGGGACCATGCAAAATTATAGGATACAAACTTCATTACAAAATCTCGAGAATCTCTTTGAAGAATCAAAGAAGATCTCATACAAATGAAACATCATAAGAAGCAATTTGAAGCTCCAAGATGGAGAATGACTCTAGCTCAGAACCTAATCCACTATGGCTGATGTCGGCCCTAAACTATGGCTTGTAACTGCTAAGCCCAAGAATGGTCTCCACCTACACCTTGATAGCTTCTCCACCACCAGCGTTGTTGATGACGATGCTTTACTGACTAAGTAGTAGATCACTCCACCTAGCTTCATGAGGTAGCGATGGCTTCACGATGACGACTTCCAAAGGCTTCAACTCTAAGAAGGGGGTCAAACGGGAACGAATGAGTAACGAGCGTTACTCAACAAGTTCATGATATATAGCGGGTAGTTTGATGCACTATCTACAGCTTTAGACTCGAAAGAGTCATAAGATATTGCAAGGTTTTGTAAAACTTTCTTCAAGAGGTTGCTTTTAATTCTGAAAACTATGTCCGCCAGATCTTCACAGGACTAGAACTTCATGGAGTTGCCTTTCCTGCGGCGTTCGTAGCTCCTTCCCGGAACAGGGGGTAACATGCCACATCCTTTTACACTCTGCAGAGGTGCGTTACTTTACCCATGGACGACCAAGAACATGTTGCACAACCAGGTGTACATTCCTGTCCACTCCCACTCAGGTGTGGGGCCCGGTTGTTGGTCCAAGCCAAACCGTGCTTCTCCGCACAACGCATGCCCACCCATTTCTGCCAGCAGGTTGAACGCCTGATTCCACCCCTCGCGATGGATATCTACGTGCCCCTGGCATACCATCATAGACCCGCAGATTCCGTGGGAATTAAGGGATCCCACCCATGTGCATGTAGTCTCGCAAGACCTACAACGTACGTCTCTGGCAGCCCGTTGACATGCGAACGAGAAAATATCACAACTGACTTACTCCCCCCATAGAAGACCCATGGTTAAAGCGAATTTACGACGCAAGAATCCTGACGGCACTTGTGATTACTCCTAGGTAATACTTTCCCATGCAGATGGAACCTTCCTTTGACCTATTCATCTTACCATGGTCCCATCCGCCCACCAAACAGAACACTACCACTCGGGTAGTCATTCAAGTAGTCGTATTATTATAAAAATAGGATCATGCATTCTTTTGAGAATAGGTGGTAATACGATAGGGTTTTTGCAAATAGTTCGTTATGAAATACTGCAAAGGATATGAGCAAGTGATGAACTTGCCTGAGATTAAAATAACCATAATAATCAACATCTTCGGGGTTCGAGGGTCGCGTAGAGAAATCCCGACATCTGAAAGATAGCAAAGTAGTCCCGGTAAGGACTACAAAAAACACTGGCAAGGATGATACATGCATAGTAATGAGATGCAGCGTGAAATACCCTGGAAAACACCCCAACTTACAAGTGTGAGCCATGTTTAATACGATAACTTATTCACACGAGTTTTAGGTGAAATGTTTCATTACTTGTGGTGATGTGGTTATTACTTCTTTTAGACTTACATGTGTTTCACTTTTACTTAGCAAACAATTGTTATCATGTTTAGATAGAAGTGTTTATTACTTGATTAATAACAAAACAACAACGCATGGAAAATAATTATTGAAAAGATAACGGACACATTTTATTTTATGTTCAAAAGGGTAGAGCTAATGACATCAAGTTTATTTGAAAATGAGGAACTAATACAACTAGTTCTATCATCACAATACTTTCTAATAACTTGTGATGATAGGTTTTATTAGGTATGAAAACATGAGGGTTTTATTAATAAGGAAAATAATGTTTGTGATAGTTGTTTATGGTTATAATGGAATATTATAGAATTCCATTCTACCCTTAAAAACCATTTTATAAGTTGAACAAAATGTTTTATGTTTGACATATTTGAATTGGAAATGCTTTTCTCTTTAATTTGATATATCATTTATTGCTTTATGAAAATATTTGAATAAATTATTGATTTATTAATTTTAAATGAATTAAATGACTAGGCAAAATATTGCACACCTGAAAACTTGGTTAAATGACTATGAAAACATCATGGGTGAGTTGCATTTGTCATTTGGAGCATTTTGGTATATAACTTGTATTTTTCTGATTTTATGAAATATTTATTATTTTCTCAATTTTAAATGACTAGCAAATGTGCCCGTGCGTTGCTACGGATTAATTTTTATGAAATATTTTTAGGTCATAGACAACTTCACTACTAAAATTCAATTTTGTTTTTTATAAGACAAAATGCTCTTAACTGGACACCGGACACAGGTACTATCAAGAATTATGGTAGGTTTCTCATCAGATCGTGTTATCATGAAAAGACGACAGGGGGTTGTCGTCCTATAGTCAAGAGGACATGTTTTTCTTTCCCTTCCCCGTGTGCCCGGCCTCGTGGAAATATATGATAGTTTATTTGTTTGGTCCTGCCAGAGCTCGTCTCTCAGACTATAGTCAGCTAGTAGTACTTCTTGGTGGCGTTGAGCATATAATCATTGAGCTTGTACAGGGGCAGATTCTTCCCTCGTCTTGGACGCCCTCTACAATCTAACCTTTGTGTTGACGGCATCGGTCATTTCGTCCATCTTACCTGCACCGTCAACTTGATGAAGCCAGATGGCTTGGTCCAAGATGGCCCATGATGGCTGATGCACAATTTTCTTTGTTAGTGGCTGCCTTCAATTCCGATAGATTCTAGCTAGTGGTATCCACCATAGACCCTGCCACCTGCACCTCTCTCTTTCTTTTGTTCATGCAAACATCAATGGCATGTCCTACATTGAATTTTTATTCAGGTTGAGTTCCTTTTATCCTTCGGTGCATCAAGCAAGTGCATTTCTTCTAATATGTCTTGGATCAAGGATCAAAATAACATGCCGTTTTCCTTTCTTCATACATGTCGCATGGTAATTTGTTGGCTGTAGTAGGGCTGCTCCATGGAAAGCACAATACCTGGACCACACAACGCAATAGTTGTCCAACTCCAATTTCAGTGAATTGCACCAATTACTCGTGCACGTGTCTGTAATAATAGCACTCATGTTAAATGACGTTGGTGTGTTAGGCAGATTGGCAGATTACTTTTCGGATCTGCCTCGAGCTAGCTCTTCCCAGATTCCGATGATGCTCAATATTAACCGGAGGAAATCAATTTCGGATAATGAAGGAAGAGCCGGATGTATGAAAACGACATAGAAACCCAGCCTGAGGCCGTGGAGGCTCGTCGTATATAGAGCTAAGGCAAGCTGCTCGGATGGAGAGGCGAGCGCGCCGGGAGCGCTCTCGCGGGCACCGCCACGGGGGCGCTGGGACTTGAGAGCCGTGAGCCCGTGACAAGGGCGCTCTCGCCTGTGCCACGAGGCATGGGGATCGATGTAGGGAGGTTCTCGGGGCGGTTGTCAACCGGGTCGCCCTCATCGTCCGATGCTCGACGTTGTCGTCTTTCCCCGCCTTCTGCAAGTCTAACCGTGAGCACGGTGGAGCCCGTAGCTGCTCCAGCGGCCATGATCCTCGGGCTGACTTCTCCACCGGCGAGCCCCGAAGTTCGAACGGTTGTTGGATCGCATCATTACGGTTGTTGCCGCCTAGCAGCCTGCAGGGGGCGTATATCACGCCCCAAAGTCTCCCATGGCGTTGGCACTTATGCGCGGTTCGTTGTGATCTTGATCGTAATTTGTGTTGATTGAACTATAAAGTAAATAATCTGTTTGGAAATTCATCCGGACATAGACTCCTACTCCTAGTCCTTTTTTAGGCAAAATCCTACTCCTAATCCTAGGCGTGCAATCAGCCTGGTTTTTGCTTGGCCAACCCACAAGCAATGATCAACCAGGGAAACGCAGCCGCACATGCCATACCAAACAGGAAACGGAACCGCGAACAAGACGTACAAGATACGCATATGACGGAAAATAGAAAACCAACGAATCGTTTTTCTTACTTATCGGTGGTGGCAGTGTGGTAAATAATTTCAACTTTGGGGGCAAATCTAATGACGTACCAAACCAAACCAAGGAAGCCTTATTGCTTTTATTATTAGGTAAAGATTTAATTTAATTAAAGAAAATATTTAATTTTAAATTTTATCAAACATTTTTGAAAAGTTCATAAACATTTAGATTATATTTTCTAAGCATTTATAAATTTTATTTGTATTTTTCTGATAAGTGAATTAAAAGTTATTGAATTTACGAGATTAATGATTTTTTTGCCAATATTCAAGTTAACAGGTGGGTCCCACCTGTCAGTTTCATTTTAATTAAAAAATAAATCGAAAGAAAAAGAGAAATACTCACGATGTCATGATTGTGTCAGAAGTGGAGAGGAATTCTCCAATTCGTCTGCAATCGGTCGAATTAGCTCGAATTGGTACCAACCGATACTTGCACTAGGTAGATGGGTTCTCGGGGAGTCGGCGGGTGGCAGCGGCTTGACCAAATGGTCGTCGGAGTTGCGCCGGCGTCCTTCGGTGCGGTGGCGGGTGGCAGCGTATTGTGACAGTGAGCATTCATCGATGAATCTTCAAAGGAAAAAGGACCACGAGGTCCAGTGGCTCACCAGGAGTATGGTGGTAATGATGGTTGAGGACGGAGAGCTCCCAATCACCGGCGGCGTGCAGTTTCCGGCGGCGTACGTGGTGAGGAAGATGGCCACGATTTAGCAAGATCCGCCCCTCCCAGCTTGCGTGACTTCTGGAGGAGGAAGAGGAGGTCCAGACGCATCCATAGGTGGTCTCGGTTGCTCGTGGGGTGACCGGAGACGACGGTGGTGGCCGGCGGCCGTATGGGTTAGGGTTCTCTGCATGACTCCTCAGCGAGAGAGACAGAGAGTGCGAGGGGGCAGGAGAGCTCGATGAGGACGTCTCCCCTCGACTTTATACTCGCAGAACGGCGGTGCGGAGGAGGTGGTAGTGGCGTCACCGTCCCTATCCTCTCCTCTGCCTTCTGGCCGGAGTTGAGGAAGAAAGAAAAGAATTAAATCTTTATGGAAAACCCCCTGGAAGTTTTAATAAATTTACAACTAAGTCCTTCTTGTTACTAAACTGAGAGAAAATCTTTGTTTTTAGGGCCAATTTGTAAACCTAAAAATTATATTTGGAAAGCTCATCAAATTTTCAACCTCACCATGTTTTGTTTTGGTGAATTTGAGCATTATTTGTATTTTTATTTAGGGTGCTAGATAAAGTGGTTTCTGATATTTACACCCCATTTCAACTTCAATTGAGTTTTAATCTCCTATCCTCCATGGTATCATATGACTATGACATGACAATCATGTTATTTCAATGATGGTGAATAATTTTAGTTATTAGTCCGTTGGAAAGTCATTTGGTAAAACTACTTGGTAGTGTTCTATGCACTGTTATGAAAATCACTTAATAGAGAATTTGTATTCCATGACATACCAAATTATTTTTATTAGGTAATGAACTTGTTTTCTCTTATGAGGCTTTGTTATTTTCATAGTTGTAACTCTTATCCATTTTTTGATTGACATATTACTTAGCTGTGTGTAAGAAAGGTTGTTGTTTTTAGTACTTGATTAAATGGAAAACTTGAGTGGCTTTGAAATATTATTTGTTTGTTTTCCACCAGGTTCCAAGTATGAATATTATCCCATGCTTGTTTTAGAAACAAGGGATCATTTGTATGTTTATGTGTAGATGAATTTTTGTTATCATCTATTAGTCTTATCTATGAAAAGGATTTGGAAAACGAGGTATTAAGCTTGTTTTCATCTACCTCCACATAACAAGACATGTGGATGCACTACCTTGTTGTTATATCTTACTGGATACTTGTTTCCAATTAAGAGATTTACTATTTGTTCCTCATCTCTGTTGAGCTTGACAAGGCATAGAGGTTATGGATCCTCTAACATTAACTAATGCTTTACTGAATAAATTCTTCCTGAGACAGTGTTGCTCCTTGTTGACTTCTGTTGCTTGATGTTCTTCTCTCTAGTTGCCACTAGTCTTCTGTCATCACCTTTGTCCATTGCAGGTAGATTCCTCTATTGGTTTCCAACCTCATCTTTCTCACCATTTTGGTGAAAACATCCAATTACTCCAAGCAAGGATTTTACTTAGATGATTGTAAAAGAATGTGAGTTTATTTTATAACATCCAGTTGCCATATGCATATAAGAAGAATTTGTTAACAAGGTAGCTAGTCTTGCCTCCAAATTACTACTCATATACAATAGTGTAACATCCCAAGTATGAAAACTTCCATTTAGAATGTCTGTTTCTTGTTTTATTAAAGTTTTGCATCATGTCATCATACTCATTCCTTGTTTGCATTTGTTTTCCTTTTGTTTGCATCTGTTTTTCTCTGTTTTCACAATTGAAATTCAAACATTATTCAAACCTTTGTTTCATACTTGTTATGTTACAATTTTCCCAAATAAAAGGTTCAAACAAAACATCCATTTGTTTCCATGAAAAATAACAAAAAGCTCAACTATTAATTTGTTCTTTAATAATCCACTTAATCCAAATTGCATTAAAAAACTCAAAATTCAAATAAAAAATTCCAAACAGCAACCCCTTTGGAGTTAATGAAATTCACAAAACAATTCTAAGCAATTTGTTGCAAATAAAATTGAGGGTTTAATCTATTTGAACTGTTTGTTTCTAATACATCACTTAATCTCAAAATTAATTCAAATTCCATTAAATTACAAACAACATTTTTTTATTTTGATCATTTTGAAAAACAGAACTTGCTAGCTATTGCTATTACATAAATAAGTAATATAAAATTTTATACCTAATTTTTCTAAACCCCACAACCTCTCTTTTCTTCCTATTTCTATTTCAGCAAAAAAAAATAGAAGGAAAGGAAAAAAAAAACCAACGCGCAGAGGAGGGGAGCAGCCCAGCCCAGCTCCCTGGCCCGATACCCCTTCGCTCACCCCTCCTCTTTCTTCCCCGCGTACGGCAGGGCATCGAGCCCCGCCACGTCGACGCCGTCGACAGCGAACGGCCGGGAGCAGCCCCCTAGCCCTATAAAAACCTACCCTAGGCCCCGAGCGCAGCCCTAGACCACCGCTCCACCCTTCCCCCTCGAGCACCGCCGCCAATTCCCCTCTCTCTGCCGGAATCTCCACCTCTCTGCAACCTCTTCGTCGCCACCCCTCTGAATCCTCGCTGCTCGCCGCCGGCAGGATGGGCCACCGTGCAGGGTAGCAACGGGAACTAGATCCCCGTAGTCTCCTCGAGCTCTTGGACACCTCAGCGAGCCCCGAGGGAGCCTGGATCGCCGCCGCCGTCGTCGTGCTGTCCCCGCCGGCCTTCTTCCTCGACCTTCTGCATCACCTGCAACGGAGGTGATCATCGTGCCCTCCTCCTTCCTCTCTTGTGCAAGCACACACGCGCACAACGCAGCACACCCACGAGCCAGCAGCAGCACGGCACAGCAACCGCCACGAGCAGAGCTCGCCGCCGGCGTTCCTCCCTGTCGAAAGTTCAGACCTTTCTTCAGTTAAAAATTCAGTTAGCGAATCTGAGCAATAACCTGTCTGCGTAGCGTATACTGTCAAACGAACGATCGCTATCGCACTGGTAGCAGCGTTGCGCGCGCACGGCCCGGTCGTGGGTTCGAGTCCCCCCGCCCGCAGGAAAAATTCCACCCCTTTTTTGCGAAGGTTACTGATAGGGTGGCCCCCCTGTCAGCTGCTGTGTGCGCACTGCTGCCACGTTGGCCCCAGGGCCCACTGGCAGTGACCTAGGCTAGGTCACTGCACGGTGTAGAACTATTTTCAGCTTTTCTTTTTTCAGTTTAAGTCCAATTCTTTTACAGTTTAGTCCCTAGTTTTAAATTGCTAATAACTTTTATTTTACAAATCCAAATAATAAAAGTAAAATATGTTTGTTGAACCAAATTTAATTCTCTACCTATTCAAACCATTTTTATTCTGTTTTGAATAATTCAAATGCATTCGAATTTCAAATTCAAACAATTCATTTGAAATTTGATTAATTCCAATAATAATTCATACTTAATTCAAATAACACAAATGAAATATGTTTTCCATGCTATTTTGAACCATCTTTTCAAATATAAATTTTGTTTCATGTTTTGAATAATTAAAATTGCTTAAATAATTTAAACCTTGTTTAAATCATTTAAATTTGCTAAATTCATAACTTGCTCAAATTAATTTATTTTTGAACATGTAAAATATGTTTTCAACCTAGAAAAGTATAAACTTTTCAAATATGAATTTGGTTTAATGTTTTGAACAAATAAAATTCAAATAATATTCATACTTGTTTTAAATTCATTTAAATCTTGTTTAAACTTGTTTAATTCATAATTAAATCATTGTAATTCCTTTTTCAATAATTGAAACATGTAATCCACCTAAAATTTTATGTTCCTTTCAAATATGAACTTTGTTATCTATTTTGGACAATTTAAATTGGTGAAAACAACAAATGCTTGTGTAACACCTTTAAGAAACCAAAATTCCATAACTTAATAAATAAAATTCCAAAAATTGGCAAACCTTATTTCCAATTGATTCTATTGTTGTTATTTTTCTGTTTTCCTCATCCATGCATCATACTAACACACTTTCACCTGTTGATTAGTTGTAAAACAATTATTCCAACCTTAATTGATGGGATTTTCATATGCAACTCAAATTGCATATGGGTCCATTTAATCTTGTTACCATGTCAACTAGTTTATTTTGATGCATCACTTAAATGGACATGCATCATCCCATGATTGTGCACTATGCCATGTTATTGATTGTTTGTCTCTCTGCGTTGTTTGTTTGCTTCTTCTCGAATAGACGACGACGTTGAGACAGACGATACTTACGACGCCCCTTCTGAGGATCTAGCTCAGTACCAGGCTGCTGAGTTTGCAGGCAAGTATTCACTCACATGAACCATTGTGTTCCTTTCAACATTGGTTACCGATACTTTCCGTTGTCTATTTCTGCTAGCCCTATGAATCGTTGCTTCTGTTCGATCCTATCACATGTTATCCTTTAAGCCTGATATAGCCTCACCTCCACACCTATAACCCCATTGCTTGTTGCCCGTGTCTTACTAGCATGCTTAGGGTTGTTTCTGCTCGAGTCCGTTACCCATTACTTTCTGTTACTATATTTCTATTATGTTTTGGGGCTCGATGTTAAACAACAACCTGTTACTTTGAGGTAATAATAATTTGCTGATAAGGCACCGGCAGGAGGCCCGGCGTGGTTTTGAGGCCTGCTAGTGTCGACCCTAATTAGGAAAAGGGTCTTGTCTACTGATCCATGATGGGCGCACTACCCGCATGTGGGAAGCGTGTATGGGCGCCCCCCTCAATTTGATTCGATTCGCATCTCGTCCAAATCGCCACACTTAGTTCGGGCTTTCCATTTGATGCACTCATATGCAGGTACGAACCCGAGGCCAGGGTGGAACTTTTGTAGTCGACATTTAGGGCGGCGTGGTCTTAGAGTGCTATGAGGGTCCCCTTTTCTTCGTGGGGCTCGATTAGCCGTGCACGGCCGCACGCACAACACGTGGTTCTTTGGGCTTGATGCGAAGAAGAGTTGAGTTGTGTAGAGTGCCTCGCTTGGTGGGTTTGATTCCCGTCTGGCGGGATATTCTTACGTGTACGGCCAAATTGGTGCACCCCTGCAGGGATAAATCTTCTCGAGAAGCCGTGTTTTCCGCGGTTATGGTTAACTTGGTGAAAGTACTGGCTAACAAGTACTCAGAACAACTTACACCTAACTAATGATAACTTGACTAGTGATAGGCTTATTGCCACAGTAACTTGAACCATCATTAATCCAACTGTGCGAGTTATCCTCGGATTGCTTCTTTGGATAAGGGGCGAGATCCAGGATGGGTTTGTTTGGTGGTTAGTTATAGTTGGTTACGATACGCTATCTTATCTTCTTTCTGTTAGCCGGAAGTGGTAGTAACTCTGTAGTTGGTTAGAGCAGCCAGTTGCAGCATCTTTTATATCCCCTTTCTTCCGTTGAACCCAGAGCATCTGTGCTTGGTTTTGACGGGTTACACTTTGGTGAACCGTGAGTCTTGCTTGCCAGTACGTTTATGTACTGACCCCTTTGGGGCTGTGGTTTCCGCAGACTACGCTTACGAGGATCCCCGTGACGGCTACTACGTGGAGTTTGACGAGGCTGCTGACGAGTAGATAGCGGACCCCGGGCAGGATCCGAGACTACGTGGATGGGCTCCGTTTTCCTTTTCATTCCCGGCTTCTTAAGCCTATTTGGATTTGTCTGTACTCAGACCCTTTGAATGCTTCCGCTGAGATGTAATGATGATATGTTGGGACATGTGTCCTCTGGATGATTGTATTTGCTATCTCTGCTCTAGTGAGAGCTATTTGCAACTTATTTCCATTTATTTGTGTCTTAGAGATCTGTTGTGCTATCATTCTGTTAAACGCCCTTGACGTACCATGTGTGTATGGTATGAAGTACGTCAATGGTAGTATCCTGATTTCTATGGGATGGTTTACGTAGACGATGAACAGTAGGGGTTGGTTGTCACACATACGTGTGTTGGCCTACTCGTAAGAGATGTGGGTGCCGGTAAGCCCCGTAATCCAATCTACTACTGTTCAACGGAACTGCGAGTATCCTCTAGAAGTCCGGGTGCGACAAATAGGCTGAGATGTACTAGGTTATTCAACCTTCTGCTTGTTTGTGTAAGACACTCAAGTGTTCGAGTATACAAAAGTGATCTGTTAACAAGGACTAGAAACTTGTTACCAAACTACTTCTATATAACACTAACATTGGAGTATCACACTGTTTCAAGAGTGTTAATAAGATCAAATCAATATATAAGAGTTTACAAGTACTCCTATGATATATTGGAATAACACTTCTAGAACACTCTAAACAATCTTCTTGAAGAACTTCATGTGGTAGTTCCTCCTGTCTTGTGGTTTCTTCTCTTGCAAAATAACTTGGAGGAGATTGGGAAACAAGATATAATGGTCTAGCCGAAATAACAAGATCTAGATTAAGGGTTAATTCATGCTTTTATTATCCTTCAATATACTTGTTATTTTTGTTTCCCATAAGATATGTTCTTATATCATACATGATTGATTTACTTAGTTTCCAATTTACTCCCTCTAATAGAGGTTATAACTTTTTGCTATTCATTACTTGTATCCAAAGATACTTTAATTATGGAATTGTTGAATCTGAACAGAAGTGTGGATTGCTTATGGAATGATGACTTAATAGTAAGTTGAGAAAATGGTTTATTGAGGTGTTGAGATTTCATATGCTCACTTGTATAATATGGTTGAAATAATTAGCATGTGAAGGTCATTGGAGTTTAATGACTTATGTCACGGTTGTTAGTTTTTTTTTCTCAAGTGTCATGTTGTTACATTATATTCTTCTCTTTATTACCTTTGTCATTCACAATGCAGATGTAGATATTTGGGGAATATCATATGTAATGATCAAGGTTTATCAGTAGTTGAAGAAGATTTATCTCTTCTTTTAGATACTAGTTTTATGGTTGATGAGATATGTAAATATTCGATAAATATGTTGATACTATTATTATGTCATTTCCCACTTGTGGGTCTTGAGTTAACACTTGTTTGTATCTGTTGGGTTCTATTGGACCTTTGTTATTTACATGTGACAGTTAACTTAGTAGTTACTAAATAATTTGGAAAGATGTGGTGTGAATGGTTAATAACTTAAAGAGTTATTGTTTGGGAAGACATAACACCTCTATTGATGAGATGGTTCAATTGTATATTACACTTTGGTGGAAGTATGATTATCAGTTGTTTAATTTGGGTACTCACCCCTATTTGGGTTGTAGGTATCTAATGAATTATCCTAAGTCACTTAAATACTTGAGGTTAAGGTTGTTGAGAGTGTGTGTTGGTCAAAACAAATTTATGGTTTGTGTAACCAGATGATTTGGTTTCTTAAGATACTTGTTATAGAGATCATTCCAAATGTACTCTTGACTACATGAACTAGACCTATTTCATCATGTCAAGTGAAACTTTGGTCACTTTGATTCGTTTAAACTTCCGCGCCAAAATTTCCCGTATTTTTCGATGCATGCTTTGCAAATGCACATTAAATTTAAATCCTTATAACCTCCCAAACACTGGGATGTTACAGTATCTCCCCCTTAACAAGAACTTTGTCCTGAAGTTCAACCTCTCTCACGTAAAGATAGGTAAAGAGAACTTCTATAGAGCGTAGATTCTTCATAGTTGTTTCCTTGTGTTGGCCTTGGCATGTGTAGCCTCTTGTCTTGATTGTTTACCTTCCACTGTCTTGGACTATGATCTAATACTATGCCAATTGTTATGACAACTCTGTTTTGTTACTATGCCTTCCTAATGGTCTCGCGAAGAACACATGGTATTTCCACCACATAATGGATACAAGGTTTCGTTCTCCGATGAATAGGTATGGTTTCCTACTTCTCACAACTTTCTGAAGAACATTTGGTATATCCACGGGGCGATGAATAACCAATAAGATTCTTCCGGTATACTAGATATTGTCTATGGTTAGATTTCCATCTGGTTGAATCTATTGGTCTCAAGAAAAATACTGCTCAAAGAAGCTTGTATAACATAGTGTACATTGATTTAGACTCATCTATTTAGTCAAAATATCTTCGAGTTTCCTCGAGTTTTAAATTTTTTCCTACATATGACTATAACCTATTCCACTGGTTACTTCCTATGGTTCGTCTATATCTTTGGGTTTCAACTTCTAATGGTTGACTCTATGAGTTAACTTATCGAACTTCTACCTATTTCCTTCTAGGATATAACTACTCATGTTATTTTCTTGGCATCACTTGTGGTAGCTCACCATGTGTTGATGTAGTAGCTCACCAACTCCAAACAGGATGTGGGATGTGGTCCATTCCCATCAGTGTCTTCATTGTCATCTTCCTTCTTGACTTTCTGGTCTTCTAGAGCTTTGGTGGTTACTTCCATCGGCTGATAACTCATACCGCTCTCATTCTAATCCTATACCCACTAGACCAGTAACATCAAGAAAGAACTCAATGTTTGCACATGCATTTGCACATCAAGTTCCAACTTCATGCACAGATCTAGTCAATCAAAGATCCAAATAAGATCCAATAAATCCCAAATGCAGTTATCACTCATGCATCAAAAGCCCGTGAAATAAAAGTACTTAGAGTAAAACATCTCAAGTACTAAGGCTCTTAAATGCTATGCAATACAAGTAGGTATATAGTACCTTGTAATCCTATTCTACACAACCACAATTTGCCCAGGTAATTACTCCAATTGCATGCCTTACTGCAATGGAATAAACCGAGACAAAATGATCCTATAGTAGTTGTTGTCTAACTTGGTTCCATATAAGACTAAGTACCATATAATTTGATGTACTTTATATAGATTGTGATAAGCTTCTCATGGCATCTGTTGATCCTTCATGTTGTTGATCACATCGTAGGAATAGTAGTGTAGCTTCCATCAATGCATATGCCTTCTCCTAATTCTATTATATACACTAGTGATTCACCTCTGGACTTGATAACTAAGGATATGATATATACCCCATAGTTACCATAGTATAATGTCTCTTTATTATTCTCAAACATCCCTCCTTGACGAGTCTTATACATACTCTATACCATGTTGTACTCCATCCTATTCATTCATAGAATGGGGTAATCATCACTTTGACTTAATCATCTCTGACAATGTGAGAACTCTCCTTTTCACAATAACATCGATACATGCTAGACTTCTGACTATTCATACCTAGGTATAAAGAAAATAGATAAGTAGATTTACTCAGGTTGAGTAAGAATAATTCTATACAAGTATGATTATATCATTCTCAAGCGAATGATCATCATAGTTGTAGGAAATGTGGTTTAGATAAGATGGCTTCCTATAGTTCTTTACCAACCTACAGATCTCCTAAAAGGTTTTAAACCTAAGGTCGCTTCGCTCTGATACCATCTGTGGTGACCCAGCACACCACTCCATGTGTAGTGCCAGGGCCGTCTCTGGCCCAGGGCAAGAGGGGCGACGGCCCGGGGCCCGGCCAATCTAGGGGCCCATAGCGGGTACATTTGAACGTAAAAGGTAGAGTAGACAAAAGGTCCATTTACACACTATGTACACGGGAAGCCAGGTCGAGGTACCAAGTACGCACTGAACTCTAAAAAAATCTAGATAATCACGGATGGGCCCATCGCCTAGTTGCCTTAGACGGCAGTGGCCTCAGCTAGCTTGCTAATGCAAAAGGTAAATTATCGGATCAAAATCTTGAGTCAATTTTACTAGGCGGCTCCAATTCATTGTATTCTCAATGTGTGGAAAGATTTTTCTGGACATTTCGTTAGCGCTCTTTGGTTCGGTCGATTTGTTCTCTATCATTCAGATAGCCTAGTCTTGGAGATTCTGAGTTTTGCTAATCTACTAACATTCGTGCTCTCTTCTTTTCTTGTAAACATGTTGTCTAAAAAGCATTTCTCTATTTGTGAGCATGCCATCTTTTTGGTGTTGCAGCTTCTATGATGCTTGGTACATGTCAGATGCAAGAACAATGATCAGATATTCGATGCTAATGAAAAAATATAGGTGCTTATGGTTCTATAATAATTTTTTCATTCATGTATGGAATCAAACGTTTTCTTTTCTTTTTGGGTCCCATTGATGAAGTTCGCCCTAGGCCTCTGAATATCAGAGCCGGCCCTGTGTAGTGCACAAGTCGGTGACATAATACTCACATAAGGACTTATCCGTGAATATTACATCTCTCAGAGTGGTACGACAGAAACATGGCAGGACCAGGCAAAACTATAGGATACAAACTTCATTACAAAATCTCGAGAATCTCTTTGAAGAATCAAAGAAGATCTCATACAAATGAAACATCAGAAGAAGCAATTCGAAGCTCCAAGCTGGAGAATGACTCTAGCTCAGAACCTAATCCACTACGGCTGATGTCAGCCCTAAACTATGGCTTGTAACTGCTAAGCCCAAAAATGGTCTCCACCTACACCTTGATAGCTTCTCCTCCACCAGCGTTGTTGATGACGATGCTTTATCGACTAAGTAGTAGATCACTCCACCTAGCTTCATGAGGTAGTGATGGCTTCACGATGACGACTTCCAAAGGCTTCAACTCTAAGAAGGGGGTCAAACGGGAACGAATGAGTAACGAGCGTTACTCAGCAAGTTCATGATATATAGCGGATAGTTTGATGCACTATCTACAGCTTTAGACTCGAAAGAGTCATAAGCTAATGCAAGGTTTTGTAAAACTTTCTTCAAGAATTCTGAAAACTATGCCCGCCAGATCTTCACAGGACTAGAACTTCATGGAGTTGCCTTTCCTGCGGCGTTCGTAGCTCCTTCCCGGAACAGGGGGTAACATGCCACATCCTTTTACACTATGCAGAGGTGCGTTACTTTACCCATGGACGACCAAGACGATGTTGCACAACCAGGTGTACATGCCTGTCCACTCCCACTCAGGTGTGGGGCACGGTTGTTGGTCTAAGCCAAACCGTGCTTCTCCGCACAACGCATGCCCACCCATTTCTGCCAGCAGGTTGAACGCCTGATTCCACCCCTCACGATGAATATCTACGCGCCCCTGGCAGACCATCATAGAACCGCAGAGTCCGTGGGAATTAAGGGATCCCACCCATGTGCATGTAGTCTCGCAAGACCTACAGCGTACGTTTCTGGCAGCCCGTTGACATGCGAACGAGAAAAGATCACAACTGACTTACTCCCCCCATAGAAGACCCATGGTTAACGCGAATTTACGGCGCAAGAATCCTGACGGCACTTGTGATACACAATTAGGTGAGATACACAACCATGCTTTGTTTATCACATATAGATTAGTAATGCAACATAGAGAAATTGTAATTTCTCTACTCGGCAAGTAGTAGAAATAAACTCGGGCAAGGGATAGTAAGTAAATGTAAGAAGCACAATTGGGTGTATATCGACTTTCGTGGTACTCGCCCCCCCCCCCCCCCCCCCCCCCCGCATATAAGTAAATAATCAAATACCTCTTAGAACTCTCTTCTCTATTAATTTTCTCTATTAATGAAAATGAAAAATATTTTGCCACGACTAAATAATAATAATCAAATACATGTAGGTCTCTCCTGTCGGCGACGCCCTGGTCATCCCTGGAGAGGCTCGTGATAGCAGCATAATCCTTGTCGGTGAGGCGACAAAGCACGACATAATCGAAACACCACGGAGAACCCAACAAGAAATTAGTTGTGGCCTATAAATTTACGGACTATATTCCAACAACAAATTTCTTTGTTCCTCCAATATTGAAAATATTGTTTTTTTTCATGGAAGGGGCGTTTTGACTCCCGAGCTCATATGCTCCCGTTATAATATAAAAGTAAAAGATTTAAAATTTTCTGAATAAATTGGTGATTAACCTACACAAATGTGATGCAAACTTGGCAAATTTCATACTGAAGTATGGTGCTCTATGAAAAAAACTAGTGAAGATATATTTTAGATCCTAATTTGGCCACTGATTTGTTTTTATTGCATAGCCCACCACAAATTCCATTTCACCTCAAAATTTGGGACATAGTAAAATATTTGTATATGTTAATCATCAAACCTTTTCATAATTGTTTGATATGTTTTACTATTTTTTTCATTTTTATTCTAAAAGGAGCATATGAGATCGAGTATTATTGTGAATTTCTCTTTTTTTTTTGTGAAACAACTTTGTGAACACGTAGGATGCTAAAATCTATACACGATTTTCTTTTGTAATTTTTAACAGCTTAAAATACGTTTAAAATACATTTTAAATAAAGTGTGCATATGAACCCGGGAGCCAAAATGTCATTCTCATGAGTGAATTCCTTTTTTTTGAGGGATCATGAGTGAATTCCTACTAAGGGTTAGGTAGAAATATTAAATGGGGTAAAAAGACACGCTGTCACAAGCTAAGGGTGAAACGTGTCTCTGAAATGGAGTAACCAAAATAAAAAATGTAGGAGGTGAAAAGTAGAATTCACTCTATTTATATTTTTGTTCTATTCTTTCTTTTGTATTTTCGCAGGAAGATAGAACCCGAAGTACAATACTCCCTCCGTTTACTTTTATAAGACATTTTAATTTTGACCACATACATTCTAATATGAGTGAATCTAGACGTATTCTACACATAGGTTCATTAATTTTACTATATATGTGGGCAAAATTGAAATGATAAGAAGTGTGTCTTATAGAAGTGGACGGAGGGAGTAGTTACAATCGTTTTGAATGTTAGCGCCCAAGTTGCACAGACAGGTTTCCCTCAAAAAAGAGAAAAAATGGCGCACATACAGTCTGTTGGCTGTAACGTTTATGCTTGCCGAGGAAATAAAAAGCGAATTCAGTTACAGATGGTCAACAACTCAGTTTTATTCATCCCTTAAAAAAAAAGGGAAACGCTACGCAACAGCCGGGGGACGCGTCGTCCCAATCCTCCGCCTCCTCCTGACGCCACGCGTCACATATGTGGACCGTTCTCTTCCACACATTTCTTATCTACTCGTCTTCGTCTCTCCCAACTCCCCTTTCCTAGCAAGAGCAGCCCAGATCCCCAACTTCCAAACGAGTTAGCAGAGCTTTCTTAACCGACGACGCGTCCTCCGCGTGATTCTGCGCCACCGTGGGATTCCGTCGCCGTCCCCAGCCCCGACCCTCCCTCTCGCCGCGCCATCGCGGTGACCGTGCGACTCTCCTGCTCCCCGTGCTGCCGACAGGGGGCCGCGTTCCTACAGCTCCCGTGGCCTCCGGCGGGAGGCCACGTTCCTACAGCTCCACGCGCCTCCGGCGGGAGGCCACGACCCCACCAGCTTCCTGGTGCCACGACGCACTCTGGTAGCGACGCCACTTGCGGCAGGTGCTGAGATGGCCCTGCACCTGCCGGAGGTCAGAGGGAAGCCACATTAGTCGAAGTGTGCGTGTCCAAGAGCAATTTTTTGTCTTTTTTTTTTGCTTTTTCTAGATGCGGTGCAAATTTTTGTACGTTTTATAGCAATTTTTTTTCCTCCCTTTAAAGCAAAAACTCATTGTAGCAATTTATTATCCCATGTCGTAGATAATTTTTTTCTTTTTTGCTAGATGGAGTGCAAAATTTTGTAAGTTTTGTAGCAGATGTTTTCCTCTTTTGGTGCAAACCTGCATAATATTCATAGCAAATTTCTTCACACTGGATGCAATTTTCTTTCCAAAGTTCATTTGTAGCAAAAATTTGGTGCAACTTTTTAGAAGTTTTATAGCAGATTTTCCTCTTTCGGTGCAAAAGCTGCATACGTTTTGTAGCAAATTTCTTCACACACTGGATGCAATTTTCTTCCCCAAGTCCATTTTGTAGTAGCAGAAATTTGGTGCATTTTTTTTGGAAGTTTTATAGCAGACGTTTTCCTCTTTTGGTGAAAACCTGCATATTGTTTATAGCAAATTTCCTCACACTGGATGCAATTTTCTTCCCCAAGTTCATTGTAGCAGAATTTTGATGCAAGTGAAAAAAACGTTTGTAGCAAAATATTTTTTCATAAAATGCATTTTTGTAAAAGATTTGTAGCAAAGTTTCTCTGCCGATTATGCTGCAAGCGGACGCTGTGCTGAACTGCGTGACCTCATGGAGTTGTGGCTGCGCCTTCTCCGTCGAAGGTGAGGGCTCGCGGAGAAGTGCCGTAGACCGAGTAGCTCGGTGATTTTTTTTGCAGTTTGCGGGATGGGAAACATTACGTTTCCTCCAGAGGATGATCCTCCGGTTGCTCGCGTGGCCACGCGTGTTAACGTGGAGCGCCCCCTCCACTCCTTCCTTACTTTTTCTGTCCTCTTCTTTTTCCCATACGAGACCACGAGCCACGAGCATACCAGTCCCATGGCGGGCGTATGCGCTGCCGATGACCGTTAGCCGCTGACGTTCGCAGCCACGCCGCGCTCGACCACATGCTGCTACAATAGAATTTTGTGTTCGCTACAATTGGTCTCCAATTTTGCTATACTATTATAATTTGTTTGCTACGAGGTCTCTGGCGAGAATCTCCCGACGATGTATTTTTTTTGCTACAATAGAATAAAATATTTTTGCTACAATTGTTGTCCACATTTGCTATTGTAGTGCAAAATGTTTGCTACAATATCTTCGACGGTGTCTCCGACGATGTCATTATTTTTTCTACAGTATCATAAATTATTTTGCTACAGTTGTTGTTCAGATTTGCTATAGTAGTGCAAATTTTTTTGCTATAATATCTCCGGCGAGGTCTTCGGCAATATGTCGGTATTTTTTTTTGCTACAATAGCACAAATTTCTTATTTCAATGAACCGTATTTTGCTCGAGAGTAGCAAAAGCGAGATTTGGGGGTATTTTTATAATTTGCTACAATAGTGTAAAATTCTTATTTCAATGAACCTTTTTTGCTGTTAGTGTAGCAAAAATGGGATTTGACGATTTGTTGGGACACGTGTCGAGAGGAGGATCCAGATGATTTTTCCCCGATCCTCCGGGGGACGCCCAACAGTACCATCTACGGGATGAAGTTTTGGAGGGGAAAACGACGTGCAGGTTTAGGAAAGCGACATTCAAGGGTGAGAGACACGTGTCAATCGTGGATGCGGGGGATGAGAAGCCCTGATCCCAGGGACGCTCAGCACGACTAAAGAAAAAACTCAGTTTTATCCAAATTTCACGAAATTCTCATGTGCCAAACATAACAAGCGCCGCGCCAATCAGTCATGACAGGCCTTCCCTCCCTCGCTTTGGTTTGGCGGAACCAAACCCAAAACTCGACCAAAGCGGCGCGAACGACCGAAGCACGAGTCGACCGTTCGCGCCCCGTGCCCCAACCATCCAACGGACGAGATCGCCTGCTGCCCGCCCTTCCCGCCAACCGTTTTCATCCAGTTTCCCATTTCCCCCGCCACCGCGCCGCGCGACCCAAAAATCCCAAATTCTTTGGTTCCCCCTCGTCGTCCTCTTCCTTCCCGCCGCGCCTCGCGTCGCCGTGCCGCTACTGCTGCTATTTATTCCCTCCAATTCGCCATTGCCCTCCCGCACCAAGCAAGATCCGAATCCCCTCTCCCTCCCTCCCTCCCTCCAGACGCAGGAAAGCTCTACCAGCCAGATCCAATCCATGGCGAGCACCGGCAACGCTCCCCGGTCCCGGAAGCGCGTCGAGGCCACCGTCCTCAAGCGCGCGCGCGACGGTAGTGCCTTCACCCGCTGGTAACATCCCGTTCTCCCCCTCTCCCTTCTCTTGGTCTGCTGCTTCTCCCAAGATCCGCGTGAGTGATCTAACTTGTTTTGGTTGCAGCGAGGCGTGCAACAAGAACGTCCCCGTCGTCCTCATCGACTTGCACAGCTGCAGCCTCGACTCCAAGATCCGCAGCAGCCTCGGTCCGTGCCCTTCCGTTTCTTACGCTGCTGCACTCACTTAGCGTGTCTGTTGCTGCTAATCTAACCATCCCGTTTTGATTTTTCAGAGTCTCAGGTCGTGGAGAAGGCCGTCGAGGTCGCCGCCAAGGCGGAGAAGAAGAGGAAGTCGCCCTCCGCTGCCGGGGGCAAGGCGAAGAAGGGCAAGGCAGGAGGAGACGGTGCCAAGAAAGGAAAGCGCCCGCAGACTGCCTTCTTCCTTTTCATGTAACCATTTATCCTGTCCTTATCCTACCCATCTCAATTTGGAAGTGAATCTCTTGTTGTCACTGTTATCTGACCGTTTTCTGTTCTGTTCGCTTTGCAGGAGTGACTTCAGGGCCGAGTTCAAGGCATCTCATCCCGATGAGAAGGGTGTCGCTGCTGTACGTTCTGTCCATCCTATCGTTTACTGTCGGTCTGTTCATGTGCTGTGTACTGACTCTACTTTGTGCGTGGTGATGCGCTTCAGGTTGGCAAGGCAGGAGGAGAGAAGTGGAGATCCATGACTGAAGAGGAGAAGAAGCCCTACATCGACCAGGCCAATGAGCTCAAGGCCAAGTTCAAAAGTGGCGAGGGAAGTGCGGTAATGTCTTGGACCCAATATCAAATCTATCACTCAAATCTAGTGCATTGCTGCTGATGTTTCTATTCATTGGTCTTGACTTACCATTTGTTTGTGTCTGTCGATGATGCAGGAGAACAATGCAGCAGATGAGGAGAAGGTAGAGGGGGATGCAGAAGAGGTGGAGCAAGAGGAGCAGGAGGTGGATAAGCCAGAAAATGAGGAAGAGGAAGAGGAGGAAGAGGAGAAGAACGAGCTGGATGATGACATCTAGGTGGAACTGGACAATGGTGGTCCTTTCTGTTTGAGACTTGTCTGTTCTGTAAATGGCAAGGTGTTCTGTTCTGTCTCTGTCCTGGGCAGCCTGAACCTCGATCTAAAACTCTAGTATCAGTAGTGATGTCTTGACTGGTTGCAGTCAAACTTATCATTGTTATGGAACTGGAAGGAAAACAGTGTTAAAATGTGAGTGTTCGATGAATGAGTGAATCCTTGTCTCCTTGCATTGCATCCTGCTATATGTTTATTGATTCTTGTGGAATTGGAAGGAAATAATGTTAAAATGTGCGTGTTACATGAATGAGTGAATCCTTGTCTCCTTACATTGTGTTTCCAGTATGTGTGGAACCTGCTATAGGATTTTTGTATCAACTTGAATCCCTGTTCACGTCCAAATTTGGCTACCTGTTATTCTGGTATTCCTCTGAGAACAGTGTTTACCTGCCATGGTCCATCTGTTGTTTTATGATGCCGCAACAGAAGGTGCCGTGGGAAGCAGGCATACAATTTCAGTAATTTTGGGTAGCTGACTATTTGGAAGAGTAGCATCAGCAAATCATTATTACATTGAACAAATGAGTACCCACACCGTTTCATTTAGTAACATACTCCCTCCGTTCCTAAATATAAGATGTTTAAGCCTTTTTTTACATTCACATATATCTATATGTATCTAGACAACTTTTAGTATATATGTTCATTCATGAGTGTGTACCTAGTCAACGTGAACAATAGCTAGAACATCTTATATTTAGGAACGGAGGGAGTACAAAAATAGATACAAATCTTCTATATCTAAATAGGAGCCCCCCACTACCTCATTTCTTTGCCCTCCCAGGCCTCCATGCCACCTCTATTTTTCCAATGCGCCTTGATAGCATGTCAGGACGTCTTTGCTGGTTAGTATTCTGTCTTGCCATCAACTATCCCCCGTACATTGGTTTCCATATGTGTATGACCAATGTTGGAGCATCCCCAGCCGTTTGAGTCCCTCAGCACACACCCGAAACAAAAAAGTTTGTGTTTTAGGATTTCAAATGCTCCATCAGGCAAAAATAGGAGGGCAACTTCCCAGCCACACCCCACCCAAGGCAAACGTTTGTGAGGCGAACAATTGAGTGGGCCAAGAAAAAATACACTTGGTGAGACGTGATTCGCCCAAACTTTCGCCGGCTCCCTATCAGCCCCAGCGCACTGGGTTTGCAGGCGCTATTTCGACGTCCTGGGGCGCTGGGCCATTTTTCGCTCATTTTGGCCATCCGAGCCTAAACCCGAACCAAAAAAGTGCGCTGGGGGACGCCTTGGGGGATGGCTGGAGATGCTCTTACAGTTTACCGGGTCAGGCATATATTCATTTTTCCCACCAGCGCCCTTTCTCCTTCCTACACTTATTTCACAAATAAATGTACCTGCAACTGAAGGAGTCCAAGCAGTAGACAGTCGCCATAATGCGGTAATGGTAGATGAGTGGCCATTGACGAATATATGGATCCTGGACACTGCGAATAAGGACACCCCCTCTTAGGCCCAAGGTTGAAGGCCCAAGAAGAGGAGCCCTTGGAATACTCCAGAAGGCCCACGTAAAGCCCACCTGCACTAACTTACGGGTTAAGATAGGAAACATGTAACCGACCTAGTTAGAGTTCGAGTCCTCTCCGGGTAGGATTCGAGACCTAGCCACCTATATAAGGCCAGGAGAGCCCCCCCGGGAGAAGACGAAGCAACACAACACCATCGCCTTGAACTCGAGATCTTACTCTCGATTCGAGCATCACCATTGTAACCGATCTCTCCATCAATACAGATCGATAAGAGGAAGGAGTAAGGGTTTACCTCTACGAGGGCCCCGAACCTGGGTAAATCTCGCCCCCTGTCTAGCCGACGATTCCACCAGCGCTCATGACTTCTCCTAGTCGAAACCCGATAGGGTCACCTAAGGGATTTGTAGAGTCAGAGATTCGACAATTGGCGCTGACCGTGGGGACGACGGGCGCTGGATCATCGGCATCTTCGGCTTCATCGACAACGCACTCTCGTTGGAAACCATCGACTACGGCTCCGAACAATCCAATACGGATCGGATCTGTCGTGGTCACACCTCACTCGCCGGAATCGCGCCCGGTATTCGAGGATCTGGAGAAAAGCGTCACCTTGACGTTCGGGAGCCTAAAATTCGTGACTAACCGGGACGGAATCCTCCACTTCTCGGATGAATCGGAAACCGAATCTGGAGCTGTCGACTCACGCCGTCATCTGGAGAAAAGCGGCGAGTCCATCCGCTTCAACGCCAACGACTACCATACCCTCTCGACAGAGGAACCATCAAGAATTCGAAGAAACTTTCGACCTACGCCTAGGACGCACGAGCCTCGACTGGCTCAAGTCTGCATGGCAGGATCGGAACAAGCCTCGGAAGCAGAACACAGCGCGACAGAGCGCAACATAATCGGCGTCTCACGGGAATCCTGGAACCGAGCAAAGGAAGCTATGCGAACGAGCAAGCCACCCGCATCCGGGGCCTCACACGAAGAAATGGTTGCCTACCACTATCACCTAGTGAGAGCAGCCACGACTATCAAGGACGCTCGGATAGATCTGGCCCGCCGAAGAAGAGCGGCGGACGAGTCAAGCCAAAGGCGAGTCGGGCTATCCATAACACCCTCGGTTGGAACCCGACCCGCGAGAAAGGGACACGCATCCACATCCAGGAACAATGAGTCCCTAGCCGGAACCAGCAGATCAGTCACCCCTTCTCTCATGCGAGTCGACGACGATGGCAATGTCTACCCGCAAACTCCTGCTGCCGCGGTCCTAGCCGCAGCAACTTACATGCAGATGAACCAACCGACGGAAAGTGATCCTCGGGCGGAACAATATAAACAAGTACGCAAGGGATTAGGGCTGGCGGCCGCAAGGCTCGCCGCTTATGATCGAAAGAAGGCCGCAGAGCAGCTGGAGAAGGAACAGGAGAAGGAGAAAGACAAGGATAGGGAAGCATCCCGTAAATGCAAGAGTTCTTCGCCAAGAAGGGACAGGTCACCACGTCGTGGTCGAGGAAAAGAAGCACGGCGCCGTGATGACAGTCGAAGTAGCAGCGAAGGCAGTCCGAGAGACAAGAGCTCGCGGCATCATAGCAGCCGCTCGCGAAAGCGAAGCAAGGAGCCAAGGAAGGATACTGACCGCGACCGGCCAGAGTACGACGCGCGATCAGATCTCGCGCAAAAAAGGGTGGATAAGGCGAGGGCTTCGCGATATCGCGAGCGCTCCTCGTCTGGCTCCTCGGATGACGAAACCTGCGGCGCTCTCTGCTTTGCCCGCAGTATCCGCGAGGCGCCCCTACCCAAAAGATTCAAACTTAGCACGAAAGTAACAAACTACGACGGATCACTCGAGCCCTCCCAATGGCTAAGCGATTACCTCACGGCAGTAAAATGCCAACGTGGGAATAAAAACACGGCTATGCAATACCTCAATTTGCATCTCGCCGGCGCGGCTCGCAGTTGGCTGGAGAGACGACCAAAATCTTGCTACGCATCGTGGGATGATCTGCACCGCGATTTCTGCAAAAATTTTCAGTCGACTTACAAGAGGCCAGCCACCATTGAAGAGCTGCGAGCATGCAAGCAGAAAAGTGGCGAATCCACCCGCGAGTACATCCAGCGATGGACTACGCTCAGGAATACTGCAGGAACCATTTCAGAAGAAGTAGCGATTGAAGCCTTCGCAAAAGGCGCCCGAAGAACGGCTTTCAGAGGAGAACTGGGCAGAGCCGCACCCAAAACTATTGGGGAGCTGATGAACATAGTCGAAAAATGGGCTAACGGAGAAGATGCTGTGCGCAATGAGAGGGCATCATCACCTGCACATGATGAAGATCGTCATAGTCGAAGGAAGAGAAGAAAATACTACGATAACAAAGACAGAGAGGAGTTGGTCGCAGCGGAATTCACGCGAGGCCGCGACTCCGGTCGCCGTGGGAATCGCGAGTGGAGACCAAAAGCTGAAGAAAAATCACCTGACGAAAACCTCGATGGATACTGCTCGCTACATCTATTTAAAGATAAACGCACGGGCAAAACTAAGGCAACACACCTTCTTAAGGATTGCCGAAAGTTTATCGATATTTCAGAAGCACTCGCAAGGAAAAGAGCTGCACACGCGCAAAATTACCCACCGCTTCCAGGAGGAGGCCACCAAGGGTTCCAGCCGCCACAACCCCCACCCCCACGAGCAAATCCAAACATGGCATTAGCCGTGCTACCTACACCGCCAGCTCAAAACTCCAGGGCTAACGCGTACCCGAATCCAGCAGGGCAACTCGCGATGATCCAGAAGGTATGTCCATCCCGGAGAGCTCAAAAGACTAACACAAGGCAATTGTGCATGGCCGTGAAGACACCGCCAACAAAAACAGAATACTTGAAGATGGCGGACCAGCCAATAAAATTCTCGATGAAGGACCACCCACCACGAGTCTATCGACCAGGACACGCCGCCCTTGTCTTCCAAGCACAAATTGGCAACTACGACTGGGCCACCTGAGTACACGAGCAATTGGATAATGTATTTTGACGGGTCCAAAAGAAACGAAGGAGCAGGAGCTGGAATTGTCCTCATATCGCCACAGGGAGACAAACTGCAATACGTCCTGCGATTGGACTTTCCACCAGATGATCCAGCATCAAATAACGACACAGAATATGAAGCTCTGTTGCATGGGATGAAGATGGCAGTCGCCTGTGGAGCTACTCGATTAATGATTTACGGCGACTCCAATCTCATTGTGCAGCAGACAATGAAAGAATGTGATGCAATTGCTGAAAACATGGTCGCGTATCGCGACATGTACAATCTACTCGAAGGAATCTTCAAAGGGTGCGAGTTGAAGCACATTGCAAGATCAAGCAATGAAGAAGCAGATAGGCTGGCAAACATGGGTTCCACAAATACACCCATACCACCAGGAATATATTTCGAACGGATGATCAAGCGATCGGTCAAAGTCAGGAAAGCTACAGGAACACCCGCAGCGTCAGAAACAGAGGTCAGCCCGCAAGTCGCCATTATCGAGCTTACCCATAATATATCACGACAGGTTTTTCTGGTCGAGCCAGTCTGGACGCAGAAATATCTCGACTACCTGATCAACAGACAGCTCCCGGCCGATCCACGCGAGGCTCGACAAATAGCGAGACGCAGCAAATCCTTTCGGGTAGTCAACGGAGAATTATACAAGCAAAACATCTCGGGTATACTTCAGCGCTGCATCGCACCCGAAGACGGCAAAGAATTACTCCAGGATATCCACCAAGGAGACTGCGGACATCATGCTAGCTGGAAAACAATCATGGGAAAAGCTTTCCGAGCAGGATTCTACTGGCTAACAGCAGCTACCGATGCAAAGAACCTGGTCGAGCGATGCGATGCTTGCCAGCGATTCGCACCAAGACCACATACACCTGCTACGGAATTGCACATGATACCCATTGCCTGGCCCTTCGCACAATGGGGGCTGGACATGGTTGGACCACTACGCAAGTCCATGCCTAGCGGATATACGCACTTGCTGGTCGCAGTCGACAAGTTCACCAAATGGATCGAGGCCATGCCCGTAACTTCGGCTAGCGCCCAATGCGCCATCAAATTCCTCGACTCCATTATATGCAGATTTGGCGTGCCACACGACATCATTACAGACAATGGTACAAACTTCACAGCAAAAGAAACGCAACAGTTTTGCGAGGAAAAGGGCATCAACTTCAAATTTGCTTCAGTTGCCCACCCGCAATCAAACGGTCAAGTCGAAAGATCCATCGGCTTAGTTTCGGCTGGCATCAAGAAACGTCTACTCGATCGTCTACACCCCGCCGCAGGACATTGGGCAGAAGAGCTACCCTCCGTACTATGGAGCCTCCGCACAACCCCAAACCGATCCACGAAATACACACCATTTTTCATGGTATACGGGGCAGAAGCAGTCCTACCCGAGGATGTTAGATTCAGCGCCCCACGAGTCGTGGCCTACAACGAAGAAACCTCCAACAAGGCACTCGCGGAAGATATGGATGCACTCAACGAGATGCGAGACATCGCGCTCGCAAGATCCGCAGTATATCAGCAATCACTGCGAAACTATCACAGTCGCCGCATACGCCACAGAGCATTCGCGGTTGGAGATCTAGTGCTGCGGCTCAAGCAGAAGGAAGGACACAAGCTCGAGCCACCCTGGGAAGGACCCTTCCTCATACACGAAGTCATCCCAGGCGGAGCCTACAGGCTGAAGAATCCGTCGACTGGAGGAATCTATTCCAATCCTTGGAATATCGCACACCTCCGCAAATTTTATCCCTAGGATTACTTATTATCACGACAAATAAGGCTATACTAGCCACTCTTGTAGCCCGAATACATGACTTCTCAGTCATATCAATAAAATACATGGTTTCTCAACCATATTTACTCGAAGATTATCTGTTCTTACATGCTAAAAAAGTTACAGGTACACACCCCATAAACACACGGGGGCTAAGCCTACAACTAAGCATCACAAGAAAATTCACACACAAGGTTACACACCTTATAAACAGTTTTTGCAAGCTATACAACATGATAGAATATACACCTTCAACAATCAGTCATGGCGATAAGCATTCTCAGTCGCCAACACTCTCTCTACTTCTTCAGAGGCCAATCGAATGATTTTCTCCGTTGCTGGACGAACATCATCATAATGCGGAGAAATATCATCGATTGGTCCATCTGGGAGGCTAGCTACGGAGTTAAAATCTACTTCAGGATACCGTATTCGGACAAAGGAGAGAGCCACCACTGCGCCGCAAATCATCTGGTTGCGCACGCACTCACGAATTTCTCCTTCCTGCCCGAAGAGCCCAAGGAGATACCTCCAATCTTCAGGACCCCTCTCAAGCGGGTAGAATGCAGCGTTTATCGCGATCAAGACCTCGTGAAAAGAACTCACGAGAACTTTTATCTGGGAGACACAGAACTTCAAAGTAGCTAACACAAAACCTCGGCTGCCATCAGACCAAAAATTGTTCGCATGAGGCCTTGAGCTGCCAGCTTCTTGAAGAATGTGGTTCTCCACCCACTGTTTTTCCTCCCTATCATCCGGTTTAACAACTGAAGAAAAGAGTACGTGATCAGATAAGTAAGCAAGACAAAGAAGACTTGGGGGCTGTATTACTTACACAACAGTTCCCTAGCAAGGGAAGCCAGCTCGTCCATCACAAACTGTTCCCGTTCAGTCGCCAGTTTTTGCTTGGACTTCGCCACATCGGCCACCCCACGCAACACTTTCAGTTTGCGCTCGCCATCGGCTGCACGATCACGAAGAACCGCCAAAGACCCAACAGCTGCAACAAGTGGATCAGCTCGGGCATCAAGTCCACCTGAGGATTCTGTGACAAATCCAGTAGCCTGGAAGAGTACAAGGAAAGAAGTGAGACGCCCTATTCGAAGTATCTCTAGTCGCACATTTGACGAATGCTCGGGGGCTACTCCCATCGGGAGAGAATACACAAACTACCAGAAGCAATTTCCAGGCAAACATTTCGATTAAAGATAATACGGGAATACATCCCAAGGTTCATTACATTCAAAACGGAAAAGGAATACAAAACTACGAAGCTACAGTGGTACTCCCGCTAGCGGCAGTCGCCCCTCCTGTGAGCCGAGCAAATAGCTCAGACAACTTCCGAGCAAGGATGGCGGCTTGCTCGCCAAAACGAGAGAGCCGTACCTTTTTGCCCGTGGAGGGGTCGACTGGAAGAGCCGAGTAGGCTTCCTCCAAACCGGTGACTCCATGCGCCAGCGCGAACTGGATCGCAGTCTTTGCGCCAGACTCCGACTGGGCGACCGCGTAGGCATCCAAGAGACTGCTCTTCGAAAAGATATTCGGCAAGTCATCTAGCGCAGACGGAGGTGCAGCGTTGGCGAGGAAGCGACCGTGCAGTTGCGTCAACACATGAGTGGCATCACCAATCAAGGAGCAAACTCCTTCGGCGTGCCTCTTGAGTTGAGCAAGAGTGTCGGTTAGCACGTCTACCCGTTGGATCCTAGGGATCTCCAGAGGAACATCCAGAAGACCTGCAAAAGAAGAATATCAAGACCTGGCAAGTTCAGCAGGGTAAAAGATGAAATCGCGAGAGCTTAAATTGCTTACCCGCGAGACGCTCAGCAAGGGGACGGAGGAACGTGACAAGGTCAGAATCGGCCTTATTGCCGGCATCCTCTTGATCCTTTAGAGCCTTCCGTGCATCCGCAAGTTGCCTTTCAAGATCCTCCGATCGCATGCGGGAGGTCTCCAATTATTGTCGGATGGCCGCTAGATCAGCCCCCTGAGTGGTTACCCTATCAGAGAGACTGCCCTTCTCGGATTCCGCGAATTCGAGTCGGGCTGCATAGAAACACTTGTCAGAAATCAAGAATTGAAGAAAGAATAGGAAGAAGAAAAGATGATAAGACTTACTCTTAAGGAGCTCGTTCTCAGACGAGAGTCGACTGCGGTCTGATCGAAGCGACTCGCATTCTGACTCGGCAAGAATAACTCGGCGACCAATCGCCGCAAGAGAGTCAACAAGCGACTACAAAAATACAGAGATAGAAGAATTAGAAGATATAAACTGGAGCCTATACCCGATTAAATTCAATCGACTACAGCCTCGGGGGCTACTCCCATCGAGAGCACTGCCGTGCACCCGATAAAATCAAGAAGAAGAAAAAGACAAGGCTTTGAGCCTGTAGCCGACCGCACGCGATCGACTACAGCCTCGGGGGCTACTCCCATCGGGAGCACTGTCGTGAACCCGATAAAAATATTATGACAAATGACAAAGTTTACCTGGCCCGTGGCGCGGGAGAGGGGATCCACGGAGCTGTCCGTCACTTCTTTCGAAGCTGAAGTCCTGGCGGCAAAGCTAGGCGCCTCACGTTCCACAGTCGCCGCATGGGGGGCTGCGCTGGGAGAATTCTGGACAGTGCCAGCAGTGGGAGTCTCACCCGCAGCTCCCGCTCTATTCCTCTTTTCGGGAGGAACAGAAGAAGCATACCTGCGAGGACTGATGGTTTGCAAACTGCAACAGATAGACATCAACATAGGTGCAAAGGAAAAAGTTCGACTAAAGGACAAGAAGAAGAACTTACTCATCATCTTCATCTTCATCCAGCAAATCCGCGTTCCAAGCGGGTGCGATTACTGGGAATGAAGGGGAAGGGGCGAGTGAGCGAAGTGGAGTCGCGGAGATAGGAGCCTTCCCAGGCGATTCTTCCAAGGAGTTATCCTTGGAAGTAGCATCGTTATCATCCACTCGATGACGCTTGTGGTGATGAAGGCCGCCATTCGAGCCCTCCGCATCATCCGAAGAATCGTCCTCGGAGCTCGAAGAAGCATCGGCGACACTGGTATCGGCTAAGCCATCCAGGTGACTCGCCAATAACTCCGAGGCGTCCTCTCCCGCAACTGGCGGGTAGCAGTTCGCCACTGCTAAGCTCTACAAAGAAGGCAGAAGAAGGCAAGAAAAAATTCAGTCGACTAAAGCTCAAAGCAAAGAAGAAAATAATAGAAGACATGAAGGGTAAACTAACCGCGGCTGGTGGAGGTTTCGAAGCGTCGAAGGCTTCGACTGTGCAGTCGGGGAACTTCTCCCCCACCTTCAAGCTAGTGATAGCCGCGATTTTCTTCTCGAACTCAACGTTCGAAAGCTCCTCGCGGCTCACTCGGCTAGGATCCTCAGCGCCTTGGTATTCCCACATGGTGGAAGGCCTTTGCTGCAGCGGTTGGATCCCGCGCTTCAGAAAAATACTCGCCAGGTGCAGCCCGTTGAGTACCACTCCAGCAGTTTGATCCCGGAGAGCGGACACCCTTGCGAGTAGGGGCGTGACAACCTGGGTTTCTTCGGCTGATAGCTTGTGCGCCCAGGACTTCCGCCTCTTCAAAACAGCGAACGGGTGGAATTCTATGATCCCACCCGAGCTGTTGTCGATGATGTAAAACCACTTTTTCCGCCAGCCTTGGGCGGAGTCGACGAAGTGCATGTTGAAGTAGCTGCTCTCCAGTCGCGCTTGGATCCCGAAGCCACCTGTGCGTAGCGGCTCGCCAGGCTCGGAGTCCACCCGCGATTTCTCGCGGAAGATGCGAACTTTGAAGAGGGCCTTCCAAAGCGCCCAATGAGGGCGAATGCCAAGGAAGCATTCGCAAAACACGATGAAGCACGATATGTGCTGCACCGCGTTCGGAGGAAGATCGTGAAGCTGTATGCCATAGACATACAGCAACCCGAGGAGGAAAGGATGGAGAGGGAAGGAAAGACCCCGAGACACGTGGTCCGCGAAGACCACGCGCTCGTTCGACTGCGGGTTTGGTACCTCTTCTTTCTTCCCGAGGCGCACCCGCTTCTCAGATTCAGCCGGCAGCAGCCCCTCCCGCTGCATCTCTTTGATGCTCTTCGCGGTGGTGTTGGGCGAACGCCAGTCGCCAGCTCGAGGCGCAGGTTGCGCGGAAACTTCTCCGGTTGCAGAGGTGGCAGCGCCACGTCTTTTGCCTCCAGCCATGGTTGACAGCACGAGCTTGAGCGCGAGGAAGGAGATGGATTGAAGACGAAGGCTGGGAAGTTTTTACCGCAGCGCTAAGTGCCGTATTTATACACAGAGCGAATCAGCCCCAACCATTCGATGCGCTACGTGGCGCCTATCGCAGCCACCACGTGTGAAGATGAAACGAGGAGACGGTGAAACGCTGTTCCGTGCCACGACCTTAACAGAAGATCGTGCGCATTTACTGCACCGTTCGCGTAAAAACCGGGAGCGACGTCTCGTTTCCCGGTCAAAAAGCTGACTAGGTGGGCCAGCCCATCTGTTACCACTCCGTCACGTCCCATCGGGAGGAGAAAAGTGCGTCATGACGACATGGCACGCATCATCAAATTCAAAGAACCTTCGAATGGAAAATTCAAACACGAAAACAGCTTCGTATGAAATTCCTTCGATTAAAGGCAATTCCTTTGCGAACAAATCATGGAGCAAGACCTCTTTAAAACAAGAAAGAACTACCCTATACACGAAAACTCTTTCGTACGGGCACAACAGTCCAAACATGAAAACTCTTTCATATGGGCATGACTCTCTTCAGTACGAAAATTCCTTCGATTGAATCTTAAACAATCACTCGGGTAGAAAGAACCTACCTCCATTCACACATGATATTTTTTACATCATAAAGACCTGGATTGTTCAGCCGACTAGGCACATCCGGATGCCATATTCTTCGAATATGAAGGTAAGACCCAAAAAGATCTTTCTTAAGGGCCTGGAATCGCACTCGAAAGCTGCGTCCTCCGGTATGATTCCGTGTCAACAACACGAAGAAAAATCCTAGCGGACGCGCCGGGTACCCCTATAGGTTAAGTTCGACTCGATAAGTCCACAACGGCTCAGTCGCAACAATCACCTTATCGGGTTCGAGTCGGAGGTCTCGAATCTGTGTAGGCCAGGAATGTTTTTGCCCTAGTCGCAATTAATTGGCCCTGATCTCTCGGGAGAGCCAAGCTACTGTGCCGCATCCTTCTGCGATAAAAGCCGCAAAAACAGGCACCTATGCTGCTCGACACTCGAGCATGAAGACTCGTTGCATAGGGAACACACCCTTTAAAACAGAAAACAACCAAGCTGGTTATCCATAAGAAAGGCAGACCTAGAAAGGCTTGACCGTCTACTCGACTGGAAAAATCCCACTCGAGCAAACGCTCGGGGGCTACTGACGAATATATGGATCCTGGACCCTGCGAATAAGGACACCCCCTCTCAGGCCCAAGGTTGAAGGCCCAAGAAGAGGACCCTTGGAATACTCCAGAAGGCCCACGTAAAGCCCACCTACACTAACTTACGGGTTAAGATAGGAAACATGTAACCGACCTAGTTAGAGTTCGAGTCCTCTCCGGGTAGGATTCGAGACCTGGCCACCTATATAAGGCCAGGAGAGCCCCCCCGGGAGAAGACGAAGCAACACAACACCATCGAAGCCTTGAACTCGAGATCTTACTCTCGATTCGAGCATCACCATTGTAACCTATCTCTCCATCAATACATATCGACAAGAGGCAGGAGTAAGGGTTTTACCTCTACGAGGGCCCCGAACCTGGGTAAATCTCGCCCCCTGTCTAGACGACGATTCCACCAGCGCTCATGACTTCTCCTAGTCGAAACCCGATAGGGTCACCTAAGGGATTTGTAGAATCAGAGATTCGACAGCCATCAACGTGTTTAAAGGTCAAATTCGGTTTCTCTAGATTTCTAGGCGCTGCTATTTATCACCTCCCTGTTATTTCTCACCCGTATAAGTGCTTACATCCTGAGCTAATCTTCAGTTTTTGCTAGGTTTCAACTGGTGGCGGCTAGCTTGCTGGATAGGCTGCCGGCGGCGGCAAAGGTGGCGACTGTTTATGGACGATTTCGCTGGATGGGCTGCCGGTGGCGACTGTTTATGGAAGAGCTCATGCTTCTGACGGTGGCTTAATCGAATTTCAGAAGGAAGTATGTGGTGCTTTGTTGACGATGACAGAGTACATGTGGGGGAATGATCGTGTCAAGGCGACGGATTCCGGGCCTCCGACTTACCTTCTTGGTAGTCGACGGTGGTTGTGTACGTAGGGCGTGCCTTGCAGATTCGTTGGTGTCCGGTGGTGGATTGAGACCGGAACGACTGCGGCGTGGAGGAATAGGGCACATCTAGGCTTTGCTACACGGCGATGGGTGTGTCCTAGGTGCAGCGGGCTTGCTGAATGCCATGCCGGTCGCGCACCGGGCGTGTCTCAGGTACCACTGCGTGTGTGCGTCGTTTGCCGCTTTTTTTTTTCTGTTGCAGTGGAGTTAATTGGGTTATCGCCTTGGAATGCAGATACGAGGCCATCAGCCCATGAGAGGGATCATATGTATGCTCGCACCTTTTTTTTCCTTCCTAATATTGATTATCAGTGTTACTTGCTCCGTAATTGCCATTTTTGAGTTTGCAGATGCTAATCCGAATTTTACTAATGCATTTTTCTAGAATCAGATAATATAGCTCATGTTACACAGAACCACAACATCTCACTTAGAGCATCCACAACGGGTTGACGCTAAAACTGGCGCTTATTTAGCTGGTTACTCCATGCAGTAAGCGTCCGCAACTTGGTAGCACTCTTTTGTACTGTTTTTTTAAGCGGTGGACTCTTATTTGCCATCGGGATTTAGGTAAAACGGCCGGGATTTAATCCCTAGCGCCTGTGAATAAGCGCCCCACTGTGGGTGCTCTTAGTCACCAGGAGCAAACGTCCGGTCATAGCAGCCAAGGGCCACCAGCAGTGCATCAGTAAACTACTACCCCCGTTTCAAATAGAAGGTTGTTTTAGACTACCAAAACGTTTTTTGATTTTAGAACATATAAAATATTTTTTTTGACGCATCTTCTATTCGTGTCTATCTCAGAAACTACAAAATATTTCTTCGCTTCTCTTTCCTATAGGCTGATCTATATGCTTATAGCAACTCTAATCACATCATACTAAAGCTTGAAACATATATCTAGGAACTATAAGAGGTAAACACACTACACATTGACCAACCAAGATAGACTCCTTTGTGCCATTTTTTTGGTATGAACAATGAGTAACAATGATATTTATTACTTCAATTTTCAGAAAGTGTAACTTTGCAAGGATGTTATCTTACAATTCATCGGCTATTCCCGTAGCAACACGCAGAGTATCATCTAGTTGTAGATGTTTACTCTACAGGATCGTAGTGTGGACAAGTACCATTAAGAAACATTTGCTCACTAATTACAACACTTATTATATCTGAAGGAACCAAGACAACATCAAAACATCGCAAGCAACATGTTTTACGCTATATGACTTTGACGTAAACTGACTTAGCTACAACACCCACCAGTGGCGGAGGACGAAAGAAGTTTGTGGTAGGGCGAACTCTAAAGGATAAAAAGGGTTTAAAGAAAAATTTTCTACTTCGGCTTTAACGGAACCTTGCACAATTGCTTCAACTATGGCTTCAAAAATTCTCAAAAAAAAAAACTATGGCTTCAACGGAATCTTCCGTTTGTTCTGTTAAACTTCCCATCAGTTTCATGTGTACTTGGTGTAGAGCTATTGCCACTAGCGAGTGGCATAAGATTTTTTTTTTCAAATCTGCAATTGACAAACATTAAATGGTATATATAGGTATTTTACAAATTTATCTAGCTCATCATGAAATTCTAATTCACACAGGGTAGTTGACGAATTATACATCCCCGTGAGCTCCAGGTGCTTTCCTTGTACTGTCCACGTGTGCCTCCAAACAGTTATCCGGCAGAACACAGAACCCTAACGCCTAGCAGTTCTCGGAAAGAACCTGTCGCCGTGCTGGGGAGCCGCTCAGGTTCAGGTGTTCATGCCGCAGCCTGCAGGAGCGATCGCGTCGTCGACTCATCGTTCACCTCGGAGAGGCAAGAGGGCAGGAGACAAGACCAACAGATCGGGGATTGATGGATCAGTTACCGTCGAAGGAAACATAGCGATCGACGATTGTCCTGTATTTCCTGCGCGAGGCCAATGGCCCAATCAAGAAGAATATCTTCTTGATAGTGCATATGCATGGCATGATGATTACTATGTGATTCATGCGGGCATTACAACAAGATTCATAGACCGTTATCCAACTGCATCTATGACTAATAATCCACCCTCGGAGTGTAATCCAATCAAACCTCGGGTATTAAGTTGCAAGCAACAGATTATTGCCTTAAGTAAAGTGTTTAATGTAAACAATGTAAAGATCGTTGTTTTCTCCCTAATGGCAACAACACTTCCCCCACCCGTTACGTTTCTGTCACTCGAGCATGAGTGAAAGGGAGACATGAACCCACTATCGAGCATAAATACTCCTTCTTGGAGTTACAAGCATCAACTTGGCCAGAGCATCTACTAGTAAAGGATTGCATGCAAGATCATAAATAACATAAACATGATTGATTGATAATCAGTGGACATAGGATTCAATATTCATCGGATCCCAGCAAACACTACATGTAGCATTACAATAAGATGATCTTGATCATGTTAGGAAGCTCACAAGATCTAAACATGAGGCATAAAGAGGAGAGAACAACCATCTGGCTACTGCTATGGACCCGTAGTCCAAGGATGAACTACTCATGCATCACTCCGGAGGCATGCATGGTGATGAAGAGCCCTCCGATGATGATTCCCTCTCCCGACAGGATGCCAGGGAGAGCTTCAGAACCCTCCTGAACTAGGGTTGATAATGACGGTGGCTACAGAACTTTTGGTGGAAAAAGGCTCGGGTATTTAGGGTAAACCTATGGAGGAGTTTAAATTGGCGAAAGGGCAACGTTGGTAGGTGGCCGGGGGGCCACACCACCTGGTGGCGCGGTCACGGGGGAGGGGGGTGGCCCTATGGTGTTGGGCCCCTGAGGCCCCCTCCGGGTCTCCTCCAGACTCCGTGTACGTGACAAACTTCTAAGACCCTGGGATTTTGTTTCGTCCAATTCTGAGAATATTTCCAGAAAAACTTTTCTGAAACAAAAAACAGTAGAAAACATGAACTGGCTCTATGGCATCTTTTCAATAGGTTAGTCCCGGGAAATCCATAAAAATGACATAAAGTGTATAGGAAACATGTAGCATATGGCATGAAAACAACATGGAACATCAGAAAGTATAGATATGTTTGCGACGTATAATGCATCCCCAAGCTTAGTTCCTACTCGTCCTCGAGTAGGTAAAACGATAAAAACAAATAATTTTCTGAGGTGACATGCTACCAACATACACTTGATCATCCAAATTGTAAAAACATATGTAAATCTGGGATCATAGTACTTTAAACACAAGCATGATAGACATAATTCTAACAATGAAACTTAGCAATCACTTTGCATCATGAAAAGTAACATAAATAAAAGATAATGAATGCAGTTGTAAATTATACGTTGTTACGAGCATAAAGAAAACATAGCAAAGTGATATTTCACTTGTCCTTAAGAGTGGGGCAAAACATAAATGCCAGGACACCTTCAAAGTTCAAGTGGATGACTAAAAATAATAATTTGAGAGCAAGTAATAACACATCATGAATCAAGCAATAATAATCTTTGGGACTGATGCACATTAAACTAAGAATGGAAACTACGCTCTCTTAACTTTGCATAAAGTTAAAAGATGGAGACTCAACATAAAAGTAAAAGAAAGGCCCTTCGTAGAGGGAAGCAAGGATTAACTCATGTGCTAGAGCTTTTATTTTATCAAACAGAGGTATTGAAACCATTTTTTTTAGAGAGGTGTATGCTTATGTTAACGAATTGTAAACATAAAATATAGTACGTCACAAGCCAACTAGACTTCACAAGAGCGGCTCCCATTGAAGGACGCAACTTGTAACATCCCTGATTTTTGGAAAGTGCAAAAATCACAAAATTTTGAAACTTTTGTTTTCTATTAAAGCAATCCACCAAAAACAAATAAAACCCAAACACAAAGGAAATAATATTGTTATTCTAATGTTACAGAAATTAAAAATCCTTTATGCCTCTGTTTTCCAATGATCCCTCAACTCCCAATTTTTGATACTATTTGTATTATCCAACAAATTGGTTATTGAAAATATATTCAAAGACAAAATCAACTATATCATTTTCAACTAATGATACGGTACCAAAATGGCTTTCACAAATTTCCTTTTGAGAAAAGGACTTTTAAGAAAACATGTTTTCAAATGGTTAATTATCTATTTTCTATGTTCCTAATTATTCACTTTAATTATCTTCTAATTTTAAAATGGCATTAAGTTGCTATTAGTAAACCCCTCATATCTTAAGAATATACAATACAAAATAAGGTGAAATGACTTTCAGAAAATAGTATTTGACATGTTTACTGTCTCTGAAATTTTATTTAATCAAAACCTCATTTTATTATTTTTCTAATTTAAAATATACATTAAGTACTATTAGTAATTAATTATAATTTAAAAAAATATAAAAAGTGAAATGCGTTGAAAAGTTTATAAAAATGTTCTAAACAGAAAGATATTAATATTATAATTTTTTTAGAAATTATTTTGAGGTCATTTATAATTATTAGTCAAAAGATATTAAAAACAGAAATAAAAAGAAAAGAAAAAGGCTAGATGACGTCATGCTGACGTCATCGTCATCAAGCCCCAGCCATTTTAGTTTCTTCCATTTTGGCCGATTTCAATCCCCATCAATTCGGGCGTTTTAGTGCGTGGTTAATTCCCCCGATCACACCCCTTTATAGCAGGTGCTCCCTTCCGCATTTCCCCTCTCCCTATCTCCAATATCGCCCCGAGCATGCTCTGATTGCTCGCCGGAGTCCGCTCTGCCCGTCGTCTTTCATCTTCAGTTCCAGCCACCTCGAAGGTCCACTATGCCCCTTTTTGGCTCCCCTCTCTTCTCCTCGCACATGCACACACTGCTCATGCCTCCTTCGATTTTTTGCCGCAGCGGGAGAGCAGCGCTGTGCTCACCGGAGTTGCTCCACCTCGGGTCCGCACCGCGCCATCGACACGAGTCACCGCCGTGGATGACGTCGTCACCATTCGAACCGCCGTGCTCTGCTGAACCTCACTGTGGTCTCTGTTGAGTTCGTAGATCACCGGAACGTCACCGTCGTCCGCACTCGAGCCCGTGCCACCGCTTGCTCCATTTCCGGCAATGAACTTTGACGGGAGGTAAACCTAACCCCCCCGTTTTAGATCTGCTCCGTACGATTTATATCTAGTGGCTAGGATTAGAGCACCTAATCGAAAGGGTATTGTCCAATCACAACGCGCTGCGTCAGCATGCGTGTTATTTCGTTATCCGCCGCTCGGTGCAACAGATAACCAGCCCAAGCCCACTTCCTGTCTGTCATAGTGCGCAGCAAATAGCCAAATCTGAGCCCAGCTGTCTCTGGAATTTATTTCCGAATAAAATTAGAATGTAATTTCTGCACAAAAGCCCCTGCACCTTAGATCTATCATATCTTTTGATCCACAATCCCAAATTTAGCAAACTTGGACTTTTTGAAATCCCCTGGATCTGTAGAATCTTTTAGCACTGTTCAAATTAAATTTGACAAACTTAAACTAGTTCAAATTTAAATATGCTTGTTTGATAAATTTTGGAATAATTAAAATTCTACTAATCAAAAAATTGCAAATAAAATATATTTGGAAACTTTAAGATGTGTACCTTCATATCCTCTGTTCCAATTTTTTTTAACAAGTTAAATTTGATGTTAGAATTAAGTGGAATATTTTAGTATTTTTGACTTAGGTTAATTCTAAAAATAATTAGAATATAATTCCTTTTGAAAAATTGATCCTTTTGGTAGCCTTGAACCAGAGACACCATTGCCTAACCTTTTTGGACACCCTTAGAACATGACCATATGTATTTGACCAAAAACCCAACATAGTGGTCCACCCATATTATTATGTCTTAGATTTTGTTTCTATCCTTGTTATCTTTGTTGTTACGACTATTTTGGAGCCAAGACCAAGTCCCTAGTATGTGTCAATCACATATAAGACCAAGTAGTGAACCTCAAACACTAGTACTATTGTTTTCCATCTACTTCTGCACTCCCCCATTCTTGCTCCAAGAATTCACTAAGTCAGCAAAATGGAGATCAAGACTCAAGCACAAGAAGGAAACTTCATTATCAACTTGGTGGCAACAAGTAGAGCTACAATGAAGATCATTTAAGAAACTAAAGGGAAGACTTAGACTCCACAACAACTAGAAGCAACTCAAGGAAGTTCAAGTGTATAAAGAAAGCAAGAAGAAAACATATTCCTGTCACTCTTTCTATCTTCTTATTTCTTTCCAAATTGACTTAGTGGTTTTTTGTGCCAATCCCACCTTGGACCAACTAGTGAGAAGGACATGAAGAATTTATCAAGACCAAGAGAAGAATCCATCCAAGGAACAATACTACAATAGAAGCATGAAGATGATCTTCAAGAAGACAAGCATGTGAAGACTTGGAGGAATCCACACAAGTTGAAGAGCAACAAGTTGTTTTGTCCAACCATTAACCCAAATGGAAAATACCAAGACTTTAACTTGTTATATCCATTGTTATGAAGTTATTTGTACCTAGACCTACCCTAATCAAAAATGGAAAGACTAATTTGGATCACTCAAATGTCTTGATGAAAATGACTAAGTGTTACACATGGTTATGTGTTACTTTAGTTGAAATAGTGAGATCACCTTGGTGAACTCTTGGAACTTCCTTGACAAGTATTCTTATAATAAAGTTAGATCACATTAAACTCAACCTAGTCTAACCCAAGTCAACCCTTGGAACTTCCTTACCAAGTATTGAACCAAGAGATAATGAACCTTCCAACTCAAATCTTGACCTTGTCCTAGCCAACTTGGTTCAACCCCTTTGTTATGTTAATTGCTCTGTTTGTTTTCTCCACTTATGTGTTTGATTGGTAGGATGCCTGTTTATTTTTTTATTGTGTTTTCGATGAATAGATTGTACGAAGAGCAACGATATTTTGTGAAGAGAGTGTGATATCTTCACCAACTTCAACAAGGAAAGTAACACACAATCAACTACGTATTATTTTATTATGCATTACTAGAGTTTTGAGTAGTATGCATGGTAGGAATTTTATCTAAGTATTATGTTATGATAATATCCCAAGTAGTGTGTATCCATCCTTTTATATCCTGCTAGTATTGAACTTAGTAGAATTGCCATGCTCTTCAAATGTTTTATTTAGATGTTAAGGATAAAACTACTAAGTTTAATGAAACACCTGGGTGGATTTTGGACGTGATTGGTTTATGTTGAGTGTTGCCTCAGGGCCCTTGTCTAAGGGTTATTCCTCTTGAGGTTGTCACTTGTGGATTGCCACCAGGAATAAAGAGATTAATAAGTCCATCTAAGTTTAGTAGCTTCTCGTGCAGCCTTTAGTCATATGGGCTCTGTCTTGATCAACTAAGTTGAATGAACTCACCAGTGCTTGACAAGCAGATGTAGGGGGTATAGGTTGGAACGGGTCAAGCCTGATAGTGGTGGAATTTCTTGTGAAAGATCTCATCTCAATATTCTACTTTCCTTAATGCACTCAAGGTGTATAGGATGTTTGGGATGATTTGAGTCTAAAGGTGAAAGTGCACAAACTCTGCAGAGTCAACAAACTAAGATCTTAGCCGTGTCCCCGGTTATGGACAATTTGAGCAGCTGGACAAGGAATGACGGAAGAATCTCATCATGCCAACTTCATAATAAAAAATTTATGGGTGAACATGGGTAGGTGTTTTCCCTGATTTCTATCAGTGGTACACCTTAAATTTAATTCTGGTTGACCTGGTTTATATCATTGATACCTACTATAGATGAAAATGTTTTATAACCAGAGATAGGAGAAAACTAGCTTTATGCAAACTTAGCTAAAACTCCACTCAACCAAATAAGCATGTAGTATTAGGCTTTCTAGTTATATCCACCATAGTGTTACTTGCCAATACATTAAACTGTATTAAATCCCTTGTGGCTGCATATTCCATCCTGCAGATGATACTGAAGACGAGTGAGGATTTCGTTTACGATCTCGAGACTATCACCAACATGTTTTGCCTGTGGCACATGAAGAAGATGGGCTCAATGTTGTACTATGTTTTCCGCTGTATTTCTTTGTTTTATGCTAGTCTTATAAGACTATGCAAGTTGTAATACTATTTTGTAAAGACTGGATCATGCGACGTAATAGAATTTGATGCATTTGCATTATATTTCATTTTGTACTGTGGTGCTAGCATTTGATCCAGGGACTAGCACAATAACACATGTGTTCTTACATTATTTAAATGTGGGAACGCTACAAAATGGTATCAGAGCACTGTGTTTCCTGTAGGATTCGAGACCCTAAGTTTTCAAAAGACCCTAGGGTTGAAAATTTTCTATGTTCAAACTTTCTAGAAACAAAATATCTCATCTTAATCGTTCTCATATCCTCTCATCTATTATTCACCTTCAAAATTTCATTTTCTTGTTCTAGATGAACCACCTATTAAATACCATCAAGGCATGATTGTTGATGACCATACCATGAAGTACAAGAAGTATTTTCATCACCTGAAGACCTACACTCAAGATTTTGAAGAACTTGGAGAAGGACTGAGACTTCACAATAATCAAGAATACCTCAAGACATTAAGAGAAGAATTGAAGAAAACTCAAGAAGATATAGATGATAACACCAACATAGTTAGTGAGAACAATGTTAACGTGTTAGTGTATTGATCATACCAATGAGTGTTGTATGACAATGCTAGTTGTTTTCTAAAACCTTGTTGTTTGGTGTGAATATTGTTTGTTAGATGTGTTGTTTGCAAGATGAGTTTCCTTGATCTGCTGTGTTTGGACAGGAACCTCCCTTAGATATCTTTCTAATCTCTACTCATCTTTCCTAAAACCCCAAACAAATGCCTAGCCGAAATGCCAACAACCCTGAGAAGTCAATAGCAATCTAGATGCTACTAGAAGCTCAAACTCAGATGATACAACTGATGACCCAAAATCAAGCCAGCAACCCCAATATGGAGTTAACTCCAGGAATGGAACAAGTGTTGGATACTCAATCATAGATAGTGAAGATGATGTCCCGAAACTTGGACAATAGTGAAAACAATCAGCCCTTGATAGCTAGAGACAACCAAGAGACAGAAAAAGAAATATTTTCAACACTCAAAGCCTGCAAATCTTTGGAGAGATAGGACACTATTCCAAAGAATGTCCTGATGAGTGGCCCCATGGTGATGCAAACAACTCAAATGAAGAATACTTCACTCAAGTTACTTGTTTTCTGTGTGAAGGAACAACACATGTTCCAACACAATGCCCACTTTACCCCATGGTACAACAAGTTGGAAAAAAAACCCAGAGTGGGAATGCTTAGTGCACTCCAAAAAAAAACTTAGGAAAACCAGAAGTGAAGGGAAAACACAAGCTGGATACTATTCAGATGGACCATGTCAAGATGGATAATGTAGCCAAGACTGCCTCACATGCCCATTCATCCAAACCCACCACCAAAAATTGTTATTCTTGTGAAGAAGATGGACACTTATCTAGGAATGGTCCCAAAAAACAACCCAGACCTTCAGCCAATATAGTGGAGTATTCTAGATAATAGTATGAAGATATGATGGCCAATTTAATACCATCAAAGAAGAAGAAGAAACTTTTGAAGAACCCTAATCCTGTCTATAGAGACATCAGCCAAGTGATGTGCTTCAGATGCAAGAACAAAGGACACTATGCCAACAAATTCCTTGAAATTAAGAAGGAAGGAAAATGACAACCTGTAGAAAAGCATGAGGAGCATCACGAAATATCTGTCCAAGGAGGAATCTTATGCAAAGTTTTACTTTGGAAACAAATGTTCCTTAGAAGTTTCTTCCAAGTGTAATAAAACTACAATGAATGCTTGAGAAATGTGTTTCCATTTTAATAAATGAGATGATGTTGTCAAATCCTCTCAACTTGACCTTTTGATTGACCCAAGGAGTGACACCTCATTGTCATAGTTAGTTCAATAGATTTATGTTGATTTGTAACCCTACCATGAAGGAAAGTTCTACTCAAACCATCTTAGGTAAAACCACACTCCAAGCTATGAGAATGGACACATCCTATTGGAAGAGAATATTAACCCATGGAATCCTAAAAGTTGTATACATGGATTCAAGACCCCAAATACTAAGGAGTTGATGTATGCTATACAATATCACCATGGTAGATGAAGTATGAATCCAGCTAAAGATATAGTCAAAACCATCAATCAGTTAGACAAGATGTTTTAGACTACCCACAAGAGTTTCTTTTAAGGGTGGTAACCCACCCAGTTGTTCTGGAACCCAGTTACTCAAACCCAATCTTTCTTTCTAGACTTCCCAAATGTCGGGACAAGATTTATTTTATGGGTGGTAGTCTGTAACATCCCTGATTTTTGGAAAGTGCAAAAATCACAAAAATTGAAACTTTTGTTTTCTATTAAAGCAATCCACCAAAAACAAATAAAACCCAAACACAAAGGAAATAATATTGTTATTCCAATGTTATAGAAATAAAAAATCCTTTATGCCTCTGTTTTCCAATGATCCCCCAACTCCCAATTTTTGATACTATTTATTTTATGCAACAAATTGGTTATTGAAAATATATTCAAAGACAAAATCAACTATATCATTTTCAACTAATGATCCGGTACCAAAATGGCTTTCACAAATTTCCTTTTGAGAAAAAGACTTTTAAGAAAAGATGTTTTCAAATGGTTAATTATCTATTTTCTATCTTCCTAATTATTCACTTTAATTATCTTCTAATTTTAAAATGGAATTAAGTTGCTATTAGTAAACCCCTCATATTTAAAAAATATACAATACAAAATGAGGTGAAATGACTTTCAATAATAGTATTTGACATGTTTACTGTCTCTGAAATTTTATTTAATCAAAACCTCATTTTATTATTTTTCTAATTTAAAATATACATTAAGTACTATTAGTAATTAATTATATTTTAAAAAATATAAAAAGTGAAATGTGTTGAAAAAGTTTATAAAAATGTTCTAAACAGAAAGATATTAATATTACAAAATTTTAGAAATTATTTTGAGGTCATTTGGAATTATTAATCAAAAGATATTAAAACAGAAATAAAAAGACTAGATGACGTCATGCTGACGTCATTGTCATCAAGCCCTAGCCATTTCAGTTTCTTCCATTTTGGCCGATTTCAATCCCCATCAATTCGGGCGTTTCAGTGCGTGGTTAATTCCCCCGATCACACCCTTTTATAGCAGGTGCCCCCTTCCGCATTTCCCCTTTCCCCCCATCTCCAATATCGCCCCGAGCATGCTCTGATTTCTCGCCGGAGTCCGCTCTGCCCGCCGCCGTCCATCTTCAGTTCCGGCCACCTCGAAGGTCCACTATGCCCCTTTTTGGTCCCTTCTCTTCTCTTCGCACATGCGCACACCCCTCATACCTCCTTCGATTTTTTCCGCAGCGGGAGAGAAACTCCGTGCTCACTGCAGTTGCTCCACCTCGGTCCGCACCGCGCCATATAGGAGTCACCGCAGTGGATGCCGTCATCACCATTCGAACCGTCGTGCTCTGCTGAACCTCGCCGTTGTCTCCGTTGAGCTCGCAAATCACCGGAGCGTCACCGTCGTCCGCACCCGAGCCCGCGCCACCGCCGGCTCCATTTCCGACGATGAACTCCGACGGGAGGTAACCCTAACCCCCCGTTTTAAATCTGCTCCATACGATTTAGATCAAGTGGATAGGGTTAGAGCACCTAATCGAAAGGGTATCGTCCAATCACAACGCGCCGCGTCAGCATGCGTGTTATTTCGTTATCCGTCGCTTGGTGCAAGGCACAACCAGCCCAAACCCACTTCCTATCTGTCGCAGTGCGCGACAAATAGCCAAATCTGAGCCTAGTTGTCTCTGGAATTTATTTCCGAATAAAATTAGAATGTAAGTTTTGCAGAAAATCCCCTGCACCTTAGATCTATCATATCTTTTGATCCATAATCTCAAATTTAGAAAACTTGGACTTTTTGAAATCCCTTGGATCCGTAGAATCTTTTAGAACTATTAAAATTAAAATTTGAAAAACTTAAATTAGTTCAATTTAAATATGCTTGTTTGATGAATTTTGGCATAATTCAAATTCTACAAATCCAAAAAATTGCAAATAAAATCTATTTGAAAACCTTAAGATGTGTACCATCATATCCTTTGTTTCAATTTTTTTAAACAAGTTAAAATTGATGTTAGAATTAAGTGGAATATTTTAGTATTTTTGACTTAGGTTAATTCTCTAAATAATTTGAATATAGTTCCTTTTGCAAAATGGATCCTTTTGGTAGCCTTGAACCAGAGACACCATTGCCTAACCTTTTTGGACACCCTTGGACCATGACCATTTGTATTTGACCAAAAACCCAACATAGTGGTCCACCCATATTATTATGTCTTAGATTTTGTTTCTATCCTTGTTACCTTTGTTGTTGTGGCTATTTTGGAGCCAAGACCAAGTCCCTAGTATGTGTCAATCACATATAAGACCAAGTAGTGAACCTCAAACACTAGTACTATTGTTTTCCATCTACTTATCCACTCCCCCATTCTTGCTTCAAGAATTCACCAAGTCAGCAAAATAGAGATCAAGACTCAAGCACAAGAAGGAAACTTCATTATCAACTTGGTGGCAACAAGTAGAGCTACAATGAAGATCATTGAAGAAATTAAAGGGAAGACTTAGACTCCACATCAATTAGAAGCAACTAAAGTAAGTACAAGTGTATGAAGAAATTAAGAAGAAAACATCTTCCTCTCTCTTTCTATCTTTCTTCTTATTTCTTTCCAAATTTACTTAGTCATTTTTTTTCCCATCCCACCTTGGACCAACTAGTGAGAAGGCCATGAATAATTTATCAAGACCAAGAGAAGAATACATCCAAGGAACAAGACTACAATAGAAGCATGAAGATGATCTTCAAGAAGACAAGCATGTGAAGACTTGGAGCAATCCACACAAGTTGAAGAACAACAAGTTTTTTTTGTCCAACCATTAACCCAAATGGAAAATCCCAAGACTTTAACTTGTTATCTCCATTATTACGAAGTTATTTGAACCTAGACCTAACCTAATCCAAAATGGAAATACTAACTTGGATCACTCAAATGTCTTGATGAAAATGACTAAGTGTTACACATGGTTGTGTGTTACTTTAGTTGAAATAGTGAGATCACCTTGGTGAACACTTGGAACTTCCTCGACAAGTATGCTTATAATAAAGTTAGATGACATAAAACTCAACCTAGTCCAACCCATGTGTCGAATCTCTGACTCTACAAATCCCTTAGGTGAACCTATCGGGTTTCGACTAGGAGAACTCATGAGCGCTGGTGGAATCGTCGGCTAGACAGGGGGCGAGATTTACCCAGGTCCGGGGCCCTCGTAGAGGTAAAACCCTTACTCCTGCCTCTGTCGATCTGTATTAATGAGTAGATCGGTTACAATGGTGGTTGGTCGAATCGAGAGTATGATCTCGGGTTCGAGGCTTTGGTGTTGTGATGTTGCTTGGTCCTCTTCCGGTGGCTCTCCTGGCCTTATATAGGTGGCCAGGTCTCAAACCCTACCCGGAGAGGACTCGAACTCTAACCTTAGGTCGGTTACATATTTCCAAACTTAACCCGCAAGTTTAGTGCGGGTGGGCTTCACGTGGGACTTCTGGAATATTCCAAGGGCTCCTCTTCTTGGGCCTTAACCTTGGGCCTGAGATGGGGTGTCCTTACCCGCAGGGTCCAAGATCCATGTCTTCGTCAGTAGCCCCCGAGCGTTTGCTCGAATGGGATTTTTTCATTCGAGTAGACGGTCAAATCTTTCTTGGTCTTTCTTTCCTGTGAATAACCAGTTTGGTTGTTTCTTGTTTAGAGGGCGCGTACCCTGTATAATGAGTTTTCATACTCGAGTATCGAGCAATGCAAGTGCCTGTTTTTATGGCTTTTTATCGCAGAAGGATGTGGCGCAGTAGCTTGGCTCTCCCGAGAGATCAGGGCCAATTAATTGCGACTAGGGCAAAAACATTTCTGGCGTACACAGATTCGAGACCTCCGACTCGAACCCGATAAGGTGATTGTTGCGACTGGGCCGCTGTGGTCTTATCAAGTCGAACTTAACCTATGGGGGTACCCGGCGCGTCCGCTGGGATTTTTCTTCGTGTTGTTGACACGGAATCATACCGGAGGACGCAGCTTTGAGTGCGATTCCAGGCCCTCAAGAGAGATCTTTCGGGTCTTACCTTCATATTCGAAGAATATGGCATCCGGATGTGCCTAGTCGGCCGAACAATCCAGGTTTTTATGATGTAAAAATATCATGCGAGTGAGAAAAGGATAGGTTCTGCCTACTCGTGTAATTTTTGAATGAGTAGTTCTTTTATCCATACGAAAGAGTTTTCGTGTTTAGGAGTTTTTATGGCCATATGAAAGAGTTTTCATGTTTGGGAGATCGTGCCCATACGAAAGAGTTTTCGTGTGCAGGGTATTTTTCTCCGTTTTTAAAGGAGTCTTGCCTCATGATTTGTTCATGAAAAAGTTGCTTCTATTCGACGGAGTTTTGTTCATACGTAGTTATTTTCGTGTTTGAACTTTCCATTCGAAGCTTTCTTCAATTTGATGATGCACGCTATGACGTCATGGCACGCTTTTCTCCTCCCGATGGGACGTGACGGAGTGAGAGCAGAGAGCCTGGCCCACATAGTCAGCTTTTTGACCGGGAAACGAGACGTCGTTCCCGGTTTTTACGCAAACCGTGCAGTAAATGCGCACGATCTTCTGTTAAGATCGTGGCAGGAAACAACGCTCACCGCCTCCTCGTTTCGCCTTCACACGTGGTGGCGGCGATGGGCGCCACGTGGAGCATCGAATGGCCATTATCGATTCGTTCCGTGTATAAGTACGGGACTTTGCGCTGCGGTAAAACTTTCCCAGCCTTTGTCTTCCAATCCATCTTCTTCCTCGCGCTCATCTTCTTTCTTCCTCCAAGCTCGTGCTTAGCTGCGATGGCGGGAGGCAAAAGACGCGGTGCTGCCATTTCCGCATCCGGGGAAGCTTCCGTGCAACCTGCGCCGCGTTGGTGTTCGCCCAACACCACCGCGAAGAGCATCAAGGAGATGCAGCGGGAGGGGCTGCTGCCTGCGGAGTCCGAGAAGCAGGTGCGCCTCGGAAAGAAGGAAGAGGTACCCAACCCGCAAGCGAATGAGCGCGTGGTCTTTGCTGACCACGTGTCTCGCGGTCTTTCCTTTCCCCTCCATCCATTTCTCGTCGGGTTGCTGTATGTCTATGGCATACAGCTTCACAATCTTCCTCCGAACGCGGTGCAACACATATCGTGCTTCATCGTGTTCTGTGAATGCTTCCTTGGCATTCGCCCACATTGGGCGCTCTGGAAGGCCCTTTTCAAAGTTCGGATCTTCCGCGAGAAATCGCGGGTAGACTCCGAGCCCGGCGAGCCGCTACGCACGGGTGGCTTTGGGATCGAAGCAAAATCGGAGACCAGCTACTTCAGCATGTACTTCATCGACTCCGTGCAGGGCTGGAGGAAAAAGTGGTTCTACGTCATCGACAACAGCTCGGGTGGGATCGTAGAATTCCACCCGTTCGCTGTTTTGAAGAGGCGGAAATCCTGGGCGCACAAGCTGTCGGCTTAAGAAACCCAGGTCGTCGCGCCACTACTCACAAGGGTGACAGCTCTCCGTGATCAAGCTGCTGGAGTTGTACTCAACGGGCTGCACCTGGCGGGTATCTTTATCAAGCGCAGGATCCAGCCTCTACAGCTCAGACCTTCCACGATGTGGGAGTACCAAGGCTCTGAGGATCCTAGCCGGGTGAGTCGCGAGGAGCTCTCGAACGCCGAGTTCGAGAAGAAGATCGCGGCTATCACTAGCCTGAAGGCGGGAGAGAAATTTCCCGACTGCACAGTCGCAGCCTTCGATGCGTCGAGGCCTCCACCAGCTGAGGTGAGTTTATTCTTCTTCTCCTCTTTTATTTTCTTGCTTGTTCAGTCGATTGAATTTTCTCTTGCTTTCTTCAGTCTTTTTCGTAGAGCTTATCCGTGGCCAACTGCTACCCTCCAACTTCTGGAAAGGAAGCCTCGGATTTATTGGCGAGTAACCTGGACGCCCGGCCGATACCAGTGTTGCCAATGCTACTTCGAGTTCCGAGCACGATTCTTCGGATGGTGCAGAGGACTCGAATGGCGGTCTCCTTCCCCCCAAGCGCCGTCGAGTAGAGGATGACGAGGCTACCTCCAAAGACAACTCCTTGGAGGACTCGCCCAGGAAGGATCCCATCTCTACGACTCCGCTGCGCTCACTCGCCCCTTCTCCTTCGTTCCCAGTAATCCAAACCGCCTGGAATGCGGATATGCTGGATGAGGATGAAGATGATGAGTAAGTATTTCTCCTCGTTCTTAGTCGAACGTTTTCCTTTGCATCTTTGTTGACACTTTGTCTTTTGTTGCAGCCTTCAAACCATTAGTCCTCGCAGGTACGCCTCTTCCCTTCCTCCCGAAAGGAAAAATAAAGCAGGAGCTGCGGGTGAGACTCCTACTGCTGGCACTGTCCAGAATTCGCCCAGCGCAGCCCCCAATGCGGCGACTACGGAACATGGAGTTCCTAGTTCTGCTGCCGGAGCTTCAGCTTCAAAAGAGGTGACGGGTAGCTCAGCAGATCCCCTCTCCCGTGCTAAGGGCCAGGTAAATTCTGCTACTTGCCTTTAATTTGTTATCGGGTGCACGACAGTGCTCCCGATGGGAGTAGCCCCCGAGGCTGTAGTTGATCGGATGTGATCGGCTACAGGCTCAAAGTCTGTCTTTTCCTTCTTCTTGGTTTTATCGGGTGCACGACAGTGCTCCCGATGGGAGTAGCCCCCGAGGCTATACTCGAATGTTTACAATCGAGTATAGGCTCAAATTTTACTCTTCTGATTTCCACTTTCATGTTACTTGCAGTCACTTATTGACTCCCTTGCGGCGATTGGGCGCCGTGTTGTTCTTGCTGAGTCCGACTGCGCGTTCCTTCGAGCGGACCGCAGTCGACTCACCTCTGAGAACGAGCTTCTTCGAGGTAAACTAAGCCCTCTTCTTCTGTTTGTATTTTTTTTCCATCCGTTCTTCGATTCTGATAAATGTTGTCGTGCAGCTCAACTTGAGTTTTCGAAGACCGAGAAAGACAATGCCTCCGCCCAGGCAACAACTCTAGAGACAGAACTGGCGACTGCCCGGCAGGAGCTCGAGTCTTCCCGCATGTTAAATGCCGATTACGAGGGAAAACTTGCGGCTGCCCAGGATGCCCTGAAGAACTTGGAGGATGCTGGCGCCAAGGCGGATGCCAATCTCGTCAATTTTATTCGTCCCCTTGCTGAGCACTTTGCGGGTAAGTTTGTACTTTTCTTCAATCTTCTTTTTGTCTTGGTAGATTTTTTGGACTAACACCCTTTTTTGTTCTTAGGTCTTCTGGGTGTCCCCCTGGAGCTTGCTGGGGTTCCTCGAGTGGACGCATTGACAGATTCTTGCGTCCAGCTTAGGAGGCACGCTGCAGGGGTTTGCTCCTTGGTCGGCAATGCTACTGAAGTGTTGACGCAGCTGCATGGTCGCCTTCTCGTCAATGCTTCATCTCCACCCGCGCTAGGTGACCTGCTGAAGATCTTCTCAAAGAGCAATCTCCTTGATGCCTACGCGGTTGCTCAGTCAGAATCTGGGGCGAAGACGGCCATCCAGTTCGCGCTGGCGCATGGAGTTAGCGGCTTGGAGGAGGCCTACTCGGATCTCCCAGTTGATCCTTCCACGGGCAAAAAGGTAGGGCTTCGTCGATTTGGCGAGCCAGCCGCCGACCTCCCTCGGAAGTTATCTGAGCTGTTTGCTCGGCTTAAGGGAGGGACGACTGCCGCGAGTGGGAGTACCACTGTAGCTTCTTAGTTTACTTTGTTTGTACTTTGCAACTTCGATTGTAATGAACCCTGGGATGTGCTCCCGTTTTTCTAATATTTTAATCGAGATGTTTTTGCTGAAATGCTTCCCGCGATTGTACGTGTGCTCCCGATGGGAGTAGCCCCCGAGCACCTGTCGAATAGGTGGTAAATATGTCTCTAGTGGGGCACCTTATTCCTTTAATCTTCTTTGTGCTTTTCAGGTATCCGAGGTGGCCGCAGAACCTTCAGGTGGACCTGCTGCCCCAACAGATCCGCTTGTCGCCGCTGTGGGGTCTTTGGCAGGTCTTCGTGATCGTGTAGCTGATGGTGAGCGCAGACTGAAAGCATTGCGCGGGGTGGCCGATGTGGCGAAGTCCAAGCAAAAACTGGCGACTGAACGCGAACAGTTTCTGATGGACGAGTTGGCTTCCGTCGCTAGGGACTTGCTGTGTAAGTAATACAGCCCCCGAGTCTTCTTTGTCTTGTTTCCTTGCCTAATCGTGCATATTTGCTCTTCACTTGTTAAACCGGATGATAGGGAGAAAAAACAGTGGGTAGAAAACCACATTCTTCAAGAAGCTGGCAGCTCAAGGCCTCATGCGGGTAACTTTTGGTCTGATCGCAGTCGAGGCTTTGTGCTGGCTACTTTGAAGTTCCATATCACCCAGGTAAAAGTTCTCGTGAGTTCTTTTCACGAGGTCTTGGTCGCGATGAACACTGCGTTCTATCCGCTGGAAAGGGGTCCTGAAGACTGGCGCCATCTCCTCAGGCTATTCGGGCAAGAGGGAGAGATTTGCGAGTGTGTGCGCAATCAAATGACTTGCGGCGCGGTGGTGGCTCTATCCTTTGTCCGGATATGGCATCCTGAGATAAATTTTAACTCCGTAGCTAGGCTTCCAGATGGTCCAATCGATGATATTTCACCGCACTATGATGCTGTTCGTCCTCAGCGGAGAAAATCATTCGACTAACCTCTGAGGAAGTAGATAGAGTGTTGGCGACTGAGAATGATTATCGCCATGATTGATTGTTGGATGTGTACGTCCTGTGATGCTGTATAGTTTGTAAAAACTGTTGTAAGGTGTGTGACCCTGTATGTATAAATTTTCCTGTGATGCTTAGTTGTAGGCGTAACCCCCGTGTGTTTATGGGGTGCGTACATGTAACTATTTTAGCATATAAGAATGAATAATCTTCGAGTAAATATGGTTGGGAAACCATGTATTTTATTGCGATGACTGAGAAGTCATGTATTCGAGCTACAAGAGTGGCTAGTATAGCCTTATTTGTTGTGAGAACAAGTAAATCTAGGGATAAAATTTTCGGAGGTGTGCGATATTCCAAGGATTGGAATAGATTCCTCCAGTCGATGGGTTCTTCAGCCTGTAGGCTCCACCTGGGATAACTTCGTGTATGACGAAGGGTCCTTCCCATGGTGGCTCGAGATTGTGTCTCTCCTTCTGCTTGAGCCGCAACACTAAATCTCCTACCGCGAATGCTCTGTGACGTATGCGGCGACTATGATAGTTTCGTAGTGATTGTTGATATACTGCGGATCTTGCGAGCGCTATATCGCGCATCTCATCGAGTGCATCCATATCTTCCGCGAGTGCCCTGTTGGAGGTTTCTTCGCTGTAAGCCACAATTCGTGGGGCGCTGAACCTAACATCCTCGGGAAGGACCGCTTCTGCCCCGTATACCATGAAAAATGGCATGTAGTTTGTGGATCGATTTGGAGTTGTGCGGAGGCTCCATAGTACGGAGGGTAGCTCTTCGGCCCAATGTCCTGCTGCTGGTTGTAGACGATCGAGTAGACGTTTCTTGATGCCAGCTGAAACTAAGCCGTTGGATCTTTCGACTTGTCCGTTCGTTTGCGGGTGGGCAACTGAAGCAAACTTGGAGTTGATGCCCTTTTCCTCGCAGAACTGTTGTGTTTCCTTTGCCATGAAGTTTGTGCCATTGTCTGTAATGATATCGTGTGGTACCCCAAATCTGCATACGATGGAATCGAGGAACTTGACGGCGCATTGGGCGCTAGCCGAAGTTACTGGCATGGCCTCGATCCATTTGGTAAACTTCTTGACTGCGACCAGCAAGTGTGTATATCCACCCGGCGTGGACTTGCGTAGCGGTCCTACCATGTCTAGCCCCCACTGTGCAAAAGGCCAGGCGATGGGTATCATGTGCAATTCCGTAGCAGGTGCATGTGGTCTTGGTGCGAATCGCTGGCAAGCGTTGCATCGTTCGACTAGCTCCTTTGCATCCTTGGCTGCCGTGAGCCAATAGAATCCTGCTCGGAAGGCTTTTCCCATGATTGTTTTCCAACTAGAGTGATGCCCACAGTCTCCTTGGTGGATGTCCTGGAGTAATTCTTTGCCATCTTCTGGTGCGATGCAGCGCTGAAGTATACCCGAGATGCTTTGCTTGTATAATTCTCGGTTGATTACCCGAAAGGATTTACTGCGTCTGATTATCTGTCGAGCCTCGCGAGGATCGGCCGGGAGCTGTCTGGAGGACAGGTAGTCGAGGTATTTCTGCGTCCAGACTGGCTCGACCAGAAAAACCTGTCGTGAAATGTTATGAATAAGCTCGATGATGGCAACTTGCGGGCTGACCTCTGTTTCTGGTGCTGCGGGTGCTCCTGCAGCTTTTTTGACTTTGACTGAGCGCTTGATCATCCGTTCGAAATATATTCCTGGCGGTATGGGTGTGTTTGTGGAACCCATGTTTGCCAGTCTATCTGCTTCTTCGTTGCTGGATCTCGCAATGTGCTTCAGCTCGCATCCTTTGATGCTCCCTTCGAGTAGGTTGTACATGTCGCGATATGCGATCATGTTTTCAGCAATTGCGTCACATTCTTTCATTGTTTGCTGCACGATGAGATTGGAGTCGTCGTATATCATTAATCGGGTAGCTCCAAAGGCAACTGCCATCTTCATCCCGTGCAACAGGGCTTCATATTCTGCGTCGTTGTTCGATGCTGGATCATCGGGTGGAAAGTCCAATCGTAGGACGTATTGCAGCTTGTCTCCCCTAGGCGATATGAGGACGATTCCAGCTCCTGCTCCATCGTTTCTTTTGGACCCGTCAAAGTACATTATCCCGTTGCTCGTGTACTCAGGCGGTCCGGGCGTTTGTAACTCTGTCCACTCGCTTAAGAATTCCACGAGTACCTGGGATTTGACTGCGTTGCGTCCTGCATAAGTGATGTCCCAAGCGCCCAGCTCGATGCTCCATTTGGCTATTCTTCCGGATGCCATAGGGTTGTTCATGATTGTCCCGAGTGACGCATCATTAACCACTGTGATGGCGTGTTCCTGGAAATAGTGCTTGAGCTTTCGGGCTGTAAGAATAACTCCATATGCGAGCTTCTGGTAATGAGGATATCGTTGCTTGCATGGCGAGAGCACTTCACTAATGTAATAGATCGGTCGTTGGACTCCGTATGCTTTGCCCTCCTCAGGTCGTTCGACTATGATTGCTGTGCTGATGACCTGGTTTGTGGCGGCTAGGTATAAGTAGAGTGTCTCCCTTTCTTGCGGTGTTGTAAGGGCGCGCCTGCTTTGCAACGATCGATTCAAGTCTGCGAACGCTTGTTTAGCTTCTGGTATCCACTCGAATTTGTCCGTCGTCTTCAACAGGTTGTAGAAGGGTAGCGCTTGCTCTCCCAATCGGGCGATGAACCTGCTCAGAGCGGCTAGTCGCCCTGCGAGCTGCTGGACTCCGCGTAGATTGGTTGGCTCCTTCATAGTCAAGATTACTTGTATTTTCTCTAGGTTGGCTTCGATGCCTCTGGCGGATACCAGGTACCCGAGAAGTTTTCCTGCTGGGACGCCGAAGACGCATTTCGTCGGGTTGAGCTTGATCTTGTATGCGTTGAGGGCGTCGAATGTTTCTCTAACGTCTTCGAGGAGTGTGTCCTCAACTCGATTCTTGATGACGATGTCGTCAACGTACACTTGTACGTTCTTGCCAATGAGCTTGGCGAGGCATTTTTGCATGCAGCGTTGGTATGTTGCGCCTGCGTTCTTGAGACCGAAGGGCATTGTCGTGTAGCAATATACACCGTGTGGTGTGATGAATGCTGTCTTTTCTTCGTCCTCCCGTTTCATCCGGATTTGATTGTAGCCCGAATAGGCGTCCAGGAAGGAGAGGCGTTGACAGCCTGCCGTAGAGTCCACGATCTGGTCGATTCGCGGGAGGGGGAAGTTATCCTTGGGGCAGTGCTTGTTTAACGACGTGTAGTCAATGCATACCCGAAGGATGTCCGTGTTCTTCTTGGGGACCAGCACTGGGTTTGTTAACCAGGTGGATATCTTGATCTCCCTGATGAAAATTGCTGCTAACAATCTGTTTACTTCTTCTCCAAGCGCTTTCTGCTTGGGTTCTGAAAATCGTCGAGTAGTTTGTTTGATTGGTTTGGCATCTGGAAAGACTTCGAGTGAGTGCTCAGCAAACTCCATGGGTATTCCTGGCATATCTGAAGGCTGCCAGGCGAAAATTTCCAGTACTCACGGAGGAGTTCGACGAGCGCGCTTTCCTATGCTGGCGAGAGGGTGGTTGAGACCATCGCTGTCTTCGCAGAATCTGTCGGGTGTACTTGATGCTTTCGGGTGTCACTGTTGGCGCTGAACTCTAGCTCAGGCGCGTTTTTCTTCGTGAGGGGCATCACGGAGTGATCCGTGGTTTTTGCCAGCTCTTGAAGTTCTTCTTGTATCCCGAAAGATTTTGCGATCTCATTGAATTCAATGTCGCACTTGTTGGATTTCTGAAAGTATCCGTCGATGGTGATCACACCATATTCTCCAGGTAATTTGAGCTTCAGGTATGCGTAGTGTGGTACTGCCATGAATCTGGCGAACGCTGTTCGACCAAGAATGGCGTGGTACTGTGAAGGCCAGTCGACGACTTCGAAGTCGAGGAATTCTCTTCTGTAGTTGCTTTTAGTGCCCAGCACAACTTCTAAGTCGATTGTTCCGAGTGGACGGATTGCCTTTCCCGGAACTATCCCGTGGAAGGATGTTTCTGATTCCGCAAGGCCGTCCAGGTTCCTGTTCATCCACGGAGTGTATCCGTGTAAATAATATTGATGCCACTGCCACCATCCATGAATACGCGGGCCAAGTCGTAGTTGCCAATCTGTGCTTGGATGACGAGGGTGGCGTGTCCTGGTCGATGGAGTCGTGGTGGGTGGTCTTTCATCAAAAATGTGATCGGTTGATCCGCCATCTTCAAGTACTCGGGCTTTGTTGGCGGAGTCTGCATAGCCATGCACAACTGCCTTGTGTTAGTCTTTTGAGCTATGCGGGATGGACATACCTTCTGGATCATCGCGAGTTGCCCTGCTGGATTCGGGTATGCATTGGCCCCGGAGTTTTGTGTAGGTGGTGCTGGCAGTGCAACCAATGCCATGTTTGGATTTGCTGGTGGAGGTAGGGGTTGTGGCGGCTGGAATCCTTGGTGGCCTCCTCCTGGAAGCGGTGGGTAATTTTGAGTGGCTGCGGATCTTTTTCTTGCGAGGGCTTCCGAGATGTCAATAAACTTTCGGCAATCCTTAAGAAGGTGTGTTGCCTTAGTTTTGCCCGTGCGCTTATCTGTAAACAAATGTAGCGAGCAGTATGCGTCGAGGTCTTCCTCGGGAGACTTTTCTTCAGCCTTCGGTCTCCACTCGCGATTCCCACGGCGACCGGAGTCGCGGCTTCGCATGAATTCCTCCGCTACCAGCTCCTCTCGATCCTCGTGATCGTAATATTTCCTCCTTTTCCTTCGGCCATGGCGGTCTTCATCGTGCGCAGGTGATGATGCTCTCTCGTTGCGCACTGCGTCTTCTCCGTTAGCCCACTTTTCGGCTATGATCATTAGCTCTCCAATAGTTTTGGGTGCAGCCCTGCCTAGCTCTTCTCTGAAAACAGTTCTTCGGGCGCCTTTCGCAAAGGCTTCAATCGCCACTTCTTCCGAGATGGTTCCCGCAGTGTTCCTGAGCGCGGTCCACCGCTGGATATATTCGTGGGTAGACTCACCGCTTTTCTGCTTGCATGCTCGCAGTTCTTCGATGGTGGCCGGCCTCTTGTAAGTCGATTGGAAATTTTTGCAAAAGTCGCGGTGCAAGTCATCCCACGATGCGTAACAAGATCTTGGTCTTCTTTCCAGCCAGCTGTGGGCCGCGCCAACGAGATGCAAATTGAGATATTGCATAGCTGTGTTCTTGTTCCCACGTTGGCATTTTACTGCCGTGAGGTAATCGCTTAGCCATTTAGAGGGCTCGAGTGAGCCGTCGTAATTTGTCACTTCCGTGCTGAGCTTGAATCTTCTGGGTAGAGGCTCTTCGCGGATGCTACGGGCAAAGCAGAGCGCACCGCAAGTTTCGTCATCCGAGGAGCTGGACGAAGAGCGCCCGCGATATCGCGAAGCCCTTGCCTTATCTACCTTATTTTGTGCGATGTCAGATCGCGCGTCATGTCCTGGCCGGTCGTGGTCGGCGTCCTTCCTTGGCTCCTTGCTTCTCTTTCGCGAGCGGCTGCTGTGATGTCGCGAGCTTTTGTCTCTCGGACTGCCTTCGCTGCTGCTTCGACTGTCATCACGCGCCAGGCTTCTTTTCCTCGGCCACGACGTGGCGACCTGTCCCTTCTTGGCGAAGAGCTCCTATGTTTGCGGGACGCCTCTTTCTCCTTCTCTTTCTCTTTCTCATGTTCCTTCTCCAGCTGCTCTGCGGCTTTCTTGCGGTCATAGGTGGCGAGCCTTGCGGCTGCCAGTCCTAGTCCCTTGCGCACTTGTTTATACTGCTCCGCCCGAGGGTCACTTTCCGTCGGTTGATTCATCTGCATGTAAGTTGATGCGGCTAGAACCGCGGCAGCGGGAGTTTGCGGGTACACGTTGCCGTCGTCATCGACTCGCATGAGAGAAGGAGTGATCGATCTGCTGGTCCCGGCTAGGGATTCATTGTTCCTGGATGTAGATGCGTGCCCCTTCCTCGTGGGTCGGGTTCCGACCGAGGGTGTTAGGGACAGCCCGGCTCGTCTTTGACTTGACTCATCCACCGCTCTTCTTCGGCGGGCCAGATCTATCCGAGCGTCTTTGATGGTCGTGGCTGCTCTCACTAGGTGATAGTGGTAGGCAACCATGTCTTCGTGTGAAGCTGCGGCTGCGGGTGGCTTGCTCGTTCGCATAGCCTCCTTCGCTCGGTTCCAAGATTCCCTTGAGACACCGATTATGTTGCGCTCTGCCGCACTATGTTCCGTTTCCGGGGTTTGTTCCGATCCTGCCATGCAGACTTGAGCCAGTCGAGGCTCGTGTGTCCTAGGCGTAGATCGAAAGTTCCTTTGAACTCTTGAAGGTTCCTCTGTCGAGAGGGTATGGTAGTCGTTGGCGTTGAAGCGTACGGACTCACCACTTTTCTCCAGATGACGGCGCGAGTCGACGGCTTCGAATTCGGATTTTGATTCTTCCGAGAAGTGGAGGATTCCGTCTCTGTTGGTCACGAACTTTAGGCTCCCGAACGTCAAGGTGACGCTCTTCTCCAGATCCTCGAATACCGGGCGTGATTCCGGCGAGTGAGGTGTGACCATGACAGATCCGATCCGTATAGGATTGTTCGAACCATAGTCGATGGTTTCCAACGGGAGTTGGTTGTCGATGAAGCCGAAGATGCCGGTGATCCAGCGCCCGCCGTTCCCACAGACGGCGCCAATTGTCGAATCTCTGACTCTACAAATCCCTTAGGTGAACCTATCGGGTTTCGACTAGGAGAACTCATGAGCGCTGGTGGAATCGTCGGCTAGACAGGGGGAGAGATTTACCTAGGTTCGGGGCCCTCGTAGAGGTAAAACCCTTACTCCTGCCTCTGTCGATCTGTATTAATGAGTAGATCGGTTACAATGGTGGTTGCTCGAATCGAGAGTATGATCTCGGGTTCGAGGCTTTGGTGTTGCGATGTTGCTTGGTCCTCTTCCGGTGGCTCTCCTGGCCTTATATAGGTGACCAGGTCTCAAACCCTACCCGGAGAGGACTCGAACTCTAACCTTAGGTCGGTTACATATTTCCAAAATTAACCCGCAAGTTTAGTGCGGGTGGGCTTCACGTGGGCCTTCTGGAATATTCCAAGGGCTCCTCTTCTTGGGCCTTAACCTTGGGCCTGAGATGGGGTGTCCTTACCCGCAGGGTCCAAGATCCATGTCTTCGTCACCATGTAAACCCTTGGAACTTCCTTAACAAGTATTGAACCAAGAGAGAATGAACCTTCCAACTCAAATCTTGACCTTATCCTAACCAACTTGGTTCAACCCCTTTGTTATGTTAATTGCTCTGTTTGTTTTCTCTACTTGTGTGTTTGATTGGTAGGATGCCTGTTTATTTTGTTATTGTGTTTTCAATGAATAGATTGTACGGAGAGCAACGATCTTTTGTGAAGAGAGTGTGATATATTCACCAACTTCAACAAGGCAAGTAACACACCATCAACTACGTATTATTTTATTATGCATTACTAGAGTTTTGAGTAGTATGCATGGTAGGAATTTTATCTAAGTATTATGCTATGCTAATATCCCAAGTAATGTGTAGCCATCCTTTTATATCCTGCTAGTATACAAGACACTGAACTTAGTAGAATTGCTATGCTCTTCAAATGTTTTATTTAGATGTTAAGGATAAAACTACTAAGTCTAATGAAACACCTGGGTGGATTTCGGACGTGATTGGTTTATGTTGAGTGTTGTCTCAGGGCCCTTGTCTAAGGGTTATTCCACTTGAGGTTGTCACTTGTGGATGGCCACCCAGGAATAAAGAGATTAATAAGTCCCTCTAAGTTTAGTAGCTTCCCGTGCAACCTTTAGTCATATGGGCTATGTCTTGATCAACTAAGTTGAATGAACTCACCAGTGCTTGACAAGCAGATGTAGGGGGTATAGGTTGGAACGGGTCAAGCCTTACGGTGGTGGAATTTCTTCTGAAAGATCTCGTCTCAAACTTCTCCTTTCCTTAATGCACTCAGGGTTTATAGGATGTTTGCGCTGATTTGAGTCTAAAGGTGAAAGTGCACAAACTCTGCAGAGTCAACAAACTAAGATCTTAGCCATGTCCTCGGGTATGGACGATTTGAGCAGCTGGACAAGGAACGACGAAAGAATCTCATCATGCCAACTTCATAATAAAATTTTGATGGGTGAACATGGGTAGGAGTTTTCCCCGATTTCTATCAGTGGTACTCCTTAGATTTAATACTGGTTCACTGGTTTCTATCAGTGATACCTACTATAGATGAAAATATTTTATGACCAGAGATAGGAGAAAACTAGCTTTATGCAAACTTAGCCAAAACTCCACTCAGCCAAATAAACATGTAGTATTAGTCTTGCCATTTATATCCACCATAGTGTTACTTGCCAATACATTAAATTGTATCGACTCCCTTGTGGATGCATATTCCATCCTGCAGATGATTCTGAAGATGAGTGAGGATTCTGTTTAGGATATCGAGACTATCACCAACATGTTTTGCCTGTGGCACATGAAGACGATGGGCTCAATGTTTTACTATGTTTTCCGCTGTATTTCTTTGTTTTCTTCTAGTCTTCTAAGACTATGCAAGTTGTAATACTATTTTGTAAAGACTGGATCGTGCGATGTAATAGAATTTGATGCATTTGCATGATATTTCATTTTGTATTGTGGTGCTAGCATTTGATCCAGGGACTAGCACAATAACACATGTGTTCTTACATTATTTAAATGCGGGAACTCTACACAACTGGTATAGAAGGTCATCCCTCTTTATCTTTTGTTTACACAATTATGCTTTGACTTATAAATCAGGGGAAAAAAATAGTGAAGATAATTTAATAGTAACCAATTTTGGGGTTGGGCACCCCGCTGCCAGCTCTTCTATCAATTTGGATAAGCGGATGTGCCACTAGTCCAGGTGTGTAAAGTCCAATCAACAAGTGAGATAAAGGTTCTCTATTTACGTCCTCACGAGCTAAAACAGGGGCACAAAACATGAATAATTTTGAAAATTTTAAAGGTAGCACATGCGAAATTTACTTGGAGTAGCAGTTAAATACCACATGTAGGTAGGTATGGAGGACACATTTGGCAAACTTTGGTTTTTGGGAGTTGGATGCACGAGTAGAGCTCATACTCAGTACAGGTGGAGGCCAGCAAAGACTGGGAGCGACAAAGTAAGAGAGCAATAATGCCCATATTTATCATAGTGACAAAAACATTATTAATCAAAGAATAGATGATATTACATGTCAAAAAATTAATGAGCATAGAGGATATAAGTGACTGGTTTGTAGTCATAAACATGGTGTAATCATGTGCCAAGTCAACCAAATAAAGCATTCGAAGGAGAACACCACAAATTTATGCTTCAATGTGATAAAAACAACTCATGATTCTTTCAATGGCACATTAAACACTCTCAGCTATTTGAGACAGGTCATGCTACAATAATAACTACTAAGCATAGAATTAAAATAACATCCAACATGACATGAAAAATTCTATCCAAAGTATATATGGGCTTCTTTTTGAACTGTTATAAGCAGGAAAATTGTACTACTGCTTTCCAATACCAATCATTTTATACTAAACAAAAACTCTCCAAGAGATATAGCAATGAAACAAGAGAATACTAATACTACTCTACTATAACTAAGAACTTCTAATAAGAGATGCATGAAAAACAGGAGTTAAACGGATTTGCCGTAGCTAGAAGAAAAACTAAGAAAACGAGCATGACGAAGAAAACGAGCATTCATATGAAAAAGCGGAGTGTGTCTCTCTCCCACACAAGAATGCTGGATTCCAACTATGTTTATTTAATAAAAAACAAAAGAAAAGAAAACAAAAACAAACATACGCTCCAAGTAAAGTGCATATGATGTGATCGAATAAAAATATAATTTCACTAGAAGTGACCTAATAAATTGCTGATGAAGAAGGTAATGCCTTGGGCATCCCCAAGCTTACACGCTTGATTCTTCTTGGAATTTTCTGGGATGAACCACGGGGGCATCCCCAAGCTTTGGCTTTTTACTCTTCTTGATCACATTATATCACGCTCTTCTCTTGACCCTTGAAAACTTCCTTCACACCAAACTCAAAGTAATTCTAATTAGAGGGTTAGTGCACAATAAAAAACTCACATGTTCTCCTTGGACACACGTATTATTAATAAATTTTAAACAGCTAAAACTACTGATGTTTTGTGGAGCAAAGAAATCCACTCAACATAGTAAAAGAGAGAATGCAAGTAAAAAGGTTGAATTTGTCAAAACCAGAACTGTCTGTAAAGTCGATTTTTTTGTGGCACTTACTTTCCTCAAATCGAAAAATGCAGAACAGGAAGAAGTTTCGGAAATATATGAGGATTAAGAAAAAAAATTCAGGTCATTTTGATCCTTTTGTGATTTTATATGAATTTAACAGCGGACAACAGAAATCTGTTTCCTGCGCAGAAATAAAATCTAACTTCAACTTTCACTAGAAACTTTACTTAGCACAAAAAATGCGAGAAAATAAAGATACAAAGGAAATTCTACAGAAGTAAACAACACCATGACTCAAAGAAAATAGAATAAAACATTGCAAAAATAAAACCATGGGTTATCTCTCAAGAAGTGCTTTTCTTTAACGCCTTTAAGATAGGCCCAGTAATTTGAGAAGATGCTCACATAAGAAATATAAATTAAGAAAAAGAGAGAATCCAGAAGCAAGTATAAAACAAATTTAAGTATAACCCAGTTCCTATGCATAGGAATCTTATAAAGTAATAAATTAAAGAAGCTCAAACTAGAAATGATGGGAAGGTAGAACAAGAGCAGTTTCAAAACTTTCAAGAAAAAGAGAGGTGTTTTAGTAACATGAAAATTCCCAGAACCATATTTTCCTTTCTCATAATAATTTTCAGTAGCATCATGAACAAACTCAACAACATAATTATCACATAAAGTTTGTTTGTGATGGTCTAAAAGCACACAATTCATATCAAGCTAAACAATAGTGGGCTCAAAATTAAAAATAAAGACCTCTTCTTTCTCACTTTTAGCAATACAAAAACAAGATGATTGGTCACTCTTAAAAGGTATGGGACACGTTATAGATATCCTATTTTAAATAGCATAATTTATAACGTCAAATAACATGGTACCATCATCTAGAGCATTATCATATAAATTTTCTAAAGAAACTTCCTCATTATCATGCATATCAACAGTTGGAATAAATATAGGATTATCATAGGATTTATCAAAGTAGCATGGATTATCATGAATAACACTAGCAATATCAGTTTCACAAGTTTAATTCATAGTAGTATCAAGGTCACAAGTATAGCAAGTATCAATTTCATCAAAAGGGGATATTTCAAAAGAATCAATAGGATCATCAGAATTATCAATATAACACTCATCATCCTTTGGTAAGCATGGAGGGCAATCAGATAAGGTATGATTTGAAGAGTTACTCTCATCAGGAGGTAGACATGGGTAGCTACTCCATTCTTCCTCCTCTTGATCATCACTCTGCTCCTCTTTTTTAATCCAATGAGCTTCCAGATTCATTGATTTCTTCTTCCATAAGTTCATGCAAGGCATTAGTATCCTCCTTTGGGGGAGAGCATCTATTAAGATATTTAATTAAGTATCAATTACAATCCTTGTAATTATCAAAGAAATATTCAAGTATAGCATAAATCTCGTATTTATAAGGTGCATCATCAATACTCTCAAGCAAAATAGGCAATTTTGAATGCACCATTCCAAGCAATAAATTCCTCAATTTGTTCCACATCATAAAAGTCATAATTTCCCTTAAAGTAAGAATATATGGTAACATTATCATTATACTCACATTGAAAAGGGAGGTATTTATACCTCCCACAAAAATAAGATCTATCAAAGCAATAAGTAACATTATAAGTAGAGCACAGGTTTCTAGCAATGATATACAATTTGTTAATTTGTTGCCATAGGTGTTTCCCTTTTTGTGAGAAGCGGTGTTACTTATAATATTTTTGTTGTTATTCCATGAACCCACCTTGAAAATAAGATCTAGTTTCAAAGAAATCAACCATTGATAGTAGGCATGGCAAAGCAAGTAACAAGCAAAAAAATAACAAAGTAAAAATAATTGGAGGTGAGAGGATCCCCTTGCAGAAATCCTCTTCCTCCTCGGAAATGACGCCAGATAAAGCTTGATGGTGCAGGAGTGCACTCGTTGGGAAACCCAAGCGGAAGGTATGAAGAGCACAACAACAAGTTTTTCCCTCAGAAAGAAACCAAGGTTGAATCGACCAGTAGGAGAAAGAAATCACTTCTGAAGGTTGAAGACAACTGATGTTGGCAGGGCGCACTACCGGTTCAACATCAACGTGGAATCTACAGAACACAATCAAAGTACTTTGCGCCAACGAAACAGTGAGGTTGTCAATCTCACCGGTTTTGCTAACACAAAGGATTAGATGTATAGTGTGGAAAATAGTACTTGTTTGAAGTAAAGAAAAGAGAACAATGATGGAAGTGAATGAGAGGAAAACAATAATTCCAGTAGAAAAACAATGGTTGTAGTGGTTGTATTATCAATGTAAAGAAATGGACAGGGGTCCACATTTTACTAGTGGTGTCTCTCCAAAACTGATAGATAACATGCTGGGTAAACAAATTACAGCTGGGCAATTGACAAATATAAAGGTTGCATCGTAGTGCAAATGAATGACATGATGATTACTATGTGATTCATGCGGGCATTACAACAAGATTCATAGACCATTATCCAACTGCATCTATGACTAATAATCCACCCTCGGAGCGTAATCCAATCAAACCTCGGGTATTAAGTTGCAAGCAACAGATTATTTCCTTAAGTAAATTGTGTAATGTAAACATCGTAGTTTTCTCCCTAATGGAAACATCGCATCCCCCACCCGTTACGTTTCTCTCACTCGAGCGTGAGTGAAAGGGAGGCATGAACCCAATATCGAGCATAAATACTCCCTATTGGAGTTACAAGCATCAACTTGGCCAGAGAACCTAATAGTAACGAAGAGCATGCAAGATCATAAATAACATAAACATGATATATTGATAATCATTGGACATAGCATTCAATATTCATCGGATCCCAACAAACACAACATGTCGCATTACAATAAGATGATCTTGATCATGTTAGGCAGCTCACAAGATCTAAACATGAGGCATAAAGAGGAGAGAACAACTATAGCATCCCAACTTTTAATAAAGATGGAATAGCTGTGTTATTGTGCTAGTCCATGGATCAATTGCTAGCACCATAGTACAAAATGAAATATCATGCAAATGCATCAATTTCTATTAGATCGCATGATCCAGTCTTTACAAAATAGTATTACAACTTGCATAGTCTTAGAAGACTAGCGAAAAACAAAGAAATACATCGAAAAACAAAGTACAACATTGAGCCAATCTTCTTCATGTGCCACAGGCAAAACATTATGGCGATAGTCTCGAGATTCTAAACGAAATCCTAACTCGTCTTCAGAGATATCTGCAATATGGAATATGCAGCCACAAGGGAGTCAATACAATTTAATGTATTGGCAAGCAACACTATGGTGGATACAAATGGCAAGACTAATACTACATGCTTATTTAGCCGAGTGGAGTTTTGGCTAAGTTTGCATAAAGCCAATTTTCACCTATCACTTTTGTAAAAAAGATTTTCTTTTCAAAAGGGTGGCAACATTGGATTAAGATCCAAGCACCACAATACTGTTCACTTGGTCAAAATTTTACTTATTGAAATTGGTGATGAGATTCTTCCGTCAATCCTTGTCCAGCTGCTCATAGTTGTCCATAACCGTGGACACGGCTAAGATCTTAGTTTGTTGACTCTGTAGAGGTTGTGCACTTTCACCTTCAGACTCAAATCAGCCCAAACATACTATACACCCTGAGTGCATTAAGGAAACGAGAAGATTGAGACGAGATCTTTCAGAAGAAATTCCACAACCGTTTGGCTTACCCGTTCCACCTATAATTATTCTACATCTTCTTGTAAGCCTAGTGAGTTCATTCAACTTAGTTGATCAAGATAGAGCCCATATGACTAAAGGCTGCACAGGAAGCTACTAAAATTATAAGGACATAGTAATCTCTTTGTTCCTGGGTGGCCATCCTCAAGTGACAACCTCAAGTGGAATAACTCTTAGACAAGGGCCCCGAGGCAACACTCAACATAAACCAGTCTTACCACTTCCACCCAGGTGGTTCATTTATTAGCTATACTTAGAATTTTTTTCCTTAACATCTAGTAAAACAATTTGTAACATTGCATAGCATCTACTAAGTTCTAAGGATATAAAAATAACAATGGTAAAAGAGATGGATACACACTACTAGGATAATAGCATAGCATAACATAACTTAGTAAAATTTCCTATCATGCATACTACTCAAAAATCAACTAATGCATATAGAAAATAATGGGTAGTTGATGGTGTGTTACTTTCCTTGTTAAAGTTGGTGAAGAAATAACACTCTTCACAAAAGATCGTTGCTCTCCGTACAATCTATACATTGAAACCACAATAACAAAATAAACAAGCATCCTAGAAAACAAACATACTATTGTAGAAAACATATAGAGCAATTAACATATCAAAAAGGGGTTTTAACCAAGTTGGTTAGTACAAGGTCAAGGTTTGATTTTGAAAAGATTTATTCTCTAATGGTTCAGTACATTCTAAGGAGTTTCCAAGGTTTTACTTGGGATGGACTAGGTTGAGTTTTGTAGAAAACTAAATTTATTTTAACCATACTTGTCGAGGAAGGTCCAAGAGTTCACTAAGTATGTTTAGGTTGCGTTGGTAGTAACCAAACTTTATTGAAAACATATTTATCTAAGAAGTTCCAAGAGTTCACCAAGGTGATCTCGCTATCTCAGCTAGAGTAACACCTAACAATGTGTAACACTTAGTTGTTTTCATCAACACATTTGAGTGATCTAAGTTAGTCCTTGCATTTTGGTCTAGGGTAGGTCTAGGTTCAACTAACTTTATAACAATGGATATAACCAGTTAAAGTCTTGGGATTTTCCATTTGTGTCAATGGTTGGACAAAAACAGTTATTATTCTTCAACATGTGTGGATGGCTCCAAGTCTTCACATGCTTGTTTTCTTGAAGTTCATCTTCATGCTTCTATTGTAGTTTCTTCCTTGTTGTGAAGCTTCTCTTGAACTTGATAAATCTTCATGATCTTCACTTCACTACTTGGTTTAGGTATGGGATGGGCACAAATATCACTAAGTCAATTTGGAAAGAATTAAGAATAAAGATAGAAAGAGAGAGGGAGATGTTTTCTTCTGAATTTCTTCACACTTGTACTTCCTTGAGTTGCTTCAAGTTGTTGTCAAGTCCAATTCCCTTACTTCAAATTCTTCAATGATCTTTTTTGTAGCTCTTCATGTTGCCACCAAGTTGAAAATGAAGTGCCTTCTATGGCTTGAGTCTTGTTTTCCATTTTGTTAACTTGATTGATGGTTGAAGCATGAATAGAGGAATGGAGAAGTAGAAAGAAAACTATGGTACTAGTGTTTGAGGTTCACTACTTGGTCTCTTATATGGTTTACATACTAGGTACTTGGTCTTGGATTAAAAAATGGCCACAACAAACAATTATAGAAAGAATAGAAACAAAATCTAGTGGTTCACTATGATGGATTTTTGGTCAAAACGCATGGTCATGGTCCAAGGGTGTCCAAAATGGTTGGGTAGTTTGTTTCTGGTTCAAGGTTACCAATTGGAACAATTTTGCTTAAGGGAACACATTCTAATTATTTATAGAATTAAATCTATGTAAAAATACTCAAATATACCAATTAATTCTAAATTCAAATTTAACTTGATCAAAAATTATTTTGGGACAGAGGGTATGAAAGTACACATCCTAAGGTTTACAAATATATTTTATTTGCAATTTTTTGGATTTGTAGAATTCGAATTTTGCTAAATTCATCAAACAAGCATATTTAAATTTGAACCAATTTAAGTTTGTCAAATTTGAATTTGAACCGCGCTAAACGAGTCTACAGATCGAGGGGATTTCAAAAAGTCCAAGTTTGCTAAATTTTGAGTTGTGGTTGAAAAGTTATGATGATTTGAAGTTGCAGGACTTTTCTGCAAAACTGTCAATTAAATCCAGCGGGAGAAATATTTAAATTAAAGGCTGGCCACGTGGCTCTTTCTGATTGGTCAAGGGTGCTGACTGTGCGCTAGCGTGGTGTGCTGACTGTGTGATGACATGGATTCGTGAACTGGACCTGGGCCTTCAGATCCAGATCCAACGGTGGCATACCCCTTCGTGGGGGATCTAATCTAGGCTGTTGCTAAGATCTAACGGCAGAGAAAGGTGGAGAGAGCTCACCGGTGATTCTCCGCCTGAGAATGGCGGCGCGGGCGCTCGGGATCTTCACTCCTGCGATGATTCCGTTGTCCTCGGGCTCGGGGAAGACTACGGGGAGACGCTGCGCGACACAGGCAGCTCGTTGGTGACGACAGCGCCCTCTGCTGAGCTCTCCGTGGACGGCGACGAGGAACCGGAGATGGCACAGGCTCCGTCAAGCTTGGGAACAGATGGCGCCGGTGTTCCACTGCGCCAAAAATCGAAATGAGTGTAAGGAAAAGTGCGCACGGGCATGGGGAGAAGAGAGAGGCCGAGGAGGAGCGATGCAGACCTTCTGTGTCGCCGGAAATGAAGAAACACGGTGGCTAGGGTTTCTGTGTCCGGTGAGAAATGGCGGCGGCCTGGAGGCCTAACCCGTGATGGAAAATGAGGGGAAATGGAGAGGGGATAGGGGGCTACTTATAGGCGTGGAGAAGGGAGGAAACCGGGGCCTTAATGACGCGGAGTCGTCGGGTGAAGAATTTGGCCGAAACCAACGTGCTTTCCTAAACAGAGGAAGAAGATGATGACGTCATGGGTGACGTCATCCATTCTTTTATTTTTATTTTTGTTTATTTAATTAAATCATAACTTCTGTTTTAAGTATCCAAATGACATGAAATAAAATTCTAAATTCTTGAAATTTCAAATACTTTCCAACAGTACCATTTTTTAGAACAATATTTTATTATTTAATTTTGGAAATTTGAAGAAATCCCTAATAGTTACTTAATGTGATTTTTAATTTAGAAAATTATAAAATCTAGTTATTGGTCAAATAAAATTTCAGTGACATTCTAAATGTTGAAAACATATTTTTGAAAGTCATTTCATCTTGTTTTCACAATGTATATTTTGAAATATAAGTGATTTATTAATAGCAACTAAATGCCATTTTAAAAATAGAAAACTAATAATTATTAAATTGGTTTAATAAAATTAGAATAAAAACACAGTTCATAAAAAAAAATTCCATGCCCTCTTTTATGTTATTTACAAAGCAATGTATTTTATTTTCACACTTTTATGTTTAAAACTTGGAATAAGAACTAAAAGTTATTATTAAAATATTTTATTCTCTTCAAATATTTTTGAGGCTTAGACCTTTATTAAGGGTTATAAATCTTTGATTTTTGTTGCCATAAAATATTTTCAAAGTAATATTGGAGTTGCAAACATTTTAGGTAAAGAGGTTTTCTAAAAGAAAATATTCCCTTTATATAAAGAAAGTTATTTTTAATAAGGTTTTAGGGTTTAAGGAACAGAGGCATAATTGGATTGGTAAAATTCAATTTCATTGAATTATGCATTATTTCCTTTATTGTTATCGCTTCTCATTAGGTTTTTGGTGACTTGCATAACAAGAAACCAATTTTTTTAATTTTTAGTGATGTTTGGTCTTTCCAAAAATCAGGGATGTTACAACGACCATCTAGATAGTGCTATGGACCCGTAGTCCAAGGCTGAACTACTCACGCATCACTTCTAAGGCAGGCATGGTTATGAAGAGTTCTCCAGTGATGATTCCCTCTCTCGGCATGGTGCGAGGGAGAGCGCAGAACCCCCCCCCCCCGAACTAGGGTTGACAACGGTGGCTACAGAACTTTTGGTGAAAAGAGGCTCGGCTATTTAGGGTTAACCCGTGGAGGAGCTTTAATAGCCTAAAGAGCAACGTCGATGGGTGGCCATGGGCACACAACCTGGTGGCGCGACCAAGGGGGCCATGCTGCCCTATGGTGTGGGGCCCCTGAGGCCCCCCTCCGGGTCTCCTCCAGATTCTGTGAACGTGACAAACTTCTAAGACCCTGGGATTTTGTTTCGTCCAATTCCGAGAATATTTCCAGAACAACTTATTCAAAACCAAAAAACAACATAAAACAGGAACTGGCTCTATGGTATCTTGTCAATAGGTTAGTCCCAGGAAATCCATAAAAATGACATAAAGTGTATAGGAAACATGTAGCATACGGCATGAAAACAACATGGAACATCATAAATTATAGATACGTTTGAGACGTATTGGGGGAGCCTTAAAATAAGTTGTGACAATAGATACTATTTTAAATTGAGTGTTATACTTGTGTTGAAACTGAACCAAGTGTATTTTATTATTTTGCTGCACTAACGTTGCTAATGAAGATTGTGAGAAGTTTTAGGCGGAGGAAGTTTTCAAGTGTAGGGAGAGAAGTATGATGTGATGAGATGAAGGATGGAAAAATCTCATGCTTGGCATTCCCATGTCACTCCAAGACATATCGAAGATGTACAAGTGTAAAATCTTGGGGATGCCCAAGGCATCCACTTCTTCATCAACAAAAATATAAGGTTTCTTTCAAAACCCTATATTTTTTTACTGCTTCACATGATATGTGTTATTCTTGGAGCGTCATTTTATTCTGCTTTCAGTTTTTTTCCTGTATTTTATGGTTGGATCTTAGCTTATTTTAGTTTGGGGAGAGATACACTCCGTTTTCATTTCCTAGAACACTCTAGTTTCCACTATTATTGTTCCGTGAGTGTTAAGTTTTTGCTAGTACTGCGTTTAGCTCTTACTTTTCACTCTAATTTTGTTTAGAGATTGTTGGTTTGCTTCATTTATATATGGTTAGCTCTCTGATCTTTGATGATTATTTTCTTTGAGAGTTGTGTCAAATAAGTTGATTGGTGTTGGAGAAGAGTAAAATATTTCATGTTTATAGTGGTGCAATAGGAAGCTTGTTTTGACTGTGACTTAGACTTTGGCATGTCATGTTAGATGTTATTTTAACTATGTTCTTAGTAGTATATGATGTATCATGAATAGTATCAAATGGCTTTGAGTGCTTAATGTGCCAGTGAAATTAAATCATGTGTTGTTTCCTCATATTGAAGCATGATATTTTGGTATTCTCCTTTGAATGATTTATCTGGATTGACTTGGCGCATGCTCACACCATGTTATGACTATAAACAAAGTAACCTCTAGCCTTGATGATAATTTATTTTTTGACTTGCAATATCACTTCATGCTTTGATTAATAATGTTTTATCGCTATACATGATTATGACCGTTAGTGCTCTCTTAGTTGGCCCCTCCCAGTCTTTCGCTAGCCTTCACCCTGTACTGAGTATGAGCTCTACTCGTGCACCCAACTCCCCAAAACCAAAGTTTTCCAATGTGTTCACCATACCTACCTATATGTTGTATTTCATCGCCACTCCAAGTAAATTTCTCGTATGCTACCTTTAAACCTTCAAAATTGGTGAACCAGTTTTGTGTTCCTGTTTTAGTGCATGAGAAAATATTAAATGCTCTATTATGTTTTCATGTTTGGTGGATTCACACGTGACTAGCATGAATAATGATCTAGTCCTTAATATTGCAAAAGGAGTAGGCATCTGGGTGCCCAACCCAAAGTAAGCTACAACAATAACGTTAAAATCTCCTCACACCATGGACTTGAGAAATCATGAACATAGCTTGTGCAAAGAAAGGAGACAAGGTAATGTTATGATTCTCCTATCGGAGTGATACGTCCATTTTGCATCACTATTTTATATCGTAAGTTTCCGTTATTCATCGATATATTTCATATTATGATGCATTACTTATGTTATTTCGTCTTATTTTGCATGTTTGATAACTATTAAAGAATAATCAGTCGGACCAGAAATCAGCTGTAAAAAGAACCGCCAAGATACCCTATTTCTGAAAACTAGAAGAAGAAGGGGGCATCGGAGGAGTCTTAGAAGACAAGTTGAGGGAGCCAGCCACGAGGGGAGATAGAGGGGGGCTACCAGGGGCCCACACCACCTGGTGGAGCGCCCCCTTGGCCGCGCTGCCACGTGGTGTGGCCACCCTGGCCCACCACTAGCAGCCCCCTCTCGCGTATTTCATCCCCTAGGGACCCTAAGACCCGAGAAATCATCAAGGAAATATTCCGCTGCCTCCTCGGGGAGGAAATAACAGAGAGAAAAGCTCTCTGACAGGGAGAAAAGCTCTTTGACAGGGAGAAATCTATCGGGGAAATTTCTCCCTAGAGAGGGAAAATCATCGCCATTGTCACCGTCATCGCACCGGGCATCATCAAGATCATCATCGTCATCATCCTCACCACCAGCACCATCATCCCCACCATCCACCTCTGTCCCGCTGTAACAATTAGGGTTCTATATTGTTGTTCTCCACTAGATCTCTCTCCTGTTGTGGATTACTTGTTAGTAGTTGATGATTACGAGATTTATTGGTGTTTGCAGTGTATGACCAGATTGTTATTCATCATTATATCACCTCTGATTATGATCCATATGATGTCTTGTGATTAGTTATTTTAGTTCTTAAGGACATGGGAGAAGTCAAGATGTTAGTAGTGGAATTATGTCGAAGTAATATCTAATGGTTTGATATTTAAGCTGTGGTGTTATTGTTCTAGTGGTGTCATGTGAACGTCGACTACATGACACTTCACCTTTGTGGGCCGAGAGGGATGCATAGTGTATTTGGCTACTAATTGTGGGGTTGTCGGAGCAACAAAAACCTAAACCCCCGTTAGGAAACCGATGCACGAGGGAGTGTAGGATCCTAGAGTTTAAGGCCGTGGTTAGATTTATCTTAATTACTTCTTGTAGTTGAGTATGCTTGCAAGTGGTTTAATCACAAGTATGTATTAGTCCTAGTTAGGTGGTGCATTAGCATAGGTTCACCCACACAACACCTATCGAAACAATAAATATTAATCAACTGTATGAAACGAAAGCGCTTGACGAAGTTCCCCTGTGTCCTCGAGAACGTCTGGTCATCATAAGTAAATAAACCGGCTTGTCCTTTTGTCTAAAAAAGGATTGGGATACTCGCTACAATTATTACTATTGTATTTTATCTACTCGCACTTTATTTATCTCCTATATCAAAAACCACCAAAAATCTGTTTGCTAATGTTTACAGTGAATCCTCTATCCAACCTGCTTGTCAACACCTTCTGCCCCTTGTTGGGTTCGACACTCTTATTTATCGAAAGTACTAGGATACACCCCCTATACTTGTGGGTCACTAGGGAGTCACTCTTGAAGCCATTAAACATCAAAAATATGATAATTCATTTGATATCATTCGTTGACATAGATATACACCTCTCAATTTTTTATTTTCAATACCTCTATTTTATTAAATAAAAAGCTATAACACATGAGTAATCCCTGACTCCCTCTATAAAGGGCCTTTCTTTTACTTTTATGCTGAGTCTTTATCTTCTTACTTTATGCACCAGTTAAGTGATCATAGTTGCCATTCTGAGTATAATGTGTATAGTCCCAAAATTAATTATTGATTGATTCATGATTATGGTATCGCTTGATCTCAAATTATTTTTATCTATTCACCATTTAAACTTTGAAGGTCTCCTAGCATTTATGTTTTGCTACCACACGAAGGACAATCTAGATACCACTTTATTATGTTTTTCTTTATGATTGAAACAAACGTATCACTTTGAATGCATTATTATTTACTGTCATTTATTTGTGTTACTTTTCATGTGCAACATAGTTTCTAAGTTTACATTAGTTCAAATAATATTTATCATGCCTTTGTTAAAGTACTTTGATCTCAGCTTACAATGCTTTTACATATCGTTGATCAAGATTTGTGTTGGCTTCATGCCACCTCAAAAATTATTTTATTATCAGTTACCTACTCGAGAATGAGGAGGAGTTAATCTTGGGGATGCTGATATGTTGCAAACGTATCTATAATTTTTGATGCTACATGCTTGTTTTCTACCATTTTTCTTCGTTTTCCGTGTGTTTTCATTGACTAACCTATTAATGAGATGCCCCAGGCCAGTTGTTGTTTTCTGCTATTTTTCTGTTTTAGGAAAGTTCTTAAACAAATATTCTTTTAAAGGGTTGAAAATCCACCGAGATCGTTTTTACCCGGAACAAAGACGGAGTCCAAAGAAGATCCGAAGGGGGTCCAGGGCGCCCCGGGGGGGGGGGGGGTGCCAGGCGCGGTCCCACCCTAGTGAAAGCTCATGTCTCCTCTAAGAGTTTTGGTGGTGATAACAACATGGGTAATGCCACTAACGTTTGATTAAATGTTCATAGGTGGAATTATCCTATTGATCAAAATAGAAGAATCCTCTTTGGAAATGATACTAGCAGAAACAAGGGACGAAAATTTTCGTCATGAGGACGGAATATTCCGGTGGATAAAGTTTGGAATATCCGGGTTGGACCCCGGAAATTTCCGGCCTGATGAAATTTAGCTTCGAAGAATCAACGCGTCAAGGATGCCCGCTCTCTGGAGTGGGGCGTATATTTTGACCGGAAATTTCCATTGAAAATATCCGGCCAATAAACTTCAACGTGAAGACAATGCGCCTCGCTTTCCCGCTCTCTGGATAGGGGCAGAATATTGTGCCGGAAATTTCCGCCCCCCGGACTTTTGGAAATTACCGGCCGGTGTGCCCAGAAATTTCCAACACTTACCCCGGAAATTTCTGGCCCAGGAAGACTTCAACAACCATATTTCGGAGAGGGTTATAAATATTTGTATCCTACCTTGGGACAACTAGCTTGTCCATTCCTCTCTCTCCTCCATAGATTCAAAGCTTTAAATGCCTAGATCGCCCTACTCGAACAACCAAACTTGATACCCTTCAAGGATTTGGTGGAGTAGACCTAGATCTACATATTCACCAAGCCAAAAATAGATTTCCCCCATACTCCCCTTTGGGATCTTGTAGATCTCTTGGTTGCCTTGTCATCCTAGATAAACCCTAGTGCTTAGAGCTTCCACCTTGTTGCAAGAAGCTTCATATCGTTGAGAGCCTCCAACCATCTTGTGGAGTAGCCTCAACCTTGTGTAAAGGTTTGGTCAACACCTTCAAGTCGACCTCATAGTGGAAACAGGAATCTCCCTCACCGGAGAAGCTCAAGGAGAATAAGGTGTGCACAGTCGTGCTATTGGAGTGCCTAGGTGTGTAAGGACCCCAGACCGACAGTCTGAAACCCTCCGTATGCATACATTCACGATCCCAGAAAGATCAGTCGTGAACAACATACAAAGTTGGCACACAGAAATACATCATCCATTACACGAATACATAAAGGTATTACATAAAATATCACATGATCAAGTTTAACGCAACTGCCACATAGGGCAGACAACTTATCAAACACAGCGGAAGACAATTAAAACACAACGTAGTTGAGCCCAAGTCATGCCTTAACCTACAGGCTGCTGACCCGGAGACGATCCTAGTTCGCAAAGCCGTCAACTCCGTACTTATCTTCATAGATCTCCTTCGGAGGCTCCTTCTCAAAGTCTGGCAAGTAGATACCAGGGGCGAAACCATAATGAGTACATTTGAATGTACTCAGCAAGACATCCATCATGTCACTTACCAACATGCAAATATGCTTATATGGTGGAATAGGTAGGCTATAAATAGGGTTCACTATCAATAGTGTTCATATATGATGACACCACAGTTGCAGTCAAGTTTATCTGTATCTTTGTTGAAGAAGATACTTCAGAAGAAAAATAATATAGTTTTATTTCTCTTGTAGATATCACATGTACAAGAGGTTTTGTAAAACTTTGTTAAAGAATATTTTCTCTTTGCAAAACTTCTTGGAATCAGTTTCCAGAATTCTTGCTTAGAGTAGAAAAGTTTTTCTTTGCAAAACATTTTGTTTTGTATAAAGACATCTGGCTTTTCATCATCGACGATACCTCCATGGTATACGTTTGCATTCCTTTCCGAACTTCACAAGTTCAACACTTCCCTTCAAAATTCCTTTTCAAAAACTTCCTCTTTTGAAAACATTGACACAATGCTAGCTACATGGCCATTCAACTGTCCATATCCGAGGACGCGGCTTCTTCGAAAAAGTTATACTCTGCAGAGGTGTACACATCCACCAGATCCAGTACACCTCCCGTGAAACAACCACGGACTGTAACAACAGTATGTAAACATCAGGTATCTGATCATAACCATCCACTATGTTCAAGCTAGTATATGCCTATCTCTCAGTTGAGTTTTACCACATCCCCGGCACCGAGCTAATCCCCGCCAAGCCAGGATGCCTCAACTGATGCGACCGGAGGGAAAATTAATCCCACACTTTATATGTCTCCACTGACGACATTCGGTTCGAGGGTACGACGCCCCTTATAGCAAGTGAGATAGCACACACTAATAAGAACAAATTTCAAGTTAAGCCCTATGCCCATGTTGGGGTAGGGTGGCAGTACGGTAAAGGTTGTCCGGCGAAGACTAGGTTATGTGTCATTTTTGAAAACACCACTTTCTCAAAAATGACCACTTCCACATTCCTCCGGAGAACAAGGATCCGCCTTTTCTCCGGGTTTTTCCGTAAAGCCTTTGTTTTGTAGAATCATAATTTTAGGGTGTCCACTTAGGGACTAGTAGATTTGATGGTAATAAATACCATATGGTGGCTTATGGGCTTGGTATTACCAAGTTTAACTACTGGCATGATAGTAACCTATATAATAGTATAGTAGTAATTTCCACCTCAAAAATAGTTTTGATAATCAAGTTTTTGGTAAAACTTTAGAGGTAAAGCATGCATGATAGATAATGATAAGTATTGTATCAGCAAGCATCAGGATGGCTTGCCTGGTATCTCCTTGTGTCCCTGGTTTTGGAGTGACTGGAACTTGAAACAGATCTTCACGACACTTCCTTCCTCTTCGTTTTCTAACGTCGTAAAAGGAATAAAGGACACACATTCAGAACCAATCAAGGCAAGCAACCATACATAACAATACATACAGCAAGGAAATCTAATAATAACAAAATCACTCAATTATTAATTGAGGCAAACAATCAAACAATCCTACTTGGCAGAAATGCCATTTAATAAGACAACTTAAGGTTGGAGGAACATATCTCACAACCTTAATATCATGGATTCAGTGGGTGTGCCACTCTCATACCAAGATATTAATAAACCCAAAATACACCTAGTTTCACAAGGGTGATACTACTAAAAGTATATAAAACATGCACAACAATAATCATGGCAATGGGTCTATCAACCACACCACAAAAATAACAAGGTAGCTAATCTGCTAAGCCTAAATTCACATCAAGAATAACTAAGACACATGATTTGCAAAAGTTACTTTTACAATTCAGTGAGCCTACACAAGGGTAACAAGTTAATAGACTCATCACAAAACACCCAATTCTCATAGTGAGAACAATAGAAACAATGTCTAAAAAGGAGGAATCCTATAGACATGCTTCTACTAGGTTTTTGCTATGCAAGCATGCATAACATGTAAAGTACTAAAATGCAAACAAGGAACCATGTTATCATAATGGTAAATGAAAACATGTCCCCATGCAAGGATACACAAATATCTACCAAACACAAGTTGGCAGGAAAAATAATTCAATACAAAAATGCTAGGGAAACTAGTACTAATCAAACATGAAGAATCAATGAATGTATTTCAATCAAGTAATTGAAATACAACCAGAGGGTACATGTCATAAAAACAGGAGTGAAAAACATCTATACTTGCTATAACAAAAATATCCCATTTGATAAGACAAGGTATCAATTTGCAGGGCAACTCCTACATACTAGTGGTAATAAAAAGGGCATTACTTAGAGGAATCAATCAACACTCCAAAGATGTATTTTTCCTAGCAAGACACACATGATTACAACCACTTAAAAACAGAAGTATACACATTTTCATTTAGTACTAAAATTCCCAAAGCAAAAATACTAGGCACTCATTAGTTAGAGGACTATATAAAAGAAATACATCTAGTGTGGGGGAAATAATGTTTCCACCAAAAATGCAATGAAACCAGTGGGTGTTCCACTAGCATAACAAAGCATTAAGAGGTCACAATGCCTCTGGTCCACTTGCTAAAAATTAACAAAAGACTAAACTAGCATCTAGTGCATTAACAAAACTAGCAGGAAATAATAGGATGCAAAAGTAAGCAAGGTAATGCTACTCATGCTATTGTTTTTCACACAAGTGAAAACTCTAGGGTTCAAGTACTCATAAGAACAACATCAAAATGCTACTGTTCCTATGAATACCACACAAAAATAAGTGGCTACACAACCACAAAAGATTATGTCAAAAATTCCACACATGAGGGAATTTTTCCATAACATTCTCATAGTTATGACCAAGCTACTCATGCTTTTCTACCAAATCAAATGCAAGATAGAAGAGGTGATACTAACAAAATATAATTACCAACATGGTACTGAATCTAATATCTCAACACAACAATTCAATCACTTGCACACAAATTAATCATTCAAAAATTATATGCAAGTAATAAACTAGAGATAAATCCTATGCTATTAACAAAAATCCTATTTCTTCTCAACTCAAGTCCACACAATCTAACATGTTAAAATAGCTAAGTAACACTTAGAAAACAAGTTCACACAACTTTTACATGCTAGAAAACAATATGGCAACACAAAAATATATTCACACAATTTAATTACTTAAAATGCCAAAATGGCAGAAACAGGTGAAACAAAGATCTGTCCACCAAATTTTCTAGGATGATCTAAAAATTAAACCCTTCTAGGTTTGGATAGACCTAAACATATACAAGACCATCCAATTGAGTTTGCATCAAAATGCATTTTTAATTATTTTATAAAAATCACCAAAGTGCTCTCTGGTGTTTTACCAAATTGCATGCCATTTCAAAAATACAATGAATTTGGAAGAAAGGTTAATTTCTCCAGTTAGGTAATTTCAAGGGCTTTCGAATGAAATTGGCCTCACTTCATTCTGAGTTGTGAAATTAAAATGGTGCTCATTTTGGTGTTTCTGGTACCTGTTGCCAAATCATTTTTCATTTCAAAAATATCCATCCAACTGTAGATCTACAAGTTGGAGGTGGTTTAGATTTTGTTGCTTTACATCTGTGAATTTTGGTTTGGTCAAACTCATCTTCTAGTTAGCATTTTAGAGCCAAAAGCAAACATGTATCATTCTGTGAAAAAGAAATTGGAAAAAAACTTCACACGGGCCAGATCTGCTACTGGGCCGGCCTGAACAAATCCTACCGCGGGTAGATCTAGCTAGTGCCACTGACCAGCAGGCCAGGTGACACGGTGGCTGCCACGCGGGCCAGCGCGAGGGCCACCAGCAGGTTTGACCTCTCCGCGCGGGGTCAAGGCGCGGCGTCAGCACGACGTCACGCGCGCGTCACCCGCCGGCGGGACTGCTCCGGCGAGCACGAATCTCGCGCTTCCGGCCACTGTTTGGCAAAATAAACGCATCTACGCGATGCTATCGTTGCGGGGAACCACACGGGGGCAGTTTTGTTTCCTAGGAACCATCTAGGGGCGGCAGCGACGGCGGCGCGCGTCGGCCGGAGCTCTAGTACGGCGCGACGACGTATCCGTGGTCGACGGAGAGGGGGAAAAGTATGGGGAGACGCTCCTGCTCACCGTGAACTCAATGGAATGCTCGGTGACGGAGGAAGAAGCTCGAGGCAACGGCGATTCGTCGCCGGAGCTCATCGGGGTCGGAGAAGGGAATGGGATGGCGCGGCTACCACACGTCGTTACGGCTCGATTCCTTCTGCCTGGAGGACTACCACGACGAGGCGGAGCTGATGGACACAACGGCTGCCGTCGGTGAGCTCCCATTCGGCCCAATCGACGACGAGCCCAAGCTAGGGTTTCGGTTTGGAGTTTTTGAGCAGAGAGAGAGATGTAGCTCGAGGGGGGAGAGAGAGGGGGCAGGTAGAGACCACAGAGGTGCACATGGGGGTTTTAACCATCTAGCAAGACTTCCACTCTAAGGCAATGGAGCATGGGCTTCCATGCCTCAACTTGCAGCTACAGGAAGAAGAAGAAGAAGAGGTGACTCAACTCACATTTTGGTCCCTGCCAATTTTACAAGTAGGTCCTTTTCTCTCTGAAAATGGTTGTTTTCACAAGGAGAACAAAGTCTAAAATTGAAACCCTTTTGCCCAAAATTCTTATTAGTTAAGATACACAACATATGTGAAAATTGGCTCAATTGCAGAAACTTGATAATTCAAAGTTGTTCAAATATGAATTCTTACATAAATGGACATTGAATTTATTAACCTACTTAGGAGCTTCCAAAAATGATAATTTTTGGCACACATTCCTTATTTGATGTGTTACTTATGTGGTAGAAAATTAAAGTCATTTTGAGTTAATTCATAGAACAAACTTGTTCAAATTTCAAAAAGGTGCTGTCAAGAAAACAGGGTTTTTTGGAAACTTAAATTATTCAAAAACTTGTGCCCTTTTGGTTTTCATCCTTATTTATGATATAGAGCATGTGGTATTTATCTCATGGCATTTGGAAAAAGTTTGTAGAACAAACTTGTTCAAAATCCCAATTGTTGCTGTGGAGAAAAACCATGTTTTCAGGACTTTAATGGATTCAATTTTTGGTCTCCTCTTGTGTGTGTTCCTTATTTGATATAAGGAAGCAATGGTATGAATTTCAAATCATTTTAAGAAAGTTTCCAATAGTAACTTGTTTTAGTTTTCTGTTTCTGGAAATATTGGAATTTCTATTTAATAAGGCACTTGGCTTTTCTTTAACAATGCTTTGCCAAAATATTTATGTGACTAGAGATAGCAAGTAAATGCTCTCCAATACCTTTTTTTAATCTTGCAAGGTTGGAAAAACATTTGATAATATTTTGGTGAAGCATTTAAGAATGCCTCTTTTTCTCATAATCTTTTATGGAAATTTTATTAAGTGTTTCCTCTTTCTTAATTTGGGACTTGGAATTATATTCAACAAGTATGGGATTCATAAGATGTTTTTGGAAAACCCTTTGATCAATATTTACTTTAGAAAATATTGTCAAGGTCATTGGAACAATATGTTGAATATTTTTAGTTTACTGCTTTGCTATCTTTTTAAGTTTGCAAGTTTATAAATAGTTTGTTTAGTTGCACTTAAACAAACACAATCAAAGTTTAATAGTCAAGCAATTAACAAAACAACTGTGTTTTTATAAATAGTTTGTTTAGTTGCACTTAAACAAACACAATCAAAGTTTAATAGTCAAGCAATTAACAAAACAACTGTGTTAACACGTATTCCAAAATTGGGATGTGACAAGGTGGCTCCACACCTCTCCAACGTAGACGTACTTCCATTTGGAAGGAACTACGGGAAACATATCCTTGTCACCTTGTTTACACTTGTAGTTATCTTGTTCTTTACATATTTCTTCCGTTACATACCTTGTTTCCTATCACATAGGTTGTTGCACCTAGTTGCCCATCTTGATAACCTTGTCTTCTACTTGCTTAGCCCAATTAAAAAGGAAAAATATTAAAAATTGTAGGTCCCATATTCACCCCCCTCTAGTGGACCATATTGTACTTTCAATTGGTATCAGAGCCTCGGCTCTTTTATCGGGCTTAACCTCCTAAGAGTATCATGGCCAATGGAGATGACCCTAAGTCTTATAAGGAGGAGATCTTCAAAATGGCTGCACTATAGCTAACCTACATATGATGGTTGGAACCATCCAAACCCAATTGACTAAGGTTACATCTAGTGTTGGTTCGGAGGTCTCAAGCATTAGGAAGATGTTGGAGGCCATAATGGGTAAGCCTAAGGGACCCGAGGAACCTCCCCATGTTTCTGATGCGGAAAGTTTGGATGATGATTCTATTCCGGGCACGGCCGAAGCGGAAGCAAATATTGCCCAAGCCAAGGCGAAAGCCACACAAAAGGCTAAGGTAGGGGATAATTTCGGAGGCTCCAAGTATCAATTGGCTAATGTTTGGGGAGTAACTCACAAGTTCCACCACCTTCCTGTTATCAATCTATCCATCCCATTGTCCAAATGCCACACATTCTAAATGTTGGACTTCCTCCCATGCTTAACACTAATGAATTTTCCTCTTGGAAGTTTGAAATGGAGTCTCACATTTCCGGTTCATGCACCGCCTTATGGATAAGTGTGGTTCATGGATTTCATCCCCACAATGCAAGCAATTTTACTCCAAGGGAGGATGTTGAATCTCAACTTAACAAAACCGCTATCAACATCATTAAAAAGGCTCTCCCACGGGAACACCTCACTCACATTCGAGGATGTAAGACCGCCAAGGAGGCTTGGGATAATCTCAACACTTTATTTCAAGGGAATGAGAGCATCCAATCCTCCAAGTATGATGTTGCTCTCGACAAAGCCGAAAACTTTGTTATGCAAGAAGATGAGACCCGGAAGAGCTTTATAGAAGAAACGCCACCCTTGCAAATCAATTGAGGGGTTTCGGAAAAGAGGAGATCACCTATGAGTGGATCAAGAGGAAGTTTGTTAAGGTCATCGCTCCTTTAGAAAAGAACCTCGCCACGAGCATTCCTACGAGGGCGGACTACACTTCTATCAACTCCATTGGTGTACTTAGTGAATTCATTGCAATTTCACTATCTCACAAGAGTGTCGATGATGCCCTTGCTCGCTCAAGAGGTTTAGGAAAGAATCCCAATCTTGCCTTGAAATCAAAAGAGATTGATCGAGTAGAAGTTGAAGAGTATGATGATGAGGAGGAGGACTATGAGGACACATACAAGGGTGCTCACAAGTGCATTGATCTTGCTATTGCATGGATCTTGGAAGATATGGGAAGCTCATAAGGTCGGTGCTCCAAGACCCCCAAGAAACAAGAACTATAAGAAGAAGGGGGAGCGGCCAAGTACATGCTAAAGTTGTGGAAGTGCAAATAACTTTGTCAAGGAGTGTCTTTTTGAGCCAAGAGAGGAAAATGAAGGCAAGCTTGTTTGCAAAGATAAGACCAAGGGTCCACAAAACAAGAACTATGCTAGAAGAGTCCCAAGAGCTCTATATGTTTAAGAAGGGGAGGTGTTGGAAACTTACATCTCCAGAGATGAAGGAGAAGATGAAGTGGTAGGTGTGGCTCGTGTTGCCATAGATACATCTTCCTATTCATCGGTCTCTCTATTTGAATCCCCCAATGAGAAAGCACCTATTCGACCTACATGTATCATGGAAAAAGCCACTTCGATAATCTCTTCCAAATCCAAAACGATTTTCACTAATCCTCCTTCAGTATTGGATTGTGTTGAGAACAATTGTGAGGAAGATGATGAAGCAAAATAGTTAGGTTCTTGGTTGGCTAGCCTTAAAGGTGAAACCAAATAAAAAGTGAATGACCTTTTAAGGCAACTTGATGATGCTAACTCTCTTGTAGATGAAAAGGAACAAATCATCATGACCTTGAAAAGCTATGGAGGCCACTCTAGCAATGACAACGAGCTTGATAAGGCTCTTGAAAATGAGCACTCCATTAGAGCTTCTCTTGAGGAGAAACTATCTAGTTTTGAAGATACTTACGCTATGAGTGTTTCCAAGCTTAGGAAGGATAATGAACTATCTCCTGCTTTAGCTAAAACCCGTGAAAATGAAAAGGTTGATCTAGGGATTGCTCATGATGTAGTTATTGATCGTTATGAAAAAATAGAAAATGAGCTCATATCTCTTAAGGAAATTCATGAAAAATTAACCAAGTCTCATGATAAACTCCTAGCTCAACAATCTACTAAGAAAGTTATGTATTCCTCATCTACTAACATTGTTGCCTCTCCTAGAAATTATTGTGTTACAACTAACCTCGTAGGAGGTGAGAAAACTCTCAATGAGGTGATAAACTCTCAAAGAGTCAAGAATGGAAAGGAGGGACTTGGCTATGTTGCTAAGTCGAAAAAGAAGAACAACAAAAAGAAGAAAGTCACTTATCCTTCACAAAATATTACCTTTGTGAGAGAAAGAGAGGTGATCAAAGAGAAGGATACCAAAACTATTGTGGGTGGTGAGACCTCTAGGGGGAGCGCCACTCAGAATGACTTTGCCGAGAAATATAACCCCTCTTAGGTTCTCATGATATCTAGAGATGGTCATGTTTATGATAAATATGTTGGTACTTCTTATGGTGATGATTATCATTGGAATATTTGGGTTCCTAAGACCCTTGTTGCTAATAAAAGAGGACCCATTCAAAGATGGGTACCTAAATCAAGAAATTGATCTCTTGTAGGGAAGTGCTTCCAGGTCGGGCAAATGGACGGTGGATAGTGGTGCATCCCAACATATAATCGGAAGCAAAGACGCAATGAGTGATATTACTCCTCCTTCACCATATTTCAATTGCGTCACTATTGGTGATAAATCTGAGCTAAAGTTATTGGGACGCTGCAAGGTGGCTATCTCAAATGATTTATCAATTGAGAATGTCCTACTCGTCGAGTCCCTTGGCTATAATCTTATGTCGGTCTTTCAACTTGCTAATTGTGGCTTTACCTCTTTCTTTAATAAGGAGAATGTGATTGTCACTTGGGAAACGCCTATTAAAGTAGCTTTTGTTGGTCATGTCGAGAACGACATGCATGTAGTGGACTTGTCTAAAGGATACACGTGTGTTGCGACATGCCTAATTGATAAAGTTGATGTGGGTTGGCTTTGGCATCACCGGTTAGCCCACACCAATATGAGGACGTTGCATGACCTTCAAAGTGGCAATCATATTCTAGGTCTACCGAATGCAATGTTTGCCAAAGATCGTGTGTGTAGCTCTTGCGTGCTTGGAAAGCAACATGGAGAACCCCATCCTAGCAAGACCACCATCACCACTTCAAGAATTATTGAGATCATTCATTTGGATCTATTTGGTCCACTATCTTATGATAGTCTTGGAGGAAAGAAGTATTTCTTGGTGATAGTGGATGATTACTCAAGATATTGTTGGGTGTATTTCTTCAAGAGGAAGAGTGAGACTCAAAAGAGAGTCATCGAGTTTATCACTTTGGTTGAGCACCAACATAACAAAGCATCATGGCTATCCGGAGTGATAATGGCTCAGAGTTGAAGAACTACACCGTGGAGGGATTTATTAGTGACGAGGGGATTGGTCATCAATATTCCTCTCCTTATACCCCTCAACAAAATGGTGTAGCAGAAAGGAAGAACCAGACAATAATGGAGGCGGCAAGGATGATGATTGCGGAGTTCTCTTCTCCTTATAATTTTTGGGCCAAAGCCGTCTCCACCGCTTGTCATGCTAGCAATCGGTTGTACCTCTGCAAGAACTTGAACAAGACTCCCTATGATATTCTCACAGCCAAGAAGCTAGATTTATCTTACTTCAAGGTCGTTGATTGTAAATTCTTCATTCACAAGAAAGGTAAAAACTTGTCAAAATTCGAGAGAAAATATTATGAGGGTATCTTTGTTGGATATGCCACAAATGATCACTCCTATAGAGTCTACAACAAGTCCACCAGACAAGTTGAAGAAGCTATTGAAGTGGTGTTTGATGAGGATAATGGCTCCCAAGGGGGCCGCATAGATCATGGTGTTGTAGGAGATGAAATTCCTCCCATCGTCATAAGAAGAATGGGGATTGGTGAAATAATCCCCATTGAGGGTTACCAGATGATGGAGGGAGAAGGACTATGCTCTACTCAAGTGGAGCCATCGACTGCACCCATTGATACACAAGATATCCAAGATGATGCACCAAGCCCTTAAGCTAATGAACAAGGCCAAGCTAAGGAACAAGGCCAAGATCAAGATCCTCCCATTGTTGGGAGAGCTCAACCAAGTGGTGATCCTTCACCCATTGATGATCAAGGCCAAGATCAAGATGGAAATGACTCCGATGAAGATGGTGATGCTCAGGCTATACCCAAGGATAATTTGGAGGAGATGCTAGCTCGTAGAGCAAAGAGAATTCTAGAAAGTCTTGAGCGTGCGGGTCATACAGAGTACATGATTCTTGGGAAAGTGATGACCCAAAAGTATGGGGGTGTATCATAGTACTTTCGATAAATAAGAGTGTCGAACCCAACAAGGAGCAAAAGGTGTTGACAAGCAGGTTGGATAGAGGATTCACTTTAAACACTAGCAAACGGGTTTTGGAGGTTTTTTATATAGCAGATAAATAAAGTGTGAGTAAACAAAGTACAATAAATAATATTGCAGCGAGTGGCCCAATCCTTTTGAGAGCAAAGGACAAGCCAGTTGTATTAATTATGACTACCAAACGTTCTCGAGGACACATGGGAATTTCGTCAAGTGTTTTCGCTTCATTACGGTTGATTAATATCCATTGGTTCGTGAAGTGTTGTGTGGGTGAACCTATGCTAATGCACTTCCCAACTAAGACTAATACATACTTGTGATTATACCTCTCGTAAGCATCCGCAAATACAATAAAGTAATTAAGATAAATCTAACCATAGCCTTAAAACTCTGGGATTCTACGCTACCTCGTGCATTGGTTTCCTAACGGGGGTTTAGGTTTCTGTCACGCTGACAACCCCACAATTAGTAGACAAATACACAATGCATCCTCCTAGGCTCATAAAGGTGAAATATTATGTAGTCGACGTTCACATGACACCACTAGAAGAATAGCACCACAACTTAAATACCGAACCACGAGATATTACTTCAACATAACTTCACTACTAACATCATGACTTCTCCCATGTCCTCAAGAACTAAACGAACTACTCATAAGGCATCATATGGAATAAGAGGTGATATAACGGATAATAACAATCTGGTCATAAAGTGCTAACACCGATAAATCTCACAAGCATCAACTACTAACAAGTAATCCACACCGGGAGAGAGCTCTAATGTAAAACAACGATAAATGCCCCTAATTGTTACAGTGGGATGATGGTGGATGATGAGGGTGATGGTGCTGGTGGTGATGATGATGAAGATGCCGATCTTGATGATGTCTGGAGCAATGACGGTGACGATGGCGATGATTTCCCCTCTCCGGAGAGGAATTTCCCCGGCAGATTTCTCCCTGCTGTAGAACTTTTCTCTCTCTGTTGTTTTCCGCCCCGAGATGGCGGCAGAATAATTCTTCGATGATAGTCTAGGGCCTAGGGTTCCTTGGGGGTCAAGTACGCGAAAGAGGTCGACTAGAGGTGGGCCAGGGTGGCCACACCACCTGGGGGCGCGGCCAGGGGGCGCCACCTAGTGGTGTGGGCCCCTGGTGGCCTCCTCCGGATCTCCTCATGGCTGGCTCCCTCATCTGGACTTCTAAGATATCTCCGATGTCCCCCCTCTTCTTCCGATCTTCTGAAATAGGGTATCTCGACGGTGCTTTTTTCCATCAGATTTCTGGTTCCGGTGTTTATTCTCCAAAAACTATGAAACATGCAAAATAAGATAAAATAACATAAGTGATGCATCATAACATGAAATATATCGATGAATAACGGAAAATAACAATATAAAAGAGTGATGAAAAATGGACGTATCAACTCCCCCAAGCTTATACCTCGCTTGTCCCCAAGCGAAACTGATACTCAGTAAACATGACCACAGGTTTATGGAGTGAGGCGTCGATAAATAAAATACGGACAAGAGGCATCACATCTAACAAAGAACAAATTATTGTAGACAGCAACTTCCTCTCATATAATCAAACTTGAAACAAGCAGAGGGACAATAAAGGTGCAAAAAGTAAATCAAATTTGGTAAAGGCAAACTTCATTCTTGTTCAGAGAACAATTAACAGTGTACTTATCTTTCGATTAGAGTCTTTATACTAGAGCTTATATTGCAGAGTTTATCATGCTCAATTATAACAGTCTCTTTGCAGACATTGGTAACTTTCAAAGTGGTATTCAGACAGATAAAAGTATTTGTAGAAACAAGGAAGAATAAAGAACATGATGGAGTAAATCAACATATAGCTAGATGAATCAGAACAACTCAAATGCTTGCTTAAGACAGAAAGAAGTAGGCTTACAGACTCAACATAAATGTAAAAGAGAGGCCCTTCGCAGAGGGAAGCATGGATCACTCATGTGCTAGAGCTTTTATTTTGTAAAACAGAGGTTTAAAATGGTTGACTCTCCTCCCACCCTTTCTTACACAAATCATGGCTAACCGAATCCTCGGGTGCCTACCAACAATCACAAACAATGGAGGAGTGTCTAAATTTTGAGAGGTGTATGTTTATGTCAACGAATGGCAAACAGAAAATACAGTACGTCACAAGCCAACTAGACTTCACAAGAGTGGCTCCCTTCTAACTGGTATAGAAGATCATCCCTCTTTCTCTTTTGTTTACACAATTATGCTTTGACTGATAAATCAGGGGCAAAAATAGTGAAAAGAATTTGTATTATTATTTGGGGCTGGGAACCCCGCTGTCAGCTCTTCTAGCATTTGGATAAGCGGATGAAGCCACTAGTCCAGGGTGTGAAATACAATCAACAAGTGAGATAAAGATTTTCTATTTGCGTCCTCATGAGCTAAAACAGGAGCACAAAACATGTGTAATTTTGAAGGTTTAAAGGTAGCACACAAGAAATTTACTTGGAGTGGCGGTGAAATACCACATATAGGTAGGTATGGTGGACACAAATGGCAAGGTTTTGGGGCTCAAGGTTTGGATGCACGAGAAGCATTCCCTCTCAGTACAGGTTTCTGGCTACCAAGGTTGGGTAGCAAGCATAAGAATCGAAGCAAAACAAACAAAAACATATATGATAAAGCCAATCATGCAATCTTCCTTGAAGGTGCAAACAAAATTGTTTGAGAATACTAAGATTATGAGCTAACAAGAAAGAAAGATCATGGAATAATATATCTACATGCAACTCCCTCTTTTCTACTTAAGTCTCAACGTATTGTTGCTACTGACCAATGCTAAGTTTGCCAAAACCAACTAGATTGTCTTGAAGCTCCAAAATTGATACCAATACTAATAAGAAGATCAATCATATATCAAAAATTGCAAACTAAAATAAAGTAGAACAAGTAGATGATGAAACTTCTCATTAATATTTCTTACGGCAACTCAAACCAAGGGATACAACAATAACCAACTAGAGAGTGACACTTCCATACTGCAAACCATCCTATATGATATCTTCTCTACTCATGATATGATTCTACTAAAAGGTAAAATGGGTTAAAGATAAAGGTGTGATACCGCCACACTCTCCCAAGCTTGGAACAAGCCAAGGGGATGCCAATACCAATGACGAATCAATTCTTCGGTGGTGGTGGTGAATCCTTCTCGATAAGCTTATCAATTGATTTCTTTAGATCTTCAATTGCGAACATAAACATACGCATCATCTCCGTATTGTGATCAATAAGGTTTGCATGCTTGTCAGACGGTGAATTCCAGCCATCAAGATTCCCCCCCGACACCTCCTTAGGTTGAGAGCTTTCTCTATCTGCACGGTTAGAACGATCCATATCCCAGCAAGAAGCCAAATCTGCCTGGGTACCCTCCTAGATTGATACTCATGAATTAAAGTACATAAATGTTTCTTTATACTTGAAAGTGGTGTCCTTGAAGCTAAGCAGTGACGTGGGGCCTTCCCTCTAGAGAGTAATTTTCCTACAAAAAATTTGAGACGATATCGATACAATATTACTTTCTCACCAACATGAAACTCTCTTTTAAGGATTCTTTTATCATGCCATTGTTTAACTTTCTCTTTAAAGAGCTTGGAATTTTCATAAGATTCACATCTACATTCATCTAAATGATTCAAATCAAGCATTCTTTTCTTACCAACAAGTTTAAAATCTTTATTTAATTCTTTCACCGCCCAATAAGCTTTGTGTTCTAATTCTAAAGGAAAGTGACAAGCTTTTACATAAACCATTTTATAGGGAGACATACCCATAGGAGTTTTATAAGCAGTTCTATAAGCCCGTAAAGCATCATTCAACTTATCAGACCACTTCTTCCTAGATTTATTAATAGTCTTTTGCAAGATAAATTTGATTTCTCTATTTGATAATTCTACTTGCCCACTAGTTTGAGGATGATAAGCTGAGGCAATTCTATGATTAACATCATAATTTAACAAGGGTTTTTCTAAAACCACCATGAATAAAATGAGAACCTCCATCAGTCATAAGATATCTAGGCACACCAAACCTAGGAAAAAATAACATCTTTAAGCATTTTCAAAGAGGTCTCGCCATCAACACTTTTAGTAGGTATAGCTTCTACCCACTTAGTAACATAATCAACAGCAACAAGAATGTGAGTATAACCATTCGAAGGAAGAAAAGGACCCATAAAGTCAAATCACCAACAATCAAAAGGTTTAGTAACAAGATAAGAACTCATAGGCATTTCATTATGTCTAGAAATATTTCCTACTCTTTGACATTCATCACAAGATAAATATTTCCTACTCTTTGACATTCATTATGTTATTGACAATAAGCTCTCAGTTCGGGAAGTAGTTACTACAGAGAATCGGTCCCAGCTGTTTGAACTCCCTCTTTCTAATCTAGCTTATCAAGAATTCCAGAGATGGGAGGTTGCTTTGCAACAGGTTCAGCTCGACCAGTCAATGGATGATCAATGGAATACTATTTGGAAAGGGGGTTTATACTCCTCTCATCGTTTCTATCACTACTGTTTTCGGGATCAGAAAGCTCCAAAAATATATACCTGGATATGGAGGAGCAAGGTACTTCTTCGAATCAAAGTCTTTGCTTGGCTTTTGGTAAGCGATCGGCTGAACACTAGGGATATTGTCGTGGGATAATCACGGCAGATGTTACCAGGGGTAACTGATCTTGGGGCAAGTCGACACAGGCGTTCGGGAGAGGGTTTAGCTCAAGGGAAGACATGGTACAACTTGATCTGATAGCCGGCAATCGAAGTCGCCGGATCTCTATTCTCGATACAATAACACAATTAGGGTTTTCACTGGATACTCGATACCACACGATATTGCCAGAGTTCTTAGATCTCTCTCTCAATCTATACCCGGGGGTCGGTTTATATAGTACCCGTACCCCCTAACTTACTTTACAAGGCACACCCGGGTCCTACCCATGCACGGCGTGCTAACCCTAATTTTCCTTTACAATATCCATAATCCGGGCCATTAGGCCCACGAGCCTGGGCTTCCACGAACATCTTTACCACAGCCGGATCCTGTATACCATCCTTTGGGCCGGGTTATTCCCCGGAGCCTGGCATACCGGGTTAGCATCCCCCCGTCAGTAGTCCCCAGAATAGCCTGGGCTTCACGGATCTCCTTGAAGCGCTCGCTATTCCTGAAAAGATATCAATCACACGGGCACATGGAAACCGGGTTAAGATGTTTCAACATTCAGCTAGGCCTTGCTCCTTGGTGGCCATGCGATAATTCAGGTTTTTCCCTCCAAACACCTTGGTTCAAACTTCTGGGTCCAAACCATAATAATAACTCCAAGATCCTATGCTTGATAACCAATCCCGTCATCACGGGACGAATCCCCTTCTTCCTTTTATCCGGATGCCTTGCTCAAATACCTGGCGCACATCTCGCAGAAACTTTAAATAGATAGCCGTTTACCCCCTCCATTCTCGGCTCCCACTCACCAAACCGTGCTTATCCATTCGCACTTATAAAAAGCTCCTTAGGGGTGACTCGAACCCTAACGGCTCATTTCCCCCATTCCATTCTTCTCTTCCCCTGAGCTCTCCTTCTCCCTGAGCGTCACCACGGAAACTCCGCGCACGCCACCGGAGCCCGTCGCCCGGAGGTTACGCTCCGCCACCGTTCGCCCCGTGCCGCCGCCAAGATCCGCCGGCGCATCCTCATCCGGCCCACCAAGATCCGCGAAGGGACATCAGGCCTGCGCCATCTGCCTCCGCAAGGCTTCACTCAGATTGCCTCCGGTAAACCTTTTGCACCCACTAATTTGCCCTTGCAGCCTTTAATTTCTTCCTCAGATTAGATCTAGATCAGTCCGCCTCAAATTTCTTGACTAGGCCGAATTTGGCTACCCGTAGTCTCTTTAGCTCGCGTATAGGATAAGGCGCATGCTCCAATCCACTCTCCTACTGCCTACAATCATTACCCTTGCCACAAATTTGAAAATAGAACTTCCAATCTAGACTCGAACTACTCGAGATTTCCGCCTTGGCATCAGTCACCCGGCGGGACCACTTCTTTTTAGTTCCTTCTATTCACGTTTGGCGCTTAAGCCATTGTCCACTATATTCAAAAAGCTTCTTCACCGTTTGGATCCCATAATTTTCACCATAACACTTGACACCCGGGACTTTCGAACTTAGCTCTGCAGTCTAACACCCGGAACTCATACCATACCTCAATATCATCCGGCTTATACTTGGGCGTTTCGCAACTTCCATGTCTTAACCTTCTTCTTATTTTGTGCTTTGCAGGCCGACCACATGGCTCCCAAGAAACAGGGGAAAACCCCTACCAAGACTAAAGCTGCCAACACCATTTCCGCCAATTGGGGGCGGTCTATGGTCACACAGGCCAAGTTGGAGGAGTTGGTGGAGCTGGGAGTTCTTCCTCCTCAGGAAAATATCCAATGGAGGGTGCCGGGTAAGGAGACCCGGCCCACCCCTACAAAAGATGAGGTAATCTGCTTCGTGGAACACGTGACCCGAGGTTTTCGACCACCGGGTCATCCCTTTTTTCGTGATATTCTTAGTCACTATGGCCTTCGCGTCTTCGACATCGGGCCCAACTCCGTGCTAAATATTACCCATTTTATCGTCCTTTCTGAATCCTACTTGTGCACTCCGCCAAGTCTAGCTCTTTTTATCGAGCTTTATCAATGCAAACCATGCCGCGAAAGCGGTGATGGGGCGCTTCTTGCTTGCGGCGGGGTTTCGATCCAACGCTGCAAGAACTCTGTGATGCCATCCCTCACCCTTAATTCTCATGTCAAGCACTGGCAGCTCTCTTATTTCTACTGCCAGGACACTTCCCCACCCGGCCAAAAGAAACTGCCGGGTTATTCTGATGGTCTTCTAGACATTTCTGATAAGTTTAGTGCCTTCGCCCCTGACCCGGACAGGGAGGCAATTCAACCCCTTCTTGCCAAGATCACCACTCTTACAGCCCAGGGCCTCATCGGCCTCAACCTAGTGAAGACCTGGGTCGATTTTAGGATCCAGCCCAACTCCATCTGATGGGGAGATAGTAACCCGGTAGGCCAACTCCAAGGTGGGACCCGGCCCAAAGGGTGCTGTACAGGATCCGGCTAAGAATAAAGAGACTTCTGGAAGGCCCAAAGTGTGTAGGCCTCGTAACCCGGATTGTGGGTTGCGGTAAGGAAAGCTAGGGTTTGTAAGTAAAGTTCGAATAGGACTCAAGATGTGCCTTGAAGGGCAAGTTAGGGGTGTACGGGTGCTTTATAAACCGGCCCCTAGGTTAGGTTTGCCAGAGATTCAAGTCATAGTTGTAACACCTGTTATCGAGTATCCAGCATAATTCATATTGAGATCCGGCGAGTTATTTTCCGGTTCTTAGATTGCTTTCCGTTATGTCTTCCTTTGAGCTAAACCCTCTCCCGAATACCTGTGTCGACTTGCCCCAAGATCAGTTACCCCAGGTAACATCTGCCGTGATTATCCCACGACAGTTGGCGCCCACCGTGGGGCCTGCGTCCAAAGGTGTTTACATCACGGGAGAAGCTCGGAAGGGCATGAAGAACCTCATCGTCGGAGAAATCTACGTCAACAGCAAAGGAGAGAAGATGGTAGACGATTCTGGCTGGGGGCCAGAGTCGGATCACCTCGAAACTGGATCCGTCGTGACAGTCGGCAGTATCAACGTCTTCATCGGTATGGTATGTACTTCTAGTTCGAGTTGTGATAATATTGGATCTGATTCTGTGTCAGGAGAAGACACGTATGTCCGATCGGAAAAAGAAGAGTCGATGGGAACAACGGGTCAGATAGAGAGGGAGGATGATACCGAGTCTATACGGGATTTGTCGGAGGATCGATATGAAAAGGAAAACAGCGAGGAAGAACAATACGAATCTACACCGGGCATCATGCGCCGGGTTGCAGTTTATGCGGCTCCCGCGACCAACCTCAATCAAGAAAACACGGCCGCGGCGCCAGTCGGGGCGGCTCAGGCAGTGGCCCAGCAGCAAGGTGCAGTTGACCCGGTCTTGGTCCAGGTCGATGGAGAGTCGGCATCAGTCACCAGTCGCCCAGCAGACGAGGAGCGACACGCAAATATGTTTGGGTTCCAAGCAAACCGGACACCGGGGGCGGGCCCCTCGAATCCGCGCCACCCGGCTCTGTTTGATAATAATTTGATCTTGGACCCCACAGTCTTGGCCACAGTTATTACCCCAGAAAACGCGGCAGAGCGCGTAAGAGACCTGGACGTGGCTCGTCGTGCATTGGAGCAGCAAAGAAGGCAAGTGGAAGCAGAAAGGAAGGGGATGGTCGGGCGGCAGCGCGAATTGGATGACCGAGAGACCCGGCTCCGGGAGGAAACGACAAGGATGCACCAAAGGCACCGAACTATGCTGCTGGCAACAGGAGGGGTTATTAACCCGACTGCCCTGGTGTTCACGCCTCAAGATCAGCCGATTCCACCGGCGAACCAAGGGACCATACCGCGACCGTCAACGGGAGCACATCCGGTAAACGCGCCAGCCGGGTTACCTTTGCCACAGACGGGGGCGACAGCCGGCAATACCATGCCGCCACCACCATCGCGATTCCACACACCAGCAGGTCATTACAACAATCCCATGGACAACGTGTACGCAGCAACGCTCGCATTAAACCAGATTCCTGTGGGAGATTCGCCTCATGCGGAAGGAACCCGACGAGCGATCGATCTGCTACACACTGCGGTAGCACAGCAAGCCAATTATCCGGATCATAGAAGCGGAATGCATGGGACGCCGTACGCCAGTCAGCAACAGGGCAATGTCCAAGCAAGTGCGGCACGACGAAGGGAAGAACAGCAGCAAATGCCGCCTCCACCGCGTATCCAGACAGTACCAGTAGTATCAGCAGCGCAGGCGGTGGTGGACAGTTCCAGGGCCAGAAGAGCCGGGGCCGGGTCTGCTGGGCACGAATTGCCGGTGGCGCCGCACCTCGTGGCACCCCCAGCCGGGTCACGCGCCTCCCGAGTAAGACCACCCCCAACCACCCTGGCGGGACCCAAGTGCCTCTCGGACGATATCAGAGCAGAACCTTACCCGGAGAAGTTCAAAGAACCGGGGAAAGTAGTAAATTATGAGCCAACAATGGATCCAGAAACGTGGCTGAGCAGCTACGAGATGGCGATGTCAATTCGCAACGCATCCGAGAATCTCCAAGCCAAATTCATGTACTTAATGATGTCAGAAGGAGCAGCAAAGTTATGGTTCACCAATTTACCGGAAAAGTCGATCAAATCGTGGGAGGAGCTAAAGACCGCGTTTATCAAGCACTTTCATGGGACATGCAGAAAGTTATTTACTATTGATGATTTAGAAAGATGCGTTCAGAAGAAAGGAGAGTCAGCACGCAGCTGGGTGCGCCGGGTTATGGAGATACTCCACTCGTCTACAGATATCCAGCCTAAGGACGCGCTACAAGCTATGGCAAAAACATGTAAGTATGTTCCTTTAGTGCAAAAGCTAACTCGCATGAAATCTAGTAGGAATGCAGCGGAGGTTACGATGGGAGAGTTAATGGATGCGTGCAACAAACACGCTGCAACGGATACCACAGAGGAGGAAGTTGATGACAAGAAAGCAAAAGCAAACACAAGTAGCAGTGGGAAAACCGGCAATGTATCGGCGCCAAACAATAATGGAAACAGCCAGAACAAACGACCGTTTGAAGGGAATTCCGAGTTTGTAGCCAACACGGAGGCCGGGTCTTCAAGACCTAGATCCGAAGGAAATTTTAATACTGGAAATCACAATGGGGGACACTACCAAGGACCTCCAAGACCAAGCAACAGTTGGGACATATTTAGGATGGCATGCCCGAAGCATAGCAGGAACGGCAAGCCGGCCAATCATTCATTGGAGCAATGTGCCGACTTACAAAGGTGGAAGAACGAGGAAGTGAACAGAGCCATGCGAGGCGCAGGCCGAGGAGGAGGCCCGGGCCTAGGTGGAAATTTGGGCAACGGACCGCCCCCAGCCGGCAACCCGCCAGCCGGAAATCAAGGTAACAATCAAGGGGGAGCGGGAGGTTTCCAAGCTAACCCCAAACAGCTGGGTCAATATCATGTGCACACTACGGGAGGCTCTAACAAGGATAAGAAGATACTGAAACAAGCAGTTAATTCGGTCTCTTCCGCTGTTCCAAGATATTTGAGGTGGTCAGAACAAGAGGTAACATGGAGCAGGAAGGATCACCCGGACAGAGTTGACCACCCGGGAGTCTTAGCTTTGGTAGTGGCGCCACAGGTCAACGGCTACGAACTGAAAAAAGTCTTGATGGATGGAGGAAGTAGTATCAATATCCTGTACTGGGAAACTTTTCTGCGTATGGGCTTAAAGGAATCGCAGCTGCAAAAGAGTACAACAGTTTTTCACGGGATAGTGCCGGGTCATTCGGCATGCCCCGAAGGAAAGGTGGCACTGGAAGTAGCTTTTGGAGAGTCAAAGGACAATTACCGAGTCGAGTGGCTTACCTTTGAGGTAGTAAAGTTGCGCAGTCCTTATCATGCATTGTTTGGAAGGCCGGCTTATGCCAAGTTCATGGCAAGACCGTGTTATGTGTACCTACAGCTGAAAATCCCGGGTCCCAAGAAGACCATTACAATACACGGAAATCGAGATATAGCAGCTGAATGTGATGAGGGAGACGCGGCAATGGCCGAGCAAGCCTGCAGGAAGGAAGAGCTCAAACATTACCATTCTCAGATGGACCTAGAAGAGAGAACAACGTCAAAAAAGCCAACCCCTGAGGGGGACAAAGCAAAAGTTAGGGCAGAACAAAACCCTAAGATGGTAGGCTTCATCAGGAGCGATCGTTTCAAAACTCCTAGAAGGGAAGAAGAAGACGTACCGCCATCCGCAGCTGATCACGCTTCAAGGACGATATACCCGGATTGGCTAGCAAATCCGGTACTCATTATGAAAGGGCCTAGCAAGTGGAGAATGTGCATCTGCCGTACCAACGCGGGGCCGACTCTCGAGAATAACTAAAGCAGTGTAATGGGCGGCAGGTTTCATACGCACTCTTTTCCTACCCAGGGTACCTAAGGGGACTGGAAGGTTTTTAATGAGGCGGCCTGCTGATTCAAAAAAGAAATTTTTATCAATAAAAGAAGATGGTTTCGAGTCTTATCATGGTCTTTGCTTCAGTTACAAGTAAGTAATGCTTGTTATTATCAATATGTCAGTATCATCGAAATACGTCACATGCATATAGGTCTTCGGGGATTGGTGTGCTTAAATAAGTAATCACAAACCCGGAGACCCGGCCTTGATGCCTATGAGTTATGAGGGCTGATTACTCGAAAAAACGGGTACGGCTGCAATCTTATAACCGGACAAAGGAGCCAAATTTCTTGATTATTCTTACTTAAGCTTGATGTGACTCGCGCTAAAGTGGCATGATCTGTTCGCTTACGATTACAATCAAACTATGCAGCCCAATGGGACTTGCTTGACCCTGTTTTTCGTATAGATGTAACAGCATGGTATCCACGCGAAAGCCGGCTTACAGTACAAGATAATCAAAAGGGTCATCTAAACCACAAGTCCATGCAGAGTATAAGGCTCAAATAGCCGGAAACTCAACAAGTATTAAGCATGACTTCAGTATTTATGTGAATAGCTATTGGTCTTCAGCTTGGTAAAGAGCAGTTTGTCATCTGAGAAAGGCCACGCCCCATTAGCTCGTACTTTGGGTCATGGGGACTGGTGACTTCGAGACAGAAGCAAACTGCTTAACTACTAAAGCTCGTAAACCTTAGTTTCCGAGTCTTGGGGACTTAAAGAAAAGTCCGTCTATCAAAACCTACGATACTCGGTTAGCCGAGTCTCAAAAGGGAATCAAAAGCAAGAGTTCAAAGTATCGAGAATAAGCTTAAATATAACACAAGGATCGAGATTATCAAAAACCGGGAGAGGCAAAAGAGTTATCATAAATTAACAAGCGCAAAAGTCTTAATATCAGTATCAATGTTGCACATGCGCACCGCTAAAGATCATATCAGTCTCGAGAAATGCAAAGCACTAGGTATCATCCTATTCGGCATCCTGGGAGTGGTCCTCCGGGTCTTCGTCTTGGACTTGCTCCTTGGCTTTGACAGCAGTTTTACCCGGACTCTTCACGTCAGGACGGACAGGTGGAGGAACGGCTGGTGTTGAGGTAGACGGCTTTACGCCTAGTTCGGTCTCTCTCTTCGCAGCCTCTTCTTTCCTCCTGGCCAGGTCAGTCGACCACTTTTCCAGCATATCAAAAGGAGGGGGTGCCTCCACCAGAATAACCTTGCCCTCAGAGTCATATGAGCTCATAATTGTGTTTAGATCCATTTTATCTGCCAAAGTTGTGGCCGAGTGACGTACCGAAGATTGTATAGCTTTGAAGTCCTGGGGTTTAAACTTAGACCCGTCAGCCTTGAACTCTGGGAACCCGGATACTACCTTGGCCGGGTCAAGCTTAGGAAAATAAGCCTTCGCCAGCGTCAAAGCCCGGGTCATCCCAATCCGGCAAGACGAACGCTTCAATATTTCAATCCATCCAGGCGCTGTGGAAAGGGCCTGCACGAGATTTTCTTTGCCCGGGTATACCTCCGAAGGCCACTTTATAGCATCCAGCAAAAGTTTCGTGCCGGCAAAAAATGTCCGGAGCACAGTCTTCAGAGTTTTGGCCTGAGTAACGGCGTTCTCCTCCGGAGCGGCAAGGTTAGCACCTGCAATCGAAACACACAAAAGCATATCAGTAATATTGGTTATTACAACGGCAAGATAGAGATACGCGAGATAATTGCAAATAGCAAACTTACTTAGCAAGATACGGTAAGTGTCCGTAATTTGAGTCGACAGGTTATTCAGCGAGGATTGGGCAGCATTGTATTTGTTCTTGTATTTGGAGACATCTTTTTTCAAAGTCTTTATCTCCGCTTCAAGGGTTTCCCTACGCTTTGTTTCCGCAAGCAAGAGCTGCTCAGTTTTAAGTAATGTTTCATCCGACTGAGTTATCTCCGCCTGCAAAGAATGAGTGCAACTGTAAGCCGGATATCACGAGAATATTTCCTTCTGAGAAAATAATTACAGAAAATTATTATGCGAAGTACCGAGAATAATTACAGAAAATTATGCTCGGAACTTGGGGACTGGATGTATAGTAAGAAGCGTCAAGTAAGATTACCTGATGTGCTGAAGCCATACGCTCTAGGATATTTCCTTCCGAAGCTTTCATGGCGAGAAGAGCGCTCATCAGCTGGTTAAAATCAGCGTTATCCGAGTTAGATGACTCGGGTACCTGGAAAGTGGGAAAAGGAGCTTTTCTTGTAACAGGAGGCGGCACCCGGGTCATCCGAATGTCGGAGTCTGGTCCCCCTCCCGCGCTCGAAGCTGCTTCCTTCTCCTTCTCGCCCGCGTGTGAAGCGATTGGATACCCGGTGTCATGCCTAGCTAGCTCCGGTGGCGACGCTTGCTCGTCGCCAGTTGTGGTGAAGGCATCATCAGCCGGCTCGTTCTCGACCCGGACCTTAGCCTCAGTGTCCTCCTGGTCGCTAATAACAACCGTGGCTCTGAAGAAGGTGCGAAGGCACAATTAATCTTCGGTTATGAAAAAGGCGATAAAGGCTCGGTATAATGTCAGGAAAAGGCGTTTACCCGGTGTTCACCGGGAAGTCCGAAGGAAAGCCGCTGCTAGATCCGGAAGATACTGAAAAATGCCAAGCAAGGTTTGAGATTATGTTGCAAAGGAATGTCCAGAAAGAGTTTTTATTTACGGTATAAATACCAGAGTGTCGAGCCGGGGGCGATGAAGTGCCCGGGTTAAGGGCCTCGTTGCCCGGATGGTTCCGGGTTACTCGACGCCTAGTCGCGGGTGGCTCCTTCATTTATGATCAAAAGGGGTGAAGGTGGTGTTAGCCCCGAAATGACGTTATGGGAGCAAAAATTAAGGTGCAAGGGAACGAAATAAAAACCTGGAGGGCGATCCTCTGGGATTTCCTTTTGGATCCAGCTTTGGTGGCCGGCTCCGGCTCGTCCTCCTCGCTGGCGGACTCTTCCCAGCCATCTGTATCTTCTTCCTCGTCTTGGTCCTCTTGTTCTGAAAGGTATTGAAGATATAGCATAAGGAAAAAGAGGAGACAGGATATAATGTGTGCAAGGGGGTTAAGTATGCACCTTCGTCCGAATTAACGGCGTCATCTTCCTCTTCTGCGTCTCCAGAATTGGGAGGAGTGTCGATTGTCCAAAAGGCATTATCGGCCTGAGGTGAAAACGCCAGGGTAAGGGCCAATATTGAGTCAAGAGAAGCGGATAAAAGATGGCTTGTTAGAATCCAAGATCAAAGGGTATAAAACTTACTGCGGGGGCCGGGTTCTCGAGGGTAAAAGGCTCTAATCCGGCTATGTTCCGGATTACCTCGAGCTTCTCTGTTAAGAAACCTTTAATCGTCTTGTTTGTATCGTTAGGAGCGAAGGTGCTGGTGGAGTATCGGATCGGGTCTGTGGTTTGACCCGAATATGCGCACATCAGTTTTTCACGAATAGAGTTGGGCTGGATGCGGAAGCTAACCCAGGTCTTCACCAAGTTTAGCCCGATGAGGCCTCGGGCTGATAAGATGGAGATCTTAGCCAACGAAGGCAAGATCGCCTCCCTGTCCGAGTCAGAGGCGAAGGCATTGAAAGACTCGGAAATGTCAAGCTGACCCTCCGAGTAACCCGGCAACTTCTTCTCGACGGGTGGGGAGGTATCCTGGCAGTAGAAGTATAAGAGCTGCCAGTGGTTTACATGAGAATTGAGAGTGAGGGGAGGCATCAAGGAATTCTTGCGGCGCTGGATAGAAACCCCGCCGCAGGTAAGAAGTGCGCCGTCACCGCTTTCGCGGCACGGCTTGCACTGAAAGAGTTCAACAAAGAGAGCCAGACTTGGCGGAGTGCACAAGTAAGACTCGGAAAGAACGATAAAGTGGGAGATGTTCAGAACGGAGTTTGGGCCTATATCGAAAATACGGAGGTTGTAGTGATCTAGGACGTCACGAAAGAAAGGGTGACCCGGAGGCCTGAAGCCTCGGGTCACGTGTTCGACGAAACATATTACCTCATCCGTTGCTGGAGAAGGCCGGGTTTCGTTGCCTGGTACTCTCCAGTGGATAGATTCCTGGGGAGGAAGGATTCCAAGCTCGACCAACTCCTCCAGTTTGGCCTTGGTAACGGAGGATCTCCCCCAATTGGCTGAAATGGAGTTAGTGGACTTAGTTTTAGCCGGCTGTTTCCCCTGCCTCTTGGGTGCCATGGGGTTGACCTGGTAAAACATCAAAGGGAAGGAGGTGAGAAGCGAAAACTCGGAAATTAATGAATAATCAGTTACCGGTAACTTAAACATGATCCGGGTATTGCCTTGCCGGATCAAGTGCGATCTGTCCGGGTATCGCATGTCGTTACGGAAGCTGTGAAGTTTTTCCGTAAAGTAAGTGTCTGGGGAAGGTAGAAGGATACCCTTATGTCTATTATCAGCAAGTGAGCCGGAGAAGTGAGATTTTCCGGATGATAAGAACAAAGGCGGAAATTTTTGGTGGCCCGAGCCCAGATGGGAAATCCAATTTCTGTATTTAAGGCCAATCTAATGATACTTAGTGGTAGGGGAGTAAGATAAGCTGCGCATCCTATATATGGGAGTGGTTATGGTAAACACTAGTAAATCAATTCGGCAGGGCCCGAGAAATTGCAGGCGACTCGATTTAGATCTGATCTAAGGAAAAGCTAAGAGATTGCAAGGTTAGGCTGGAGGATATCAAGAACTTACCGGAGGAGATTGAAGTAGGGATTTGCGGAGACAGATGGCGCAAGATTGATGCCCTTTCACGATTTCTGGCCGGCGAATCGGGGGCTTAGTGGCGGATTTGGGAGCTGGAGTGGGTTGCACGGTGGCGGAGCGCAAACGACGACGGATGGGCTCCGGCGACATGCGCGGGGCTTCCGTGGTGGCACTCCGCGAACTCGAGCTTGAGGAGAAGAGGAGTGGGGGAAATGAGCCGTTAGGGTTGAGTTTGCTCCTTGGGGTCTATTTATAATAGCCCGGGTGGAAAAGCTTAACCTAACGGGCGAAACCCGGGAGGTGCGGAGTGATATTTGGCTATTTTGAAATTTGAAAGACGCGCCTTATGCATAGATCGATATAATCCCGAGAAAAAGGGAAGGGAAATCTCTTTCCTGGTATCAGCGATAGTTGTCGAGGAAGATGTGAAATCATCGAGTTCCCTATTGAGACTCAAGTTTGGAAGATTGAAGGAGAGCCTTTGAGGGAGAGCCGGGTTGTAACCTGACCCCCTTGGTGCTAATCCCAGCCATTCGTCAACATCTTGTATCTTGATCTTCATGTGTTTTTGTATCCAATATTTCTGCAGGGAATAGCCAGCACTTCGAAGAGTAAATCTTGGAAGCCCAGGCTATTCTGGGGACTACTGATGGGGAGATAGTAACCCGGTAGGCCAACTCCAAGGTGGGACCCGGCCCAAAGGGTGCTGTACAGGATCCGGCTAAGAATAAAGAGACTTCTGGAAGGCCCAAAGTGTGTAGGCCTCGTAACCCGGATTGTGGGTTGCGGTAAGGAAAGCTAGGGTTTGTAAGTAAAGTTCGAATAGGACTCAAGATGTGCCTTGAAGGGCAAGTTAGGGGTGTACGGGTGCTTTATAAACCGGCCCCTAGGTTAGGTTTGCCAGAGATTCAAGTCATAGTTGTAACACCTGTTATCGAGTATCCAGCATAATTCATATTGAGATCCGGCGAGTTATTTTCCGGTTCTTAGATTGCTTTCCGTTATGTCTTCCTTTGAGCTAAACCCTCTCCCGAATACCTGTGTCGACTTGCCCCAAGATCAGTTACCCCAGGTAACATTTGCCGTGATTATCCCACGACACCATCCGCACGAAGCTGATGTGCGAGTATTCAGGAGAACCTTCTGATCCGCTCCGATATTCCGACAACATTTTCGCACCTGGCGACACTCATAGAACCATCAAGGGTTTTCTAACGGAAAAACTCGAAGTGATCCGGAACATATCCGGGTTAGAGCCCTTCACGCTTGAAAACCCGGCCCCTGAGGTAAAAACCCGATTTTGGCGCCTTTACTTTCATTCTTTCCACTTGATACAGTTGGTAACCCGTGTATTTACACCTTTCAGGCTAATGACGACTTTTGGAAAATCAACGCCTCCCCTAGCTCCGAAAGTCCAGAGGAGCAAGAGGCCGTTCACTCGGATGAGGGTACTCTTCAAATTCTATTTGGTTCCTTTGAACTCGTCATAACCCCTTCATTTTCAACCATAACTTTGACGATATTTCAGAACAAGAGGATGATGAGGAGGAAGACTCGGATGGCAAGGTAGAATCTGCCAGCGACGAGGACGAACCGGAACCGGCGACCAAAGCCGGATCCAAAAGAAAAGCTCAAGAGGCCCCTTCCAAGGTTTCATATCCCCTCCTCGCATTCAATTCGCGTCACCTTAATGATATACCTGAGTTATTTTGACATTACTCCACTGGCCATTCTTGAAGGAGTCGCCCATGATCAAGCGTAGGTCAACTCGAAATAACCCGGGTGACAACGTCATCAACCCGGGTATTTCTTCGACCCCCATTCGGCGGGCTGGTAATTATTCTATCTTTTCTTGGCCGGCACATTCCTCTTGAACTATTCTTATATGACATCTAACCTTGCAATTTTCAGCCTCTCCCGAGTCTGATGACGGATTTCCTTGTGACTTCGCGGTGAATACCGGGTAAGATCCCCTTCCGGACGCTCTTCCACACTTCACCACCTTTTCCTGACCGCGTACTTTAACTGTTTCTTGATAACATTTACAGGGCCACGGTCGTCGTTAGCGACCAAGAGGGCATGGAAGACGAAGGCCCGGGTCAAGGGAGCCCGGCCGATAAGACTACTGTCATGTCTGGCGATGAAAAGCAAACCTCGCCGATTAAACCGGACGCCCAAGAAACCGAGTATCCAATTGCTTCTCATGCGAGCAAGAAGAAGAAAGCCACAACCTTGGGTGCCGAAGGAGTGTCGGATTCCAATGCACAAATGACCCGGGTTCCGCCTCCTTCTAAGAAGAAAACCTCTTCTCGGAATTCCCAAGGCCCCGGGTCTTCTGATACAGGTAAAGATACTTTTGATCAATTGATGAACACGCTCCTCACCATGAAGGCTTCAGAGGGCGATATTTTAGAGCGCATGGCTGCAGAGCACCAGGTAAAAGCGCTTGTCATCTCATATTGCATATCTAGTCCCCAAGTTCCGAGTATGACTTGCAAAAGTTATGCTTGGTACTTCACGCCAAATTTATCTTATCCTAACATCCCACTAATGTTTGCCCTCCTTTCTACTTTCAGGCACAGATAACTCGGTCTGATGAAACTTTACTGAAGACCGAAGAACGTCTTCTTGCCGAGATAAAACGGCGGGAAATCCTTGAGGATGACATGGAAGCTTTGAAGAAGGATGTTTCCAAATATAAGAAGAAATGCCACACCGCTCGGACCGACTTGAAGAATTTATCGGATCAAATCACCGACACTTACCAGATTTTACTGAGTAAGTTTTTGTCTGCCGACTAACTTCATGCTTCTTGTTATGCACCATTCTAGGTTTTATGATGCCTTCTTGCTTCTGTTTCAATTGCAGGTGCCAACCTTGCACCTCCAGAGGAAGATACTATTGCCAAGGCTAAGACCCTGAAGACTGTGCTCCGGACTTTCTTTGCCGGCACGAAATTTATATTGGACGCCATACATTGGCCCACAGAAGCCTATCCAGGTGAAGAGAATCTTGTCCAAGCCTGCTCCACTGTGCCTGGCTGGATTGAACTTTGGAAACGTTCGTCCTGCCGAATTGGAATAACCCGGGCATTGACCTTGGCCAAAGCCTATTTTCCGAAGCTTGACCCGGCGAAGATAATATCCGGGTTTCCCGAGTTTAAGGCGGATGGTGCCAAATTTACGCCTAAGGACTTCAAGGCCATTCAGTCAGCGGTGCGCCCCTCGGCTACCTCTTTAGCCGATAGTTTGGACCTGAATACGCTAATGGCTGCGTATGACGCCGATGGCAAAATTATCACAGAGGAAGCACCCCCGCCCTTGGACCTCTTGGAGAAGTGGGCTGATCACTCGGCCAAAAAGAAGGAGGCAACCGCGAAGAGGGAGGCCGAGTTAAAATCAGGGCCATCCGCCTCTACACCGTCCGTCCTTCCACCCATCCGCCCTGGCGCGGTGAGTCCGGGTGGTTCTGCCAGGAAAGCTAAGCAGCAGGCCCAGGAGCAAGACCCGGAGGTCCGCACTCAGGAGGCCGAGTAGGGTGATGATGTCATAATACCTTAATCACGTGGGACCTTTTTATTTGAACTATTTATTCTGCCAATGGTGCGCTTGTGCACTTCTGATACCGATGCCATACTTGTAATGTACTTCTATTCGGTGACATATTTTCGCGGCTTTCCCTGCCCTTTGATAATCGTGCTATTTTGTCTGTTCTTTTGAACTTGTTCTTGATAACCAGCTTTCTTTTTACCTCCCTTTGTAAGACTCGATTTTCCGAGACCAGGAGTTTTAATACGTGGGCTTTTTCTTTAAGTCCCCAAGACTCGGATGGTGAGGTTTTTCGAACTGCGATAGCCAAGTAGTTTGTTTCTGTTTCGAAGTCCCCCAGCCCCCATGACCCAAAGTTCGAGTAATGGGGGTGTGGCCTTTCTGAGAGAACAAATTACTTTTTACCGAGTCGCAAACCTAAAGCCATTCCGTGTAAGTACTGAAGTTATGCTTGACAATTGTTGAGTTTCCGGCTTTTAGCCTTGTACTCTGCATAAACTTGTGGTTTAGATGACCCTTTTAACTATCTTGTACTGTAAGCCGGCTTTCGCGTGGATACCATGTTGTTACATCCATACGAGAACAGTGTCAGGCAAGTCCCATTGGGCTCCATGGCTGATTGTAATCGTAAGCGAACGAATCATGCCACTTTAGTGCGAGTCACATCAAGCTTAAGTAAGATAAGTCAAGAAAAGTTGGCTTCTTTGCCCAGTCATAAGATTGCAGCCGTGCTCGTTTGCGAGGAATCGGCCCTTATAACTTATAGCTATCTATGCCGGGTCATTCGGGTTAGTGGTTGGTTACCTGAGCAACCAACCCCCAAGACCTACATGCAATCGATGCTTTTGATGATACTGAATTATCGATGTCGCCGGGATACTACTTACTTGTAATCAGGGTGTAATGATATAGGACTTGATAACCATCTCTTTATTGATACTAGAAATTTTGGATCAGCAGGCCGCCTCATTAAAAACCTTCCAGTCCCCTTAGGTACCCTGGGTAGGAAAAGAGCGCGTCTGAAACCTGCTGCCCGTTACATTGTTTAGTTCCTCATAAGCGCTGGTCCCGGTCTGGCTTGACCAATGCACATTCTCCATATGTTGGATCTTTTCCTGATGAGTACCGGGTTTGCTAGCCAACCCGGGTGGGGTGTTCCAATGACCTGGCTGGTTGTAAGCGGCCGTGTGGCTTCTTCCTTTACAGCAAGCCGCTTGGGGGAATCATCCTCGATTAAGGCCACCATTTTAGAATCTTGCGTTGCCTTGAATTTTGTTCTTTCGCCTTCAGTACTCGGCCTTTTTGATGTGGCTATATTCTCCGGGTCTGCTTGAGATCGGTAGTGCTTGAGCTCCTGTTTTCTACAGGCCTGCTCGGCCATTGCTGCGTCTCCTTCGTCACATTCGGCTGCTATATCTCGATTTCCATGTATGGTAATGGTCTTCTTGGGACCCGGGATTTTTAGCTGTAGATATACATAACACGGCCTAGCCATGAATTTGGCATAAGCCGGCCTTCCAAACAGCGCGTGATAGGGGCTGCGTAATTTCACTACCTCAAAGGTGAGCCACTCAATTCGATAGTTATCCTTTGATTCTCCGAAAGCTACCTCCAATGCGATTTTTCCCTCGGGGCATGCTGAATGACCCGGCACTATTCCATGAAAAACTGTTGAGCTTTTTTGCAGTTGAGATTCCTTGAGACCCATGCGTAGGAAGGTTTCCCAATACAGTATATTGATGCTGCTTCCACCATCCATTAAAACCTTCTTTAGTTCGTACCCATTAACTTGCGGTGCGACTACTAGTGCCAAGACTCCTGGGTGTTCCACTCTTTCCGGGTGATCCCTTCTGCTCCATGTTACCTCCTGTTCTGACCATCTCAAGTATCTCGGAACGGCTAACGAAACTGAGTTGACTGCTTGCTTCAGTATCTTTTTGTCCTTGTTAGATCCTCCTGTGGTATGCACATGATATTGACCCAATTGTTTGGGGTTAGCCTGGAAGCCTCCTGCCCCCCCTTGGTTATTACCTTGATTTCCAGCTGCCGGGTTACCAGCTGGGGGTGGGCCGTTGCCCGGGTTTGCCCCTGGACCCGGTCCTCCTTCCCGCCCTGCACCTCGCATAGCTCTGTGCACTTCATCATTTTTCCATCTTTGCAAATCGGCGCATTGTTCTAGGGAGTGGTTAGCTGGCCTGCCATTCCTGCTGTGCTTCGGACATGCCATTCTGAATATGTCCCAATTGTTACCCGGCCTTGGTGGACCTTGATAGTTTCCTCCATGGTGGTTACCTCCGTTGAAATTTCCTTCTGCTCTTGGCCTTGAAGACCCGGCTTCGGTGTTAGCGACAAACTCGGAGCCTCCTTCGAAGGGACGCTTGTTCTGACTATTTCCATTGTTTCCTGTCGCTGTTCCGTTGCCGGTTCTTCCATTACCGCTTGTGTTTGCTTTTGTCTTCTTGTCATCAGCTTCTTCTTCTGTGGTATCTGTCGCAGCGTGTTTGTTGCACGCATCCATCAATTCTCCCATTGTGACTTCTGACGCATTTCGACTGGACTTCATGCGAGTTAACTTTTGCACTAAAGGTATATACTTGCATGTTTTTGCCATGGCTTGTAGCGCATCCTTGGGCTGGATGTCTGTGGACGAGTGAAGTATCTCCATAACCCGGCGCACCCAACTGCGCGCCGATTCTCCCTTCTTTTGGACGCATCGCTCTAGATCATCAATGGTGAATAATTTCCTGCAGGTCCCGTGAAAGTGCTTGATAAACGCGGTCTTCAATTCCTCCCAAGACTTGATCGATCCCTCTGGTAGATTGGTGAACCACAATTTTGCTGCCCCTTCAGACATCATCAGATACATGAATTTGGCTTGGAGGTTCTCGGACGCGTTGCGGATTGACATTGCCATCTCGTAACTGCTTAGCCATGTTTCGGGATCCATGGTTGGCTCATAATTCACTACTTTCCCTGGCTCTTTGAACTTCTCCGGGTAAGGTTCAGCTCTAATATTGTCCGAGAGACACTTGGGCCCCGCAAGAATGATTGAAGCCGGCCTTGCCCTGGAAATGTGTGATGCCGCGGGGGGCGCGTCTGGGCGCTGTGCTGCGGGAGGTCCATGCGCTGCAGACCCGGCCGCGGCCCTCCGAGCCCTAGAACTGTCCACGACGGCCTGTGCTGCTGATGCTGCCTGAGCGCGGGGAGGAGGCGGCATTTGCTGCTGCTCTTCCCTCCGCCGCGCCGAACTCGTTTGTAAATTCCCTTGCTGCTGGCTGACATATGGCGTCCCGTGCATTCCGCTTCTGTGATCCGGGTAATTGGCTTGCTGTGCCACCGCAGTGTGCAACAGCTCGATGGCTTGCCGAGTCTTCTCTGCATGGGGCGACTCTCCCACAGGTATTTGATTCAATGCGAGTGTCGCCGCATATACGTTGTCCATAGGATTGTTGTAGTGGCCGGCTGGCGTGCGGAATCGTGATGGTGGCGGCGGCAGTAGATCGTTGCCGGTTGTGACTCTAGTTTGCGGTGGGGGTAACCCGGTCCGTTCATTTGCCGGATGTGTCGCTGCTGTTGTCTGTTGGGGTGCGGTTCCCTGGTTCACCACTGGTATCGGTTGGTCCTGAGGCGTGATGAACAAATTAGCCGGATTAATAACCCCGCCCGTTGCTGGCAACCTGGTGTGGTGCCTTTGATGTATCCTGGACGTTTCCTCTCGAAGCCGGGTTTCCAACGCGTCTAGCTCGCGCCGCCGGGTGGCCATCCCCTGTCTATCTGCTTCCACTTGCCTTCTTTGCTGTTCCAATGCACGACGAGCCACGTCCAGATCTCTAACACGCTCTGCCGCGTTTTCTGGGGTGATAACAGTGGCGAGGACTGTAGGATCCAAGATCAAATTATTATCGAACAGGGCCGGGTGACGCGGATTCGAGGGACCCGCCCCTGGTGTCCGATTGGCTTGAAACCCGAACATGTTGGCGTGTTGCTCTTCATCCGCTGCGCGACTGGTGACCGATGCCGACTCTCCATCGACCCCGGTCAAGGCCGGGTCTCCGTTAACCGCGCCCTGTTGCTGGGCCGCTGCCTGAGCCGCCCCGACTGGTGCCGCGGCTGTGTTTCCTTGGTTGGCCGCGGGGGCTGCATAGACTGCAACTCGGCGTGCTATATCCGGTGTAAATTCAGGCTGTTCCTCCTCACCGTTCTCCTCATACCGGTTTTCCAGTAGATCCAGGATAGACCCAGTGTCATCTTCTCCTTGGACCCGGTCGCGTGGGGTCCATGCCGGCTCCTCCGGCTGTTCCCACTCCGCGATGGGTTCTTCTGCCGGATATGTCGTTCCCGTTGATTCTTCATCATCTGATCGGATAGACGTGGCTTTTCCTGGCATAGAATCAGATCCAACGTTGTCAGGGACCGAATTGGAAGCACATACCATACCGATGAAGACGTTGATCCGGCCGATTGTTACGACGGATCCGGTTTCGAGGTGATCCGACTCCGGCCCCCAGCCGGAATCGTCCACCACCTTTTCTCCTTCGTGGTCGATGTAGATCTCGCCGATGACAAGATTCTCCATGCCCTTCCGAGCTTCTCCCGTGATGTAGACACCTTTGGACGCAGGCCCCACGGTGGGCGCCAACTGTCGTGGGATAATCACGGCAGATGTTACCAGGGGTAACTGATCTTGGGGCAAGTCGACACAGGCGTTCGGGAGAGGGTTTAGCTCAAGGGAAGACATGGTACAACTTGATCTGATAGCCGGCAATCGAAGTCGCCGGATCTCTATTCTCGATACAATAACACAATTAGGGTTTTCACTGGATACTCGATACCACACGATATTGCTAGAGTTCTTAGATCTCTCTCTCAATCTATACCCGGGGGTCGGTTTATATAGTACCCGTACCCCCTAACTTACTTTACAAGGCACACCCGGGTCCTACCCATGCACGGCGTGCTAACCCTAATTTTCCTTTACAATATCCATAATCCGGGCCATTAGGCCCACGAGCCTGGGCTTCCACGAACATCTTTACCACAGCCGGATCCTGTATACCATCCTTTGGGCCGGGTTATTCCCCGGAGCCTGGCATACCGGGTTAGCATCCCCCCGTCAGATATGCTAAGGCGCCGTCATTGGAATGTGACTGATATCTTTCACTGTGCCTTATGTCCAACTATGCAAACTGAAGATTGGATGCATTTATTTTTCAAATGCAACTTTAGTGCTCGTATTTGGAATTACCTTCAGATACAGTGGGAGGATGGAGACAGCGTTGATCAGATCTTCTTTGATGCTCAGAAAAAGTTTGAGAAACCATTTTTTCCAGAGGTGGTAATTATTGCTTTATGGCATATTTGGAAGATACGCAATGAGGCTATTTTCCAACACATCTTGCCAACGTTCAGAAATTGGAAAAGAAACTTTGTTCATGAGATCACCATGCATACGCATAGGGTGAGGGATAGACATCTACAGGTTTTGCTGAAGTGGATCCAGCATCTTGCTTGATCTCCACTTGTAAATATTGTAATCCTATGGACTCTTGTGTTGTTTTCTTCTAATTAATAAATAAAATGCTATGGGGGTTTTACCCCATAGTTTAGGTCTAAAAAAATAAATTTATGTGCATTTTTGAAGAGAGTAGGCCAATAGAAACCTGATTTTAGAACCTTTTGTGCGGTTCTATCTCCAGCGTGATGTCCTCCATAAGCACTACTATGGCACTTCTTCAATATTTCACGTTGTTCATGATCTGGAACACATCATCTCATAATACCATCTACTCCTTCTTTATATAAGTGTGGGTCATCCTAAAAATAATGCCTCAAATCATAGAAGAATTTTCTTCTTTGTTGAGCTATAAATGTTGGAGGCAAATACTTTGAAACAATAAAGTTAGCATAATCAGCATACCATAGACTATCTTGGGATTTTACCTTTATTACAGCCAACTGTTCATTTGGAAAACTATCATTAACAGGAATAGGGTCAAAAGTAATGTTTTCCAATCTAGACAAGTTATCAGCAACATGATTTTCAGCACCCTTCCTATCCACAATATGCAAATCAAACTCTTGTAAAAGCAACACCCATTTGATAAGCCTAGGCTTAGCATCTTTGTTTTCCATAAGGTATCTAATAGCAGCATGACCAGTATGAATAGTAACCTTTGAATCAACAATATAAGGCCTAAACTTATCACATGCAAAAACTATAGCTAAGAACTCTTTTTCAGTAGTAGCTTAATTCTTTTGAGCAGCATCAAGAGTCTTACTAGCATAATGAATAACATTCAACTTCTTATCTACGCGCTGTCCAAGAACAACACCTACAACAAAATCACTAGCATCACACATAATTTCAAAAGGTAAATTCAATCAGGCGGTTGAACAATAGGATCAGTAGTTAAAGCCTTCTTTAAAGTTTTAAAATCTTCCTTAAAATCATCATCAAAAACAAATGGTACATCTTTTTGAACAAGATTAGTAAGAGGCTTTGATATTTTAGAGAAATCTTTAATAAACCTCCTATAAAAACAAGCATGACCCAGAACACTACGAATACCTTTAACATCTCTATGACATGGCATTTTCTCTATTGCATCCACTTTAGCTCTGTCAACTTCAATACCTCTTTCAGAAACTTTATGTCCAAGAACAATTCCTTCATTAACCATAAAAGTGGCATTTCTCCCAATTAAGAATAAGATTATTTTCCTCACATCTCTGCAAAACATTATCAAGGTTGTGCAAACAATTATCAAAAGAAGTTCCATAGATGGAAAAATCGTCCATGAATACTTCGACAGTTTCTTCACAAAAACCATGAAAAATAGCAGACATGCTTCTTTGAAAAGTAGCAGGAGCATTACATAAACCAAAAGGCATATGTCTATAACCATAAGTACCATAAGGGAAACTAAATGTTGTTTTCTCTTGATCTTGCTTCCTAACATCAATTTGAGAAACCCCATAATAACCATCAAGAAAGCAAAAATGAATTTTCTTAGACAACCTCTCTAACATTTGATCAATAAAGGGCAAAGGATAATGATCTTTCTTATTAACTTTATTAACCTTTCTTCAATCAATACACATTCTATAACCAACTACTACTCTTTGTGGAATGAGCTCATTGTTTTCATTAGGCACAACCATCATTCCTCCCTTCTTAGGGACACAATGCACAAGGCTCACCCATCTACTATCGACAATGGGAAAAATAATACCAGCATCAAGAAGTTTTAATACCTTATTTCTTACCACTTCCTTCATCTTAGGAATTAAACAACATTGGTATTCAAGAACTGTCTTTGCATCAGGTTCAGTATTAATATCATGCTGACATATAGTAGGAGAAATTCCCTTGAAATCATCAAGAGTATATCAAATAGCTCCATGGTGTTTCTTCAGAATTCCCAATAATTCTTCACCTGAAAGTTTAGCGCTAATAATAACAGGATATATTTTCTTATCATCAATATAAGCATATTTAAAATCATCAGGCAGAGGTTTTTAATCAAAAACAGGATCCTCCTTGGGTGGTAACGTGGTACCCAAGTCTTCCATAGGTAAATTATGTTTCAGTATCACTGGTTGACGACGAAGAATATCGTCAATCTCATTTCTCTCTTCCATAAAGACCTCGCTCTCGTGGTCCTCTATATATTGCTTCAAAGCATTGTTAGGAGCAAGAGCAATAGAAGCAAGTTGTTCAACTTTAAAATTCTCATCAGGCAATTTATATTCATAAGGTGCTCTAGCAAATTTGGAGAAATTGAACTCATAAGATTTTCCATCAAATTTAGTCAAAATCTTCTCTCCTTTACAATCTATAATAGCACCACAAGTGTTCTAGAAAGGTCTACCAAAAATAATAGGACAAGTCTTGCTAGCAGCCTTACCAAGTACTAGAAAATCAGTGGGATATTTAGTCTTACCACATAAAACTTCCACATTTCTAACAATACCAATTGGAAAAACAGTTTCTCTATTAGCAAGCTGAATAACCACATCAATATCTTCAAGCTCACAAGAACCAATTTCATGCATAATTTCTCTATAAAGCTCATAAGTTATAGCACTAGAACTAGCACCAATATCACACCAACCATAATAGCAATTATCACAAATGTTAACAGAAAGCACATGAACACTGGTTTTCTTAGGTCTACGAGGATGGGAAACAATATTAGTAGCATCCTCACAGAAGGCAATTTGTTCATCCTCTACATTTCTACAAACAAGATCTTTCACTATTGCTACAACAGGTTCACCATTTATTTGTTCATCAGGTTCAATAGATTTTTTATTACTCTTATCAACCACACTAGCCACCATAGAGTGTTCTTTCACCTTAGCAGGGAAAGGCATTCTTTCAACATAAGGCTCAGGAACATCAGGATTAACAACATGCACTTCTATATTACTAGGAACAATATCTTTATAAGGTGCATGGTACTTGTGATAATTCTTTTTTAGGAATATCAAGATAGGAGGAAAAAGCTTAAGACAGTTTGCAAAGATTTGAGAATCAAGACCACAAACAACACTAACACCATAGAAATCATTGGTTCCCATAAAAGATTTAATGCATTCATAATCATAATTTATACCTGACTTTCTACCTCTGTCATTCTCCCATCCTTCAGTGTTCTCTTGAATACGGTCAAGAAGATCCCATTTAGCTTCTTCCTTCATACGTGTGCTGATTGAGAACAAGAAGCATCCAATAAATTCTTGTCATGAAGATAAAGCCATGCATAAAAATTATTGATAACAATATTTCTCGGGAGTTCATGAACGGGTCATTTGAACATTAATAACTTCATTCTCCCCCACGCTTGGGCAATACTCTCTACATCATGAGGCAAGAAATTATAGATTTGATTCCGGTCTTTATGAATCTCACTAGGAGGATAAAATTCAGAATAAAAGAGAAGAACAATTTCCTCCCATCAAGATCAGGGAAGTTGCATGACGACTCGGCCCTATGCAAAACTGCCACCTGCGCCGCTGAGCACCTAGACCTGGCGAACCTGGAGATTCAGGAGATTCTAAGGAAAAGAAGGGAGATCCTAAGAAGGACAAGAAAATCCCGGACAATAGGGATGAAGCGTCCAGAACGGGATCCCATCTGCCGAAAGGTGGAAATAATCCCCGTGATTTGAAGGAACGGGAGGAACAAAATAAAAAAGACGGAAAGATAATGCCGCCTCCGAGACGCCCAGCTAAAAAAGCCGGAAGATATGATAATCCTCACAGGAGTGAGAGATCCCGTACTCGTCCTAGGAACAAATAGAGGCCAAGGAGTAGAACTCCGCTTTATTCCAAAGGACACGACAACAGACGAAATAGGGATAACCCCGGAAGAGCGCACTTGTGCAACAACGGGCCAGAAAGGAGCGGATCCCCTTCTGTCCATTCAGCCGGCAGATATTCCGCTCACGTCGATAAGGGGGAAAGAGATGATCTGTACTTTGGACCTAAGTGCTTCACCGATAGGATCCGAAGAATAACCCTACACTCTGGCTTTGCCAAAGTTGGTCCAACTTACCAAAAGTATACCGGAAGTACAAACCCGGATACATGGCTCTCAGATTACTATACTGCCGTTCAGATGAACAAAGTGACAGACCTGGAAGCGGTGGAATTTCTCCCCCTAATGTTACTGGATGGAGCCAAAGATTGTATCAACGGGTTTCCGTCAAGAAACGTTGATAGCTGGGATGATATGGCTAGAGTATTCGCTCAACATTTTTGGGGGTACATACAAACGCCCTAAGAGCATCAACCAGCTAAACCAATGCGTCCAATTTGAAGACGAGTCGTATGTCGACTTTATATCAAGATGGACAACAATGAAGAATAGCTGCTCTGGAGTAAGTGATGTACATGCAATGCATGCTTTCATCAATGGCTTAAAACCCGGCCTCGTACCATTCATGGTTGGTTCAAAGGAGCACAAAGATATTGGATCTATGCTTACCATCGCTAATGAGCACGCAGCAGCCGAAGATGACATCAGAGCGAGAGGTGGAAATATTGATGCTTTGGTTAAGGCCAAAAAGACGCCTCGTTCTGAAAAGAAAGCTACTCCAGAAGCACAGCCAAAACCCAAGGAAGTGAACTTAACCTTTGGAAAGGATAATGGTGGCAAATGGAAAGGAAGAAGCACATAACCTATCTCCTACTCTAAGGAAGAGTGGAAAAAGATAAAGTCGGAAAACTGTGTCCACCATTCGCAATTTGGGAAGCCTACCCATACAAATGCGCAATGCCGCCTCAACAAACATATGGCACTGCAGGATTTCGGAATAAGGGAAAGAATTCCAAAAGCAAGTTCAACAAGAAAAAGCCAGAAGCTGAGAAAGAAGAAAGTGAATCAGACACTGACGATAAAATCCAGGAACATCGGCAAAAAGGCGTGCCAAAATTCTCGAGAGTTGAAGGAGAATGTAATCTAACTTTCCTGGCAACTCCCTCAGCAAAACAGGCGAAAAGGACACTCCGAGAAATCAACGCGGTTGTTCCACCAACACCAAAGTACTTGAACTATTCAAATACGCCAATTACCTGGGATCAGTCAGATCATCCCGGAAATATCCCATAACCCGGCGCGCATGCTTTGGTTGTAAGCCCTATTGTCCACGACACTAGGCTCAAAAGAGTGCTGATGGATGGAGGATCTAGTATCAATATCATGTACATGAGTACATTGAAGCATCTACACATCTCCGAGACCCAGCTCAAACACCGCAACACACGTTTCCACTGCATTGTTCCTGGCAGACAAGCACAATCCCTAGGAGAAATTTCCCTAGATGTAACCTTTGAAAAAAGACAACACTTACGCCAGGAAAAGATCTCATTTGAGGTGGTGCAGTTCGAAAGTGTATACCACGCAATACTCGGACGTCCAACTTTCGCCAAATTCATGGCAAGATCATGTTATATATATAACAAGATGAAGATGCCAGGGCCAAAAGGAGGAGTAATCACCATTTAGGGAGACTACAAATTGGCAAACGAGCTGCAAAAAGGAAACGCCCTTTGCGCTGAACAAGTGATCGCAAAGGAGGAATTGAAAGAGCTGGCAAAGGAAGTTTCGCCGTTGGAAATGCCGTCAGGAAAAGAAATTCGGAAGGTAGCTTCAAGGCCTCGGAAAATACAATACAAGTTATCCTAGATCCCAAAATATCCGACAAAGTTTGTCGTAGTGGGAACTGGGATGACTGACAAATAGGAAGACACGCTCATCAAGTTCCTCCGTAAGAACTGAGATATTTTTGCCTGGTGTCCTGCGGACATGCCGAGAGTACCGAGGGAACTTGCTGATCATCAACTGAAAGTGATTCCAGGATCAAAACCCATCAAGCAAGGTCTCCATCGTTTTGACGGAAGAAGACGGAAGGCTATTGGCAAGGAAATTATCTGGCTTTTAGCAGCTGATTTTATCCGGGAAGTTATACATACTGATTGGTCCGCAAACCCAGTATTAGTCCCGAAGAAAGACAATATTGTTCTTAGGATGTGTATAGATTACACCGGCTTGAACAAATTGTGTCCAAAAGATAGCTTATTGTTACCGCGAATCCATCAAATAATAGATGCCACTACTGGCTCTGAGCTTTTATGCTTTTCGGATGCTTATTCCGGGTACCATCAAATACGTATGAAGGAGGAGGATCAAATAAAAACTTCCTTCATAACCCCGTATGGAACATTCTATTACACAACCATGCCTTTTGGCTTGAAGAACGCGGGTGCAACTTACCAGCGTTGCATGGAAAGATGCTTGCATAGTCAAATCGGCAAAAATTTCCATGTTTACGTGGATGGCATTTGTCAGACCCCGGACCCAGAGGTATACATACTGTTATGTGCTCCTAGCCATGGACTCACAAGGGCTTCAGGGTTACCAGCCCCGGCCGCACCAAACAACGGCAGGCAGACCGGATTCATCGGCACGTAGTCCGGATCCCCGGTCTACTACTCCTTGTATCCATGCTAGTCATAACCAAATATGCATACCCAAGCGTCCACGAGTCGGATGAAACTGAAGGAACGGAACCAAAGTTATACAGAGCTGCTACGTGTCCAGAAAGTGCAACAACAATCGAGGGTTACTGGGGTTACCTCGCCCCAGGCCGATTACATCGACAGGCGGGCTCGGACATGGATCATCGGCTCCACAACCCCTCGACTGCGACAACTATGCAGGCATAGCCAAAACGGTATAACAATAAGCTCGAAACCAACAACCGATCAAAGCAGTACTCTAAACATGAAGCTTTATTAACAGGTGTTACTAGAGTATAGCTTACAAGCAGAGGTCACACGACCCAACATTACATCAGACAACGAAAGGCAAATTATGTTGCTAACCAACAAGAACCAAAAAGGACTAAGAGGCCGCAACATAAGGCGACGTCCTAGCCCATAGATTCCAGGCTGCTACCTGGGAACCCCAAACTACTCGTCGATGTCCACATCGAAACACCACCGAACCGAGGAACTCCACCTGAACCAAGTTGAAGCAAACATGAGTACGGGAGGTACTCAGCAAGACTTAGTTAACCTATTATATATCTGCTATCTTCAGAAAGGGTTTTATGAAGGCTATTTTGCGTAAAGCAGTCTTTGTTTTCCGAAAAGAGGAAGGAGTAGCACGTCTCATGGAGTATTTTGAAAACAGATGAGAAAGCTACTCAACTACTGATATCATCATCTTTTTAATCCACCAAATCATATCAGCACCTCGTGCTTCAAAGACAACCACCTCAAGTTGTTCCGGTAACTCATGCTACAAGGTAACCCCTCTCGGCATCTCCGAGGAGGCATCCTTCATTCGTTATCAGCAAGTTTTAATCATTCCGTTTAAGTTGTCTATGATCACAGAATCCGTCACCAAGTCGTCCTTAACCGCGGACAAGGCTTTCCGAAAAGATTTAACCCTGCAGGGGTGTACAACTTTAACCACACGTACCAACCAACTCTTAATGCCACTAGATTAGCACTATTCCGGGAAGTGCCGGCAGATGGAGGTTGACCACGACCTTTCCCTTACTTCGCCTATTCCATGAGTCGCTCCGAGTAGAGATGGACCGCCAATAGGGAGTGGCCATCTCCTGCCGGGTCTCTATCGTTGTGCGCAATGCTCGACGGTTACCTACCCGCAGAGCGCCGATACATCTCCACGTCCTAGTTTTGAAAACGTTTTGATATCCCCGCAAATCCAAATGGAAAGCCCGAACTAGGCAACTCATGGAACAAACTAGGCAAGTTGAGACCGAGGGGAATCCAATCCCTCGTGTGGATGCACGCTCAGTCTTGGCTCGAAGACGAGAACTCGCTCCTAGGTGCATGAACGAGACAGCCACCACAGACCCTCTGTGGTCTCGTCATCCACACCTTTAAATCATGTTAATCATACATCTCTTTAACTTACCACTACTTCCTGCCATACTAGATTATTTCGTAACTCTGATTCATCAACCGGATGGAGCAGAGATAACAGGCATGTATGACTAAGCATGGCATATTTGAGGCTCTGGCGATACACACAAACAAATCCTATGTCTGCTAGGAGCATTGAATCATGATATCTGGGTTATGCAAATAAATAGGATAACTCTATCTATTGACTCAAGATACATTGGAATCGAATGCATTTGTACGAGAATGAAAAGTCTTTCGAAATCATATATGGGCAGATAAGAGGTTATGCTTGCCTTGCTTCAAGAAAACCAGAGAAAGTCTTCTGGAATAAGTGCTTGACTTGTCGGTTAGGATCAAGTATTCGCCATTGGGGTTGTTGCCCTTCTCTTCGGAGTCACGTTCTACCGAGGGGGAACAAACACCGAAACAAGAAAAACAACAATCAACACATGGCATCGATGCAATGCGCAATATGTATGCATGAGCAAGTTAATGCACTTAAATAAAGCCCTAGACATCAATATAGGGTTGCTAGAGTTCATATGGCAGATATGCAATTTTACTGAAATTAACCCGAAATAGACCCCGGAGGGGGTTTCGGGCGATTATGAAAGTGAGTACAATTTTAGTTGCTCAAATGGGTTTGAAAACACCATAAACAGGTTGCATTTGTCATTTTGAGCAATATGGTATATAACTTTTAATTTTCTAATTTTATTGAATAAAAACTTATTTTTCTATTTTTAAATGAATTAATCAAATTCAGATAATGTCCAAAATTGAAGTTTGTCAAACATGGTTGAAAATGCTATAAACAGATAGAGTTTATTTTTCCAAACATTTTGGTACCTCACTTTTATTTTTCTGAATTATAAATCAACAGTTATTAAATTATTAAAATTAACCATTTTCTGGAATTCCTGGAATTTCTAAAAAGGGTAGATTATGACGTCATCATGAGGTCACTGTGACATCGTCCTGAGAAGAACTTCTCTGGTTCAATCAAATTCGAACGATTTCTTGAGGGATCCGTGGAATTGAATGGTGCACTGGCTAGAGGGCTTCACGGTGAGCCTTTAGGTGGTGGCGGGTTGGACCAAAAGGTCACGGGATGGCCGGCGGCGACCAGGCCGCGGCGGCGGAGCAAGCCCGACGGTGAAAGCCGTCTACAGGAAGCGAGGAAGCAGGGCGAGGGCATAGGAAGGTTCATGAGCTCACCGTGATTCTGTTGATGTAAACAGACGAGGTTGAGGCGGCCGAAATAAGCGGCGACGACCACGACGGCCGGCGGCCGGACTCGGGGAAGATGGGACGATTCCGGCGAGTGGAGGCATCCCGGCAAGCGAGGCTCATCCAGGAGGCGTAGGAGTCCATGGAGAAGCTCGTGGTGGTCTCCGTTCGTGCAGGGGTGGCCGGAGACGGCGGGGCGAGGCGGCGGCCGGAGAGGCGGAAGGTAGGGTTTCGGTCGCTTCCGGGACATAAACAGAGACAGGAGGGTTCGAGGGGGGTTCGAGGGAGGAGCCTTCGATCTATACGCCTCCTGGGCGTACTGATCCTTGCTGTGACGTCGAGCAGGAGGTGGCAGGGAGGCGTCGACGGCCAGCTCTCCTTCTGGCTGGAGAAGGAAGAGACAAAAGAACATTTTTCAAAAAACCCCCAGCAACTTCCGGAAAACACAAATAGGTCCTTCTGCTGTTAAGAAAGAGGAGGAAAACTGGAAGCTTAGGGTCCTTTTTGCAGTTAGAAAAATTGGCAAAAATAGTTTTTGGAGTCCTTGTCAAATTTGCAAACTCACCATGTCTTTGCGTTTCCAATTTGAAAATGTTTTTATAACAAATTTTGGGTGATCACTTTAAGTGGTTTTTGAGCAAGTTTCCTTTAAATTCAAATTTTAAATTGTTTCAAAACTCTTTCATGCATGAATGAAATGAGAACAACACAACAAACCCTATTGTAGCAAAACAGGGATGTTACAAATCTACCCCCCTTACAAGAATCTCGTCCCGAGATTCCCGAAGGAGAAGAAAGAAGGAACACCGGTTTTGAACGATCTTCTCGAACCTTACGGTTCTCTTCTTGAAGAGGTTGATCCGTAGCATCTTGAAGTGTTGAACGGATACAAGAAACTGTTAGGAAATGATCTTCACGAAGATCGAGTATCTCATGGGTAACTCATGACAGGAATGTTCAAAAAGAACTGTTGAGTTAACGTGCATGAAACACATCAAGGTAACGGAGGGAAAAAGAGAAGATTTCAAGGTTTTGGAGGATGGTTCTTGAAAGGATTTAGGATATGTGCTTTGCACAAGACTTTAAATCCTTTTTGAAAAGAAAGGTTGAACAACTTTTGACCTCGAGTTTTCTTCAAGCAGAATACCAAGATGGAGAGAATGGTCTTGGATACCAAGACATAATATCCACAGACGAGGGAAAACACGAGAAAACACTGTAATCGTGCGTCGGAGAGAATTTGATACATGATTATGTTCACTCTTCGGAGTGGACACAGAAGATAACAGAACTTTCATTCCGTTAAAGTTTGTCGAAAACTTTGTCATAGATCGGGATGTTACTTCACAACAAACGATGGGTAACCAAAAGATGTTGGAACACTGTAGTTAAGAAGGGATTCTTGGTTACACCATGAGGATGAGTAACCAATGAGGATTGGAGCACCAGAAGGAATGAGGAATCTCTTTCCTATTGTGGGTTTGACGTAGCAATACGTTTACCACATGGTTAAGATCCCATGGCTGAGGTGACTGACAAATTCACACAATGTGTGAGATAAACATAACTTCAAGTACAAAAAACTTGAAGAAGGGAACTGATCAAAGGTGGTTGCAAAACACCACGAGATGATTCTCATGATGAACTTGTGTCCACTAGAACAATGGTTTTGGAGGTTCAGCAGAGAGATATTGGAAAAACCAACTTCAAAGTTATCCTGGATGTTATAGATACCGATAGCAGGCTCATGGCAAGCCTTCTACAGGTAATCAAGTGAATGTAGAACTCCGGTTTGGAAGATCGGGGTGGGAAAACTGGTCAGGATTAACCACACAAGAATTATCACGGAGGGTGGTTGTACTTACGGATTCAAAGAGATATGGAATTAGGCCTTACGGCTAATTGTGTCAACCACAACATCAACCATGCCGTGTTTTCTAATGGACCTAACTCAATACTCCTGAGGGAACACCAACCATCGTTGCTGCTTGAGATTCAGCTCTGGTTAGTGAAAGGATGATTCAGAATCAGCACATCTGATCACAGAGGTTACACCGGTTACCAACGAGATACACTTGTTGGATTCTCAAGATATGGACTATGATGCCACACTCAAGAAGTTGCGCGAGATTGCAGAACTCATGTATTAGCAACTTGCGAAAGACGGTTGCACCTACATGGTCTACTTGCAGAAGAACACACCAGAGTCCTTGTTGGGAAGATGGCACAAAGATAACGAAGTTCTGAAACTTCTTCTCTTTCACAAATGGTCAGTCAGTGGCTTGGTGTGGATGCAAACTTATGGAATGGAGGTAACAACCAACCATCTCAAGAATAGTCCTCACATACATGACCGACTTGGAGTTATTCCCGAAGGAACAAGAAAACTCTACTCGGATCCACGGCGACAACTTTCACCATAAGCACATGAACCGGAGTAGGTTGCTTCGAACATCCAGAACACAACTTCATGATGACACAAAGATGGTTCTCGAGAGTTTCCAACTTTAGTGCCAAGTTTTCAACATGAACCTCTTGCAACTTGGAGATATAAGAATGTCATCGATGGCTCGAAAACACACTTATCAAGACACTCTGAGAAGAGGGATTCATATGATACATGGACAAGGCAGAACATTGGTCAGACCAAAGGACATGAGGGTGTACCCGGCAAAACACCATGAGTAGAAACACCATCAAGACAGTCCTTGGAGCTGAACTTGATTTGACGATAGCCCAAATCAAACCAAGGGTGGAATGATAGCATGTCCACTGCGGAAATACTATCCTGCTTTAACACGAGGAAAACTAGATATCCATTATCAAAGGAACAAGTTGGGAAGAGATCGTGTCTTTCAACTCTCCAAGTTGTTTTTTAAGCTCAACCAACTAGTCCAGGGTATCCAGCAAGGTTTCTTGGAGAAAGGAGGGATTCAAACTACCCCTCGTTTAGACATCACGGTCAGGTAACCACCTGGTGATACTTCTAGAAGGATAACCAGAATATCACAACCTACCGATATGTCTTGGAGTTCGAAAAAGAAACTTGCTTGTCAAAGCAACTGATATGGTCTGGAGAGCTTTGGCATGAACCTAACTCTCTGACCGAGGATGTGCACCGGAATGAATGTATTTGGTACCACGGTCAATTCCAATTAGAGACCGGGTAACCAATAGTGCTAAGAAGGATACAGATGTTTCTTAGGTTTTTTTTGAAGCAATAAGAATTGCTAGGAGTACCTGATACACACCTCAATGCACACCCAAGATTCTCGAACATTCAAGCTTGTAGAGACGCTGAGTGAAGACGTGTAGGAGCATCACTTCATCGACGAGGCCATGAAACACAACACAACCTCTTGATATATAAGGGTGTGATACTCGAAGGTGTAACAGAACAGAAGCTAATGAAACTTCTTTAGTCTGCGAATTACAAAAATTTGACCTGATCCTAGAGATGGACGAGGTGCTGGAGTTTGTTTCTCCTGACATTCCAAGGTGGAACGTTTTGACGGAAAACAAGAGCAAATGCATTGAATCAATCCAACACACATATGCAACTTGGTTTCAAAAGAACGGATGGAGATTTGAGAGCAACTGGAAGATAGGAACATGCTCCGGAAAATCCAGAGGCCATGGGGAGTGCACAGGTGATACTCTTTTGTAAAACCCATGCTAGAAGATCGGTATAGCTGAAGTAAAAAAAGATGTGGATTTCTGGATGATCACTCTTGTTGTGATCTCTTCTTGATTACAAGGGAAAACCTACGGCTATTGGAGTTGAAACTACCTAGCCGCCCTGAAGTAGAAGATATTCCTCAGGATCCAAAAAACAGAACTTGGGTTAAAGGTCAGCATCCTGTACTGATAGAGTGAGCATCACATGGTTATAAAACCACATGATTCAACCCACCACAATTCAGCACATTCCGGGACCTTCGGTTCAAGTCTGAAGATTAAAAACCAAAAGAAGGAGTAACTACTCTCTTAGTGTCTTAAAGGACACTATGAAAGCAATCACGAAGTATCTTTCAGAAGACAACATAACTCCGGAAGAGTTTGAGCAGAAGATAACGGATACATTCGAGATGGAAAGCAGACCTCGAGGTTCAGGATTTTGAGACATAGAACATGTAGAAATGTGGAATCCACACAACTCTGAGAGACTAGGATGGAAAGAAATCTCCCATCTGAAACGAGAGATAACAGAACATGGAACACACACGACTATAGAACTTAACACTAGGTCAACTTGGTAAAAGACGTCCTTGCCAAAGAAGGCACCTAAGTTTTGAATGACTAGAAGAGATAGCAAAACCTTTTCAAATCAAAACAGGTAAGGAGACCCAGAGTTAGAGCGATACCAGATACGAAGTAAAAAGAATCCTAAGAAGCTTTTCACAATCATTTGAAGTTTCAAAGTAGTTTTCACAAAAACTCTAGACTCAACATCGACCAAGCAGTAAGGTTTTCCTACAGGCAGTCCTGCTCTGATACCAACTTTTGTCAGACCCCGGACCCAGAGGTATACATACTGTTATGTGCTCCTAGCCATGGACTCACAAGGGCTTCAGGGTTACCAGCCCCGGCCGCAACAAACAACGGCAGGCAG